>JAVGWX010000001.1:108285720-108993220 GCA_036924085.1 Ariolimax columbianus | reverse complement strand
GCATGTATCTGTGGTATATATGTGTGATGTGTGTTTTGAGAATGATGTGTGTGTATTATACGACTATGTGTTTTTGTGTACCCATGTGTATGTATGTATGTATGTATGTATGTATGTATGTATGTATGTATGCATGTAAATATGTATGTATGTGTGTATGTATGTATGTATGTATGTATGTATGTATGTATGTGTGTGTGTGTATGTATGTATGTATGTATGTGTGTATGTATGTGTGTATGTATGTATGTATGTATTCAGAACTGAACATGCAGGTTGGAATGGACCAGTTCTCTGCCGCATGCGAAAATTTTGGTCTGACCATAAATGCCAAAAAAACAGAGGTCATGTACCAACCAGCACCAGGCATGCCGTACACAAAACCAGAGACTACAGTCAGCGGGCAGACGTTGAATGCCGTAGACAAATTCACATATCTGGGCAGCACGCTGTCGAGATCTGTCAGCCTAGACGATGAGGTGGCAAGCAGAATAGCAAAGGCCAGCTCAGCCTTTGGTAGAATGCGCTCGATGGTCTGGGCACGTCGTGGCATCAGCGTCAAGACCAAACTCAAAGTCTACCGTGCAACCATCATTCCAACCCTATTATACGCTTGCGAAAGCTGGACTGAATACTCTGGACATGCAAGGAGGTTAAACCACTTCCACACAGGTTGCCTGAGGCGAATATTCCACATCCGATGGCAAGATCGTGTAACTGACATCGAGGTTCTCTCGAGGGCTAACATGCCCAGCATCCATGCACTGCTAGAAAAAGCACGAATAGGATGGGCCGGACACCTCATTCGTATGTCAGACGAGCGGCTCCCAAAGAGGCTTCTTTACGGCGAGCTGAGAGAGGGATGGCGCGAGAGAGGGCGCCCAAAGAAACGTTTTAAAAACGGTCTGAATGACTCACTAAAAAGTTGCCAGATAGAAATCGACACCTGGGAATGTCTTGCGAAAAACAGATCTGACTGGAGAAGCGCAGTCAAATCGGGTGTAGCTGCTGGTGAAGATGACCGTGTTGTGAAAGCCCAGAACAGACGCGAGACGCGGAAATCCCGAGCAGCGGGAACACCATCCCCTTCTACAAACCTCGTGTGCCCGATATGTAGCAGATGTTTTCGTGCTCGCATTGGCCTGTTCAGCCACATGCGCACCCACACCCAACAGGGAAATCTCTGACAAGGATGATGTCGGCGGTCCTCATCGACAACGATGGACAGCTATTATGTATGTATGTATGTATGTATGTATGTATGTATGTATGTATGTATGTATGTATGTATGTTGTATGTATGTATGTATGCATGTAAATATGTATGTATGTGTGTATGTATGTATGTATGTATGTATGTCTGTATGCATGTAAATATGTATGTATGTATGTATGTGTGTATGTATGTATGTATGTATGCATGTAAATATGTATGTATGTATGTATGTATGCATGTAAATATGTATGTATGTATGTGTGTATGTATGTATGTATGTATGTATGTATGTATGTATGTATGTATGTATGCATGTATGCATGTAAATATGTATGTATGTGTGTATGCATGTATGTATATATGTATGTATGTATGTGTATATTTATGTATGTATGTATGTGTGTATGTATGTATGTGTATATTTATGTATGTATGTATGTATGTATGCATGTATGTATATATGTATGTATGTATGTGTGTATATATGTATGTATGTGTATATTTATGTATGTCTTCTTTCCTCCCCCCTCCCCCTGCCCCCAACTATGTCATCCCCTCTCCCCTACTTTGCATGTGTTCCTATGGTGGATTGAATATACACTGCACGACCTAGCTCGTGTCCTAAATAACAAGTAACATCATTGTGTATGTTGTGAATGGAACTGACACTCTCATCATAATAAACAAAAACCACTAATGATCATATTTAACAAAAACTACGAATGATTATATACAACAAAAACCACTAATGATCATACGGAACAAAAACCAGAAATGGTCACACACATTAAACAAAAACCACCAATGACCATATATAACCAAAATTACCAATGATCACACATAAAAGAAACTACCAATGATAATATTTAACAAAAGCCACCAATCATCATATTTAACCAAAACTATTGATGATCATATATAACAAAAACCACTAACGACCATATATAATTTTAAAAACCACTAATGATCATAAATTTTAAAAAACACAATTGACCATATATAATAACAAAAACCCCCAATAATTATACATAACAAACATTTTTTAAACAATTGCAACAATTAAAGAACACAAGTTATGTATATAAAATTAACATTAACACTGAGAAAACGAAAACTAAGAATGTAGCAAAGTAGAAAATATTGCTTTTACCGACAAAAATAAATGAACGTACATTAGAGCAGGCCATAAACTTCAATTTTGAAAAAAAAATAGCGGAGTATGAAAAATGAGAAATTGAAAATCTGGAAGAGAATACAGATGTTTACTTGTCTGATTAGTCGTATCTCGACATCAGACAAGTAACTCGAAATTTATAAACGAGGGCGATCAGCTGGCAAATGCACGCTCGTTATTACTGTAGACATAGAATGGTGAACAATGATTTAACGGTGAAGAGAATTTATATATTTGAAAAATGGATATGTAGAAGAATGAAGCGCGTCTGGCGTAGAGAGATTAAAGACAATAGTAAAGTCATTAAGAAATTAGATGTGCGGGGAGAATTGATGAATATCAAAAGACATAACAACTCGCTGAAAAATAATACTGGAAGAAAGGTGGGTATTTGCGTCTTAATTCACCCCGAATAAAAGAAATATATATTTTGAGCACCGAATCTGAGGTAGTGATGTTACAGAACATTTAATTTTTTTTTTTTAATTTATGTCGGTGTCAAACAATCTGCGAGAAAATCATCATATAATTTATTATTCTGCTACCAGCTTATTCCTGCCGTCTTAGCCATGAATTTCTTGAATCTGTGAATGTTGGTCCATGATAAGGAGAGTAGCGTCTAGTTTCTACAGCAGCATAGCATTATCCATGCTGTCAGACGATACAATAACAACCTTGTTATCTAACCCTAACTCTAAACCTAACCCTAACCTAACCATAACCTTAACCTAACAGTAACCCTAATCTAACCCTAACCTAACCCTAACCGTAACCCTTTTCCAAAACATAACCATAACGATACGCAAACACTTTGCAAAACTCAATATAACCATCTTTTCATACACTCTGTCTGTATTTATTTATTTAAAATTCAATTATTTCAACATGTCCTCTCCTTAACCCGAAATGAAATGTCCCGTGACGCACGATGGGAGCTCGTGAAACTCTGTTTGGGGTGAATTAAGACGCAAGTACCGAAAGGTGGATGACAAACGTGTCAGAGGTAGACAATGATATAAGTGGGAGAATACCATATAAAGAGGAACATTGACAAGTCTAGCATACTGTACAGTCAAGACAGAAGACAACAAGAGAACGTTGGAAATCCATTGCGACCGACCTTCGATGTGGACATGGTCCTTGAAAGAAACTGAACAGGTGGAAAAGCTTTAATTATGTGTGTATCCCACTCGTTGATGCCACACACGTTGCACTGCTACAAGATGAGGCATGGGGAGCCCCATATTTGAGATCCATGGCCTAATTCATCAAAAAAAAACTTCTTCTCCGGTTAATGTTTTTCCATTCCTGTACTAAGCGCTGACTGCGTCCGGTTTCTGTTTACACGGCAAGGCCAAATGGAAAATTTCTAGACATTCCACTTGCCCTTCGAACTTTCATTTGTAGTCGAACAACGCAGTAGTTCAAGGAAGTCATGAGGTCGTATCCTGGAACACACAAATACGCGTACCGGTAAAATCTCATATCTGCTAGTATTGTTTCAGCTGCCATTTTTATCCACTTGGATGCCGCGAAATCAGCCAGATTATCGGAACGGAGCCGTAGGCTTAAAACTCAGAACAATTAGCAGCGACGGCTAATGCGTTTAGCAGGTACGGATTATCAGCGGGTTACAGATAGGCGATGGTAGAGGTGGCGTTTTCTTGCTCGCGAGAGGCAGTGTTACCAAGTGCTAGGGATGTACTCGTTCTTGCCACCTTTATTCTTGACTAGTGATTGTGTTTCCAGCACTGATAATAAATGCGTGTTAAAGATATTCTTATCGACCTTCATACCTCTCACTTGTAGTGAAGGAATTTTTCAGAACACTACATGGCGATTGTAAGAGCAAGCTGCCTTTTTCCTCAGCCCTATAACTCATACATGTGAACTAAAGCATTGGAGATGATAACCGTAATATTTTGGGAGATTATTGTTTTGTTTTTTGCGTTCGTCTTATTTCTTTAATCCCCAAGGCGTGCGTTGCACTGTAGTTTGTAATTTGCGCATGTCGTCCCAGTGCATCTGACTTCAGCATGAATACTGTAATGATAGTGCATTTGTGTATGTAAAAAAGGTAGTCTCACAGGAGTAACCCATTTACAGCTGCGTACACTGGAGAGTACTGATAACGGTAGTTAAAGCTTTACGTTTGTGCCAATGGATAAATCAAAGCCAATCGATCATCTCGGTACACAGTCCATTGACCACATCTCACTAGCATACACAGTCCATTGACCACATCTCACTAGCATACACAGTCCATTGACCACATCTCACTAGCATACACAGTCCATTGACCACATCTCACTAGCATACACAGTCCATTGACCACATCTCACTTGCATACACAGTTCATTGACCATATCTCACTAGCATACACAGTCCATTGACCACATCTCACTAGCATACACAGTCCATTGACCACATCTCACTAGCATACACAGTCCATTGACCACATCTCACTAGCATACACAGTCCATTGACCACATCTCACTTGCATACACAGTTCATTGACCACATCTCACTAGCATACACAGTCCATTGACCACATCTCACTAGCATACACAGTCCATTGACCACATCTCACTAGCATACACAGTCCATTGACCACATCTCACTAGCATACACAGTCCATTGACCACATCTCACTTGCATACACAGTCCATTGACAATATCTCACTAGCATACACAGTCCATTGACCACATCTCACTAG
This sequence comes from Ariolimax columbianus, assembly GCA_036924085.1. Classification (NCBI taxonomy): domain Eukaryota; kingdom Metazoa; phylum Mollusca; class Gastropoda; order Stylommatophora; family Arionidae; genus Ariolimax; species Ariolimax columbianus. The sequence continues at coordinate 108,988,113 of JAVGWX010000001.1, read as the reverse complement.
CATACACAGTCCATTGACCACATCTCACTAGCATACACAGTCCATTGACCACATCTCACTAGCATACACAGTCCATTGACCACATCTCACTAGCATACACAGCCAATTGACCACATCTCACTAGCATACACAGTCCTGGGCAACTCTTTCTGCTTCTCTTCATGTGTAACCATGTAATCGTAGTTCCCTCTCACATTCTCTTACGCGTGCATTATTATGTCTACCTCTCTTTCTCTTTCCTTGAGGATTTCATGTGAGGGCCTGCCTAACTATGTTCGACGGTACCTTTTTCTGCGTATGTCTTATCCAGACCCAGTTTCTTCTACTAATTCAGTGTTCCAGCGGCTTTCGTTAGCTCCTTTCTCCACAAGTCTTCCTTTCCCTTTATGTCCTATCACTTTATGTGATTTATCCTTGTATGCATCTGTTAACGAAGGCCATGAGTCACTTTTTTTATCGACTTGGTCGTTCCCCATGATTCGGCACTTTAAAGCACTACCCATGTGACACTGAATTTAAATATTCTAAAGTTGGTGTTAATTTTCACTTCTCTAAATAACCATTTATTATTTAGTGTCTGGAATGTCATTCTTGTTTTTCCAATTCAGAACTTCCTAACATGTCAATTGTGCTTGACTTGGTGCTTAGAAGTCTAATGTGTTTAAAAAAATAAAGCAACACATATACTGTTCTCTCAATTTTCACTTTTGGCGACAAATGCATCGAATCATATGTAACTGTTTAGCAAGAACCATTTATCAATTACTAGAGAAACCATCTCATCAAGAAACACTTATCCGAGTTCAGCAGAGAGGTCATCATAAACACGTTTCAATTACTAGAGAAACCACCACAGCAGGGAAACACTTATCAATTACAAGAGAAACCAGCTCAGCAGGCAAACACTTATCAATTGCAAGAGAAACCAGCTCAGCAAGAAATACTTGTAAATTACTAAAACAAAACACCTCAGACAGAAGTTCTTGTCAATTACTAGAGAAACCACCTCAGCAAGAAACATTTGTCAATTACTAGAGAAACCACCTCAGCAAGAAACATTTGTCAATTACTAGAGAAACCACCTCAACAAAACAAACTTTTCAATTACTAGAGAAGCCACCTCAACTAGACAAACTTTTCAATTACTAGAGAAACCACCTCAACAAAAAACAAATATAACAATGAAGAAAGCTACCCGCAATAATGTCCAGACAAGTGATGTCAAAATGTTTATTTTTATTGAGTGAACAAATTGTTTATTATACATTTTGGTCTCATTTTTTGGGAGATACGCCTGATTCTACCACAGACGGAGTCCTTCTGATTATATGTTACCAATCCTGATAATGAGGCAGAATGCCTTGGATTAGTCGACATAAAGATTGAGTAGAAGAAAGTCCCTGTAATTAATACTCTAAATTCGAGGAGTAAACCAAACTAACCATATCTTGCTAAATTATGTTAAAACAAAAATCTGTTCTTGACGTTTTTACGTCCATCCGATAGTCGTCGTATAAAAACGGAATGCAGAATAAATTAGAATGCTTTTTTCTGTTGCTTTGTTTCAAACAGACAAGACTGATCTTCACTAAGCAGGTTTCTGTGTAGTGAATGGCGGATCGTGTAATCACAAGAACTGGCGGACCTTGGTACATCAGAATGGATGCGCGTTAGTATTAGCTTTTCGTCATCTGCTGTCCGTGTAGCAGTGGTGTTATCCTTATCTCTGACTGACACAGCGCTTTTGAACACCTCTCAATGTTATACAGGAATTGTTTTTGTTGTTGTTGTTTAATGTTGTTGTTTAAACCACCTACTACACATAAACCAATCAGAAATAATTTAGAAAACGAAACAGACATGTTCCTCTTGTCAGTGTCCTGTGCAGAATTTACCCTCGCAGATTTCAAAAGAGTCATTCATAAACTAAAGAATTTCAAGGCAGCAGGGGATTATGAAATAACTGGGGAAATATTAAAAGCTGCAGATGATACCACCCTCATTCATTTCCTATCCATCATAAATGATGTGCGGAAAGAGGAAAAACAGCCCCAACAGTATAAAGATTGTATTATTATAAAAATACCAAAGAAAGGAGACGTATCTTATTGTAACAATTGAAGTGGCATAACACTCCTCACAGTGCCTGTGGAAAGTACTCTACAACATGATATTAGAAAGACTCAGGAAACAGGTAGATGTCATCATAAGAGAAGAACAGGCTGGCTTGAGACCAAAGCTTTCTTGCATTGATCACATTTTCACACTCAGAACTATCATAGAAGAATCAGTAGAAATGCAATCCCCAATAATCATCAACTTCATTTGACCTCGTGCGCCTTTAACCAGCTCACCAACATCTGGAAATCAACGACACTGAACAAACATACCAAGCTCAGACTATTCAACTCAATTGTAATATTAGTTCTGACAAATGGATGTGAAAGCTGGATTACAGCAAAAGCGCTGGAAAATATAAACTAAATGTCTTTGAAAATAAATATTTAAAAACATTATTGAATATACGCTGGGACCAGTTCATAACTAATGACTCGATAAGAACAGAGACAAACCAACTATACGTGTCGAACATCATCCGGAAAAATACGATGGACATACATCAGACATGTTCTTAGAATGAACAACAACCGTCTTCCATTGCAAGCACTCGAATGGACACCAACGCACATTTCTTAAAAGAAAGAGACCCAAGGAAACACTCACAAGAACAATCATCCAAAAGGGCACCTAACAAGATCTAAAAACAGTGGCGGCCCACCATTCCAACTGTAGATCATTTGTTTATGTCTTATGTGCCGTATTTGGCGCGCAAAGCACATAGAAAGATAAATAGATAGATAGACAGACAGACAGTCAGACAGAAAGGCAGATAGACAGACAAACAGACAGACAGGCAGACAAGCAGACGGACGGACGGACGTACAGACAGACAGACAGATAGATAGATAGATAGATAGATAGATAGATAGATAGATAGATAGATAGATAGATAGATAGATAGATAGATAGATAGATAGATAGATAGATAGATAGATACCCTTTTCACCCAGGGTTCAAACCGTGGCAAGAACCTAGGTTAATATTTTTCTAAAGTATTTTCAAAAAGCATACCCAGCACACTGTGGGGAAACTGCACGGGCAAGCGGTCTTCATTTCTCAGCTTAATAATCCCTCCGACTGACTCAAGCCATGGCCATGCTCAAGCAGTCGGAACAAATGTACCTCGGTAATCGTGTATGTGATAAGTATGCTGGGATATATAGGATCTTCAAGATGGGACTTTTAAAACGTATTTTGGGGACATACACCGTGAAAGGAGATAAATAATATTGCAAATTAAATACTCAATATTGTAACATTAATATTATGCACAGACTCCATAAAATACACTTTTCACACTGCACTAATTTCACATTAAAGGTCCTGCGAACGCGTTTAGGTGGACGCATTATGATAGCCTGTGTTTGACTACGCTTACCCAGCCGGCGTCTTGATAATATATTGTTTCACAAACAGTCCGGTTTTGCAATATTTATTTGTTCATTGTAAGTATAAACTGTGAAAGGCATAGTTACCCAGTGTTAATTCTCGCCCCAAAAAATGGTGTTACTGTTATTCACAGTTGGAATAATCCAATGTTCAGTATTCGACAAAAGAATGAATGGCTATCAATTCCAAGACAGTCCTTAAGTGAAAAGGTTGGTTTTTTGGTCGGTTTTGTGTGTGTGTGTGTGGGGGTGGGGGGGGAGGGGGGGGGAAGAGGGAGACTGAGATGTGCGTATGTCCGCGTGTTAGCTTAAGGTAGATATAAATATGTAGTTGTATGTGTATATGTGGGTGGATAAGTGTGAATATGTGTGTGTGTGTGCTTGCGTGCGTGCGTGCGTGTGTGCGTGTATATATATGTATATATATATATATATATATATATATATATATATATATATATATACATATATGCTGATGCGCATATATTAAAGAGGATGAACGAACACAATATTAACCAACAGAGAGGGAGACGTGTCTGTATAATACAGTAAAGGTGGTAACTTCTTAGACCCAGCTTATTAATGATCCCAACAATGAAATATAACTGTACATATGTGTATATACAAATATTAAGACGTATAGATGTAGGTATAAGTGTATTGTGCACGTACAGCAACGTGAACAGATGTCCCACTAATCTGTATCTGCACCTATACTAATCCATTGGTTATGGTTGCTGATGGTGTTGTTGTTGTTGTTGTTGTTGTTGTTCAATGCACATAATGAGTAAGATAACTCTTTCGCGCCCACAGTGCGTTAAGTCGCGGGTTGCAGTAGCTTTCATCCCATATCGTGCGTTCTGATGAAGGTGGACCAGAGCCTCCATGTGGTTGTGCGATGATTGACTTGATCTGTGTGTCACTCACTACTACGGAGATTACGTCGATCCCTCCCATCATTAGTTAACCTGCCATGAAAACTGCCGGCTTCCAGGGAGACTACATGAAAGTGAGCTGGGGGAGGGGGAGGGGGGGGTGTCTTGGCCAGTATGTTTTAGCTGACTTTGACGAAGATGTCCGATCAGTATGTTTTGCCTGACCAGACGTTAGTCTCCTCTCCCCTTTAGTTTCGGTAAATGTCGTATCAGTAGCACTAATTACTTGTAGTAATTCTTGCTAACTCTTCTATAAATGTATTTTCCGATTTGTCAATCCTTACTAAATTAGGGGTGCAATTAGCATAGTGGTAGAGCCCTCGCTTTTCATGACAAAGGTTGCAGAGGTGGGTATATTCCGGTCGATTTAGAGCAAATTCAGGAATGGTCTGAGAGCTATAAAATGGAGTTTAATGTAGATACATGTACAGTCAACCACTTGAGTAGATCCAGTATGGAACATAATTGCACAATGGGAAAGAACACTGTAAAAAAGATAGAAAAGGAAAAGGACCTAGGGGTTATAATAGATCATACAGGTAATATGAGAGAGCAAGTCCAGGTAGCAGTGAAAAAGGCAAATGCAATTTTAGGTATGATAAAAAGAAATTTTAAACATAGTAGTTACGAGTTATAGTCAAACTGCATAAATCATTAGTTAGACAGTTAGACCTAGATGTGAGTAATGTGTACAGGTCCATATAGTAAAGGGGATATAAACATACAGAAAATGATACAAAGAAGAGCGACAAAACTGATAGTGGACTTCCGGAATTATAGTAGTTATAGTAGCAAGTAGCTACAATGTCTAGAAAAGAGAGAAATTCGAGGTGATTTAATTCATGTTGATAAGACAATCAAAAGAAAGGATACATTAGACTATAACAAGTTGTTGTTTTTTATTCAAAATACAGCCGCCTTCAAGAACAAGAGATTACATCCACAAAGAAAGATCTAGATTCGATACCAGGAAATATTTATTTTTTTAGTCAGAGAGTGGTGAATGCTTGGAATGTATTGCCACAGGAAATAGTGTATGCAGGGTCAATTAATGCTTTCAAGAATAGATTGGATACGCATAGCTATTTTTAGTTCAAGTGAATGTAAAAGAAACTAATAGTAAACAGACTCTGCAGGGTCTTCTAAATCAGTACAAAGAATTAAGTTAAAGGTGCGAATCCCGCTATCCGTACGATCCAGCTGTAAATGAGTACCTGTCATGTGACTACGGAACTAACAGACAACGAGGACAGGAACTGGCCACCATTTCTCATACAAGCAGTGGGTTAGTATACTGAATTCTCTAACAATTTCATTTTCAGACCGAAGTGTAACTACCATGTGACAAATCTTTACTTTAATCAATTTTACTATTTGTCTCATACATAGTTGTGTTTCATTTCTGCGTTGATTTGTTTTCTTTCCTTCCTATTTCCCCAACCCCTTCATAACAAATACCCACAAGAGTTCCAGACGGTCATAAGCAGTATGTCCATCTTCCTCTTTAACTGATTCATTGCATAGAGCCGATATACCGGCTCCTAAACTTTCTTACAATGTCGTCGAGCTGATATATTGGTTTGAACAGCTGTAAGATTTGCACATATAAGTTTCTCTAAATCAAGTATTCCTAAATGCATAAATATACCTGAACTTCATATTACATTGCATTAACATTGCACGAATAGGTGTGTTCAGAGGCCCAAAGTATTTCGGAGTGAACGAGGTAAAAAGGCAATTGTCTACATGTATATTAGGAATATTTGTCTTCTAACTAGATATGACCCCGTTTTTGTACCCTCTCCTCCTTTTTTGCCCTTCCTTCACCCCGCCCCTTTTTTTCATAATAAACCATAATAGCTTCAAATGATCACAAACAGTATGATCAATCTACTCTATTATATGTCTATTGTTTATGCCTAGCGTTATTTTGTTTCTGTCTTATAAGTAGATATACATCAAAATGTGTGGAGAATCATAAAGGAAATGGGGTTTCCTTTGCATATAGTCCATCGCATTGAAACATTATACCAAGATCAACAAGCCGCTGTCCGAGTATCTGGCCAAACATCAGATTGGTTTGCAGTACAAAAGGGAGTCCGACAGGGATGTATCCTCTTACCTTATCAGTACAAGATATATGCGGAATGTATAATGAGAAATGTTCGAGAAGATGAGAACATTGAATGTTTCGACCCATTTACGATTGGGGGTACGAGATTCCAGAGTTACCATACGCAGATGACACAGTGATACTATCAAGAAGTGCAGAAGGGCTAGAGCAGCTACTTTCAGCCATTAATGGACATAGTAAAGATCAAAACCTGTTCATAAACATAAATAAAACAAAGATAATGACCACCGACAAAACACAATGTCAACATAAATTTACAGTGGGTGGTGAGGAAATAGATCAGGTCACACATTTTGAATATCTGGGCTCCAGAATTGACAGAAAATGGTGACTGCTCGAAAGAAATCAGAACAAGACTAGCTATGGAAATGCAGAGACTGAACAGCCTGAAGAAATTATGGCAGGGCACCAACAAAACGATAAAAGTAAAAGTCTTGAGAGCCTGTGTTTTTCCTGTGGCAGCTTATGGTTGTGAAGCATGGACGATTACCAAAACTTCTAGACAAAGAATCGAATCCTTCGAGTCAAAATGTTACAGAAAGATCCTCAGAATACCCTGGACAGAGAAAAGAACAAATGTAGACATTCGGCAAGAGTTGAGCATAGAGGAGAACTGGTTTATCAATTCCATTTTGGCTAGAAAATACAAATACTTTGGTCACATCAAGAGACACAATGGTCTTGAGAGAATGGTGATGGAAGGTATGGTGCCAGGCAAAAGAGGAAGGGGTAGACCAAGAAGACGATGGCACCAAGATATCCAGGAATGCCTGAGTATGACAGTGGCGGAAGCTGGTATTTTGGCAAGGGAATTAGTTTCTTTCAGACAGTCTGTGATGGGAGCGACGTTCTACAAAGGACATGCTACATGATGATGATGATACTTCTTTTCTATCTGGATATGTTTTCTGTCCATCCACATCCTCAAATCGCCAACATAAAAGACCACAAGAGTTTCAAATAGTAATTTCCCTATTAAATCTATACCCATGTACATTTTCAACTGAGTCTCCATCTCTCTTTGTCTCTCGTTCTCTGTCTGTCTTTTTGATTGTATTTTTATTTCTCCGTTAGCTTTTTTCTGTCTCACCCTCACGTCCTCCTCAAAAAAATGATGACGTTTGGGGTGCGAACTGCGGGCAGGTCCACACACAGGCTTTGGATAATTGGCTGAGCGAATGCACGGCAATTGTAGCTCAACAACGCAGCACACAAATAAACACACGCACACAATGGCTGATCCGTTCTGATTTAACTTAAACGCATTTATATCTTAGATTAAAACTGCTGCACCTTCGTCAAAAACCAGGTAAACCTTTAACTAACACCATAAGCTAGTCTGCTTCGATCGGAAAGTGGAGGATTCAACGGGCCAACAGAGTTATGCCTGACACTGACAATGGCAATAAATAATGGCTAACTGAAACTACGCGACCAGGCAACGCCCCGACAACCCCAAGGTGTGATGTCTGGGCGAGTGAAACATCAGAAAGGGAGATCCCTTGGGTGAGTTCGAGATAATGGTTCCCAAAGTTCAAGGATGAATTGGCCATGAAGGGAGGAAACAAGCGACAAGACCAGATGAGTAATTTAATATCAGAAATATGATCATCATCGTGTGCAATGATGACTGGTGTAGACCAGGAGTGTCATACCTTTTAAAGTCTGGGGCGCAGTGTCAGTTTTGGCTGTCCCTAAGGAATGGACTTTAAATACATTTGTTGATACACACTCGCTCATAATATTATTTTGATTATAATGGGTTAGAGGGAGGTGGTTCTTCTGTCTTATACCCACAGCCTGATGCAAAATATGATGTGTACACTTGAAGAGAAGTTACTAATATTGGGGTTAAAATACACGGAGACAAAACCTATACAATATGCAAAACATGAAAATATATGCAATTAACAATGATAGAATTGGGCTGGGTGCCACACACCTTCAGACTGTGAAGTCTTTCCCACACCTTTGGTAGCAATATAGACATATTAGAAGATACAGAAAACGATGTTCAGTTAAGAATACAGAAGACGAGAAAAGTTTCCATTGTATTGAGAAATTTATGGAAGTCTAAAGACATTAAATCCACCACCAAAATATAAATATTCAACTTTAATGTAAAATCCGTTCTATGATATGGCTCTGAAAGATGGAGAATGACACAGGTGCTTATGAAAAGGGTACAGACTTTCGTAAATGGTTACCTGTCCGAAGTACAAGGGTGGAAATGGTACGACAAGATCTTGAACGTGGCACTGATGGTGAAAACGGGACAAATACCAGTAGAGCATGAAATACGGAGGAGGTGTTGGTGATGGATTGAACACACATTACGGAAACCAGTAGATAACAGCTGACCAGTTAATATTCGTCACAGAATGCAGGCAGTGACAAAAGTGTGTTGAAGACAACAGGGACGAACTGGAAAACGATGTTTAAAGAAGGACGTGAGTTACCGAAAGATCTTCCGAGACCAGGTCAGGCGCATATTGTTGGGTCAGAAGATACCATCGCCAAAATTGATGCAGCTATTCGGGTGGACCGTCGTCGGAGCAAAATTGTTGTCACCATACATTGCCTGCATTATGCGATGAATGTCAACTGGTCGACATCCTTCAGCTGTTATAACCCGAATCACTGCTCGCTGATCAACTCTGGACGGATTCCGTATCACACCCGCCATGTTTTCAACGGTCTGCTGAGGAAACTATGAGTCGGAGAAGATTGAAATTTTGCAAACTTGACGGTTCGTATATGCTGTTTACATCAGAAGTAACGTCATCATGCGCATCGTATGTATGTTTACTTGGTGCAGTTAGGTGCGGTTTCATTTGAACACGTCTCGTATATATGTACATGGGTAATTGCAGTTGGGGAAAAGGTCTCGGGGCAAACCCCTACTTCGGTACGAGGATGTATACAAGCGGGATACGAATGTGGGCAGCGATATGGAATCATGTGAACTGGACGCCATGTATCGTGTTGCACGGCGGGGCAGGATTAAGCATATGGAATACAAAAATGATATACTGACTTGGGATATGCTAAGGACTCATCGTTTGAGAAGACACACCCCACCATGCGATGCCCCAAACAGTCCTCATTCTCCTTGCCCACACTGTGGAAGACGCTCCTGTGTTCGGATTGGTCCTACGAATCACATTCGTTATTTGGTATGGACTGTAGTTACATCCCTTATTTAAAATCACAAATTACTATAGTCTGACAGGACGGTAAAAAGCGAATATATAAATATATGTACTGCACTTTTTTTTAAATCTCCCATTAAATTCATCTGTAAACATTACTCCATATATGGGTGAAACTGATCGGTGTGCACAATCCAAACACATCGGATTCGATTCCCACCGTGTCCAGGATGGCAGACACTGGGTATTTTTCTCTAACGATTGCTCTTCCACGTACGGAAAGTAATGGCAATCTACCGTACTACACACTTGCCAAGAAACTTATAACAACCAAATAGGTGGCGGTTGTAAGAAGCGACGTTCTGTAAAGGGCATGCTACACAATGTTGTCTGCTTTTGGTGTAGTATCCCTCTATACCCCATTATACCGCCCCCAACCCCTTGTCAGCTGTTAAAAAGATAGTCTTCTCCGGTATGTCTTATAGTGTGACATGTTGCAATATTGTTCTGTTTGGGCTGTAGTTTTGGTAAGTGATTGACGGACCGAATTAAATAGAACGCACGGTATCTGGCTGAGGTAGGGGCTGGGGCGCGTAACTTGAGCACGCTTGGTGCGGACAATCTCGGATGGCCGCATACGATTACGTCCAAAAATATATGTTTTCTTTAGTTGAAAATCTTCCAATAGTGTAAAGGATTGTCTGCTTCCAGTTAGTCATGTAATCGTATATCGAATGTACGAGTATTGCCTGATACTCATTGTCAGCTTGTTTAATGATGTCATGTAGCTAAATGATGTTTAAATGTATTCATGTCATTCGCTATGGATTACTATGTTGGACCAAGGACTTTACGCATTTCATCTGCCCATCCCATTGATCAGCCCATAAACGGACGCTTGTAGACCTTAGACTAAGAGAACGTCATTATATGTGTCCAACAGGCATGAACACATGTCCGGTTTATCTATAGTTTTCTTAACAATACTGTGTTTATGACGCCACTGCATAAAGTCTCGTGTCTGATTTCGGTGATGTTTCCCTCTATACCAACTATCCCACCCCACCCCCCACCAAACGCCCATCCAACCCCTTTCAACCCCTCTCCCTATGAGCTGTTGAAAAGAATAGGAACAATGAAATATTCCAAGCATGTGATTAAAAAGCGAGTAAAGAGGGTTATGCATGGGTCTAGCAACATATTATGTAAAATAGCCAATTCAAATTATCAGATGTAAGCATACTGTATAGGCTCCAACTGTAGTTGTAGTCTGATGTTTCTACTTGAAGCGAGTTGATGAATTATCGCCATCATGATCTTCATACTCCAAAATGCACGAACAAAGAAGCAACGAACCAAGCAGTACAGATGGAGCCTATAACCTTCATCAGGTAACTATGAGCGAATACATGCATTTGCGCCATCGTCATGTAAAGAGACCTGCTGCAGTGATGGACCGTGTTCGTAAGGGACTGGATGGGAAGGAGTGCTGATGATTAAATTCACAGCCTCTGAGAGACATTGACGAACTTTCTGAGTTTTACAAGCGATGGCAAAATGGAGAGAGTTGTGATAGGGGAGATGGTCACAGCTGAGGTTATTGAATTATCGTAATATTATTACAATCAATACCATAATTTCCCCGGAGTAATAGAAGGTTATCTCAAATATTTTTGTAAAACGACTATACAGAGTGTGAATTGACAAAATATCAGTTGACCAGAAGACAAGAGAGGTAAAAAAGCTAGAAAACAATAGGAAATGAAAATGGGATCACGTGCAGCTGTTAGCGACCCATAGCTGACTGCTAGCGTCAGGTCCGGAGAACCATAGCTGCCAAGACCCTTCTACACCTCCACGCGGTGATCCTGGATAACAGGCTGCAACAGAGAAGGGATCGGAGAGTGATGGCAACCCGGTTCTCAAAAACGTTTGCTGAAATGTCTTTGGACGTGTTGGACCGAAAGGTACAAATATCACAGTCAAACTGTAAACTACAACACAGCGCAATCCGTTCTCTGGACTACATTCTGCTACTTGTAAATCCCTTGTCAGGTCTAGGTGGCGGTATATTGAGAGCGAATGAAGAAGAAGAAGAATATAGTACGGAACAGAACTTTCTTTGATGACCAGAAGAAGGCTTGTAATCAGTGAACATAAACAAATTCTGGAGAATCCCGGAGGATGTTCGAGTGCATGGACGACTTCTACACATCATAATATCGGTATATTAAAAATTAGTCAAAGCTATATGAGAACGCAAATGGAATAACAAACCAGTTTAAGATTACCACCAGTGCGCAACATGTATGTGTAATATCACAGCGTGGTGATAAACATTTACCGAGGAAACTTGCAATTAGGCCACAATTTGCTCCTATCGCAATGTGTAGAAATGCCGAATCAATTTGTCCACAAATTAAAAATGCAAGTTGAATTAATCTGTCCCAAACCTCCAGTTGATGGTATATTTAATAATACCGAGTGTATAAAATCATACACTAAGATGATACAACCAATCAATGTATATTTAAATGAAATGTATTTATTATTTACTTGAAAACCAGTCCAAGGTTGCCGGATTTTGACGATTTGTTTAATGGTCAACAACACAATCATTGGACATGTAAATGCTCCTGTTAACTTCTGTAATGTTAGGATCCCATTTTTTCACCAGGCTCTATTTTCTCTCAATGGTAAGACAGTTCCTTAATTTTTGTAGTGGACATGATCCTATATTCCCTTTCCCTTCCACCCCCCTCTCTCTATTTTTTTTTTTTTTTTTTGAGGGAGGGTATATTTCATCTCTATACTCTATTAAAGCTTTCTGATTTGGACGGGCCACGTTTAGAGGAAAACGTTCGAATGCAGACTCGAATTTTATTAGACAAAGGTATATGAATGTCGAGTTGTACGAGTATAGAGGCGTACGAATAAAAAAAAGAAGGAAAAATCCCGTTTCACGCTATGCGCCGTATGTAATATATGGTGTTAGGCCCATATTATTTGGTGACCAATGCACATAATGGGGATGTGGTCAGCATCACGCCGGCTGCCTTTACTTACAAGATTTTTTCTGGTATCCAATTTATGTTAATCAATCAATCAAAGCCCGTCGCTCCTCTTGGCGCATAGGCCTTTGACAACATCCCGCCAGCATGCCTGGTCTTGGGCTGTGACAACATCCCGCCAGCATGCCTGGTCTTGGGCTGTGACAACATCCCGCCAGCATGCCTGGTCTTGGGCTGCTCTTTCTGTCTCTCTCTCCAGGCCATCGACAACATCCCGCCAGCATGCCTGGTCTTGGGCTGCTCTTTCTGTCTCTCCAGGCCATCGACAACATCCCGCCAGCATGCCTGGTCTTGGGCTGCTCTTTCTGTCTCTCTCTCCAGGTTTAATCATTTCATTTTAGTTCCTTCTCACATTCTCTTTTTCACGTATTTTTGGGTCTACTTCTCTTTCTCTCTCTCTCTCTCTCTCTCTCTCTCTCTCTCTCTCTCTCTCTATCTATCTATCTATCAATCTATCTATCTATATATCTATATGTCCCTCTTCCCTTGAGAATTCCACGTAAGAGCCTGTCTGGCAATGTTGGTCCGTACGCAGAGTATGTCCTATCCAGTCCCATTTTCTTCTCTTAATTTGTTGTTCCAATAGATGTTGTTGGCTCCTTTCCTATATGCCTTCATTTCTCACCATGTCCTGCAATGTTATGCCCATTAGCCTTCGTAGGCATCTGTCAACGAAGGACCAGAGTCGTTGTTGTCTGGTCTTGGTCATTCTCCATGTCTCCACCCCATACAGTAACACCAACTTAATACTGACGTTTAATATTCTAACTTTGGTGTGAATTTTAATTTCACTGGTTCTCCACGTGTTGTTTAGTGTCAGGAATGTCCATCTTGTATTTTCAATTCTGGCCCTTACATCTGCATCTGTACCTCATGAAGTGTCAATTGTGCTGCCCAAATACGTAAAGGTATTCACTTTTTCCAACTGCTCTCCATCCAGCACAATTGGTTCTTTGCTGAAAGTGTTGAGTTTAAGGTGCTTGATTTTCTTCATGTGTCGACATGAAGCTGTTCTTTCACCATATCAAGTTTCTGTTGTATTTGGCTAAGACTGTGGGACAAAAGTACCAGATCATCTGCATAGTCCAGTCCCTCCAATTGTGAAAATAGTGTCCACTGAACAGCAGTTTTTTTACCGAAGATCGGTGTATTCATTATCCAATTTGTTGCCAACAAATCCAGGAAAGGTGAGAGCTGGCATCCTTGTCTCAACCCTGTTTGCACCCCCAAGCTGTCAGTCAGTGCCTCTTCCTGTATCACTCTACTAACTGTGTCTTTGTACATATTCCGCAAGAGGATTGTGTACTTTTTTGGCATTCCATATTGTATCAGCAATTACTATAGAGTACTTTGATCAACACTGTTAAACACATGTTCATAGTCCATACAATTTGCGTATGGGGATGATTTCCATTCTATACGTTGTTCTCCTATAATAGGTAACGTAGCTATACGATCTGTGTATGATCTTCCCTTATGAAGACCTGCCTGTTCCCGTCTCGAGCTATTTGTCTACTTCAGTTGTTAATCTGTCCAATCTGATTCTGTTGAATATCTTGCCTGGTACTAACAGAAATGTAATTCCCATATACTTGCTGCAATCTGCTAGGTCTCGCTTTAGGCAGTTTAATCACATGTCCTTCTTTCCATTCTGTTGCCCCGCTCTTCTCTTTCGAATATCTTCTTGAATAATCATTACAATGTATCACTGCCCTTTTTTATATCTGCCATTATGGCTTCTGCTGCTATTCCATCTGGTACAGCCGCTTTCCCTTACCTGAGTTTCGATATGGCCCTTTGGATTTCGATCTTACTTGGTGGGTTGCAGACAAAGTTCAAGGTCTCTTATGCTGGTAGAATGTTTAATGCTCCTTGTGGTGGAGGTTTGTTTAGACTTTTTTGAAATACTCAACCCATCGGTTCTGTTGTTCCTCCGATGATGTTAATATCTTACCATTGCTATCTTTGATCGGTTTGTCTCTCTGTATATCTTTATGACGTATGAGTTGGTGAAGGTATAAACAGCAAAGATGGGAACTAACTTTTCCACCTTACATAGGCTGCGGCTTAGTCTATGAAGAGTTATCTTCATCCCCGACGACAATTGTTGTCATGGAAAACATTTTTAATATATATATTACCCAATTTATGAACCCTTATCGCTTGGCTGAGACGCCTGGGCACTAACCTAAGTGCTACCGCGGCGCCTAAATTCGGAGGTAAAACCAAGAAACCGTTTCATTGAACTCCATTGTTGCAGAAGATCATCAAATGGAAAACATTCTTCCTTCATCTTCTTCGTACGCTGTCAAACGTCAACTTGAATTTGTTCGAAGAAAGCAGCAGTCATCTTGAGGCTGTCGACACTGCCATAGAGCTTGTCTAGTGTTGCCACTGGTGATGGCCACATGTGCTTTCTCTGGTCCTCGTATGTCGGGCAACTTTGTAGCATATGTTCAGCAGCCATTTTCTCTGTACCACAGGGGCATTCGTCAGTGCCACCTATCTTCAATTTATTGAATAGATGGTACCTCAGTCTATTATCGCCTGTGCGGAGTCTGAAGACCACGACCTGCTCTCTTCTGTTCGACTGGTAGTAGGCATCATTGTTTGTGTTGCCAGTATGTTCTGTTTCCCATTTGTCCATGTATCTGGCCCTAATAAACCTTTTGGACTCTTCGTAGGTCACACTAGAATCTGGTTGTGGTAGTCTTTCACCTTCTTTTGCCAGTCTGTCTGCCTCCTCGTTGCATTGGATGTTACAGTGGGATAGAACCCACTGTACCATTACTCTTTTTGTTGCGGACTGCTGGCATAGTTGACAGAGTACTGCTCTTAAATCATTAAGTTCAGTATTTTTCTGGCTTTTTAGTGCTATAACCACGGCCAGGGCATCTGTAAAAAGGACTATCTGGCTTTCATTACTTTCGCCTAGCATTGCTTTTATTGCAGCTTTCAGTGCCTCTGCCTCCGCTCTGAAATTGCTTGAGAATTTTCCAGTTGCCACTGACAGTGTTATTTTTCTACCATTTGTTAGGCTCAGGAATACCCTTCCCCCTCCATTCTGTGTTGTGTTTTTTACAGAACCGTCGATGTATGCATGGGTCCAGTCCATGCTTTGGTAGTTTTCCGCTATGTACTTCAGGGTTATGTCTCTTCTTTCTTTTTTCAGTCTGGCTGTTCTTGTTTTCAATACTTGTTATATTTTCTACCACATCCGGAATGATATGCTGCTTTCATGTAGGTTTGCGTACAGTAGGGATGGGCTTTGGTGTTGTTATGGTGTTCATAGGGTCTTCGCTCATCTTTGCTTTGGCTAATTCTGCAAAGTTTCTCCGCTTCAGTTTCCCTTTCCCAAATCTATTTAGTCTCTGATGCATTGGATGGTCTGTCAGTCTTCGGATTTTCTCTGCTTGCTGCTGGACTCTGCTGTCTCTTCTGTCGGTCATGGATTGCAGATTTGAAATCTTTTCAAGTTCTACAATTGGCGTTGACTTCATGCCTCCTGTGATAACTCTCATGGCTTGGTTTTAAAGTTTGCTAATTTTATCAAAGTTTGCCTTTGCTGCTGTTGCCCATGCCGCAATGCCATACTCGAGAACTGGTCTCACTCTTCCAGTGTACAGTTTCTTTAGTATTCTTTCGTCTGCTCCCCAGCATGTGCCAGCAAGTTTCCTCATGATTGCCATTCTTTGTCTGGCTCTCATTCGGTTTCTCTCGATCTGACTTTTTCATGTCATGCACCGATCTTCTTCTTCTGCGTACGCAGTCAGACAGTAACCATTATTTTTTCGAAAAAAGCGGCGGTCATCCTGAGGCTGTCGCCACTGCCATAGAGCTTGTCTTGCAGTTCCACTGGTGATGGCCACATCTGCCCTCTCTGATCCTCGTATGTCGGGCAGTTCTGCAGCAGATGTTCAGCGGTCATTTTACCAGTACCGCACGGGCATTCGTCGGTACACCCTATCTTCAATTTGTTGAATAGGTGGTACCTCAGTCTATTGTGGCCAGTGCGAAGTCTGAAGACAACGACCTGCTCTCTTCGGTTCAACTGGTAATAGGCATCGTTTTTGGTGTAACCAGTATGTTCGGTTTCCCATTTGGTCATGTATCTGGCTTTGATAAGCCGTTTTGACTCTTCGTACGTCATACTGGTATCTGTTTGTGGTAGTCTTGCACCTTCTTTTGCCAGTCTGTCTGCCGCCTCGTTGCCTTGGATGTTACAGTGTGACGGGACCCACTGTACCACTACCCTTTTTGGAGCGGACTGCTGGCACAGTTTGCAGAGTGCTGCTCTTAAATCATTAAGCTCAGTGTTTTTCTGGCTTTTTAGCGCTGTGACTACGGCGAGAGCATCTGTCAGCAGGACTATATGGCTCTCATTTTCACTGTGTGTCACCATTTCTTCCACTGCCGCCCTCAGTGCCTCTGCCTCCGCTCTGAAATTGCTTGTGTACTTACCAGTAGCGAATGACAGTGTTATTTTTCTACCATTTGGTAGGTTCAGGAATGCTCCTGCCCCTCCGTTCTGTGTTGTGTTTGTTACAGCACCGTCGGTGTATGCATGGGTCCAGTCCATGCTTGGGTAGCTTTTCGTTATGAAGCTTAGGGTAGTATCTCTCCTTTCTTTTTCAGTCTGGCAGTTTTTGTTTGCAATACCTGGTATATTTTCTACCACCTCTGGAAATATATTCTGCCTCCAGGTAGGTTTTCGTACAGTAGTGATGGGTTTTGGTGTTGTTAGTGCGTTTATGGGATCTTCGTGCATCTTTGCTTTGGCTATTTCTGCAAAGTTTCTCCGCTTTAGTTTCCCATTTCCCAAATTGTTTAGTCTCTGGTGCATTGGATGGTCGGTCAGTCTTCGGAGTTTTTCTGACTGCAGCTGGGCTCTGCAGTCTCTTCTATCGGTCATGGATTGCAGTTTTGTAATCTTTTCAAGTTCTACAATTGGCGTTGACTTCATGCCACCTGTTATAATTCTCATGGCTTGGTTTTGAAGTTTGTCAACTTTATCGAAGTTCGCCTTCGCTGCTGTTGTCCATGCCGCAATGCCATACTCGAGAACTGGTCTCACTCTTCCAGTGTACAGTTTCTTTAGTATTCTTTCGTCTGCTCCCCAGCATGTGCCAGCAAGTTTCCTCATGATTGCCATTCTTTGTCTGGCTCTCATTCGGTTTCTCTCGATCTGACTTTTTCATGTCATGCACCGATCTTCTTCTTCTGCGTACGCAGTCAGACAGTAACCATTATTTTTTCGAAAAAAGCGGCGGTCATCCTGAGGCTGTCGCCACTGCCATAGAGCTTGTCTTGCAGTTCCACTGGTGATGGCCACATCTGCCCTCTCTGATCCTCGTATGTCGGGCAGTTCTGCAGCAGATGTTCAGCGGTCATTTTACCAGTACCGCACGGGCATTCGTCGGTACACCCTATCTTCAATTTGTTGAATAGGTGGTACCTCAGTCTATTGTGGCCAGTGCGAAGTCTGAAGACAACGACCTGCTCTCTTCGGTTCAACTGGTAATAGGCATCGTTTTTGGTGTAACCAGTATGTTCGGTTTCCCATTTGGTCATGTATCTGGCTTTGATAAGCCGTTTTGACTCTTCGTACGTCATACTGGTATCTGTTTGTGGTGGTCTTGCACATTCTTTTGCCAGTCTGTCTGTCTCCTCGTTGCCTTGGATGTTACAGTGATACGGGACCCACTGTACCACTACCCTTTTTGGAGCGGACTGCTGGCACAGTTTGCAGAGTGCTGCTCTTAAATCATTAAGCTCAGTGTTTTTCTGGCTTTTTAGCGATGTAACTACGGCGAGAGCATCTGTCAGCAGGACTATATGGCTCTCATTTTCACTGTGTGTCACCATTTCTTCCACTGCCGCCCTCAGTGCCTCTGCCTCCGCTCTGAAATTGCTTGTGTACTTACCAGTAGCGAATGACAGTGTTATTTTTCTGCCATTTGGTAGGTTCAGGAATGCTCCTGCCCCTCCGTTCTGTGTTGTGTTTATTACAGCACCGTCGGTGTATGCATGGGTCCAGTCCATGCTTGGGTAGCTTTTCGTTATGAAGCTTAGGGTAGTATCTCTCCTTTCTCTTTCAGTCTGGCAGTTTTTGTTTGCAATACCTGGTATATTTTCTTCCACCTCTGGAAATATATCCTGCCTCCAGGTAGGTTTTCGTACAGTAGTGATGGGTTTTGGTGTTGTTAGTGCGTTTATGGGATCTTCGTGCATCTTTGCTTTGGCTATTTCTGCAAAGTTTCTCCGCTTTAGTTTCCCATTTCCCAAATTGTTTAGTCTCTGGTGCATTGGATGGTCGGTCAGTCTTCGCAGTTTCTCTGACTGCAGCTGGGCTCTGCAGTCTCTTCTATCGGTCATGGATTGCAGTTTTGTAATCTTTTCAAGTTCTACAATTGGCGTTGACTTCATGCCACCTGTTATAATTCTCATGGCTTGGTTTTGAAGTTTGTCAACTTTATCGAAGTTCGCCTTCGCTGCTGTTGTCCATGCCGCAATGCCATACTCGAGAACTGGTCTCACTCTTCCAGTGTACAGTTTCTTTAGTATGCCTTCGTATGCTCCCCAGCTTGTGCCAGCAAGTTTCCTCATGATTGCCATTCTTTCTCTGGCATTCATTCGGTTTCTCTCAATCTGACTTTTCCATGTCATGCGCCGATCAAATGATGCCCCGATCAAATGTGACGACCAAGTAGTTTGGGTTGTCGTTTTGCCGCAGATATTTGCCGTTAAGATTTATAAACATTATTCCAAAGTATATGAATGACATAAACGAAATATGTGAACAGCATCAAATCTGTCTTAACGCAAACCTTCATTGTATCATCTGCCCTTTCTATGTCTGGACTGTGCTTAACTTTGTTGAAATTCAATTATTGTCCTTGTTCACTTTGTTTTTTCTAGCATTTGTGCGAACATTTGTACAATATGACTCAGAAGGAACATAGACATGTACGTTGCATACACACACTCTCTCTCTCTCTTTCTCTCTCTCTCTCTCTCTCTTTGTCTCTCTCTCACTCTCTTATATATATATCCAGACGGGCTTAACCATCGTTTGTTTGTTTTGTTTTTTGTCAGTCTTCATGAATCTTTCTTATATCCAATCCATGCTTGCCGATAGTGTGGTCTGTGGGCTGTGAACTTGGTTTACATCACAACGGACAAGGTTCAAATCACGTCGCATTCAGTTTGTCGGAATGTAGATGCCGGGCCCTTTTTTAATTGTATGGACGCTTCTCTCAGTCGGCACAGCTGTAAATTGGTACCTGACAAAGTCATGCGGAAATTTCAAAATTTTCAGCCATTTTCGATCCATGCCACATTGAATGTCTTTATCAACTATTTAACTCATATCATCACATGATTTAACTGTTATACCTCGACTCTTGGTGTATTGTTTCGTGAACTTATTTTAATTACTTGTTTAACTTCCACCAGCACAAATTACGGTTCTTCACTGTGGCTGTGTCTCAGGATGAATATTACGTTTCCGCATTTGTCGAAGAGATTTAAAAGTTCCATGAAAAATTCTTACAATCATTTAAAAGTTCCATGAAGAACTCCTACAATCATCTAAAAGTTCCATGAAGAACTCTTACAATCATTTAAAAGTTCCATGAAGAACTCTTTCAATCATCTAAAAGTTCCATGAAGAACTCCTACAATCATCTAAAAGTTCCATGAAGAACTCTTACAATCATTTAAAAGTTCCATGAAGAACTCTTTCAATCATCTAAAAGTTCCATGAAGAACTCCTACAATCATCTAAAAGTTCCACGAAAAACTCCTACAATCATCTAAAAGTTCCATGAAGAACTCTTTCAATCATCTAAAAGTTCCATGAAGAACTCCTACAATCATCTAAAAGTTCCACGAAGAACTCCTACAATCATCTAAAAGTTCCATGAAGAACTCTTTCAATCATCTAAAAGTTCCATGAAGAACTCCTACAATCATCTAAAAGTTCCACGAAGAACTCCTACAATCATCTAAAAGTTCCATGAAGAACTCTTTCAATCATCTAAAGGTTCCATGAAGAACTCCTACAATCATCTAAAAGTTCCACGAAAAACTCCTACAATCATCTAAAAGTTCCATGAAGAACTCTTTCAATCATCTAAAAGTTCCATGAAGAACTCCTACAATCATCTAAAAGTTTCATTGAAGAACTCTTTCAATCATCTAAAAGTTCCATGAAGAACTCCTACAATCATCTAAAAGTTCCATGAAGAACTCTTACAATCATTTAAAAGTTCCATGAAGAACTCTTTCAATCATCTAAAAGTTCAATGAAGAACTCCTACAATCATCTAAAAGTTCCATAAAGAACTCTTTCAATCATCTAAAAGTTCCATGAAGAACTCCTACAATCATCTAAAAGTTCCATGAAGAACTCTTACAATCATTTAAAAGTTCCATGAAGAACTCTTTCAATCATCTAAAAGTTCCATGAAGAACTCTTTCAATCATCTAAAAGTTCCATGAAGAACTCTTACAATCATTTAAAAGTTCCATGAAGAACTCTTTCAATCATCTAAAAGTTCCATGAAGAACTCCTACAATCATCTAAAAGTTCCACGAAAAACTCCTACAATCATCTAAAAGTTCCATGAAGAACTCTTTCAATCATCTAAAAGTTCCATGAAGAACTCCTACAATCATCTAAAAGTTCCACGAAGAACTCCTACAATCATCTAAAAGTTCCATGAAGAACTCTTTCAATCATCTAAAAGTTCCATGAAGAACTCCTACAATCATCTAAAAGTTCCACGAAGAACTCCTACAATCATCTAAAAGTTCCATGAAGAACTCTTTCAATCATCTAAAGGTTCCATGAAGAACTCCTACAATCATCTAAAAGTTCCACGAAGAACTCCTACAATCATCTAAAAGTTCCATGAAGAACTCTTTCAATCATCTAAAAGTTCCATGAAGAACTCCTACAATCATCTAAAAGTTCCATTGAAGAACTCTTTCAATCATCTAAAAGTTCCATGAAGAACTCCTACAATCATCTAAAAGTTCCATGAAGAACTCTTACAATCATTTAAAAGTTCCATGAAGAACTCTTTCAATCATCTAAAAGTTCCATGAAGAACTCTTTCAATCATCTAAAAGTTCAATGAAGAACTCCTACAATCATCTAAAAGTTCCATAAAGAACTATTTCAATCATCTAAAAGTTCCATGAAGAACTCCTACAATCATCTAAAAGTTCCATGAAGAACTCTTACAATCATTTAAAAGTTCCATGAAGAACTCTTTCAATCATCTAAAAGTTCCATGAAGAACTCTTTCAATCATCTAAAAGTTCCATGAAGAACTCTTACAATCATTTATGTTTATTGATGGATTCAAACATTCATCACTTAAAAGTATTTTGTCAATGGATTTGTAAACATTATATGCATTATATGTTCCCCATTTAACTTCCATAATTCTTTCTACGCCTCCTGTACCATTCTTCTGCTATCTCTTTGTGTTATTGTGTATTTTGTAGCTTCCTCACTTATATTTGTTTTGAGTGATCAATAAATGTTCTTGTCTTTATTTTTTTTTAAATCAGCATTCCACCAAAACGCTCTCTTTTCCAAACACCTTGTATTGTTAAATCAGCATTCCACCAAAACGCTCTCTTTTCCCCACACCTTGTATTGTTAAATCAGCATTCCACCAAAACGCTCTCTTTTCCCCACACCTTGTATTGTTAAATCAGCATTCCACTAAAACGCTCTCTTTTCTCCCACCTTGTATTTTTAAATCAGCATTCCACCAAAACGCTCTCTTTTCCCCACACCTTGTATTTTTAAATCAGCATTCCACCAAAACGCTCTCTTTTCCAAACACCTTGTATTTTTAAATCAGCATTCCACCAAAACGCTCTCTTTTCCCCACACCTTGTATTGTTAAATCAGCATTCCACTAAAACGCTCTCTTTTCCCCACACCTTGTATTTTTAAATCAGCATTCCACCAAAACGCTCTCTTTTCCCCACACCTTGTATTGTTAAATCAGCATTCCACCAAAACGCTCTCTTTTCCCCACACCTTGTATTTTTAAATCAGCATTCCACCATAATGCTCTTTTTTCCCCACACCTTGAATTTTTAAATCAGCATTCCACCAAAATGCTCTTTTTTCCCCACACCTTGTATTGTTAAATCAGCATTCCACCAAAACGCTCTCTTTTCCCCACACCTTGTATTTTTAAATCAGCATTCCACCATAATGCTCTTTTTTCCCCACACCTTGAATTTTTAAATCAGCATTCCACCAAAATGCTCTTTTTTCCCCACACCTTGTATTGTTAAATCAGCATTCCACTAAAACGCTCTCTTTTCCCCACACCTTGTATTTTTAAATCAGCATTCCACTAAAACGCTCTCTTTTCCCCACACCTTGTATTTTTAAATCAGCATTCCACTAAAACGCTCTCTTTTCCCCACACCTTGTATTTTTAAATCAGCATTCCACCAAATCGCTCTCTTTTCCCCACACCTTGTATTGTTAAATCAGCATTCCACCAAAACGCTCTCTTTTCCCCACACCTTGTATTGTTAAATCAGCATTCCACAAAAACGCTCTCTTTTCCCCACACCTTGTATTGTTAAATCAGCATTCCACCAAAACGCTCTCTTTTTCCCACACCTTGTATTTTTAAATCAGCATTCCACCAAAACGCTCTCTTTTCCCCACACCTTGTATTGTTAAATCAGCATTCCACCAAAACGCTCTCTTTTCCCCACACCTTGTATTGTTAAATCAGCATTCCACTAAAACGCTCTCTTTTCCCCACACCTTGTATTGTTAAATCAGCATTCCACCAAAACGCTCTTTTTTCCCCACACCTTGTATTTTTAAATCAGCATTCCACCAAAACGCTCTCTTTTCCCCACACATTGTATTGTTAAATCAGCATTCCACCAAAACGCTCTCTTTTCCCCACACCTTGTATTTTTAAATCAGCATTCCACCAAAATGCTCTTTTTTCCCCACACCTTGTATTTTTAAATCAGCATTTCACTAAAACGCTCTCTTTTTCCCACACCTTGTATTTTTTAATCAGCATTCCACCAAAACGCTCTCTTTTCCCCACACCTTGTATTGTTAAATCAGCATTCCACCAAAACGCTCTTTTTTCCCCACACCTTGTATTTTTAAATCAGCATTCCACCAAAACGCTCTCTTTTCCCCACACCTTGTATTGTTAAATCAGCATTCCACCAAAACGCTCTCTTTTCCCCACACCTTGTATTTTTAAATCAGCATTCCACCAAAATGCTCTTTTTTCCCACACCTTGTATTTTCAAATCAGCATTCCCCTAAAACGCTCTCTTTTCCCCACACCTTGTATTTTTAAATCAGCATTCCACCAAAACGCTCTCTTTTCCCCACACCTTGTATTGTTAAATCAGCATTCCACCAAAACGCTCTCTTATCCTCACACCTTGTATTGTTAAATCAGCATTCCACCAAAACGCTCTCTTTTCCCCACACCTTGTATTGTTAAATCAGCATTCCACCAAAACGCTCTTTTTTCCCCACACCTTGTATTGTTAAATCAGCATTCCACCAAAAGGCTCTCTTTTCCCCACACCTTGAATTTTTAAATCAGCATTCCACCAAAACGCTCTCTTTTCCCCACACCCTGTATTTTTAAATCAGCATTCCACCAAAACGCTCTCTTTTCCAAACACCTTGTATTTTTAAATCAGCATTCCACCAAAACGCTCTCTTTTCCCCACACCTTGTATTTTTAAATCAGCGTTCCACCAAAACGCTCTTTTTTCCCCACACCTTGTATTTTTAAATCAGCATTCCACCAAAACGCTCTCTTTTCCCCACACCTTGTATTGTTAAATCAGCATTCCACCAAAACGCTCTCTTTTCCCCACACCTTGTATTGTTAAATCAGCATTCCACCAAAACGCTCTCTTTTTCCCACACCTTGAATTTTTAAATCAGCATTCCACCAAAACGCTCTCTTTTCCCCACACCCTGTATTTTTAAATCAGCATTCCACCAAAACGCTCTCTTTTTCAAACACCTTGTATTTTTAAATCAGCATTACACCAAAACGCTCTCTTTTCCCCACACCTTGTATTTGTTAAATCAGCATTCCACCAAAACGCTATTTTTTCCCCACACCTTGTATTTTTAAATCTGCATTCCACCAAAACGCTCTCTTTTCCCCACACCTTGTATTTTGAAATCAGCATTCCACCAAAACGCTCTCTTTTCCCCACACCTTGTATTGTTAAATCAGCATTCCACCAAAACGCTCTCTTTTCCCCACACCTTGTATTGTTAAATCAGCATTCCACCAAAACGCTCTCTTTTCCCCACACCTTGTATTGTTAAATCAGCATTCCACCAAAACGCTCTCTTTTCCCCACACCTTGTATTGGTAAATCAGCATTCCACCAAAACGCTCTCTTTTCCCCACACCTTGAATTTTTAAATCAGCATTCCACCAAAACGCTCTCTTTTCCCCACACCCTGTATTTTTAAATCAGCATTCCACCAAAACGCTCTCTTTTCCAAACACCTTGTATTTTTAAATCAGCATTCCACCAAAACGCTCTCTTTTCCCCACACCTTGAATTTTTAAATCAGCATTCCACCAAAACGCTCTTTTTTCCCCACACCTTGTATTTTTAAATCAGCATTCCACCAAAACGCTCTCTTTTCCCCACACCTTGAATTTTTAAATCAGCATTCCACAAAAACGCTCTCTTTTCCCCACAACTTGAATTTTTAAATCAGCATTCCACCAAAACGCTCTCTTTTCCCCACACCTTGTATTTTTAAATCAGCATTCCACCAAAACGCTCTCTTTTCCCCACACCTTGAATTTTTAAATCAGCATTCCACCAAAACGCTCTCTTTTCCCCACACCTTGTATTGTTAAATCAGCATTCCACCAAAACGCTCTCTTTTCCCCACACCTTGTATTGTTAAATCAGCATTCCACCAAAACGCTCTCTTTTCCCCACACCTTGTATTGTTAAATCTGCATTCCACCAAAACGCTCTCTTTTCCCCACACCTTGTATTTTTAAATCAGCATTCCACCAAAACGCTCTCTTTTCCCCACACCTTGTATTGTTAAATCAGCATTCCACCAAAACGCTCTCTTTTCCCCACACCTTGTATTGTTAAATCAGCATTCCACTAAAACGCTCTCTTTTCCCCACACCTTGTATTGTTAAATCAGCATTCCACCAAAACGCTCTTTTTTCCCCACACCTTGTATTTTTAAATCAGCATTCCACCAAAACGCTCTCTTTTCCCCACACCTTGTATTGTTAAATCAGCATTCCACCAAAACGCTCTCTTTTCCCCACACCTTGTATTGTTAAATCAGCATTCCACCAAAACGCTCTCTTTTCCCCACACCTTGAATTTTTAAATCAGCATTCCACCAAAACGCTCTCTTTTCCCCACACCCTGTATTTTTAAATCAGCATTCCACCAAAACGCTCTCTTTTTCAAACACCTTGTATTTTAAATCAGCATTCCACCAAAACGCTCTCTTTTTCCCACACCTTGTATTTTTAAATCAGCATTCCACCAAAACGCTCTTTTTTCCCCACACCTTGTATTTTTAAATCAGCATTCTACCAAAACGCTCTCTTTTCCCCACACCTTGTATTTTTAAATCAGCATTCCACCAAAACGCTCTCTTTTCCCCACACCTTGTATTTTTAAATCAGCATTCTACCAAAACGCTCTCTTTTCCCCACACCTTGAATTTTTAAATCAGCATTCCACCAAAACGCTCTCTTTTCCCCACACCTTGTATTGTTAAATCAGCATTCCACTAAAACGCTCTCTTTTCCCCACACCTTGTATTGTTAAATCAGCATTCCACCAAAACGCTCTTTTTTCCCCACACCTTGTATTTTTAAATCAGCATTCCACCAAAACGCTCTCTTTTCCCCACACATTGTATTGTTAAATCAGCATTCCACCAAAACGCTCTCTTTTCCCCACACCTTGTATTTTTAAATCAGCATTCCACCAAAATGCTCTTTTTTCCCCACACCTTGTATTTTTAAATCAGCATTTCACTAAAACGCTCTCTTTTCCCCACACCTTGTATTTTTTAATCAGCATTCCACCAAAACGCTCTCTTTTCCCCACACCTTGTATTGTTAAATCAGCATTCCACCAAAACGCTCTTTTTTCCCCACACCTTGTATTTTTAAATCAGCATTCCACCAAAACGCTCTCTTTTCCCCACACCTTGTATTGTTAAATCAGCATTCCACCAAAACGCTCTCTTTTCCCCACACCTTGTATTTTTAAATCAGCATTCCACCAAAATGCTCTTTTTTCCCACACCTTGTATTTTCAAATCAGCATTCCCCTAAAACGCTCTCTTTTCCCCACACCTTGTATTTTTAAATCAGCATTCCACCAAAACGCTCTCTTTTCCCCACACCTTGTATTGTTAAATCAGCATTCCACCAAAACGCTCTCTTTTCCCCACACCTTGAATTTTTAAATCAGCATTCCACCAAAACGCTCTCTTTTCCCCACACCCTGTATTTTTAAATCAGCATTCCACCAAAACGCTCTCTTTTTCAAACACCTTGTATTTTAAATCAGCATTCCACCAAAACGCTCTCTTTTTCCCACACCTTGTATTTTTAAATCAGCATTCCACCAAAACGCTCTTTTTTCCCCACACCTTGTATTTTTAAATCAGCATTCTACCAAAACGCTCTCTTTTCCCCACACCTTGTATTTTTAAATCAGCATTCCACCAAAACGCTCTCTTTTCCCCACAACTTGAATTTTTAAATCAGCATTCCACCAAAACGCTCTCTTTTCCCCACACCTTGTATTTTTAAATCAGCATTCTACCAAAACGCTCTCTTTTCCCCACACCTTGAATTTTTAAATCAGCATTCCACCAAAACGCTCTCTTTTCCCCACACCTTGTATTGTTAAATCAGCATTCCACTAAAACGCTCTCTTTTCCCCACACCTTGTATTGTTAAATCAGCATTCCACCAAAACGCTCTCTTTTCCCCACACCTTGTATTGTTAAATCAGCATTCCACCAAAACGCTCTCTTTTCCCCACACCTTGTATTTTTAAATCAGCATTCCACCAAAACACTCTCTTTTCCCCACACCTTGTATTTTTAAATCAGCAATTCTTTTGTAGCGTGTTCGTAAGTACATCTTCCCCTTAATGAAATTAAGCAAAAGGTCAATACACTACAACGAAAATCTGTACATTGCTTTAATTGATCAACAAAAGCGTTCGTTAGGATAGGCAGGATCAACCTTCAGAAGAGACTGGAACATAATGGTGTACACCACGGGTCGGCAAACTACGGTCATTGGGCCAAATCAGGCCCACTGCATCTTTTCCAACAGCCCGCGAGCTAAGACGGCTTGCTTATATAAATATCATCCAGTTTGTCACATGGCCCGCATAGCCCAAAATATTTACCGATCTCTGGTGTACACAGTAAGCTAATTTATAATGAAAGAGCGCTGAATCGTAGGGTTATAAACGTCGTAGGGACGACAGGTGCTTTTATCATCATTACCGGTGTGAGACAGGGGCGTGTGCTTTCCCCTCTGCTGTTCAATATCTATATGCACAGAATCACAGCAGAGGTCAGTCAAATAGAGACATCAGAAGCAGGACCAAGTCCAATACACAAATTTATCTTTGAAGTTGATCAGCGTCTGTTGTAGAATGATGAAAATCAACTGTAGAATCACATGAACGCGCTTGTAGGATACCCGTAATAAATACAATAAACGAATTAACGAGACGGAAACAGAAACTATAAGAATCAGCAGAACACCTGTGCCACTCAACATAAGTCTAAATGATATTAGTCTTCAACAGACCCATGAGTTCAGGTATTCCGACAGACGGTAACCTCGACAGGGAAATCGAGACTACGTGTCAGAAAACTTCTGCTGGGACATATCAGCTGTCACCACTACTTAAACACCCGATCATTAGTTTAGCAACAAAGCAACAGCTGATAGTATTTTTGTGCCGACTCTGTGCTACCAGTCCCAAACATGATTCCTGTCCAAAGTGAGTGAGAGCAGGAAATGAAGTATTTGAGACAAACTGTGAAACGAAGACATTCGAAGTATGGTCGGCACTACGTCTTGTGCAGCATACATTTCCAGGCAAAAAAATACACCGGTACGATCATCTCGTGAGAACACCCGTCATCAACTTCCACTGATGCCTTGCAACGCTGGTAGGTATGGCTACATGACAAGAAGGCGACCGCGAGACAGGTGGATAACATTAGTGATTGTGTAAAGACACAAACTCACAACGACCGACGCAACGCACTTGACGCAGGACAGACGACTAGCTCTCCATGTCACTCAACAGAAGTGGAAAGAAACCTACCTAACCCTAGCACTTGTTTGTGTCTCTCGTTTATATTCGTATGTTTCCTTAATTCATGCAGTCATACTTGGTTTATCTTTGGTCTGACGTTCAAGTTTCAGATGCTTTATGTAGATTACATATGTGCTCTTTATTATGTACTTACTAACCGGCTTTTGTGCAATTTATAATATTAAATAATGACCGACAGGCAAAGGGACACGATAGCAGCATCCAAGTATAATGTAATTAACACAGCAATCGAGCGTCCCGTGGAAACGACTTTTCAGTCGGCTAATCCTTTCCCTAGCGAGACATCATGGATCATAAAACAGCCCTCCTGTTCTCAATCAACATCGATGAACTCTCATCACAATACCAATACCTAGATGATCTGTCCAAACCATCTGGAAACATGCAATATGGATGACGTGTTGAGGGAGAATGACAAGGCAATCCACGGGTTCTAACATTGGAAACGTGATAAATGACGTGGTGCCCAGGTCAAGGGAAGTACTTAAACTTAACTTAACGTCTTTAAACTGGTTTAGAAGACTATTCAAAGTGTGTTTTTTTTTTTTTTTTTTTGTTTTTTTTTAGTTCGCCTTATTTCTCTATTCCCTTTGCACTGTGGTTTTTATTTTGCGCCTGTCGGCTCAGTGCATCCGACTTCAGCATGCATTTTATGTAAGGGTCTACTTCCTCCTGTATTTTCTAAGGGTTTGCATCCCTGGGGTAACGGCTGGTGCTGTGATGGGGATCGAACCCAGAACCTTCTGGTTGTGAGCCGTGTCATTTAACCACTAGTCCACGTCGTCCCCTCAAAGTGTGTTTTCAATCAGTTTTTGGGAGAGTGGTTTTTACCTATGTGCGAGTCCATCTTAATAGACTCAAATACTAGACCCACAGCCAGTTAGGCGCCATCTATAGCTGCTCTTAACAAACCAACTGGGGAAAGGTACAAATAACTTGAGTAGATTTGTTATTTGAATTATGTCCCTTCAGTGGCCGTTAAGTCTACCCTTTTCGATTTCCAAAATCCAAGGAATTTTTAACATGCTCGGCACTGAATACGGGAGTCCGATCTCATTACTCAGAGTTCATGAGAATTTTTACCAGAAGTCCACGTGGATAAAAAATCCCGGTCTCCACCGTGATTCGAACACACGACCTCCGACACCGAGGCAGAGACCTTACCTCGAGACCACTGAGTCCCCCTGAGTAAGTAAGTACAGGCAGGCGATTTGAGTCGACGACAATGCTTACTCCAGCTCTTAAGTCTATAGTGTGTTTTCAGAATGACTGGTTTATATGAAGCAATTCCGTAGTGATCGTTGTTCTGCCATCTATACTATTTTCTCTACAGTTAAAACAGTGTTCGTAATTACACAAGCTTACCAGCAATTGTCCGTTACTGTTAACACACTATGTTACTGAAGTAATAAAGATCGAAGGTGGGCTCTAATTTGGCTCTTCGTTTTCCTACTAGCCCCCCAAAGCCCAACCCTACATTTTCATCTTTATGGGATGAGAACAGTAAAGTGGGGGATTGCTCGGATGGGCCAAGCGACTGTGTCGCGTGTCTAGTCTTGCTTAATCCTTCGTCTGTACAAGTTGCTATCCCGTGTATCTCATCTATGCATTGAGGTCTAACGTAACTTAGGACTAGCCACATCCCATCAAACAGAATTCGTTCCAACCTTTAACGATATGGCTTTGACAGCGTAATGCTATCTAGTCCATAGCGACGACTGATATGACCAACATACGGTACAGGATAGAAAGTAGTCACTGCTAAAGTTTTTCAGTACTCATTACCTTAAGTGCAACTACACCTCGTTTGCCTCTTAGGATGTTTTGATCTACATTTTAAGTATACGAACATGACCGGCTGCAAGAGTACACTTCGTAAAGAAATATACACATAATAATGACTGAAAGAAAATAAACAACAATAATTCAATTATATGCCCAGTGTAGCAGAGAATAAAAATATGAATTCTTTCACAAATTATTAATAAACACAATAGAACTATGTAAAAGCACATTGTAATAAGGTACTTTTAACCAAATGTTCAATTTATGTAAAACGAAGGATAACTCAATATATTCATATAAATATTGTTATCTCCCTTAATTTAATGAACGCGAATCTGCTGTGTTTTTGTTAAAAAAGACAACCTCTGATGACTTAGCGCGTATTCGTTGAAGACCTTTACTCCACAGGGAGCTGATATAATTGTTACTGATTGATGATTAAAGAAAACAGAAACAACCGAACAATTCCTGCATGAATTACTTTGCATTACTGTATCTGTCAGTCTGTGCATTTTTGCGGCGTAGGGAGCTGAATGCGCCTTTTTGTTGGATCAATTGTGCCCCATCGATCGTTGAAAGTATGGGTTGTTGAGGTGTTTCTGTTATTTCATCTATCTATCTGCCACATGATCTTACGCGCACCGTATAACCAAATCTGCTTGCGTTATATGCATGCAGTGGTGGTTGTGAGAGATGCACACTCACGAGATGATCTAGCGACACATAGAAAAGAGAAGAATTCGAGGTGATAATACAGGTTTATACGATAATCCAAGGAAAGAATTAATTAAATTATAACTAGTTTTGTTCAAAATATAATCACTTACAAGAACAAGAAGGCATAGCTACAAATTAACTAAAGAAAGGTCCAGATTAGATATTAGGAATTATTTGTTTAGTCAGAGAGTGGTGTATGTTTGGAATGCATTGCCACAGGAAGTAGTGGAGACATAGGCAATGAATGCATTTAAGAATAGATTGGATGCGCATAGCTTTTAGAGCAAGGAAATGTAAATGAAACTGGTTGTATACAGACTCTGCAGAGTCTTCTAAACCAGTATAAAGACGTTAAGTTGAGTTATATCGCATTTTCTGTCTTCATACGAATGTACTCAGCCTGAGAGACGTGTGGCCGATTGGTTTAGATTACTCGTCTATCGTAGATTACCTGCAAACGGTACTTCGCTCAACTCAAAAGTCAAAATCCGATGTTACATATAACAAAACCACGGACAGAAAAGACTCGATAGTCAATTACGACAGCTTGCATAGGAGAAACAATTTGACAACAAACTTACCTTGCAGGTGGAGTGAGGACAGACTCAAATAAATGCAGGCTGAAGTGCTGAAGACGAATGCACTGGGTCCTTGGGCGCTGAGCGCAGTGCGTACACCTGCCTTCTAACAGCAAATCCAGAGAGGACGTTGTCAGAGTCATCAATGTTGATGTATGATAGTTAACGAGGTTGGTGACGTAACAACAAAACTTGGCACTATCATCCAACAGAGGATTTGATATGCACTACTAAACATGAACAATCAGATGAGCACACAAAGGACAGGACAAACATCCAAAGCTCTGGTATTCGTGTATTAATCACTGAGAAAAATATGTACAATACATTTGCATGGAATTGTTATATTTTGTATTCATGTATTTATTTTTGTTTTTGTCCATTTATTGTGAACATTCTCATACATAGAAGCATCAATATGAAGAATATCCATTCTGAAAGTGCACAAATGCTACAAACAAAACAGAAAAAATATTTCTCCATATCATAACCAAATAATACTCTTTATATTGTACATTTGCTTTATTATGCTAACTTATAGTACATAAAATTGTTTGAAAATCAAAATAGAAGACAAACAAGAACAATATGAAAGCAAACATCAAGGACTTCCAAAGTACAAGATTTTTCATGTGATATCTGTATACGCATATATAAATATATTTTTAACAGCACAAAACAAAACGAAACCCACATTACAGCCACAAGAGCATGACAATGGACAAAGAACACACCTAACAAATCACAATATCAACAATGCCAATGAACTGGATAACAGATCCAATACATAAGACGGCAGCTATTAGCCAGAGTGCGCACAAGAATGTGTGAATCATGTTATGCCACTTAGATCAGAGTAGGCCAAACAAGAATAATCAATATGATTACACAAAAACACTAATATTATAAATGTTTACAAAAGAAAGTGTTCGTACATACACACGAATATGTTTAATACAGGAATCAATGAGTCCATATACTTAACACGTACCCCTAGATATATATACATATATATATATATATATATATATATATATATATATATATATATATATATATATATATATATATATACTTGGAGACACACTTGTATACATATACTAGTGCAGTTTTTAAAAAAACGTACTTTGCACACACACACACACAAAAAAGAAACAAATAATTATTTATTTACATTTTAATCAAACCTGTCTCCTTCGAATTAGTTTCCTCCACTGTTGATACATCGGTCCCAAAGTATTTTCACATTTTTTAATATGTTCTGGAACTCGATTTCTGGGAAAGGTTTTAATGTCTTGTAGCGAATTTTATTTTATTCCTTCTGTAGTCTGAAATGGTGACCTTTAATCCAATGTACCCTAAAATTCTCAATACATATTTTTTTAAACTACTCATTCTGAGAGATACAGTCTTTCAGTTTTATTTGATATTAAAATAACAATAAAATGTATGTAGTAAAAACAAAAATTGGTATATGTTTGAGAGGGAAGGAGGTAACTCCATAATCTGATAGAAATGCTTGAATTACTTCAAGGCTTAGAGTGTAAATGGTTACGGGTGGATTTCAACTTTGGTAAAAAAATAATTCTTCAGGGGCAAAATCCGAAGAATAGGGCGGCTGTGAGACAAATAGGCAGTAACTTGTGTCCAGGTGCGATGTCGTGGTGCAGCATCCAGATTTCATTTGCCCATGCCTCGTGGTTCGTTCTTCGCATTGCCTTTCTAAAACATCACATAACATCCAAGTAATGCTCTTGATTGATCGTCTGACAGCGTGAAACAAACTCACGATGAACGATGCCCCTCCAGTCAAAAAAATTTGATCAACATAATCTTCACATTTGAGTGAGAGACGTGTTGTTTTGTTTTTGTGTCTAGATTCCAACCCACTGTGATGACTGCCTGTCTTATTCGTCATCTATCAATACACCCATCTAGGTCTATTGTCAGAAATTCTCTATCAGCATTCAGCATGGACCCTCATAACGTAGGCTGTGGCCCAGCAAGGCCAGTTGTTTTTATTGTACCTTTTGTAGCAGTTTTCTTTCCTCTCCAATTCCGCCAACACCTTTTCTTTTAATTTCCTTTATGTCCAGTTCACTTTATTATTCAGTAACACCACATTTCAAAAACCTTCAAGCAATTCTCCTCTCTTTCATTTATTTTCCATGTTTCATAACCATACAACGCCACAAATCAGACATATTGGTCAGGGTTCTTTTCCGTAGCATGGCTTGGCTTCGTTCGTTCTCAATCTCCCGCTACCAAGCCCTGAAAGGGAATGCGTTGTGTCGTAGTTTACAGCTTGACTGAGATATTTGTACCTTTCGGTCCAACACATCCAACTTCAGCAAGCATTTTTTTAGTACCGGGTTAGCATTCCCTCTTCGATCCCTTCTCCTTAGCCAGTCTGCCTTGCTGCAGCCTGTTATCCAGGATCACCGCGTGGAGGTGTAGAATGGTCTTGGCAGCTCTGGTTCGCGGGCCCTGACGCTAGCAGTCAGCTATGGGTCACTGACCACTGCAGCTCATGCGCTGCTCCGCATCTTGATCCCCCTTCCGCAGCATCATACTAATACTACCTGATATAAGAATTCTCTGTTTCTCTCTAAATATCTTCTTTGCCAACCTAATTATAGTTGTTTTTTTTCTGTCATCATCCTTTTTCTGTTACGATTTGATCAAGATATTGGAATTGGTATACTTGTTGGCATTTTTTTTTCTTCAATGGTTACATTTATTTCTGATGGTTCTTTGGTTATGATTATTTCTTTTCTATATTTGTTTCCATTTCATAGGCTTCTGCCATTGCGCTGATTTTATTGAGCCGTTTTTGTAGATTTTCTTGTGTCTGCTATTATGGAGATACTGAACAACAAAAATGACATGATCGCTCAGAACACCGTAGACACTTACGCAGATTAAGCACACAAAGAAACATCATCTTAGACATCTGACAGGCTCCCACAAGAATCATTGTGAGGACCTCTGAGCGTAGGCAACCGAACGACACATTATCATAGTCCACTGCCTGACACTAGCACAGGTTTAGCAAACAGAAACATCCCATCTCAGACAATCGAAGCCTTCCAAATGGCAAGGACCAACTCACCATTACAAGTATTGACATTTACATTTTGATATAAGCCTTTCAATATGGCAAAGGTCTAACCATAATGAGAATGCAAATGCTAAGGGAAGGACCAGTACAGTTAGTTCCTTTACAGGAAGCTTATATCCAAACGCTGGTAGTGGCTGTTTCAATATACGAGGGGGTTTCAAATGAAAACCTTGAAAGAAGAATAGAAATGAGAACAATCATCCCTTTGCATTCTAACTTGTTAAGATGGTTGCTAAGGGCGTCAAAGGTGACCCCTGCGTGTGCCATCGCGGAGCAGATTAACAACATGACGTCATTATCGCGGTTATAAGATGACCGCCGCATTATTGACATGTAGCAAAGAGGAGCAACGTTCTGTTATTCATTATTTTAGCAGTGAAGGGGTGAAACCTATATACATTCATTGGCGAATGAAGGTCCAGTACAGTGAGGCATGCCTTTCACACAACCAATCAGCGAGTTTCCTTTACGAAGCGGTCAACGGCTAAAATAGACTCCGGGGTCACTACTTGGTGTGCCTGACCAGTGACCTGGTCGTGAATAGTCTGTCACAGAACTCACGCCGTTTTGGAACTTCCTACTCCACTCATACTTGCTGGAGTGAAATGCATGCATCACTGTAGTGGATCTTCATTCATTGGTGAATTTTTATGGGTTTCACTTCTTTGCTGCTCAAAAAACGGATACCAGAACGCTGTTTTATTTTTGGTACATGCCAATAGTGGGCCAGCCATCTCTTAACTGCAATTCTGACGTCATGGTGTTCATCTGCACCGTGATGGCACATGCAGGACACTTTTGACACCCTTAGCAACCATTTTAACAAGTTAGAATACAAATGCATGGTTTTTCTCATTTCTATCGTTCTTTTAAGGTTTTCATTTGTAAGCATTCTCGTAGTAGTGGTTTTACGTGATGTAGATAAAAGATGTCGCTAGACTAGAGTGCCCTAATGGTAGAATTATTATAGTGCTTGGCCCACATTAATGCCAGATCGGAACACACGATTACACTGCTTGGCCCACATTAATGATAGACCT
Organism: Ariolimax columbianus; assembly: GCA_036924085.1. Taxonomy (NCBI): domain Eukaryota; kingdom Metazoa; phylum Mollusca; class Gastropoda; order Stylommatophora; family Arionidae; genus Ariolimax; species Ariolimax columbianus. The sequence continues at coordinate 108,951,640 of JAVGWX010000001.1, read as the reverse complement.
GAACGCCCCAGTGGTACAGTGATTAAACTGCTTGCCCACATTAATGATAGACGTGACGCCCCAGTGGTACAATGATTATACTGCTTGCCCACATTAATGATAGACGTGACGCCCCAGTGGTACAATGATTATACTGCTTGCCCACATTAATGATAGACCTGAACGCCCCAGTGATACAATGATTACACTGCTTGGCCCACATTAATGATAGACCTGAACGCCCAGTGGTACAGTGATTACACTGCTTTGTCCACACTAATGATAGACCTGAAAGGCCCTAGTAGTAGAGTTATTACACTGCTTGGCCCACATTAATGATAGACCAGAACACTATAGTAGTAGAGTTATTACAATGCTTGGCCCACATTAATGATAGACTAGAACACTATAGTAGTAGAGTGATTACACTGCTTGGCCCACATTAATGATAGACCCGAAAGGCTCTAGTAGTATTAGAGTGATTACACTGCTTGGCCCACATTAATGATAGACCTGAACGCCCCAGTGGTAAGGTGATTACACTGCTCGGTCCAAATTACAGAAACTGATTGGGCATATACATTATAGGGTGGTCCAAAAATCTCCATTCACAGTGAAAATTAACTCCTTTTATCTTAGCGTGGCTGCTCAAGGTCAGATACTCAAAGCAACAGGACCTGTCCTTGTTTGAAACTGATCGTATAAGTGCAGATCAATACTTTAACCCTAGACAACGTATGAGTTGGGAAGTGTTGACAATGTGCTCTGCCCATGAGCGTTCAGTTTCGTAACGTTCGTTCTCTCATTTGAGTGCAGTGTTGTTCTGACAGTTTTCTGTCTAAGTGAATATTTCGTATAGAGTGATTACCACCGGTTCAAATGAAAAATACATTTTTAAATCTATCAAAACACATTGCGTCGTAGCGATCAACAAAAACTTATTTCAAGTCATTATATCAACTTTAAGTCACTACCAAATTGGGTGTATTAAAAAATGATGTTATTTTTCTGGTGAAGTCGGGTACTTAGTTCTAGAATGTTATAAAAGGCAACCAAAGAGATTCTGTGCATTGGGTTAGCAACTTTCTCATGTAAAAAACATTGTAATTGTAATCAGCTACTGCAAAAGTTCAGATACAGACTTCCTGTAAAGGGACTAGCGATTAAAACCTATTCTTCACCTTGGAGCAAAATGGCGGATTATGCATGTACCTAACAATATTTGTCATTTTCCATGTGTCATATCTGATTATCTCCTTTCGTATGTCTTTTTAGCAAAAATGGTGTGTTTGAATGATTTGGTAAGAACGAAGATGGTCACAGCACCTCAAAGAAAGCTGAAACAATGAAGTGCCACAAAATTTGTGAATTTTGAAAGACAGTACACTCTCGTTATCCATCACTAATTAGTAATTGGTTTCTCAACCCTGTACATCCTTACATCCTAAGCCTTAAGGCAGGAAGCACATCCTGGAATTCTAAGTGCAGTGAGATACCTCTTTTCCACCAAAACATACTTTTTAAAATTAAAATATTTTAGCTATGTAATGTAATTTAAACATTAAAATGAAAATTTGCATCAGACACAGCAAAATGGTTAAACTGTGAAAAATATAACTTAAAATGTGTTTGCAACATATGATTTTCATTTTCTAAATATCACAAATAATACAATTGCTTTTTATGAAGATTTGATATAGTTTTTATCATATTTTAATTATTTGTTGTCTACCTCAAATGTCAAGTGTTATTGTGCTTGGCACAAATCTACAGAACACAATAAGTCTCTACAGAAAATCCCCTGAAATATAAAAATAGAATTTTAACTGTTTTATTATCATCTGCTGATCCCTGCTCTGTAGCTGTGTATTACTGGGAGGCATGTTCAAATGAAACCAGATCTAACTGCAACAAGTTAACATGCGTACAAAGCACATGAAGACGTTACTTCTGATGTAAACAACACATACCAACCGTCAATCTGCAAAATGTCATTATCCTTCGACTCATACAGTGTCATTTAGACCATTGAAAACATGGCGGGTGTGATACGGAATTCGTCAAGAGCTGATCAGCGAGCGGTGATTCAGTTTCTAACAGCTGAAGGATGTCAACCAGTTGACATTCATCACAGAATGCAGGCATTGTATGGTAACAAAAGTGCGTAGAAGACAACAGTGAAGTACTAGACATCGATGTTTAAAGAAGGATGTGAGTTAGCGAAAGATCTTCCGAGACAGGCGCATATTGCTGCATTAACTCACATCCTTCTTTAAACATCGTTTGCCCAGGTCTTCGACACACTTTTGTCACCATACACTGACAGCATTCTCTTGGTCCTGTTTCATTTGAACACGCCTCGTATTTGTCTCGGCAAAAATGTTAGAACAGCACTCCTTACTCATTTATAAAAATGATTATGCCTGATTCAGTGTCAATTTTTGTATTAGTGCCATCATTTGTATCACTATTTGATCCATGCCATATCCAGAAACCATCTATTAACTTGTTGAATCATAGGTTCAATGCTGCATTTGGCTCCCCTAACCAGCGTTTAGGAAAGTCTGACTCCAACAGTCTTCTGCAATACAGTATTATATAGCAATGATTTTTACATGGTGAGGTTGTTAACCCCATGCACAAACAGTGGACCTCCACAGGAACCAATGAGTGGAAACCATTTATTGAGTATGTATGATAAAAGTCATGATTTGTTTCACAAAGAACCCTTCAAAACAATGTTAGCTCTTTTAAATAGACCTGGTTGACATCCATTAAAACTTAAGTTAATTTGTGATGTATTTTCCACTTACAATGGGGAAACCATGTATGCTAATTTTTAAGCTTACTTTTGCACATGTTTAGGGGTAGACATAGAATTCCTGCCAAAGACAGATGTGTCGGACCGAAAGGTGCAAATATCGCAGTCAGACTGTAAACTAGCGACACAACACAAATCCGTTCTCCGGACTACATGTTTGCTACTTGCAAAGCCCTGTTCAGGGCTTGGTAGCGGGAGATTGAGAATGAACGCAGAAGAAGAAGAAAAAGAAGACATAGAATTGTAATGGGTGTAAAAAGTTTCAAATCCATCAGATAATCTAAACAGTGTTTAACAAGCTATAGATTTGCATGATATAATGACAACCCTACTTCAACACTAAACTCGTTTATCAGGATAATAACCACATGGGAAGTTATCCTTCCAGATTAAAAAATAAATCTTTTTAAACATACATTTATTAACACTTTACAAGGATGGCATAAGCTAGTGGTTAAGTGACACGGCTCATAATCCAAAGGTGCTGGGTTCAATCCCCATCACAGCACCAGCCGTTACCCCGGGGAAGCAAACCCTTAGAAAATGCAGGAGAAAGACCCTTACATAAAATTCATGCCGAAGTCGGATGCACTGGGCCAACAGGCGCAAAATAAAAACCGCAGTGCAACGCACACTGCCTTGGGGAATTGAGAAATTAGATGAACAAGAAAAAAAACACAATTAACACTTTACAGTCCAGCCTAATTGATTAGATTTGTTTCTTAAGACATGAATTTTAAGAATTGGGCCGGACTGTAGAATGTTAAGACATGAATCTAATCAGTATGGCAGGACTGTAAAGGGTTAAACACGAATCTAATCATTTAGACCAGACTGTAAAGGGTTAATTAACTATACCTCAAACACAAAATTGTATCTGGTATAGCTCATTTTGCAACATTATTATATTCTAATTTTTTTGCTGCAACTGTTCTTACTTCTTCAAGTCCAGTATTGGCAACTTATTTGCTAATTATGTCACAATTAGAAATGACTTTATGTTTCTTGTAGCCGGTGTTCAAAATATAAAATTTTACTTCAGTTAAAAATTAAAATGTAAGCAAGAATAAATATTGAAATGGTTTGATAAGATCACTAATGTAAAACTGTTGGACAGAACCAGACACATATCGGTGGAACATGACATAAGGAGAATGTGTTGGCTTTGGATAGGACACACCTTAATGAAACCAGCTGATTGCATTACAACAGTCTGTTCTTGAATCCACAAGGCAGGGGACGGCGTGGCCTAGTGGTTAAGTGGCACGGCTCACAACCAGAAGGTGCTGGGTTCGATCCCCATCACAGCACCGGCCGTTACCCCGGGGAAGCAAACTCTTAGAAAATGCAGGAGGAAGCAGACCCTTACATAAAATGCATGCTGAAGTCGGATGCACTGGGCCGACAGGCGCAAAATAAAAACCACAGTGTAACGCACACACGCCTTGGGGAATAGATAAATAAGGCGAACGCAAAAAAACAAAAAACAAAAAAAAAAAAAAAAAAAAAAAAAAAAAAAAAAATACACAAGGCAAATGAAATAGAGGCAGGACAACACACACATGGAGAAAAGAGCTCAAGACAAACAAAGGAAACAGGGAAGTCATAGACAGAGTTGGAACAGATGGCCCAAGACAGTAAGACTTGACACGTATTTGTTGAAGACATGCTCCACATGGAGCTGAAATGTCTTGATGATTGATGATGATGAAGATGCAACTTTCCTATCCGTCCGTGGAGCAGAAAGCTTTGCTTGTCTAGACATGAGGCACATAAGAAAAATGAAATGCACAAACCCGTCACCAAAAAAAACTTACACAAGACTGTCACAGCATGCTTGACTTTGACATTAAATAGATTTAAAATACAGTGGTGCTAAATGACAGGCAAGGATATTCGAAGTGACACAACAAAAATGCTGAATTTCAAGGGCCTGCAGCAACAGATAGTTTCCATCAGGCATAAATTAGGCAAGATTTGTAATATAATGTGCTAAAAAACTAAATGAACTTTATACAGTCCCATTTTCATTGTTAATGACATTACGTAAAATATCATTTGCGATCTGATTGGACTGAAATAGATATCTAACACCTGTGTTTCTCTCTGTCGCTTTTGAAGTATTATTTATTTTCTGTCTGCATTTATATCTCTTGTAAAATTTGTAAACATGTAATTCTGAAATAGATATCTAACACCTGTGTTTCTCTCTGTCGCTTTTGAAGTATTATTTATTTTCTGTCTGCATTTATATCTCTTGTAAAATTTGTAAACGTGTAATTCTGAAATAGATATCTAACACCTGTGTTTCTCTCTGTCGCTTTTGAAGTATTATTTATTTTCTGTCTGCATTTATATCTCTTGTAAAATTTGTAAACGTGTAATTCTGTGCAATGGAATAAGGACTTCAAGAGTTGAGAAATGATTTATTTGATCAGGACAATGATCATGCATTTGCATTACACATGGACATTTTTACTCTGACAGAAACAGTCAAAAAGCAAGGTGGTAATGTTATGAATCTGATGATGCAAAAATACGAATACATGTGGTGTGAGTAAATAGATAAAAATTCAGATGTATTCAACGCTTCATACTAATAATATATATTTTTATTATGAATACTTCATCATTTAATTATGTGTATTTTGATCTACTAATCATAATTTTAGCTCAATTTGTTTAATATTAATTAATTATATTTTGAAAAAATAAAACTATTTCACATACAGAGTGCATCACTTGCTTACTCTAGTAAAAAAGATAATTTATTATTAACTTTTACTGAACCATTGGTGTAAAAATTTGCCTGGGGTATGTCTCTGTATACTCACCGGTGTATTCATTGTGTTAACATCTGTTTTGGTTATAGAAATGGCTGAATCGAAGACAAGACAACTTCCTCCCTTCGTGAAAACACAAGACAACAAAATGACTCAATTGACTTTTAAACAATTTTTTAAAGGTTTTTTTCTCTGTTTCATTATTACTCTCAGTAACAACTAAATAACTACCCTTTTTTAGTTATTACTCCCAGTAACAGCTAAATAACTACTATTTTTTTGTTATTACTCCCAGTAACAGCTAAATAACTACTCTTTTTTGTTATTACTCCCAGTACCAGCTAAATAACTACTATTTTTTTGTTATTACTCCCAGTAACAGCTAAATAACTACCCTTTTTTTGTTTTTACTCCCAGTAACAGCTAAATAACTCCTTTTTTCATTATTACTCCCAGTAATAACTAAATAACTATCCTATTATCAATTTTACCCTGTAACAACTAAATAACTACCCTTTTTTCATTATTACTCACAGTAACAGCTAAATAACCCCTTTTTCCTTATTACTCCCAGTAACAACTAAATAACTTCCCTTTTTCCCATATTACCCCTAGCATCAGCTAAAGGACTACCTTATTCAGTATTACCCTCAGTATCAGCTAAATAACCCCTTTTTCAATATTACCTTCAGTATCAGCTAAATGACTACCTTTTTTTTTTATTACAGTCAGTATTGGGAAGAGGAGACTAAAGTCTGGTCAGGCAAAACATACTGATCATAAAATGTTTGTCAGTCAGGTGAAATATACTGATTAAGTATGGAGTTGTCCTGGCACCGTTTGGCTAAGGGATAAATCTAAAGTTATTGAATGTTTTTACAGTGTTTCTTCTTCTTCTGCATTCAAGTTTTTCTGATGATGCTAAATCTTCAGTCCTATCGCCAGGATAAATTCCACAGTCCTTTCTAGGTTTGAGCGGTGACCCCCATAGTTTTTGCCTCCGTACTGCTGCATCTGACCAGGTCTGGCATCTTAGTTCCTCATAGGATGGACATTCTTGAAGTACGTGTTCAGGGGTCTAGACTCCTGTCCAACATAGACATTCATTTGTTTGGGAGATTTTGAGCCGATATAGGTGGCCCAGTAGTCGGCTGTGGCCCATTCTCATGTGGAAGATTGCAGTTTGCTGGTGTCTTTGTAGCTGGTGGATTGGGTCTGTACTGTTACTCTCACCCATTTTATTTTATACTGGCTGCGAATTATGATTTTAGCCACCTTAAATGGCACTTTATGGGTGTATTGTTCCATTTTTCCACCTGCTTTTGATAGTGCATCAGCTATTTCGTTTCCCATAATTCCACAATGAGAGAGGAGCCACTAGTGTTATCTTTGAGATCTTCTATATGGTATTTAGCTCTGTTCTAATTTTATGTGTTATGTCCTCATTTGTTCTGTTCTTTACTTTTTACAGTGCATTTATTATCTTTTTGCCACTTGTAACCAGTCATCAGGTGTTGCTGTAAATGTAAGCCTAGCTCTCTTACCACTTGATGGACCAGACTGGGGCAATGCCTCCTCATTAGCAGCGTCTGATTTATCTGACATTTCTGCATCACTTTCATCATAATTTGATGACAAACTATCCATATCAGACAACTCCTCTTCACTTTCGATGATATTCTGTAGTAAATGTTAACGCTCTAGATGAACACATTTGTCAAGGAGGCTTGGAACGTGTAGGCAAATGACTAGCCATAGTATTAACTCTTTCCAGTCCTGGCAGCAAGAAAAGTGCTGATCAATCATCAACACCAGTTTGTTTTGTTTTGTTGTTTTTGTGTTCACCTTATTAAGCTATTTCCCAAGGCAGTGTGCGTTGCACAGCAGTTTTTATTTTGCGCCTATCGGCCCAGTGCATCATTTTATGTAAGGGTCTGCTTCCTCCTGTATTTTCTAAGGGTTTGCTTCCCCGGGGTAACAGCTGGTGTTGTGATGGGGATCGAACCCAACACCTTTGAGTTGTGAGCTGTGTTACTTAACCACTAGCCCACACTGTCCCCATCAACACAGCTTGATTGTTTTTTCACTCTTCTCAAAGATGATGTAATCACAAGCATAAATGAATATGCCTCAGGATGTGTTTACATGGATACCCCATCTCAAAAAAGGTTAGTTTATAACAGCTAGAAGCCTGTAATAGAGCACAAATTTCTAAAATTTAATGCAGTTACAGATTCCATGGGCTTAGAAAAGAGTTCAAGTGTTTGTGACTATTTTTCCAAACAAGTACACACCTTTCTACAGCAAGTTGTTTGAAAAAGAGAGGTTCGAGGCCATATTTTACACTATTCTCCATGTTGGGGAGGTAGATGCTGATTGAAAGAGCAAAACTGAGGTATTTGTGGAAATGCTTTGTTCACACTTTAGAGATACTTCTGTTCCATTTGAAAACATTGATGAAATGATTTGCCATTACAAGCGGCTTTGGAAGCATAAACAGTTTAACTCTTTAAGTTCCAGGCAGACCTGGATATCAGACAGAATGGCAGTCATGTTTTACCCAGCTGTCGAAAGATCGGCTTGTACATTTTTTTTCGTTTCTATCGCTATATAGTAACTTTTACACACACCAGACATCGACTTCAGTTTACTAAATACAAAAAAACGAAGCAAGAAATTGACATTGGAAGTTTGGTAAAGTCTACCATTATTTATACAAATCTTCAGTGTGTATTCTACTGGATTTAGAATGAAGAACAGTCTTCTGCCTCCAATTTACCTGGTACAATTATCAATTTTTTATGAAATCATGTTTACATTATACATACCTGTAATCTACAGCCACTGACCTTTATTTTCATATATATATATATATATATATATATATATATATATATATATATATATATATATATATATATATTTATATATATTTATATATATATATATATATATATATTTATATATATATATATATAATCAAATGTCTTTATATACATGAGCATCATAGGCATTAATTAACAAAGGATAACTATGTGTCACGATCGTAGAAATACGACGGAGAGTGGAAAATGCAATTCGGCCTTTTGATGATCTGTTCAGTTATCCAAAGGCGAAAGATGGCTTGGTATGGGCACGTCATGGTTCTGTACCAGGAAAGAGAGAGCGATGACGTCCAAGGAAAAGATGGGCAAACATCAATGAGTGGTCAAACCTTCGTCCCGGTGAGACACAACTGGCGGCAGCAGACAGAGAGAGATGGCGTGAGATTGTCTTCAAGTGTGCCCCATCAACCTGATGAACTAAACTGAACTATTAACACACTCAGGAGTAGCCATTTTTGCTTGGGTAAAACCTGCTTTTCCGCTTGGTACTGAAAGAGTTAATGCATTCAATCCAAAGAAATACCACATAAAAAGTTTTGGATTGGTAGACTGGATATGTACTGAATCTGCTCACGTACTACAGAGCGAACACATCCTTCAACCCAGAGTGTGATCCTGATAGTGACCATGCCATTAAAATCTTCAGCCATCTTGGAAGAGGTTTAACATATTTTTGCTGACAGGTACTACTTAACTAAAATTTATGTTTACTCTAGCATAAATTCTACTATACATGGGCACTCCAAGATAATAGGAAAGGTTTTCCCCTTTCCTTGAAGCATATGGAAAGCTAGCACTAGATCTCAAGAGAGTATGAGCTATTGTGCACTGCGTTGGAGGACAAGAAGGCAAAAAAAACCTGTGCTGATCAATCAATCTCAACCAATCAAAGTCTGTCATTCCTCTCGGTACATAAGTCATTGACAACATTCAGCCAGCCTACACGGTCCTGGACTGCTCTTCTGCCTCTCTCCAGGTGTAATTAGTTAATATTAGTTCTTTCTCACATTTTCTTATCTGAGAAATTTGTGGGTCTACCTCCCTTTCTCTTCATTTGAGGATTCCATCAAAGATTCTGTCTGGCTATGTTGGATGGTGCCCTCTGTAGAGTATGTCCTATCCAGTCGCATTTTATTCACTTAAATCTGTTGTTGCAGTGGCTGTTGTTTACTCCTTTCCCATGATTTTTTCATTCCTCACTATGTCCTGCCACCTTATGCCCATTTTCCTTCGTAAGCATTTGTTAACGAAGGACTGAGTCTTTGTTATGTGGCCTTGGTCGGTCTCCTGTGCCGCATGTCACTTCTAATAGAAATTCTTAGGTGGAATCATGGAAGGAAATGTACCAATGGATAATGGAGATTTGCTGCATTAATGCACACAGCTAAGAAAATTCCCCCGATAAACTTCAAGTTGATGTTGATAAATCAGCTTACCGAAGCAGCGGCTGAAGTGACTGATGTTAATAGCATGATAAGATCCAGAGTTGGTTATCCTCCCTCCGAAATCAAATGCTGTAGAAAGACTTCAGGGTTCAAAACGTGTCATCGTCAAGACAATATATGATTGAAGATGTAGGGTCTACAATTCTCTACAAGATGTTAGGAGAATGTTTGTTTATGAGGTAATGGCAAACCTTGATTTCATCCTCACTATTTCAAGATATGGCACACCCGAGTGCAAGTAAAATCATTTTCAAAAACCTGTAAATTAATTCTAAATAAACTACGGAAAGAAGTTGTTATTTTCATTTATGGCATGGAACCCGGTTTGGAAAATATTTTTACAATGGAATTTTGTAATTTGTTTCTGTTATGGCAAATATCTCTGTGGTCGAAGTTAAACTGTTCTGAATTCTATTTCTTATGTTAAAATTGGATATATTTGAAATTGTGTGATGAGAAATGTTTGAGAAAATGTGAACATTGAAAGTTTCGACCAATTTACGATTGGGGGGGTACGAGGTTCCAGAGTTACGATACGCAGATGACACAGTGAAACTATCAAGAAGTGCAGAAGGGCTAGAGCAGCTACTTTCAGCCGTTAATGGACATAGTAAAGATCAAAACCTGTTCATAAACATAAATAAAACAAAGATAATGACCACCGACAAAACACAATGTCAACATAAATTTACAGTGGGTGGTGAGGAAATAGATCAGGTCACACATTTTGAATATCTGGGCTCCAGAATTGACAAAAATGGTGACTGCTCGAAAGAAGTCAGAAGAAGACTAGCTATGGCAATACAGATACTGAACAGCCTGAAGAAATTATGGCAGGGCACCAACAAAATGATAAAAGTAAAAGTCTTGAGAGCCTGTGTTTTTCCTGTGGCAGCTTATGGCTGTGAATCATGGACGATTACCAAAACTTCTAGACAAAGAATCGAATCCTTCGAGTCAAAATGTTATAGAAAGATCCTCAGAATACCCTGGACAGAGAAAAAAATAAATGCAGAAATTTGGCAAGAGTTGAGCATAGAAGAGAACTGGTTTATCAATTCCATTTTGGCTAGAAAATGCAAATACTTTAGTCCCATCAAGAGACACAATGGTCTTAAGAGAACGGTGATGGAAGGTATGGTGCCAGGCAAAAGAGGAAGGGGTAGACCAAGAAGACGATGGCACCAAGATATCCAGGAATGTCTGAGTATGACTGGCAGAGGCTGGTGTTTTGGCAAGGGAACGAGTTTCTTTCAGACAGACTGTGATGGGAGCGACGTTCTACAAAGGACATGCTACATGATGATGATGTGATCTCTGAAATAGATTAACTTGATGATCTAAGACTGAGATACTAATTTCAATAACTAAAACATTAACTGGACCTAAGTAAGTTTGCATTTTGACTATACCTTTCTACTGTGTTTTCATTTAGCATTAATCATTTTTTCATCTATATTAATTACATGTTTTTTATTATCATCATCATCAGGTTGATCAGTCCTGAGACTGGTTGTAAGGTTGTCTGAGTATGTCTCTCCATTTGACCCTATCCTCTGCAGCTCTCTTCATTTCAATATAAGTTGGTACTTTAATGTCCCTGCATGCCTGAGATGTAAAGGTGAGTCTTGGTCGCCCTGGTCCTCTCTTCCCTTGAATCTTGCCCTCTGGTATCTTCTGTAGAAGACTTTCATGTCTCATATTGTGACCCAGCCAATGCAATAGACATTTTTGTATCATATTCAATATTTGTCTTTGTGCATCCACTTCAGTGAGTAGATTCTCATTAGATCTTCTTTCTGTCCAACTCACTCTTTCCATTTAACAGTAGCCCCACATTTCAAACACTTTCAATCTTTTCATCCTTCTTTGCTAGAGTCCATGTTTCACCCCCATACAGTGCAATTGGTCATATATGAGTGGCGATTATTCTTTCCCTCAGTTCTATCCTGATATTCTTTGAGGTTAACAATTTCTATTTTTCACTGAAGCCCTTTTTTTACCATTGCAATCCTTGTCTTATTTTATGTCTCCATGCTGGCATCTTCTGTTATAATTTGCCCCAAATATGTAAACTTCTGTACTTGTTCAATTATTTTTCCATTGATGATATTTATTTGCCTATGTTGATTGGATAATACCAAAGTCTTTGTCTTCGATGCGTTTATTTTCATGCCAAATTCTTTGGCTGTGCTATTAATTTTTTCAAATAGCATTTGCAACATTGCGACTGATTCTCTCACTATCGCTTGGTCATCTGCAAATTTGATGGCATTAACTTTCATACCATTAACTTTGACACCTCTATTACAACTTCGCATAACCTTGTCCATCATTTATTATAAACGTACAAATTGTCAATTATATTTCTCTGTCCTTTACACTTTATGATATATAATATGTGCACATTCAATCAAACAAATCACACAGAATGAAAGAGGCACACTCCACTGTCTAAAATTCTAACCAAAAACAATTCCGGCACAGCATGCAAAATAATTCCGAAGTGAAACAGTTAAATCACCTCGAATGACTACCTGTTTTCAATATTACCATATCGCTCTGTAAACATAGGTCCTCTTCTCACCATAACTTTTAATCCACGAAAATGGTGAAGCTGAACAACTAATATGTTCCAACTTTCACACAAGGTGACTTGATTACAAATGATTTTAGTAAGCAAACATGACATATTTGGACTTAATTCTTCTGATCTACCAAGGAACTAAGGTCTCCATCAATCCATATTTTGAGCCATCTTCTTGATCTCTGCCCATGAGCCTAGTTGCTTTGCGCCTCCTCTTCCATCGCCCTTCTCCAGATCTTGTGGGCACCTCTTCGATTCCCTCCCTCAATTCCCTGTACATTCCACTCATTTATGCCTGGCTATATTCTTATGTTTCTTTCTGAGCAAGAGTCCTATCGACTTGCCCTTTCTCTCCACCAATCTATTAGTTGTATTGGTTGCTATCAAATAAGCAAACATACATGAAACAAACAAATGTGTGTTTTCAAGGAAAATATGACAAGAAAACTAATATAGGTTCTGATTTGGCATGAAACTTTCATCATAACGATATTTTCATCAGAAATATACAATCAAAATCCTGATATAAAAATAATCAGGGGAGAAATCAATGTTAAAAGCTGGAAAGTTAACATAATGCATAGTACCTTTAATAAACGTTATATGTCAGAGTTAAGCAGCAACACCTGAGATATATAAAATAATTTACAATATTCTATTCTCTCCCCCTCCACCTCTCTCCCTCTCTCCCTCCCCCTCTCTTCCTCTCTCTCTCTCTCTCTCTCTCTCTCTCTCTCTCTCTCTCTCTCTCTCTCTCTCTCTCTCTCTCTCTCTCTCTCTCTCTCTCCATGGATAAAATATAGATTAAGAAAATACACTAATGAATCACTATAAATAATATATTTTTATCTCCCCATTGAGGAATCAACAAAAATCCATTTTATTTCAAGATCATGAAATTTTGTTAAATAAATTTAAAGAAAGAAAGAAATACCAAATAACACACAAAAATTATCAGAGTTAAGAAGTAATTTATCTGTGTGAAGTCTTAGGGAGCAAAGAATAGAATCACTATAACCTTCCATACATATCGTAAAATGTGACCATGATAAAAGGGTTATGCTTGGGGCTAGTAGCTTTGTTGTATAAAACATTAGCTTGAGAAACCACCACTGTAGGAGTGCATACACTGCCTTAGCACAGGTTTTCTGTAAAAAGCCACTACAGTATTGGCCCTATGCTTTGCAGGGAGCAATATACAGACAAGAAGAAGTAATTATTTAATAATAATGGGGAACTAAGACGCTAGTCCAGTTAGGCACAACACACTGACCAGGACGTCGCATAAGGGTCAGGTACAATATACTGACCAAGACCACAATCTCTCTTCAATGTAGCGTTCCCTGGAATCAGTCTGTTTTCAGGGCAACCTGGCTGACGATATGCGAATCAATGTGATCTCCATAGTAGTGTATGCCACGCAGATGAAGCCAAGCATAGCTCAACCGTCTGGAGGACCACGTTCCACCTTCATGCTCGGGATGTGAGGAAAGCTACTACAAGCCGCCACTTAACGTCCTTTTCAGGGCGCACAAAAGATTAAACTTACTCATTGTGGGCATTAAACAACAACATTCAATAATAATAAATCGAAGAACCAACAGCAAACACAAGGGCAAGCACGTGAAGTTTCAAACAACTGAAAAATTCACATAAATATTCAGTAACCAATCGTAGTAAGAACATGTATTGTTTTCAAGCCCTTGACAGGAAGGGGTTTTGGCAAAATATTTTATCTGTTGTCTTTTTGATCATATTGACCTTCTTTATTATATTTTTTGTGCGTGAGCCAGTCTTTTAGCTCTTATGAGGGCTGATTCATATTTCATTACTGGGTACCTGGACAGTTCAACAAATTTTATTTAACCTAAAAAGACAGGGACATGAACAAACAAACAATTTAAACAAACATTACAACAAAAATTAAATATACTTAACTTGAAGTCTTTATACTGATTTAGAAGACTCTACAGAGTCTGCATACAACCAGTTTCTTGGAGAATAATTTAACCGATGTGCTAGTCCATCTTAATAGATTTATACACTACAGCTAAGTAGACCCGTAAACAGTTAGGCACCATCTATAGCTGTTCTTAACAACCCACCTGGGGAAAGATACAAATATTTGGGTAGATTTTTAACATGAATTTTGTCCGGGCAGCAGCCTTTCAGCCTACTCTTTTTGATTTTCAACTGCCAAGGAAATTTTAACATGCTCAACACTGAACACGAGTCCGATCTCACTACCCAGAGATCTGGGGAATTATTACCAGAAGATTCATGAGAAAAACCTTACCTTGAGACCACTGAGTCCCCTTTACGCTTGTGTTCTCTTAGTCAAAGGACACAGCAATTAGTATATAAGATAATATATATCTATACTATATTTATTAAAGTATGCATACTTGTATATTTTTATGTATGTCTGAAGATGCATAAACTCGCAAATGGAAAGGCATATCAAGCTGAAATTTTCCCGGAACATTCTAAGGACATTTGAATGTAAACGCAACTATTATGTCGCTATGTCTTTCCCTTCACGAGTTATGATTATATATATTGGTTACCCAAATTGTGCATGCATGAGATACCATGTGATTTTTAAATTTATCTATATCACAGTCTTCGGGAAGTTGATTCCAAATTAGTCAACATATCGTTCTTCGACTTTATTATGTAAGTTTTTTACTACTTCTTCAAAATTTAATTGAGAGTTTTGCAGACTTATTAGGGAATTGGACAGGTTGAGTGTGGAGGAGATGGCGGAGGGATGGATGGTTAGGGTGCGGTAGAGTTAGGCAGAATAGGGAGAATTGATCAACAGGTTGAGAATGGAAGAAATAGGCATAGTGATGGGTGTATATATATATATATATATATATATATATATATATATATATATATATATATATATATATATAAATAAATTTACATATTGATGTTCCTCCTCTCCGAGTGCTTAGGGAACATATATTTTTGCTATAATTGCTGTAACTCTGTTCTTATTCTAGCCTCAGTTCACTCTTGTTTCGCAGAAAGTATTCAGACATTACATGTAATTAATCCCACACCAACTAAAATATGGAATAAATTTTTTTACATATCTAGAAAGCATAGTTACACCAGATGGGAGAAAAGTCAAAGACATCAACAGCAGAATGAACAAAGTCAAAACAGCTTTTGCCAGCTTAAACAACATTTAGAGGTCTTTGCAGTACAGCACAATTATACAAGAGTTCAGTATTTTCTGTATGGTGTGGAGTGTTAGAGAGTAACAAAAAGAAAATGTCCACATTGTCATCTTTCCAGGCAACCTGTCTTAAGAAACATTCACATTTATTTTCCGACCAAACACTATCATTCATTAAGAACTGCTTACCTAGAGCAAACAAGAAGACATGCACTTCAACTTAACAGTATGACACTGAAATTCAATTGGTCATATCCTAGGAAGAGAACCTGACACTGTCACTAGAACTGTCGCGATACGGACCCTAGAGAGAAGGTGAAAGTGAGGTCGACCTAAGACAACTTTGTGAAGAACCATAGAAGCCAAAATGGGTGTCATGAACCATTGCTGGGGCACCATACAAACTGGACGAAGCTGAAGGAGTTTGCTGCTGTCCTTTTAAAGATGCAACTAGACATGATGATCACTAACCGCTTTACAAGTCATTGAACAAGGGAGGTGTTTAAGAAGATTCAGACAAAAAGTTTAATTTATAAATATGTAACTGAGAAATCAATAGCAACATAAAAATAACTGGTTTTATAAAACTATTAACTTGTTTCATCTTGTATGCACCAGAATCAGCTGCCAAAAACCTAAATGGCCTCCTGCTACAACCAAAACCGACCTTTGAATCTTGATTTTGCATTTCCCGATTTAGCCTGTGGATTTTTTTTTTTTTTTTTTTCTTAAGGCTCTATGCGATGGTTGTACATGCGCAATTAATGTTTAACTGTAAGGTTATTTCCTGTTGTTTGACATTTGAGTGTGCTACAGTCTTTGAAAGTCTTAACATTTATTTAGACAAAAATTTTAATTTGGCTTCAAGATCATAGAAATGATTTATTATTAGATGTCCAATGACCACACAGCTGGTTTAATCATGGATATTCAATAAACATCAAATTCAGACTTTGACAAATAATACAAAAGATATGAGTAAAAGAATTGACAGATTATCAGCGAAATACACAACGTGGTTAAGACCAACAACAAAAATTGTTCTCTCTCAATTTCCACCTTCAAATTAATGTCATTAAATGCTTCATACTAATATTTAATCTTTATTATGAATACTTCATGTCATAGATAGTTTAATTATGTTTCTTACAATGTTTAGATCATAATTTTAGCTAAATTTATTAAATATTAATTTATTTTATTTTGAATAAAGCTTTGACACACAAAATTCCAGTATTTAGTCTGGGCTGAAAGACACAAATCAACCAAATTAGTCTGAATCGAAAAGGGTTAAACTAAAAAATATTAGTAACAAATTAAAGACACAGCTGTCTTTGTCAAAACATTACAACAGAAGACAAAGAAAAAAGCCAAAGCAATCAAATAAACCGAATGCTCATAATGAGAACATAAACAAGAAATTTGTTAACCAGATAGCACAGATAACAACTGTAATTAACAAAAACAACAATGCTAATAAATTAATTTAATGACACCACTGACTTGTTGTGTGTTAAATTGTTCCCTTTTAACAGGAACACCATTTTTTCACGACCTGTAACCCATTACAGCTACTAACGGACCTATCAGTTAACACATAATGACAAATTTGTCCCAAATAAAACTCAAAAGATTCTGTCTGTGGTTTAAAAGGTGTGCCTTCACATTAAGGAAGTTTATCTGTAATAAACATCCTCAAAAAATCACAAATTGTAACACCAACAAAATTTGTTTTAATCAAAATAATTCAAAAACAAGAATGATCATAATAAGATTATTACAAATGAGAGAAACTGTCGTCGTAAAGCACAAATAAGAACTATAATGAAGACAAATAACTATTAGCTAAGGACAATTTGCTTAAATTCTTTACTAGACATTTCAGACAAAAGACATATAAAAATCTATAAAGTTTGATAATTACAAATGCCCGATCTAATGCCTCAACAGTTTCATTAAATGTGATGATAATAAAGAGGAGACATTTATTGATATCAAAATCCTTAAAATGGACACTAACCAAGAAAAAGACCAAATACTGTATATGGATTAAGATAAAAACTATGAACACTAATTATCAATCAATCACACTAGTGAATGTCTTGTATGTTTATAAATTTTAACTCTGAAATAATTGTATTAAAAATAAAATTACAGGATACAAAGCTAAAATGGAAATTATATGATTATAATTATGCAATCATAAAGTGTGGATTTTGGGGTCTTCCATTTCAGAGGAAAGAATTTATAATGACTGCATTCTACCATGCATGTTGTAAAAGCAAACAAAGGAGGGATGTGCATGAGGTTGGCAACTTCATCCTTTTAACTCTTTACAGTTCCATCAATCATAATGGATGGTAGCTTCATTCTTTTAACTCTTTACAGTCCCATCAATCATAATGGATGGCATGCTAAACATCAGTTGTCATCTAATGGGACTTAAATTGATATCTAACACCTATGTTTCGCTCTGTCGTTCAGCAGCAGCGTTTCGGTTTTTATAATTACTTTTAGTATGGTGGTAATTCCAGCGCATCTATAGTTTTCATGTAATTAAGAATTATTTTCATTCTATCTATATATATATATATATATATATATATATATGTTTCTGGTACAGTTTTTAAACTTGTAGAATACTGCACAAAGAAAGTAGGACTTCAAGAGCAGAGAAATTACTTATTATTTGATCAGTTCAATCATGATGCACCTGGATTACATATGGATATTTAAATCAAGTCCAATTTAGATTCAAACTGAAACACAGAAGCCCATAAATGTGATAATGATTTCATGGGATATCACAAAAATACAAAATACATGTGGTCAGGAAAAAAGAATAAAAATAAATTAGTATTTCTGTCCCAACATTAGTGGCATTTAATGCTTCATACTACTATATACTTTTACTATGAATACTTCCTGTCATCAATAATTTAATTATGTGTCTTTAGATATATTAATCATAATTTTAGCTCAATTTGGTTTATATTAACTAATGTTTATTTTCAAAAAAGCACTATCTGACATGCAAAGTTGTGACTCTTGCCTTAGGCTGTCAGACAGAAATCTAATTAATTAAGCTAGACCATAAAGGGTTCAAGAAAGTGCTACACAAACTACCAGTGTAATGGTATGATTGATTATGATTGGCATCCTGTCAGTCTTGACAGACAATGGACTTAAAGCTAGATAGGGGACAGTTGTTGCCCTAACTTTCACCGCAAACATTTGTAGTCTGCATCTTGCCACATCCTGTCTTCCCCTGCCAGCAGACCAACACACAAAGTCTGCCTCCAGCCGGGTCTGTCTTTGGTAATTTCCTCCCAGTTGCATGGGTTCATATCCAATGCTTGCAAAAATCTTTGTCTACCTTTTTTACGCTTGCCCGTGGTCAGCTCTCCGTACATGACATTTTTGGTATTCGCCCATCCTCCATTCTGCACACGTGACCAAGCCACCGCTAGCGTAGGATCGTAACTAAGTCACTCTGTCTCTCCATGAAATTCCAAGTATGTGTCTTACGCAGCGCATATTAAAAGCATTTAGCATTTTTTCTTGTGAGACATACAGAGTCCATGTTTCGCTGCCATAGAGCAGAGTACTAATCACAGAAGATCTGTACACAGTAACCTTTGTAGAGATGGTCAGCATGTTGTTATTCCACACTCACTGAGGGAGCCTGGCAAGTGCTAATGAGACCATTCCTAATCGTTTCTGCAGCTCTGAGTTCAGTGAATAGTTGTCGGTAATGATAGATCTAAGGTAGTTGAAGTGATTTACTACCTCCAGATTTTTATGGTTTAAGACAAAGTCAGGAGGATCTGCACCCTGAGCCATCACTTTCGTCTTTTGTACGCTGATGGTCAGTACAAACAGATTACAGGACTTTGCTAACCTATTAATGAAGTTTTGTAATTCAGCTTCGGCGTGGGCGACCAGGGCAGCATTGTCTGCAAAGAGCATATCCCGAATGACAGTCTCCCTTCTCTTACTTTTTGCTCGCAGTCTGGTTAGATTGAATAATCTCCCATCTGACCTAGTATGCAGAAAGACCACCTCTGTGGCAGTTCCAAAGGCATGATGGGAAAGAAAATGCTGAATAGAGTCTGAGCCAGGACACAACCTTGTTTAGCTCCGCAGTTAATGTTGAAGGCTTCAGATTGCTGACCATCGTGCAGCACTGTACCTTTCATGCACACATGAAAAGACCTAATCATGCTCAGTAGTTTAGCTGAGTAGCCAACTATAGACAATACTTTAAAAATAGTAATATAATGGTATACATGCTCTAGTTCAGGCCTTCAGTAAAGAAATTAATTGCAATGACAGCCTCATGCACCTCAAGCAAAAAACAATGATATATAACAAATTAAGACAAATCTAATAACTCCTGAGAATAATTCATTTCATTTGTAGAAAAAACAAAGCAGAGATCAGTAAGAGGAAACAATCGTGAAAGATTCCTCCATTTATTTCATCAACAGTGAGTAGAACCATCAAATGCAATCATGTAAACTGCTCATACTGTTTATCACTATTTACTTCACAAAGTAGTAACAATGACAGAGAGAAAATACATATTTTAAGCACCTGAAAACCTATACCTGTCTTTACAACTGCTGTGGCTGCATTATTTACAAGTTACAAGCCTCAGAGTTTCACTATGTTCCGTTAAAGATCTTCTCCACATAACTTCAGACAGGCAGTTCTTTTCTATATAAACTGAAAGACAAGGTGATTGCTTAAACTTGATAATAAATCTTTTTTTTTAAGTGTTAAAATTCATAATATGATCATGATGTGCATCAGGGCTACTCTGAGAAGCAAGATTACTCTGAGAAATGGTCAGGGTTACTCTGAGAAGCGGTCAGGACTACTCTGAAAAATGGTCAGGGCTACTCTGAAAATCGGTCATGGTTACTCTGAAAAATGGTCAGGGCTACTCTGAAAATCAGTCAGGGCTACTCTGAAAATCAGTCAGGGCTACTCTGAGAAGTAGTCATGACTACTCTGAGAAGTAGTCAGGACTACTCTAAGGAGGTCAGGGCTACTCAGAGAAACAGCCAGGGCTACTATGAGAAACGGAATAAAAGTACGGAAATATAATAGAAACTTGGAACAATGCCATTCACGGCATATATAGACAAAGGATTAAATCATTTGGAGACATGACCAAAATTGCCTAGAAAATTATTTGTAAGAACCTATAACACCAGACAACAGGATTTCAGAGCAAGAAGAAGACCTAGAAAATGATGGATTAGTGGTGGTGTTAAAGAAATACTACAGCATCATGGATTTAGAATAACATTGATTCATCAAATTATGTGTTCTACATAAAGACTATAATGTGAATAGCAATTCGTTCATCTACATTTTTTAACAAAGACTTTCAAATTAAATATCCATTCATTTCAACTGTAATGTTTCCTGTACAAAGAATAGCAAATTAAACATCCATTTATTCTAACTCTAATGTTTCCTGGACATATAGAATAGCAAATTAAACATCCATTTATTCTAACTCTTTTCTGGACAAAGAATAGCAAATTAAACATCCATTCATTCTATTGTAATGTTTCCTGGATGAAGAAAATCAAATGATAACTACACAACTATGTTTCCTGGACAAAGAATATCAAACTAAATCATTCTATGTAATGTTTCATGGACTCAAGTTTTGTCTATCCATGAATAATAATAATAATAAAGACAGTCTGCACACTATACCTCAAAGTGCAAGAAGTAGTCTATGAATATTACAACTGTTACCTTCCAAGCAAGTTGTAAAGTATGACTAAAGAGGGTTGTGTTTGGGGCTGGCAACCTCATCATGTTTTAAAAAAAATTGCTATTATAATCAGCCACTGCAAACGTCGGGATACAAGTTTCATGTAAAGCGACTAGACGTAGTTAAAACTTATGCTTCACATTGGAGTGGAAATGTGAATGATTCTAAGTGCTTGAAACAGGCCTCCTTGAAATGGGCCAGCTACAGTGGCAGACTTAGCTTCACATTTGAGTCAAATGCTGAATGATGAATGGGAATAATAAAGGAACATATGGTCAAGCAGTTTGTATGTCTGTTTTCTGGCCACATTCAAAACATTGGGGTGACGTTTGTTTTCTTTTCTATCTGAGATCAAAATGAAAACACAGCATGTAGAGTGTGTGGCAGCTGCATAAACAAGCAAACTTTATTCCTCAGTCCTATAAATCTTACTAGTTCACCTCATCAATGGAGATAACCTCAGTAATGACTGTTTCGGCTTTTTTTTAAATGATGTAAATGCAGTAATTAACTTTTTTAAATCTTATGCTTAAGTTAAAACAAATGGAAAGGCTAAAAGAAATAAGAAGGAAAATCAGAATGATTTCATTTACAGATTTAAGACTCATTTTATCTTCTTTTTCTTCGTTCATCCTCAGATCGTCCCGGTTTTTCTAACAAAGGACACTGTAGGCTGTAAGGTAAATAAAAAAGATGACTAAGGAGGTTTATGCATGGGAATAGCATCCACATCATGTAATACAAATGGGGGCCGAAAATACAGTAGTGAATGAGATGACAGTAGCAAGCAACTCATAGCTGGTTGCTTGTTTCAGGGTCAGTGGCATCCCTGGAAACAGACTGCAACCATGCAGTCTGACTAAGAGATTAGGGATCGAATAGGGAAGGCACAAAAATGCAGTGCTGAAATCAGATGTGCCGGGCCAAAAGGTGTAGATATCACAGTCTCGATGTAAACCACAGCACAAATGTCCTTTTCATGGCGAACTCAAAATAAGAAGAATGTAATACAAAACGATTCACTCCAAGTGAAGCATGGGGGCCACCAATACAGCTGGCCCCCTATACGAAGTACCTGTACAGTTTCAGCAGTAGTAGTTTTACATGACAAGTTAGCTAACCCCATCCACAATCCTCACATTTTACGACATGCTATGAAAGATATTGTGGTCCTAATTCTCTGATATATGTAAGAAAGTACTACAGAAATCACACCTGCAAGAGCAAAAAAATGATATGGCACAAGTTTGTTGTATGAAGGGCAGCGACCTCATACTCCTTTGGCAAGAAATGGGAAGAAAGGGAAATGACAAATACAATATCAGACGCATTTATATACAATGCAAAAGGCGGCTGCGCAGCGAAGTGGTTAGTGGCCTTGATCACAGCCCAAATATTTTTGGATTCAGCAAGGCAGTGCCCCTATGGTAAGTAAACCCATTTTTAAAATTAGTGTCGAAGTCAGATGCATTGGGCCGTAAGGTGGAAAATGCAGCACAACGCAATATGCCTTAGGGAAAAAGTCGAACGGGAGAAATATTTTTCATGCACACACAACACTGATGCTTCATAAATCTATCTTCAGTAGTGGAATGTATTCGCTATAGAATTTTATGAGTAGCATAACCAAATAGCTATCTTTACCATTGGGGAAAACATATTAGAGACTTCCCAAACTAGATTTTATTATCGGGAAGAAAGTATTACAAACTACCCATTCCAGACTTTACCACTGGAGAAAACATGTTACAGACTTCCCACACCAGACTTTACCATTGGGAAAAATGTATTAGAGACTTCTCATATCAGATTTTACCATTGGGGAGAAAGTATTACAGACTTCCCCATACCAGACTTTGCCATTGGGGAAAATGTGTTACAGGCTTTATTGTACACAGTCTGAACTTTTTGCTTTGCCTTCCATAACTGCAAGCTAGGAACCTATTTTTGCAGCTGGATAGACTATAGTGTGCTGTCCCATAGGAGCAAACCTACTATCTTTGACATGAGAAGCAAATGTTCAAACCTTAATCATTCAGGGAGTACAGGAGAATAATGAGTAAATCAGACAACAAAGATAGTGAAGAACAGTTATGTTTTAAAGAAATAATATAGATCAAAGTGGAAGGTCAATCAAAACAGATAGGTATTGGCACAGTGACCACACCAGAACAAAAAGCAAAACGATACTTACGTTACTGCCATGAGGTCTTCATCAGGGACAAAGAATTAACAAAAACTAACAAAGAACAAGATATGATGTTCTTCTTCTTTTGCATTCAGGTTTTCTGATCATGCTAAATCTTTGCCTCAGTTCTGCTCCCTCTGGCCAGGTTTGGCATCTTAGTTCTTCGGTGGGCCAGGCATTCTTGAAGTATGTATTCAGGGGTCTGGACTCCTGTCCCACATGGACATTCATTTGTTTGGGAGATTTTGAGCCGATATAGGTGGCCCAGTAGTCTGCAGTGGCCCATTCTCAGGCAGAAGATTGCAGTTTGCTAATGTCTTTGTAGCTGATGGATAGGTCGGGACTGTTACTCTCTTCCATTTCTTTCTTCCATTTTATTTTATACTGGCTGCGAATGACAGACATGATGTATAATGAGCAGTTTAAGATCACAGCCATACCAGAATGTGTACACTGTGTCTCACACTTTCCTGGTATGGCAGCAACCTTTAACTGCTCATTTGACATCATACCTGGTTTTTTTCTTGTTATCTGTTAGTTTTTCTTTATTTTTTTTTGTCCCTGATGAAGGTCTTGTGGCTGTAACATAGGTATCATGTTGTTTTTGTTCTGGTGCGAACACTGAGCCATTACCTTTATGTGTTTTTATCTATTTTTTAAAGAAAGCAATGTAACAAGAAGCATTATATAGTATAAGAACATAATAAGAAAAAAAATTTAAAATATAAATATAAATAAAACATTTATATGTACACACACACACAGCAGAGTTCACAAATAAAAATATATTAGAATATTTGAAGAAAATAATGAAAAATATATCAGGCTAATTTCAAAGACTGAAGGAAAATAGACAAAAAGACGGCAATGTTTAGTTTTCAGGAGACATCAAGAAGATAAAAACAGTCCCAATGACCTATTGCAGAGAGAACACCCAAAGTTTGATAGAACAGAAGCATTTTGTTCATTACATAGAACAGATCAAATGACAAAATTCAGACCGCGAGCCAGTCAATTCATTCTCAGTTACCAATCTGTTCAACAAAATGAAAGATAAACGTACAGACAAATGTACAAGTGGTGGTGGACACACAAATAGTAGAGCATGTTCTTAAAGACTGCCAATTCCACAAGAGGGACAGTGTGAGGGCATGGAATTCTCAACCGAGATGAAGGATAAACTGTACGATGATGATGGATGCCAGAGACAGGCCACTAAGTTTATAAGAGAAATGGATGTGATTGAAAGCGAATGACGAAGCAGAGGAAATCAAGAGGTGGACAGATAAACTGCATGTCTCAGCGTGCTATCATGGCAAAAGACAGAATATGTTGGGGGGACCTTTTTGATATCAAGACTGCATGTAGTAAAAGTTCCCAATTTAGTGTTGTCGATAAAGCTGGCAGTTTCATCATGTTAAACATAATGCTAAGACACTGCCTTGACAAGAAAATATAACTGCTTTGCTGCTGCGTTCCTGAAAGGATTCCTGACGTAATGGTGGTGTCAATCTACTTGTATAAGTTAGGATTGTGTAATAACATTCGTACATTACAGCCAATGATTGATATAGTGACTAATTTATATATATTGCTCAAAATAATTCAAGGGCCACTTACAAAATCTAGGTTAAGCATGATAGTTAACGAAAAACCGGATGCATCCACGGACTTTATCTCTCTGGAAGTACTCTGATTCACTCAGCCATCACGATATCATCTGAAGAATGAGCCTGGGGACTTCATCCATGCACTCTCTCCTCAGACTGTGCTCACAATAGAGGCTTTCCCTGGAGACCAGGCTCCTTATCTATACCTCCTGTGTCATCCCCATCCTCCTGTACTGCTCCAAGACCTGAACACTACTATAGCGGGACAAACAGCATCTTCCACCTGTGCAACCAGAAGCGCATCCTCAGGATCCACTTTCATGACCTGATTTCCAAAAGTGAGGTAGTCTGGCGTAATCAGCTAGCAGAAATTGCCTTTACAATAAATCACTGTCGCCTCTCCCTCTTCTGTCACATGGTCCGCCTCTCCCAGGGATGCCCAGCACACTAGATGCTTATTATGGTTGTGGAGTCGATGGTCAGGAAAAGACAGCGCTCATCCTGAAGACGTCACTTGATCCATCCTTATAAGACCTGGCTGAAACAGATCTCCTTCTCCCAGACAAAACCAACTGGTACTCAGAAGTGATCACAGACATGGTCATCTGACACGACAGGACCTGGTCTATTATTATTCTTATTTTTACAAAATCTCACCATATTAAAAATTTAAATTATTGCTGCAAATATTCAAACTATTTATTATAGTCATTTTTAATATTGTAAATTTTGGTAAATGACCCTTCAATTAATTTGAGTAGTATAACTGCCTTCGATTTAATGGAATTATTACCACAACAAGCAAAATAAAATATGTTATAAATTATTTCATGTGCACACTCAGCCTTAATAACAGTAACAATTTCACGCAAAATGCCCTGTGGTGAAATTTGCACAATAAAATTTATTTTCACATGACAAGTGAGTGCTGCACCAGTACTTGACTACATAATGCACTCAAACTGCTAAACATGATATCTGTTGCTCATACAAACACCACTGTGACATAGCTGTAATGAGGCCAAACAAAGAGAAGAAACAAATGTCAGATGCCCTATACA
The DNA here is from genome assembly GCA_036924085.1 of Ariolimax columbianus. Taxonomy (NCBI): domain Eukaryota; kingdom Metazoa; phylum Mollusca; class Gastropoda; order Stylommatophora; family Arionidae; genus Ariolimax; species Ariolimax columbianus. The sequence continues at coordinate 108,925,294 of JAVGWX010000001.1, read as the reverse complement.
TCTACAGTTAAATCAGTTGCACAGAAATGAAAACAAACATCCACATACATACAAACACATATATTTTATACACTAAAAAAAAACAAATACCAACTAACCAGCTAAGAGACCTTCCAACTATAGCAAGACAACGAACAACACTTTGAATAACTTCCCACTGAAGACGGATGTGTTTGACCGAAAGGAGCAAATATCGTAGTCAAGCAGTAAACTATGACACATCAGATTCCGTTCTCCGGCCAACATCCTGCTACTTGCAAAGTTCTTTTCAGAACTTGGCAGCAGGAGATTGAGAACAAAAGAAGAAGAAGAAGAATAACTTGAAAATGTAACCAATTTGACCAGAATATAGGAGCGACTTGCTGAATCTTTGACCATGAGGACGTATGTTACGAGGACAATCCTCAGTAAGGCATGGGTTCTTTTCTATCAGAGACCAAATCAAAATCTAGTCTGTACAGTCTGCAGTGACTGCTGGAGCAAATGGCCTTTATTCCTTAGCCATGTAAATCCTCCAGGTGGACCTCAACAATGGGAATAAAACCATAGCAACAGTTTTGTTTTTTTAATATGACCAGAATTGAGAAATTGAAATGGGGAACACTAATGTGGAGCTGTTGGAAAGAACCAGAGAAATATCAGTGGAACATGATATGAAGAGAACTAGAAGTAGAACAAAACAGAAGAAAGCTCGAGACAAACATAAAGAAAACAGGGAAGTCAAGTACAGAACTGGCACAGATGGTCTTGGACAGGGTGACTTGGGATGTATTTGTGGAAGACCTGTGCTCCACAAGAAACTGAAAAGTTTTGATTTGATTGTTTTAAATTTCACAAATTTTGTCTGTATTTCTTTAAAAATTGTTACAAAGACTTAAATGGTGCAATTTATCTCTCAAGACTCTAAATGACAAAGACAATTTTAAACATGACTAATATACATAAGAAAATGATCAAGAGTGGTACAGATGCATTTTCTTTCTGAAAAAGTGTTAACCTTGTTGCTCAACAAATAAATTGGAACAGCTAAGCCCATATCAAGCAGTTTTAAAAGAGAAAAAAAAGGCAATTTGCCAAGGAAACACTCTAATTTACCAGAGTAAATAGCAAAACATGATATGTCTTCTACACCTAGCACAAGGGAAGGAAGACTAATGTCTGGTCAGGCAAAATATACTGATCAGACATGTTAGCCAGGTTCAGGCAAAACATATTGCACAAGACCCTCACCTTGGCTTCCTTGTAGCCCTTCCTGGAAACAGGCCGTTTTCATGGCAGCCTGGCTAACAATGTGAGGGATCGATGTGATCACCCCAATAGTGAGCGACACGCAGATGAAGCCAAGCACAGCCCAACCGCCTAGAGAACCCCGGCCCACCTTCATCAGCACGCTCGGGATGTGAGCAAAGCTATTGTAACCCGCCACTTAACACCCTTTTCGGGGAACACAAAAGAGAAACCTACTCACTGTGGGTATTCACAAACAAAAACAACCTAACACAAAAATGGACACAGGACATGGAGTCCTATCTATATCATTGTTACTATTACTCTTCAGATTCCTTCACACTGGAGACAGAAAATAAATGATATTGGCTTCATATTGTATGACATTTGATCATATCGTATATTCACACTTTTTCAACAGCAGCCTCTCAGTGAAAGAATAGATGCTTCAAGGTAGTATTGTGGGGAGAGGAGGAAACAAAATTAAAGAAATGATCAATCTTAAGATGAAAATGCTGGAAGAAGTGATGACTGTGCAGAAAACTAATGAGCCCTTCAGCTATTTCCATTATCCCAGAGGTTGCCTATCAACTATACTTCCAAGTATTCCCACTGGTCTTTCTCGTACCCTTCGTGTACATGGTCAAGTAAAACATTTCTCCGACTTTCACAGTATCTGTGGACAGAGAGGTTACAAAATGTAGTTAAAGAATTAACATTTGCAGTTTTATAGCTTGAATGAACAAAAAAAAACATGTCTCTGTCATCATGTCTACTTCTAGAACAGAGGACCAATTTAGGTTTCAAAATTAAGTGTGTAGATTCTACTGTAAGTGTACAATTTTGCAAGCAATGAAGAAGACTATTGTTCAAATAAGTGAATTAAAATTCACATTTGGTCACACATAAACTCTGATGCAATTGGAAATCAACAATTATGAAACTTGTTTCTAACTGCTAATACTTGAAACTTGTTTCTAACTGCTAACACTTGGATGTAGCTTGTCTCTGCTAACATTTGAACTGATAACAAATATACCACCTCCACTAAATTTTATCTCAATTCTGAACAATGAAATCACTTTCTTGTTTTCAAAGCTACTTGTACTGAACTCAATCACTCTTGCTGAATTATTTTGTGTCTCTTATATTAGTGTTGCAATGACTCTTCTTAAATCTCAGGGCATACCGAAGAAGGTGGACTTGGACCCTCCTCGCTGTAGTGTAATGTACGAGGGGTGTTCAAATTAAACCACGACTTTTTGTTCTAGTTCTACCTGAACTGGTTATAGCGTGCTGGAACTACTATCATTAGTTAGGGGCACTCGTGTCCTATTACTGCTAGGTGGCCCACTTGCTATGGGCCAGTCACGTGACAGATAAAAACAAAAATGGCGGACAACACTGTCAGTGCTTGCATGGAACAGCGTATTGTGATGAAGTTTCTTTTGAAAGAAGGTATGAAAACTGCGGAAATTTACAGAAGACTGCAATCACAATATGGTAGTAATACACTCAGCCGCAGTAAGACATTTGATTGGTGTAAATGTTTTAGAGAAGGTCGTACATTCATGAGCGATGATCCAGACCGTTGTGGCTCTCAACCCACTAAAGTCATATCTGGGACAACTTGGCATAATTCATGTTCATTTTCTGCACCGTGGTGCCACTATCAACAGTGAACAGTACATACCCATTTTGAGTGATTGCATAACCGTCTGCAGAAAAGACTGCCTGGTTTGATCACAAAGGGTGTCCTGCTCCTGCAAGATAACACTCGACCTCATACAGCTCACCGCACTATGTGTCATCTGCAGCAACTCAGCTGGGAGGTACTACAACATCCACCTTACAGCGCAGACCTCGCTCCAAGCGATTTCCACTTGTTTAAACCCTTAAAGTATTCCTGGGAGATCAGCATTTCAGCAGTGATGACAAAGTCAAACAGGCTGTCCTGGATTGGTCGGGACATACTGACAAATCTTTCAACGCAAATCTTTTCAAGCAATAGTTTAACGCTTGGATTAGTGCATTAACGTTGCAGGAGATTATATCAAAAAATTAATGGTATTTTGACTAATTTAAAAATATATTTTTTTCCTAACAAGAAAAAAAGTCTTGGTTTGACTTAACCGCCCCTCGTAAGACTTCTAAGCAAACTCATCAATAATGGGAACAGTGTCGATCATCACCCCCTTAGTCAGGCTGTTATAACACAGTCAGTTTCCAGATGCATGGCATGGAAAGGAGGAGTATTGGTCAGTATGTTTTATTGACCTCAAGGCAAGCTTTCACACCCTATGAAATCCCTCAAAATGTTTACTGATTCAAACTCTGATTATCTTTTCTAAATGGTAGCTAGTTTCCAAAACCACATGTACTGGTGATGGTGGTCATTGTCAACACAGAGGATGTTTCCAAATGCAAGGACAGAAACAGAAATTAATATTACAATAAGAGATTGTTGTTGTTTCGAATGCCCACAATGAGTAGGCTTATTCTTTTAGGTGCCCTGAAAAAGACATTAAGTTGCAGGTTGCAGTAGCTATCCTCAGATCCCGAGCATGCTGATGAAGGTGGACTAGGGTCCTACAGGCGGTTGTGGTGCCATGCTTGGCTTTATTCTGAATCTGGCATTAGTAGTGAGCATTGTGATTGTGGCATCAAATCTTTGAGGGCTTGTGTCCTGGTCCTACTGGAGTTTACAGCAATGAAAGAGCTAACATCCAGCCTCAAAGACACTCATAGTAGGAATACTGGATATAGATTGAAGTGATATTCTAAGGTCAGTTAATGACCACCTACTGATAATAACTCTGTATTAAATAAACTTTTAAAATCACACATGGGTCCAGCCCGGAGACGCGTTTGAGAGGACAGAGCAGAAGTAAGCGAACTACAAGAACCATTTGCTGCAAGACTCTGAGCACCTATAGGTCTACCTGGAATGCAATGAAATCAATTCGTAACAGAAGAGAACAATTATTTTTTAATCCCTTGAAAACATTTACACAGAACACCTATGAAAATGAACAAATTGTATCAACATTGATAACATCTGACATCTGCAGCCTCAGCTGACTCCTTCCGACTCCATACTCTGCATCTCATATCTGGTCTGACGCACAAACAAATTATTTGTTTGAACTGAATGGAAGTAATGCATGAGCGTTTTTTGCTTTATTTTCTGCCTTAAGCCGTTCAGTTTCTCCGTGTGGAGAAGAAATGTATCGACTTGTCATTTAAAGTTCAGACCGTTGTTTTGTTCTGGTGTGAATTCACCAAATGTGAAGAAGTTTATTTAACACTTGTATTAACACTTGGGGAAGGAAGACTGACTAACGTCTGGTCAGGCAAAACATACTGATCAGAAGTGTTAAGGTCAGGCAAAACATACTGGCCAAGACCTCACCTTGGCTTCCTTGTACCCCTTCCTGGAAACTAGATGTTTTCATGGCAGCCTGGATAACAAGGTGAGGGATCGACGTGCTCCCCGTAGTAGTGAGCTACACGCAGATGAAGCCAAGCATAGCACAACTGCCTGGAGGACCCACCTTCATCAGCACGCTTGGGATGTGAGAAAAGCTATGAAAACCCGCTACTTAATGTCTTTTTCTGGGCGCACAAAAGAGTAATCCTACTCATTGTGGGCATTCAACAACAACAATTATATTATGTAAATGAGCACAGCACATTTTTTTTAGCTTCAGCACCATTGCCAACATTTTTTTGAGTGCCGCTATTAATTTTTTCAAACCAAGCAAAAAAAACTGGTTAAACAAGAGCTGCAAGGATGCAGACTCGCTTTACAGAAGTCCACTTACAAAAAGTGTGGTACCAGAGAATTGTGAAACATGGATTCAACTTTATTTGAAGTGGATAAGCAATTTCGTGAATATTGAACACATGGATAGCATGGATGGGATATATATAGTTTTATATATATTTACCAGAACAAACATCACAGTATTCTGGAAGGCCCATATATGCTCACTCTCGTTATGTACTTCATGAAAAGTATTTATGTTGATGTCCTTACCCCCTACCATCCTACTTTGGATTTCACATTCCTGAAGTTTCAGAATTGCTGATTCATCAACTGCTGTATTATCAGCACAAAAACATCTCTTTATTCTTTCAAACCTACTCAGCAGAAAATATGAAATATCTCAAGCAGAAACTACCCCTACTCAAGCACTTTATATCTTCTTTGCCTTCTTGCTCCATGTGAAGCACAGGGCCACTACTACAGATATGGCCCCTTTACAGAAAGCCTGTATCAAAGCATATTCTGTTGCAATTTCAATAGCATGTGTGTTATGTGGTGAGGTTGCTAGCTCCAAGTATACTTCTCTTTGGTCCCTTCTTACATTATGCATTGAAAGGTTACAGTGATGTAAGCATTCACCTACCTGTATTTGTCTTGAACTTTCTGTTTAATATCTTGAAGCACTTCAGAAGAAATTTCTCTCTCCAAGTACTCAGACAGCTGTTCGGTGGCATTTTCCAGATCTTTTTGGTTATCCTAATGACATGAGAGAGAGACACACACAAATCTTATAAACTGCTCTGAGGCACAGATTTCTGTTACATTTGAAAGGAAGCACTCTCTTTAACTTTCAGTGACTACAAACAAAAGTGAGAATAAAGTTGAAAAATGTAAGTACATTTTGAAAGAAACAAAAGTATTGGTATTTTCTTCATTAATATGGACCATTGACTCCTTTTGGTGGATTGTTAATAAGTTGTTGTTGAACGCCTACAATTGCCTTGCAGTTAGGCTGGGGACAGCCAAAGGCTAAGGAGGGCATCCCTACAGAAACGCCTGTTGAAATCGGATGCACTGAGCCACAGGCTTAACAAAATAAAACAGTGCAACGTATATCGCTGTAAACAGCCGACGATGAATAAGAAGAAGAACGCCTACAATGAGTAGGATTACTCTTTTGTCTGCCATAAAAAGGATGTTAAAAGGCAAGTTGTGGTAGCTTTCCTCACATCCCAAGCGTGCTGATGAAGGTGGGCCATGCTTGGTTTCATCTCCGTGTCACTCACTACTACAGGATAATGTCGATCTCTCACCTTGTTAGCCAGGCTGCCATGAAAAGAGTCTGTTTCCAGGAAAGGCTACAAAGAAGCCAAGGTGAAATCTTTGTTCAGTATGTTTTGCCTGAACCTGACTAACATGGCTTTCTTCCCCTGTTGTGAAAACAATTATTCGATGATAAAATACTCATTACTATTGTTATACTAGTACAGGAGCATGATGCCTACTTACAGGAAGCTTGCAGCAAAGATATGTGTTCTCTTGTAGTTATTGTCTATGTAGCACTGTTTGTCACAGTGAGTATATCAGCCCCATGCACAACCCTCCATAGTCACCTATTATCCCATGCAAAGTAGGAAATAGAAGTCATATTCTTGTTCTCGTGAATAAGAACCTTGGTATCCACACAGTGAGGGTCACTACAGATGAGAGGTAAGGTTCTCGCCTCTCAAGAAATAAACGCACGGAAGTGAGAAATAATGGAAGTTCAAATTTTAGAAGTTTCATGCAACCGATGGTTTCAAGGGAGGTTAAATCGGTGCCTAGTTCTATTGGATACGAATGATAAACACTAGGGGTTTCATGTACATGCAAAAGAGCCCTTGGCAATTGAAAAAAAGAGCGGGCTGTTAGTTGCCATCAGGGCAAAGATTCTAAAAATAATGAAATTCCTTCCCAATAGTGGCCTGTGTGAAGGCCAAAAGGAGGTGGCTCCTTCATCATGCAAAGACACAACAGACGATTCACCTGGTTGTCTGCACACTATTGCAAGTATATACCAAAAAAAAGTACCTCTATACCAAAAAGGATAGAAGAGGAGCAACTAGCAAAAAGGCAATGAGAGAGATGATATTTTGGTTTCCAAAGAGCCCAAAGCTGGATCATTAAATATTAAATGGAGGGAGGACATATTCAATTTATCCAACCACTCCTCACTGGATGATGACTGGATGACTGGATGATGACACTGTATTCAATGAGCCAGTATTCCACAGACTGCAGTAGTTTGTCATCAAACATAGTTTGAGCAGGGAGGAGCACCTTAGATGAAGTAACTTGAGTGTGTACAACCACCAAGCTATTGGAGCAATCAGTATATATAACCTTCAAGTGATTTTTAGTGACTCCAAGATGGCAATGGAGGCACTGAAGCACACCCCACACAACAAGAAGGAGGTATCTTTAGTAGAAAGGGCAATCAACAACATAATCACAGCCAACACGATTAACATTACTGTCACTGTACTGTCATACAACATTTTTCCCATTGCTGGGGTAGTCGAGGGGTTTTGAAGGCTGAGGACTACAGGCCGCTTAGCCACTGCTGTCGCCACGTCGTGTGCTGGCTATGTTTGTTTATTTCACCCCCAACAGAAAAACAACATATGCCATACCGGGGATTCGAACCGTTGTCCTCCTTGTCGGCAGGCAGGCTTCGAAACCATTCGGCCACGTGCTCCTTTTCAGTTTGTTCTGGTATGCACATTAACATTACCATGCACAATGGATCCCTGGACATAGCGAGATACTAGGAAACAAGTTGGCTGACAGAGGAGCCTTTAAACAGCAAAAGGTTAGACCCTCCAGTAATTACACAGTTAAATGCTTTTTTTAGGAATCTTACCAGGGAAATCTGACTCAACAGGTGGTTGAGTGGGACATCTGGTAGCAGTTCTTTTGGTGAAATGTCATAGTAAAAAAATGACACAAATAAACTACATAAAAGAGATCAAAGTCTAATCTTTCAGTTCAGAACTGGACACACTAGAGTCAATGGTCACTTAAACCGCATCAACCACCAGCCCTTGCCCTTGTGCAGACACAGCGCTGATGAAACAGATACCTACTCATTGAGTGCAAAGCACTTACAGTTATGAGTAAAAGATTTTTACAAGTACTGCCAACAATTGCCAATACACTGTATAGCACAGTGGAACAAATGAAGAAGAAAATCTGTATTTATATAAGAATGGCATTGTGCTGCCAAGAGCAGGCTTGCTCAGCAGCGATGGGATAGCAGCAACAACAACATATTGTTCAAACTTTGCTGTAACACTTTCAGCAGCTATGGGTTTGTCCAAAATGCAATAATTAAAAAACCAAATTATAGCCATGTGTGACCTATATACTGACTAACACTCATACAAAAATACAATAATGACATGAAAGAGTAATTTTAAAATGTAGGAAGACTTACTTCAAATATGATGGACTGATTGTTTTTCTTGAGATAAAAGGCAAAGACATATGTGTACATAAGGGTCTGCCTGCATAGACACAGAACATCAACTGCCTTCTTGAGGAACTGTACTTCAATCCACGACATATTGTGCTGCTGCATCTCCTCCATCTTTGACTTGATAGATTGATAGAGCTGATAAACATAATTGAAAACCAAATGTGAGTGAACAAATAACAAGGTCCAATAATAGATTGTTGTAATAGCAACTGCAATGAGCCGTCATAATTACACCAGGTGAGTGGGGTGCATTTGTATTCTCTTTTGTGTTGGACTTCATTTCTTTTGATTTCCCTAAGTTCAGAAATTTCCTATTGCCTTTTGTATTTATATTTTGATATCATAATTTGTACCTCAAACGTTTGTCTATGTTGCTATACAGGTGTATGAATGATTCCACATCTTGAAGGAATATGTCTTCCAAGACTATATGACTGTCATTAGTAGCATTTATTTTCATAATCTTTCAGATTGTTCTTTGCGTATGCTCAGGCCCAATTTCTGTGACCTCATCAAGTATACTTATTTTATTTTGCGTCTGATTATAGAAGAGCCAAGTTGGTTGATGATTTCTTCATAATTCAGTCCATTGTCAGCATCAAGAGAGATGGTGATAAGAGAAATTATATTTAATTGGCTAGATTTTCAGCTATCTGCAAAAAGATTTTACTTTTTTTTTGGTGCTAAACTGGCAATCTCATCATGTTCAAAAACCCTTGTAGAACAAGCAAGTGGTTTGATTTTAGCTTCCTGTAAGAGACCATGTGAATAAGTTGCACTATACTTCTGGTCGTGACCAGATGAAGAGAAGACCCTGCACTTTGAATAAAGAAGCAGTTTCTTATCCTTTAGGGCCTTGAATTATAAAAGTACAGAAGTTCCCACAGTCATTGCATTATTTTTCAGCACGTCACGTTTTTCTAGATTTTGTTTGTTGTTTATAAATATGATTTTTGTGTGTGTAGAGACATAAATGAATAAAGAACTACTTGGTGTTATTGTTTTTGATGTGTGTGTGTTAGTGTATGAGATACAAGAAGATGAATGTGAAATTTTTTTTAAACTGCAACATTTCGATTTTGCCCATTTCGCGGGGAATCGGGACTGTCGGAATGTGAAAATCGTCACAGAATGCCGATAGTTTTTCCTTACTAGATCGTCAAATCTGCTATTTTCCCTTACAAATGTAGCTAATACTGCTAAATAAACAAGTTAAACAGATCGAGCTCCCAAAAATAAGTCGGAACAACTGACCTTTATCACCCGCAATAATGGAATAATCCGCAAGTCGTCCCGAAAACACGTCATTTCAAAATCGCTTTCAAAGTCACTACTGCCATTTTGGTTGTTTACAACGGCAATGACAGCATCCCTACATATAGATTCAAAATGGCCGTATTTCAACCGGTGTTAACCTTTAGCACGCCCTGACATCAGGAAAAAAAAAAATTTTTGAATTAAATTACATTTATTTCTCACTATGATCATTGACTTTCAAAATTTGTAACTTTTCTGTTTGTTTGTCAATAAATATGATTTTCTTGTGTGTAGAAACACAATTGAATAAAGAACTTGTGGGTGTTATTGTTTTTGTTGTGTGTTTGTTAATTTCGGAGTTACAAACAGATGAAGTTATTCAAATTTCGGAAAAAAATGTTGACTCTACCATTAGGCCTAGTCGCTCTGATAAAAAAACCATGGAAACCACAACAACGTATCGATACTGTGTTTAAAATATCTACACAACTGCTAGTTTCCAATTCAAACGTAATTCTTTCATTTAAACAAACAAAATAAACAGATCTACTCGATAAAGATCTTTCCCAACAACCTACTTCACCTTTCGCAAAAAGTCGGCTTGCTCCAAACGGAGTATACAAAATTAAAACTGTTCAAAAGCCATTTGTAATCAAACATACGATACTTTAACCGGCAAAATATAGTGTATATATGGGGGACGTATTCAGCAGTAAAAAATGGCTGTCAGGAGTGGCTCTGTTAAAACAAAACAAAATTATTCCCGCACACCGTTTTTGTAGGCCGCGTTGGTCAGCTAGCACTTGACCGTAGTGCACTAAAGGTTAACACACGACAATGCTCTAGAATAATCTTTTGATAGCGATCAGCAAATTTTCTTATTGCGTGTCCGTTTATGCGGACTTTAGGAGGACATGGAGTAGTTTTACATGTCCGGATATGCGGACATTAGTGGGCTAAAGGTTATTGAAGGCCTTTATATGTTAAAATGTTGGTACAAGTCTGTATTTGTTATGTAAAACTGTTTTAATCATCTTTGTTTTTCAATCATTGTTGTGCTGAAAACTAAATTTATTACTTTTTTTAAAGGGTATGTAACATATATTTTTTTTATATTTTGCTCTCTAATTCTTTCATTACCATTTCTCCTTTGCTACTTTAAATGTCATGAAAGAGTCATAGGAAAAGTTTCTGGTACTTTTGGTCTATTTTAATAGCTTGTGTGATAGGCACATCTCTTCTGTGCTTCACTAGACCAACATTTTAATCCAGGTGATTTTCTATATTTAATGTTCTAACAATCTTCTATGTGAAACTTGGGAATTCCTTGTTAGGAGAAAAGCGTTGGAACACTGCAATTGATTATTCATGTTTTCAATGGTAATAAAAAACGGTTGTGAATGGCTTTGCATCATAAGCCACCATTGCAAGAGCACATATGATGCTTTGAGCAGCTAAAAATCACTACTTTAATCAATATAAAATCAATTATTTTTTTTAAAATAAATATTATATATATTAAATTATACCTTTCTTCTTTTTTTTCCAATGTTAATTTTCTCCTTCAACAACAAAATTATATACTAATGCCCCACATGTTATCTGTCATCTCTCAATGGATGACACCCAAGCACAAAATATCGGTCAGTGAGAAAGTTTCAGTGGCACTGATATAAATCATGTATGACTGGAAAAGCTAATAAGATATAGGGCTTTTGACCAACAAAATTGACTAGCGAAGAAAATAAATGGAGATAAAATAGATGAACGGTGACCATATGAATAATAGATTAGTGACTTACCATGTGCTCAAACTTGAGGCTTTGCATGTGGTTCATGTATCTGTTACAGTAAAATAGGTAACGCTGTAGAGCTGCACGAGATTTCTGCAATGTTAGAAAAAAATACAAATATGCATATATATATATATATATATATATTTATATATATTTAAAAATACTTATATATATATATATATATATATATATATATAAATATATATATAGCACACACACAATACTTGGTGGAAAAGAAAACATGGGGGGAAGATGCAGCAGTGAATGAGTTAATAACAGCAGCCAGCGACTGACAGTAGCCGTCGCTGCCTGCTTGCATTACGGTCAGGGACACATAACTGACTAATACCCTATTCCTCCTCCAAGTGATGGCCCTAGAAACGGACTACAATTATGCAGCCCGACTTAGAGATAAAGTATTGACGAGGGAAGGTTACTCTAGTCCAAAAAATGCTGTGCTGAAATTGGATGTGTCGGGCCAAAATGCACAGATGATGCAGCATCACTGTAAACTACAACAGAGCGTCACAAAAGTTCTTTTCAGGATGAACACCGAAGTAGAGGAAATGAAAACGTTAAAATTGTGGTACAAATTAAAATGTTGTGCCATTTTCATGTAAGTTGAGAGTATCATTGCTAAGGACTTCAAGATTGTTCTGCAGGTGCCATCAAGGTGCAGGAAACCCCCATGATGTCATAGTAGCAGTTTAAAGATGACCACCACACAAGTGATGTGCACCAGTGAGGAGCAGTGTTTTTTTACTAGTTTTTTCAGCGAAGATTGAGAAACCTATCAAAATTCATTGGAGAATGAGGGTTCAGTACAATAATGTATGCATGTCGCTCCAACAAGTGTGTGAGTGTGCGGGCAGTTCAGAAATGGCTTGCGTTCTATTACAGATTCTCTGAGTCAGACACACTAGAATCGATTGCAGCAATTGGAAACATCGTGATGAAGAATCACTGAATGACTAAATCAAATAGCCACACTTCTAAACATCAGTCAAGATTCAGCACACCCCATCATCCATGATGTGTTTCAGTGCCACAAGGTGTCTGCAATGCCATGAAAGAATACTCTAGAATTGAAACAACGATGTGTTGATGCCTATCAAGAACTTTTGCAGCACTTTGAAGTAGAAGGTAAAGGTTTCCTAACAAGAATTGTTACTGGAGATGAAACTTGAGTTCACTACCACCAGCCGGAACTCAAGAGAGCAAGCAAAGAATGGCGTTATTCCTCCTCAAAAAAATTACCAGGAAGGTTATGGTGTTATTTTAGAGCACTACATGCCCAGGGTAAACACTGTCACCAGTGTCACACATACACATCTTCTCAGGAATCACCTCTGACCTGCAATCAAATCCAAACGATGTGGATTTCTGAGTATAGGTATTTTGTGTCAACATTACAGTGCATTACCCCATACTGTCCACGCATGATGTAACCATTGAGGACCTGCACTTTGAGTGTCTTCTACATCCACTGTACTCGTCCCAAGTTATTTACAATGTCTTTGGATCACTCAAAGAGTGATGGGAGGCAAGACTTTCAGGTCTGATAAAGAGAAGCAGCAGCTGGTGCATGAGTGGCTATGCAAACAACCCAAAAAACATTCTTTTTCTATGCACTGTAGGTGCTGGTGGACTTGTGTCAAACGCAATGGAGACTGCGACGAAAAATGGTACAGCTGTGTTCGCACGCACTTCCATGTGTGTATGTATATTAGTAAAATGCTGGCAGTAAACATACATATTCAATAATAATAATGTTCGCCTAGGCATCTAAGGCCTGTTGCGTCGATTGACCACTACCATGTCCAACTGCTGAGGCTGGTAACCAAACCTCGTCCAATGCTAAAGGAGAGACTGCTATCTCGCCGGAACCATGTAAAACGGGTCGACCCCTCCTGCGCCTCCAGCTGACCAGTAGGAGACCGTTGTTATACATAACTCACTTGAACAAGATCTGGTGAGTCGGAACTTCCTGGTCCAATCGAACCATATGCCCAAACAGACAGGCAGTGTCAAACCAGACTGTCCGAGATGAAGGGAAGACTCATCTTTGCAGAGACCTCGACATTACAGATAAGATTAAACCACCAAATACCAAGGATATGTCGCTGGTTGTATATACATTTTCAATCCGCAAGGAAAATTAATTTAGTAGCAAAAATACAATCTGAGTGTCAAAATATATTGCTTAACATTTTAATTTTGTAAATCTACTCAGAACGAAGGATAAGAGCACCATTTTCTGACTGAGAACCCACCACATCACACTTAACAAGCACCTGAACAGAATCCAACCACAACATACTCCTGAGTGCCAGGTGTGTACACACCCAGATGAAACTGTTGATCATTATCTCTTTGAGTGCTCAGCGTTCAACATTTTTAGGAAAATGCTTTTTCCTCCGCGGTCAGATAAATGGAACACTTTGTATGGCACTAGACAACAGCTGATAAACACGTGCAGATAACATTACATGGTATTAGGCTGAATGGCGAGAGCCCGGATGCTGCTGGATCCGTAACAACAACATTTTCATTTGTAATTCTTCGTAATCTTGAGCTATTTTTGGTATAACAAGATAGAAAATCACTCCATACCAGCAGAAGAGACCTGTATGAATTTCAGAGCTGAAGCAACACCTATTCATGCAGCAATGCAGATTCTTATCAGCCAAAACATAACTACAAGGAAAATGGTCATTCTAACTCCAGGAGTGTACTCCAAGTTGTCTTAAGCCCCAAACAAAATTAACTCTCACACAAAATGAAATACAAAAACTGGAAGTGGTGGCGTGCAGACTCGCCATCCACAGAGCTATGAAAATGCGAAGACACTCATCAAACGATCCATGAGGAAGGAATGGAGAGACCAGCCCAAAGAATACAATCCAGAAAATGACAGTATAAACAAACTTGGCAGAGATGGGCACAGATAAAGACCTTCAGACTCAGAATGAGACGTTGCAGACTCAAGGCCCAACTACACAGAATGGGTCTCATGGACACTGCCACGTGCAAATGAGTATCACCAAACGAACAGAACTTATCCTGCAGAACTGTGCTACTTATACAGACGAAAGAGAACCAGTCTGGCCAGGGGAAGCCACCATGCTCGAAAAGCTGTGAAGGATCAGCGAAGATATGAAACGCAGTCTTCTTCATGAACCTCATCTAGCTAGAAGCATAGTATCAGTTGATCGAACAAGAAGTATAACAATAAAAATTGGCAACGTTATTGCTTGATCCAACTGCTCTGAGACAGAAATGTATGTGCTACTGTTTAAGTTATCTTTCCCCAATCCAAAACAAGAATATAATGAACATTTCATGAACTGTAATATAAATATCAAATTACACAGGAAAATATTGACAAACTAATAAATTGTTGTAAGCTATTAAGTGTTAAAGACTTCATTATACCATGCTTCTTATGAAGTGGTTTGACCAGTTCCCATCCTCACTAGCTGGGTGGATGACTAAGTGCCAATTAAAGATAAGTTAATGAGTCTGCCCCTGTTAGCGAGTGAGCCCGATACTTTTGTCATGAGCAGCAGGTGCTGTATTCACTCTGTCACCAAGAAGACTAACAGTAGAAGTAGCAAAAACAGATCATTGGGAACAAAGAAAACAAATAATAGACAAAAAGGTTCTATAAAGAATAGATAGCCTAAAAGTTGAGAAAGTGCACAGTTGGGAGTTACATAAACATAGATAGAGAAATAAATCAAGCTGGCAATGACATTTTAACAAAACCAGATTGACGTTCTACTTTCCATCAAATAAAGAACTGTCACATCACTTACGTTCTACACAAGCTCTGTGAATATTAAGCTTTAGATTTCTGATCTTCAAGATCATTTATTCAGTTTTTTTAATTTTTGTATCATATAAGGTCTCCAGATTACAAGGACAACCCTGCAACTAGGTATGGCTTTGAATGTTTGATATGAGGTTTTTCTACACACCAATGGCCAGAGCACCATGAACATTTAAATCATAAAGGCATGCCAGTCTCACAGCAATAAGCTACTATGATGAATTACAAATTAAACTATTAGCCTTTAGTGCGCGGCTGTCAAAATAATTTCGACACACTTGGCCTACAAATTGCAAATTGAACGATTTATCTTCTTATATCAGCAGACTGAATCGGCCGATTTTTTTAGAAAGACGAAGTAGGTTGTTGAGAAAGATTTTTATCGGGTAGACCTGTTTGTTTTGTTTGTTTAGACGTAATAACTAGGTTTGAATTGGAAACTAACAGTTGTGCCGATATTATTGTGGTTTCCGTGGATTTCTATCAGAGTGACTAAGGCCTAGCTGTCGAGTCTAAATATTTTTTTTTTCAATACATTTTCACCTTCATCTTATTGTTATCTCAGAAACTAACAAACACACAACAAAAACAATAACACCAACAAGTTCTTTATTCAATTGTGTGTAAAGACAAAAGAAAATCATATTTTCTTACCAACAAACAGAAAAGTTAAAAGCTTTGAAAGTCAACTACCATAGCAAAATATAAAGTTGCAAAAATTTTCGCCAAAATAATGTAGCATGCTAAAGGTTAAAATATTGTTAGCCCTTTTCAGCTCGCTACGTGTGATACTAGTTGCCTAAAACTTAAAATTGTCGCCTGCTACTACCAAAGCCAACCTCTGAAACTTCCGTTTTTGTTTTGTGGTTTAGTTTGTAGAATTTTATTTTTTGTTTTACTGCCCTACATGATGGTGTATTCACACATGCGCAATTGACACTTAACTGCAAGGTTATTTACGATAGGTAGGCATTTGCGCAAGTTATATTTGAAAGCTGAATCATTTATCGCGAGGAAAGATGGACTTCAAGACCCGAGAAATCGTTTATTATTTATCAGTTCAATGATCACACATCTGATCTACTCATGAATATTCAACACACGCCCGATTCTGACATTGACTGAGGCACATAATAAGAAAGGTATGTGTAAAGGAATTGATGGATATATCAGTTAAACACACAAACTGGTGAGTACCAATTTCCACCTCTGCATTAATGCCATTCAACGTTTCATACTAATATATGAAGACCCCGAAGAAGGGGAATGCTGCTGGAGAGAATAATATTCTGGCAGATCATACAAGTGAATGATGTAATTATTGACATCCTAGCATACATCTGCAATAAAATATGGTTGACAGAAAATGGTAGTCCGCCTGGTCAAAATTGATGGTTTGCCGATACCTAAGTCAGGAAACCTAAAGTTTTGCCAAAACTATAGAACAATCCGCCTCAATAGCCACCATACCAGTCTTGCTCAGAATAATTCTCAACAGAATGAAACCTCCCCCCAAGAACATCATTGTCAAAGAACAGGCGGGTTTTTTTAACCGGAAGAAGCACCAACCTATTTGGCTGTTATAAGTTTCTTGGCAGGTGTGCGGTACCGTAGGTTGCCATTACGTTCCGTATATGGAGATCGCGTCGAGGAAAGCACTGTGTTTACCAAATTGAATATGGCGGGATTTAACCTTGTGTATTGATCAGTGGCTACCATTCCATTGTGGTGTACCGGGAGAATGAAAGAGCAGATAGACTTGCAAAAATAAAAAGAGATTGCAAACTAGGAAGAAATTGGAATCATATCTTTGAGAAAAAGATGGCTGAAGGGAACAGAAGTGTACAAATTATGACTGTCACACCCTTGACCGATAAGAATCTATCACCATTCTTCCCTCAGGACCGGGCCCAACAGACTGAACAGATAAGCCTCCTCTTCGACTGTCTGCTTCATATCCCTAATGACATATAGACTGAAGGAATAAACTGCTCAGCATGTACTACAGAACTGTCACCAGCATGGCCAGCTAGGGAAGATAACACTGGCCCAACATGAAACACAAAACTGTAGGGAGCTGAAGAGAAGCTTCAACGGTCGATTACATCACTAAAGATGTGATCACAAGAAGAAGTAACATGCCTTACAAAACTTTGTTTTTCATCATATTACTCACGAACAATTGTATACCTCTTGACTATCTCTAGCTTTCTTGGCATCATCTTCATTGTACCTGTTACAGTTATACCTGAAGACAGTACAGTATCATTGAATTACAAGACAACCAGCAATCTTAAAACAATTATATTCAGAAACGATTTTCTTCATACTCCTTTTCGCTCAAATATGAATCATAGGTCACCACAACAGCTGGCCCCTTTTAAAGTAAGCCTGTTTTTACAAACGTGTTCAATTATTCACCTTTCGCATAGGTTTCAACCGCAGCTGGTCCTTTTACGGCAAGCCTGTATCAAAGCTTTTGCTGCTGCTGATTATAATGGCAATGTTCTTTTTACAAGATGAGGTTGCCAGTCCAAAGCACAACCCTCTTTAGTCACCTTTCATAACATGTTTGGAAAGTTGTTATTGATTAACTAGGTCTGCTGAGCTGTTCCCGCTATCGCAGTCAACGTCAAATTGAAAAATGTGCAGATGTTTTTCAGCTTTATAAGGTGCTAGGGATTGTTGGGGTGCCAAGCAATACATTTTCTATTTCTGTGACGAGTACCAGGCTAGCGAGCTGCATATATTGCACTGTCTCATATGAATTGGTGCAATTGCAGTAGTTAGGTACGTGTGGAGACCAAAATAATTTCTTGCAAAAAATTAACACAACATAAGTAGTACTGAGAGGTAATAGCAAGCACAGGTTCTGTGGCAAAAAGCACAATAACAATCAATACAGCTGGAGATTGTGGAGAAAAATTAGAAATCTACAGGGACACATACTCAGAAAGAAGTCTGGCAATATAATAAGACATGTTCTAGATTGGAAAGATGAGTCTTCCCTCCATCTCGGACACTCTAGTCCACCACCACCTGTCTGTGTTTGGTCACGTGGTTCGACTGGACCAGGAGGTTCCGGCTCACCAAATCATGTCCAAGTCAGCCATGTGTAACACTGGTCTCCCACCGACCGGCTGGAGGCGTGTGGGGGGAGGGGAGGGGAGGAGGCACCATTCTACATGGCTCCAGCGGATAGCAGTCTCTCCTTCGGCATTGAGCGAGGTTTGGCTACAAGCTAATGCTGAAAGCAGCGTTATTGGCCTATAATTGTTGCACTCCTTGCGGCTACCGTTTCCTTTGTAAAGGGCAACAACTATCCCATCACGTCAATCGGTTGGAACACTTCCTGTCTTCCAGTCAGTAGATCGACCAGAAACACACAATTATTTTATTATTATATTCAGGATGTTAATCTATATTTTACAATTACCATTCGGAGAAAGCAACAACAGTAGTCTTTGTTTCAAAAGGAACTAGAAGGAGTGCCAAGTCAGTTAGTGATCTAGAGTGTTCAAAAACTCTATCTTGCAATTTTCAAAATTGTTTTTGTTATTTCACATCTTTCACGCTGTATACTGCAGTTTCCTCCATCCACTTACTCATCAATGCTGCTAATTTTAACAATCAATCAATCAATCAAATCCCATCACATCTCTGTGGCCATTAACCACATCTCATCAGCATACATAGTCCTGGGCTACTCCTTCTGTCTGTCTCCAGATGTAACCATTTAACCGTAGTTCCCTCTCGCATTCTCCTCTCTGTGTATTTTTAGGCCTATCTCTTTTTTTACCCCTATGAATTTCATTTGAGAGCCTGCCTACTACGTTGAATGGGGCCTTTCTCATCTTGTGTCCTATCCAGTCCCATTTTCTTCTCTTAATTTGCAGATCCATTTGTTGTTGTTGTTGGCTCCTTTCTCATAGATCTTCATTCCTCAGCATGTTCTGCCACTCTATGTCCATTATTCTTTGTAGGCATCTGTTTGCGAAGGACTGGGAGTCTTTTTTTGTTTTACCTTGGTCATTCTCCATATTTCCATTCATGCAATAGCACTGACTTGAAACTGGTGTTAAATATTCTTGGTGTGCATCTTGTTCGTGATCTCTATATATTTAGTTTCAGAAACACTCTTGTGTTTCCAATTCTGGTCTTTACATCTGCATCTGTAAGCCCTGGTGTGCCAATTGTGCTGCCCAAATAATTAAAGGCATCCAACTCTTCCAACAACTCTCCCGCCAGCCTGATTTGTTCTTAGTTGCCCAGGTTAATTTTAAGGAGCATGATTTTCTTCATATTGATATCCAGTTCCAATTTGGCTGATTGTTCTGTCACCCTGTGTCTGCTGACAAATCCCAGCAAGGAATATGTTGTTTTTCTGTTGGGGTGAAATGAACAAAAATAGCCAGCACACGAGGTGGCAAGACGGCCTGTAGTCTTCTGCCTTAAAAACCCCTTAACAATCCCAGCAATGGGAATACAGTCATACAAGAATCTGTTTAAGGATTATGTACTTCTCTTGTATTACTTAGTATCTCAACAGTAGAATGTTAACAACAATTGGACAATCTATTTATAAAAGAGACAAATTCAGAGATAAAAAAGCCAAATTATAAATAATTATTTAACTCACCAAGAGGAACCATGAGGTTCCCATGGTCCAAGACAAACCCAACAGAAATCAGCTTTGCAGTTCTGATTCTTACAGACCATGTGGTTGCAGCCGCCATCTTTCTCTATCGTGACGTGACATTTAGGGCATTCCTGACAAAAGTAACATGAAACTAACATTGGGTATTCCTGACAAAAGAAACATGAAACTTAAGGCATCTCACATATACATTCGTATCTCACATTCTAAGAATGAAGCGTAATCAGGGGCAGGTGAAACATACTGATCAAAAGCCCACCTTACATCCTCATTCATGCTCATAGAAGCAGACTGTGTCAGAGCAGTCTGACCAACAAGGTGGGGATCAACACTGTAATCCCCATATTGATGATCTTACTGAGGAGCCACAAACTGCACTACTGCCAGGAGGACCCGGTCCACGTTCTGCTTAAGGATTTCAGAAGAGCCACTATAACCTGCTACTAATAAAATGTCAACACAAGTTAACATAACTCAGCACGAGAAACTTCAAACATTTAACCTCCTTTGTTGAAATAGCTACGTGTCACAAAGTGTTTTGGTAGATTACTGATTCATCTAATACTGCATTTATTTTGCTACTATCCAACTCGATGTAAGCCTATTTGAGCATTAGATAAGAACCTCTTGTGTTTCCTAATCATGTCAGATTATGGGAGGAATAGTGAGGGCTTACTTTATCCTAATCTAGATTCCACAAAATACACACAATTCTCCAAAATAATTTCAACTAAACGATAAAGTGTACAATATGATGAATAATACTGAGTACATCTGCTAATTTTAAATGCTGCTGCTCTGGTTAAAAATATGTAAATCTACAAATGTTTAGCTATTTCTTCTTGAATCCATGCCTAAAGCCTGGTGAAGCAGCAGCCAGTGATATTACATCTGATGTTATCTCTCAGGGCACCAACAAATTACTACTTCCACTTAGTTCAGTACATGGTAATGCATTTTCATGTGCCTAATCTCAGAGAGCATGTGTAGTTTGTACCACTGTTGTTGTTGATTAACTAGGTCTGCCGAGCTGTTCACTCTTTCGCAGTCAATGCCATGTTGAAAATTCTTTGTACTGCTGTATGGTTAAGACCATACGGGCGACACACAGATATACTCAAAGTAACAATTCAAGGAACAAGAAAGAGGGGAAGACCCAGGATATGCTGGATAGATAAAATGATCATAAATGGATGGGGAAAAACTACGAAATAAACTACATCACTGGCAATGGACAGACAGCAGTAGAAGCAGACAATTCTAGGCCGACCCAAAAAATTGCCGTAATATGGCATATGGTTACTTTTTGACTCCCTCATACATAAAATGTAATGCTCCAACGATCCCATAAGTTATGGGAGAGAAGAATTAGACCACTGGATTTAATTATAATAAACACGTTTAAGAATACAAATCCTACAGACAACTAAAAAGATGAATGAAGATAAACTGGAGTAGATCCATGTGCATTATCATATGTCTTTTTTCACTCTCATATGAGCATTATCCCCTTACAGGAAGCCTAGTCAAAGGATTTGTGCTGTTATAGAGGCATTTCTTTGATAGCGCTATGTTTAACATGATGAGGCGTGTCTGCGCCATGCAAAAGTAACACATTTCTTTGCCATTTTTAAGTTTAAGTGATAATAATAATGTTCTAAGTCCTGTTGCGTCAATCGACTCTACCATGTTCAACTGCTCAGGCTTGTTCCTGTGTAGTGTGTCGACTAATATCCCTAGACTCCCCAGGTGGAGTTGAGTACTCCGCTGCCTATGGATGAAGGAGTGAGTGTTGGACCAATGTTTGGTGTCTGACTCCTTTTTTTTTTTCTCGTTCTGCCTCTGAGCCCTCTGGATTGTTTCCACCTTTGAATTACTTGAATCACTTGAATCACTTGCCGTGCTGAGAATACGAGGTTGGGAGAGGTATCGTGTAACGTTCGGTGGAGGGGTCAGGATGAAGGCGGCTTCAGTCCAAGCAGGAAGGCCCTTGAGTAGTGATAACCAACACCTATATCATGAGGTTTGATGTTATACCTAACACCTCTGACAATTGTTACAATTCCCAATGATGTTATGTTTTTATGTTTCCTGTAATTCTAATTCACGTGATAAATATTACAACTGTTTATTTTGTCCTCATTGAGAGAAAATAATCGCCATGCAGTTGGCCTCATTGCAGAAATACATTTGCCAAAAAATGTATTTACTCTTACATGTTAATGCTGCTAGTCTCATGTACAGCCCTCCTTAGCCTTTTATGACATCTAAAGTTGGTGTATCGAATGTAATGAAGGGATGGATAAAAATGCATCTGCTCTGTTACTAATCATTATGAAAGTGAATCATGTTGCTATTCTCTCTGTAGTTCGACTGTTATTTATTTCAATACCAAATACCTTTGTGTTTGCTGCTATCCAATTTGATGTTTCACTATCATCATCACACTTCTTTATCCACTGTTTAAGCCACTTGCAACGCACCGGATCATGCCAGTTTTCTCCGCACGAAAAACTGAAATCATCAACACATTTTATGTAACCTTTTATCTGTACACATCCAGAGACTAAACATTATTTCATGACAGAAGCAATATTTCAATATAAAACAGAAAAATGAAAGCAGTATACAAATATAGATAAAGTGTATATTGACAAAAGTGGAGAAACCAACCAAGATAATGACTGAATTTAACAAAGATAGATTTGTTTCTTTTATATACAAGGCGCAGGGGACGGCGTGGTCTAGTGGTTAAGTGGCACGGCTCACACACCGAAGGTGCTGGGTTCGATCCCCATCACAGCACCGGCCGTTACCCCGGGGAATCAAACCCTTAGAAAATGCAGGAGGAAGCAGACCCTTACATAAAATGCACGCTGAAGTCGGATGCACTGGGCCGACAGGCGCAAAATAAAAACACAGTGCGACGCACACCACCTTGGGGATTCGAAAAAATAAGGCGAATGCAAAAATTAAAAAAATTAATATACAAGGCATGTTCAAATGAAACTGGATCTAACTGCACCAAGCGAACATTCGTATGATGCACATGATGGTGTCACTTCTGGTGCAAACAACACATACCAATCGTTAGGTTTGCAAAATTTCATTATCCTCCGACTCATAGTTTCCTCAGCAGACCATTGAAAACATGGCGAGTGTGATACGGAATTCGCCTAGATTTGATAAGCGAGCAGTGATTCGGTTTCTAACAGCTGAAGAACGTCGACCAGTTGACATTCATCGCAGAATGCAGGCGGTGTATGGTGACAAAAGTGTGGCGAACGTAAGCTGTGGCGATGGTCCACCCAAATTGTTACATCAATTTTGTCGATGTCATTTTCTGACATAACAATATGCGCCTGACCTGGTCTCGGAAGATCTTTCGTTAACTCACATCCTTCTTTAAACATCGTTGCCCAGTACTTCACTGTTGTCTTCGACATGAAATTTTTCAAACCTAACGATTGGTATGTGCTGTTTACATCAGAAGTGGCGTCATCATGCGCATCATTCGTATGTCCACTTGGTGCAGTTAGGTCCAGTTTCATTTGAACATGCCTGATAAAATGAAACTTTTATCATAGGATTCCAAAACAGAGACTGGCTTGGATTGATGTCTGCTGATTCCTTAATGCGTGTCATATTCAATGCTACAATCTTCTCCCTACCTCCCCTCTACTCCACTGTTGTTTGTCTAGTTCTTTGAAACAGTTCCCCACTAGTCAACTTATCATACCATTTTGCTTTCTATGCATCAGTGTTACATTTTCATTATGGTGTACACCTTCTTCATCATGCCTTGAGAACAACAGCATAGGCATGGTCTCAGTTTCCTCCTCTGCACATCATTTCACACAGTCACAGGTAATTAACCTTGCAATTTTATATTTCTGCTGCCATCTGGGCATACTTCTCCTGTTTGTACAGTGTACCTGAATTTTGGAGATTTTCCAAGTTGAAAGCATAAGTCGGCGACACAGATTTCTTTATGGTGTCATGCCATTAACTCTCTTGACAGGAGATAGTCTTCTGTCCTGGATGGTTGAGATATGATTTTCTTGTAGTCTTCTGTCCTGGATGGTTGAGATATACTTTTCCTGATAGTCTTCTGTCCTGGATGGTTGAGATATACTTTTCCTGATAGTCTTCTGTCCTGGATGGTTGAGATATACTTTCCCTGATAGTCTTCTGTCCTGGATGGTTGAGATATACTTTCCCTGATAGTCTTCTGTCCTGGATGGTTGAGATATACTTTTCCTGATAGTCTTCTGTCCTGGATGGTTGAGATATACTTTCCCTGATAGTCTTCTGTCCTGGATGGTTGAGATATACTTTCCCTGATAGTCTTCTGTCCTGGATGGTTGAGATATGCTTTTCTTGATAGTCTTCTGTCCTTGATGGTTGAGATATGCTTTTCTTGATAGTCTTCTGTTCTTGATGGTTGAGATATGCTTTTCTTGATAGTCTTCTGTCCTTGATGGTTGAGATATGCTTTTCTTGATAGTCTTCTGTCCTTGATGGTTGAGATATGCTTTTCTTGATAGTCTTCTGTCCTGGATGGTTGAGATATGCTTTTCTTGATAGTCTTCTGTTCTTGATGATTGAGATATGCTTTTCTTTGTATTTGACTTTTCAATATTTGTTGAAGTTTCTGTGAGTTTCTAAATGGTAGGGTAGCCTGCTGCACGTCACATTCCACGTCATGCCTGACAGGTTACAGTGCTAATATTCACTGTTACTCTTCCTGGACCTGATAAGACATGTGTGCCAAACTCAGTTCAGAGCAACAAAAAATGCATAAATATTTGTCTTTAATCTGTATCATGCATTTCCAATTAAATATTTGATTGTGACAAATGTAATCAACTACTAACCAAAAGGTATGGCCACATACACAGGTCACTGGCTTTGCATCATGGTGGGCCACCTTAACTGCATGTCCGCAGTCTGGGGCTGGACACCATCTCAATAACCTGTTACACTGTAAAAGTCATAAGATATATATCAGCAAAAACAACTAATTTCATAGTGCTTAGAATTTGACTTGGACTTTATAAATAGTATACACTTTTAAAGAAAATCTAACAAAATATTGTCGTCTTCTGCAATCATCCTGAAAAGGACATTGTATCGTAGTTTACAGCAAGGCTACAGTGTCTGCGCCTTTTGGTCCAGCACATTCAATTTCAGCTGGTTTTCTTGGATACCTGGTTTGCCTTCCCACTGCAATCATTCTCTTGGTCAGAGTACACTAGTGCAGCCTCTTTCCAGGGACACTGCTTGTCAGAACAGGGCCTTGGTCAGAGTACACTAGTGCAGCCTGTTTCCAGGGACACTGCTTGTCAGAATAGGGACTTGGTCAGAGTACACTAGTGCAACCTGTTTCCAGGGACACTCCTTGGCAGAATAGGGCCTTGGTCAGAGTACACTAGTGCAACCTGTTTCCAGGGACACTCCTTGGTAGAATAGGGCCTTGGTCAGAGTACACTAGTGCAACCTGTTTCCAGGGACACTCCTTGGCAGAATAGGGCCTTGGTCAGAGTACACTAGTGCAACCTGTTTCCAGGGACACTCCTTGGCAGAATAGGGCCTTGGTCAGAGTACACTAGTGCAACCTGTTTCCAGGGACACTCCTTGGCAGAATAGGGCCTTGGTCAGAGTACACTAGTGCAGCCTGTTTCCAGGGACACTGCTTGGCAGAATAGGGCCTTGGTCAGGTCTGGTTCGTTGACCCTGGTGCAAGCAACCAGCTATGAGCTGCTGGCTGTCGTCAGCTCATTCATTGTTCTGCATCTTCACCCCAACAAAATACATGAGTGAATACAATACCAGGAAGTTACTATAGATGATTGATGGATAATGCAAATATGAATCTGCACAAAATGGACAGTTCTGTAAAGATGTTGAGTAATAAAACCAGACAGAGACCTTCAGTGAATAGAGAAACAAGGGTGGAAACTCAGATGCTAGCAAATATTTAAACAAAATAGTGAAAATGATCATTACGTCTTTTGAGTATATTTTCACAGCTTAACATATTACTAACTGGAAAATATGCTGTGGCATAATACATTTTGGTTTTACTTGTTTTATATGCTGATATAAGTAGACAAAATAAGCTGTAGTTTGCTTATTATTATGAATCCCATGTCATTTTGAAGATAATTTGAATGTGATGGCTAATAATCAAATTGATGAAAACTTCTTTAACACTGTATGCGACTCATAGTAGTTAATATGTTCTTCTTCTTCTTCTTCATCGTACGCTGTTTACAGCGATATACGTTGCACTGTTTTATTTTGTTAAGCCTGTGGCTCAGTGCATCCGATTTCAACAGGCGTTTCTGTAGGGATGCCCTCCTTAGCCTTTGGCTGTCCCCAGCCTAACTGCAAGGCAGCAGTTGTTTTTGGTCAGAGTTGTCTCTCTTTGGGAAGTTGTCTTACAGGACTATCGAGTCTTCCACACTCCTGTCTATAGGGTTTGGCAATGATATGATATGATGGACTATGTACTAGTTTGTACTATCCCGGAAGAGAGGCAGTCCAGTGTGACTGTGTCTCAGGATCGTCACGTCCTGCCAGAAACGTAGCATATGCATGTGAGTGAGGTATCTCTTTGCTCCCTTTATTTTCTCAGGTCATCTACAGTGATGGCACGCCTAGCATTACCCGCCACCTGGGACGTTGTCACAATAGGGCAGGGGGTGCAAGGTCCGCTGGACTGCATCTCTTCTGCGTCCATTGGGATGACTGATAGTAGACAGAGGTAAAGAGCAAGGCAGGAGTGCATTTAACCAGGTGCATTTCTGCAGCGACGCGGGCCCCAGGTCCCAGCCATGTCATAGTCTCCCATCACAGCGGTGCTGAGATTTAGGGCGGGATTCTGGCTTAGAGGTGTTCGGCCGTAGTCCCTCAGATGGTTGCTTCGCTTATCAGCCAATCATGTGGACCAAATGTCAGCGACCTGTGATTCCTCTCGAAGGAGTGCATTTGACCAGGGGACAAGCCTGGTCATGGCACGGAGATGTTGTTCGCCTGGTGTGCGGACATATCTTATGGTCAAGGGTTGAGTCTCAGCAGTTCGCAGTGAGCTGATCTACTGCTTACGACACCCCGACCGTGAACTAAGTCTTCTACTGGTGGTTTCACACCTAGTCGCCGTATGGGGTGATTATCGAGCAGCTTCCCGCCCGCTTTGATTGGGTTAAGCAGGATTTCCGTAGCAGACGCTCTTTCATTAAGAGGGTAAATACTGATCTGTCTTCCGTGGGTCTAATACCAGCACACGTTCCCTATTAGACCCAACGAAAGTGCTCAGTCTGTCAGGCATTTTACAGTGTTGGCGTGTTGAGTCAAATTAAGCCGCAGGCTCCACTGATGGTGGTGCCCTTCCGTCAATTCCTTTATCGAACACTGAATGCGGGCTAATCGAGCCACAGAGAGCTTAGCCCTAGATTTCCGAGGGTCTAAATCCAGCACCCGTTCCATATTAGACCCAACGAAAGTGCTCTCGGCCTGTCAATCATTTCAGTGTTGGCCATGTTGAGTCAAATTAAGCCGCAGGCTCCACTCCTGGTGGTGCCCTTCCGTCAATTCCTTCAAGTTTCAGCTTTGCAACCATACTTCCCCCGGAACCCAAACACTTTGGTTTGCCGGAAGCTGCCCGCAGAGTCATCAAAGCAACTCCTGCGGATCGCTAGTCGGCATTGTTTATGGTCAGAACTACGACGGTATCTGATCGTCTTCGTGCCTCTGACTTTCGTTCTTGATTAACCTTACGCACTCCACATTATTTTTGAAAAAAATTTGACCTAATTAATTTTCTTAATTAGTCGCTGTGGTAGTCGTCTTTCAAAATTTGTAACTTTTATGTTTGTTTGTCAATAAATATGATTTTCTGGTGTGTAGATACACAATAGCATAACGAACATGTGGGTGTTATTGTTTTTGTTGTATGATTGTTAGTTTTTGAGATTTAAAAAGATGAAGTTGAAAATTTATGAAAATCTCGGGAAAAATTTGGACTCGACCACTAGGCCTAGTCGCTTCGATAGAAAACCATGGAAACCACAACAACGTATCGATACTGTGTTTACAATATCGCCACAACTGTTAGTTTCCAATTCAAACGTAGTTCTTTCATTTAAACAAACAAAATAAACAGATCTACGCGATAAAAATCTTTCTCAACAACCTACTTCCCCTTTCGCAAAAAGTCGGCTTGCTCAAAACGGCATATACAAAATTAAAACTGTTCAAAAGCCATTTGTAATCGAACACACGATACTTTAACCGGCAAAATATCGTGTATATATGGAGGGCGTAGTCAGCAGTAAAAAATGGCTGTCAGGAGTGACTCCGTTCAAAAAAAAAAAAAATTTTTCCGCACACCGTTTTTGTAGGCCTAGCTGGTTCAAAGAGAACGGACAAGGGCGTGCTACAGGTTAATGAAAACATTCTTGACAAATGCTTTCGCAGTAGCTCGTCTTGCGGCGATCCAAGAATTTCACCTCTAACGCTGCAATACGAATGCCCCCGTTTGTCCCTGTTAATCATTACCTCCAGTTCCGAAAACCAACAAAATAGAACCGAGGTCCTATTCCATTATTCCATGCACCATTATTCAGGCAGCCGAGGCCTGCTTTGAACACTCATTTTTTCAGAATAAACGCACCGGCCACCAGGGACGCTCAGCAAAGAGCACCCACGGGAGAGAGACGGCAGGCGGTAGGGCAGGAGACAACAGGCAGTGAACCGGCGCGAGCCGGACCGCCCGCCTGCGACTGAGATCCAACTACGAGCTTTTTAACTGCAACAACTTTAATGTACGATATTGGAGCTGGAATTACCCCGGCTGCTGGCACCAGACTTGCCCTCCAATAGATCCTCGTTAAAGGGTTTAAAGTGTACTCATTCCAATTACGGGGCCTCGAAAGAGTCTCGTATTGTTATTTTTCGTCACTACCTCCCCGTGCCAGGAGTGGGTAAGTTGCGCGCATGCTGCCTTCCTTGGATGTGGTAGCCGTTTCTCCTGCACCCTCTCCGGAATCGAACCCTGATTCCCTGTTACCCGTTACAAACATGGTAGGCATGTCACGTACCATCAACATTTGATAGGGCAGATATTTGAAAGATGCGTCACCGGCACATGAGGCCATGCGATCAGCACAGAGTCAAAAGTGGGGACGCCGCAACCCTGCGAGGGCAAACGACGATTGGTTTTGATTGGTAAGCATGTATTAGCTCTAGAATTGCCACAGTCTTCCAAGTAGGATCGTGTCATCTAAGGAACCTCGACTGATTTAATGAGGCATTCGCGGTTTCACCGTGAGACAGTGTGAACTTAGACATGCATGGCTTAATCTTTGAGACAAGCATATGACTACTGGCAGGATCAACCAGATATCTATCGGAGACGTGCGAACCACACACACCGGTCGGCAGAGGACGGATGTGTAAAAAGCCTCACTAGGACGGCCGCAGGGACCGACTGACGGACGGACGGTTGCTCCGTCCCTCACTTCGTCTTCCTACGACCGCCTGACAGGGGCCCGTACACACACCAGATGATCGACCGACCGGGCTCGCTCGGGGAGAGATGGCAGCGCTCTGTGCAGAACGGATCCCAACGGCCCCGGCGATGAATTTCACAGGGGCTGGAGACGTTTTTTGCCTGCCCTTCTTCCAAGGGTTGGTCGGGCGAGGACAGGGCCTTTAGGCACGATTCCTGCTTTCCATTTGCCGGTCACAAGCTCTTTGCGAGAGTCTGACCACCAGCGAGACAAACTGTCAAGGTCTGCTATAAGCCTTCGAAAAACCACCACTGACTGTCAAAGTTTCTCGATACCGCCACAGTAACGCACCGTTGCCAGCGGTACGACACCACAAATTTCGTCCCGCTACATGGCCGGGAAGAGGCGGGCGTGCGTTTTCGGCAAGCCTGCACTATCGCTCCGTCTGGCGGGACTGAGATCGCTGTACGAATACTGGAAGAGAGTCAATCGCGGTGGCGAGAGAACAACCCCAGATAGTTAATATGTTCAAATATACTTGCTTTTGTAATCAACGTTGTCACTAGTTTGTTTACAGATCTTCGCTAACAGATGACTTCGTGATGTACTACTTCCGTATCAATTGACCAGATGCAATAACACAGATGCAGGCAAATAATATAACTACAGATACATCTGGAGTTGAAGGAGTCAAATTGAAGATGGACAGGACATGCAGAAATCCAATAATAACACAAAAATCATTGGACAGTGACAGCCAAATATTCCAAGGGGAACTACAAGTAATAAGTAAATGTGTAATCTTTTATGGGGAACACTATAGCTGAGTGGAAAGTGTCTCTCAATGAACGAAAGCACGATATGTTGGGCATTTGAATCCCACAAAGTTTCAAGCATCCCCTGGTCACAGGCGAGGTGAGATCAGGCTCCTAGTCTTATTGGAGATGGATGGTAAACTCAAAGGCCTCATGTACACAGTGTGCACATAAAAGAGTCCTTGGCAGATGATAATCAATAAGAGCAGGTTGTTAGCCACTGTCCAGACAAAAATTCTAAAGGTAATTAAATTTGTACCCAGTAGTTGCCTGCACACAAGCCAAAAGGAGGTGGCCTCTGGATCACTCAAAAACAAAATAGGCAAATCGTCTTTTGGTCTGCATATTTATTTTACAAGTATATGCTTGCTAAAGGACGTCTACAACACCAGGGTGGAACAGGAGCAACTAAGAGAGACAGTATTTGATAGCCAAAGCTATTTCAATTAATTCCATGTTGTTGACCTATACAAAATTATCCGATACGAGGAGTGAAGCTAATCTTTAATGTTACACTTTCTGCTTATCCGATACTAAATATGACTAACTTAGGTACTTACCTCTACAAAACTATTTGTTATAATTTGCTGGTATTTCAATTTTACTTTTTGGTCTTTTATCAAGTCCCTGGGAAACAAACAAAAATGTATACATACATAGTACCACTGAATTCTACTACGCATTTCAAAAAAGGCAACATAGCAGGGTTGTGCAAGGAACTAGCATCTTCATCATGATGTGTAGAATGGTTTTTGCTGCAAGTCACTCTAATCTCATGTCAGTACCCCTGCCTCCATCACATTTCAGAACACATTTGATGTCTTGTGTTCATCTTTTCTTTGGTCTGCCTCAACCTCATTTTCCAGGTACCATACCATACCCTTCAGTATTGTTTTTTTTCTAAACTGCTTTGGCCAAAGCATTTTAGTTTCCTAGACATAAGGCTGATTACAAGTCAATTTTGTTCTATATCCAGCTCCCTTAGGATGTTTGTTGTTCTTTTTTTCGCATCAATGGTTTTCAGAGATCTTTCTCGTAGAATTTATCTCGAAGTGATTCAAGTTTCTTCTTTGGTATTTGTGTGATGGTCTATGTTCCGCATTCATACATTGCCCGAGAGGAGAAGATAATTAGCCCAGTGCATTTGTTTTTTGGGGTTGTTTTTTTTTTTTGCGTTTGCCTTATTTCTCTATTCTCCAAGGTGGTGTGCGTTGCACTATGTTTTTATTTTGCACCTGTGGGCCCAGTGCATCCGACTTCGGAATACATTTTATGTAAGGGTCTGCTTCCTCCTGCCTTTTCTAAGGGTTTGCTTCCCCGGGGTAATGGCCGGTGCTGTGATGGGGAGCGAACCCAGCACCTTCGAATTGTGAGCTGTGTCACTTAACCCTTAAATTCCGACCCGCCAAATGACTTGTCGATTAGGCAGCCACGGAATTACATTAAGCCAAATAGCGTGGCTCGCACTCTTTGCAACGTATTAAATGTATTTAATATGGGTTTAATCCAAATCCAGCAAGTATAAACCCACAACAATGCCATTTCAGATTCCATTTCTAGAGCGTGGGTTAACATTATTATCAATTATGTACTACTAAATTAAAAAATAAAAATGTAAACAAAGCTATTTTGTCTACTTTTTTTACTTGAAGAAATGGCGTCCTCCCTCCCCATTCTCGTGGGACACGATTTTCGGCAGTACGTGTCTCACAGATAATTCAACCATGACTTGAAATAGACAGACATGTAGATAAAGAAATATTTAGCATGGACAGTTCTAATTCGGAAGGAAATATTCATAATAAATTGTTATCAGAAAGTGCGTCAGTGATATTTTGTTTCCATGAAATGGGCGTTGTCGCTCGAAATGTACCAACGCCAAGTTTTAAATATTTGTATTTCCTATCCAACATTTTAAACTACTGCAATGTCATTTCCTGTTCCTGTCCTTTTAAGCATCTTATGGCGTGGTTTGGTAAGCTTTTGAGAATTAATTTGGCACATTTTGTTCAATAATCTAACGAAAGTAGCGATTTTTTTCAACTTTTTTTTTCATTTGAAGAAATGGCTTCCTCTACCAATTCTCGTGGCGCACGATTTTCTGCTGTTCAGGCCACTAAGATGATTCAAATCTGGGCTGAAGAAGATACAGATGACATGACTTCTGACACTGACAGTGAAAGTTCTCATTCAGAAGAAGAAGGGGATGTTAGAAATACATCATTGTACAGTGCCACCAGGGATAGTTCGAGTGAGCAAGAGGAGGAGTCTCTCATCCATAGTAGAGGAAAGGGTAAAGGTCCTATGCCTAAGAGAGGACGAGGAGCAAGGTCAAGATCTGTACTTGATAGGAATCCTGGTACTAGTCCTAGTACTAGTACCAGCAGTACAGTAGATCCATCTACAGTGTTTCCTGTTCCAATGGCAACTACTAGGGCAGACGCTCAGGCTAGTGATGAAGGGCAATGGAGGGAGGTATTTGAGGGCAGCACAGACAATACCTTTCGGTTTATTCCACCTCAGCCAAGAATCCCTGGTGTCAATCCTGACATTATTCCAGAGAATGCATCACCCTTATTTTGCTTTAAAGCTTTATTTATTGATGCCATTATGGAAGACCTTGTCAGGTCAGTAAATGATTATGCGGCCCAACGGTGCCTGGCAATGAAAGAAACAACTGCAGTACGGTCAGTTTTTCTAACATGGTCACCAGTGACTGTGCCTGAGCTACATAAATTCTTTGTTGTCATTACTGTTATCGTCTATTTAAAGAAGCCTAAAATTAGTGACTACTGGGCACATGATGAGACTACAGAAGCACCTTGGTTCAGGAAGGTATTCACGAGGGACAGGTTCCAAGCTTTGTACCATACAATGTTTCAGGTAAGCAATCCTGATTCGCAGGGCAAAGCCAAAATTGAGCCATTTGTGCAGAGCTTGCTACTTCAATTTCAAAAATCCTATTACCCATTCAAGGAACTTTCTGTGGATGAAATGGTCATTGGATGGAAGGGAAGGTGGGCCCATAAGATGTTCAATGCATCAAAGCCAAATAAATACCACGTCAAAACCTTTGGCCTCTGCGACAGCAACACTGCTTATGTTGTCAACATATTGATATATTTTGGCAGCAATACATCTTACAATCCAGACCTAGATCCAAGCAGTCAACAAGCCGTCAAAATATTTGACAAGCTTTTAGAACCTTGTGGGAAAGGCCATCACATTTATGCTGACCGTTACTACACCAGCTATCCGCTGCTGCAGTACCTTACCAGTAATGGCCATTACTACACTGGTACGGTCAACATAAACCGCAGAGATTTTCCACAAGCTTTCAAGGCAACAAAATTGTCCTTTTTACAAATGAAATGGTTTCTCCATATAGAAAGAACATTTCTCTGCGTGATGTTCAGAGACAAGAAGGCTAAAAAACAATGCTTGCTTGTCTCTAGTGAAGCCTCGGTGACCACCAAACGTTTAACAAGTCGTTCTGGTGTAGTGAAGGATAAACCATCAATGATTGATGACTACAACTACCGCATGAATGGGTGTGATAAGGTTGATCAGTGTGTTGCAACATATGGTACCTTCACTAGAAGAACAAGGAAATGGTGGAAGAAAATTTTCTTGTGGATTTTTGAAGTAGCTCAGCTGAATTCATTTATTTTGCATGCCCTGACGAGGCCTGCAAACACAAAAAAGCAGCCCTATCTACAATTTAAAAAGCAATTAGTTTCTGAGCTTCGCCTTTTTGCAGCTACAGAGACGCCCAGCTTGCAGGTGGAACCTTACATCAGCAGCCATGCAAACAGACACAGTGGAAAAAGACACATTATCAAAAAGTCTACACTGTGTCGTCAATGTATTGTTTGCAGTGCTCCAAATGCTAGAGTTAGGACAACATTTTTTTATCAAGGATGCCCAGACCAGCCATTTCTTCATCCAAATCACTGTTTTGAACAGCATCATTTGAAATAAATGTAAATTAAAATCAGCTGTACATAGATAATTTTTTTTTTTCTTTGAGAATTTTATTTTTCAATTTACACTGCTGAATGGTCATAATAATGTTATTTCTGATCCAAGAGTGATGAAACTTCCCAATATTGGGTAAATATGGATATATTATCAAAAGAAATAATTTTTGTGTGTCAACATTGTGAAGGATTCATTTGAATGAAATGGTAAGTGAAAAAATGTTGACAAATTATTTATTGTTTTTAATTTTTGTTTACATATTACATAATTTTTTGCATGCAACTTCACTGTACAGACATCTTATTGCACTGTTTCTAAAAAGAGCAATCATTCCTGAACATTTTGATATATAAAACATGATCACACAATAAAAGATAAGATATATGAATAATTTTGTCACAGCAGTTAGGTGTGAACATTTTTGTAGAAAAATAGGCGTGTAAAATCGTGGTTTTTGGCTGCGTATACTAAGTGTTAACCACTAGTCCACGTCGTCCCCATGGATTTTAATTTTAATTTATTTGCTAGTGTTCTGTCATTTGTTCATCCTTTTTGTTTAAACCTCTGCATTATGATGGCAATTCCTCTTCTGACTTCTTATTGGCAGTCTCCATTGTTGCTTATAACAAAGCTGAGATATTCAAAGCTTATGAAATTTTTTTTTTATTTCCTCCTTTCCAAGGGCAACTTTGCGTGTGTTTTTTTTTTGTGGTCATTATCTTGGTTTTACTGATGCTTAGGTAGAGATCTTTCACTGCATCATTTAACAGACTGTATCATCTGTTATAGTTTCTGCATCTACTTTGAGCAACTTCATCATTTAACTAGAGCATCACTGCAAGAGCATTTAATGTATCACAGCATGCTACCTGCAAGGAAGCCAACTGTGACAGTGTGCCTTGTGCTCCTACTAGTGTGAAAAATAACATTAAGATGATCTTTGATGTAAATTTAAGTGATGGAAATGGACTAGTGGAAACAAACATAAACATACTAAAACAAGAAAACTTAGGAGGAAGCACATGCAGAAACAAGACGAGCTTTCATTTAATGTTCTGCAGTTAAATATTTGTGGCCTGAGAAATAAGAAGCTCGAGCTTGCCAAGGTTTTGGACAGTCACTGGGTTCATGTGAGTCTCCTACAAGAAACTCAACACAAGGACATTGACCTGAACTTGACAGGATACACTAGCTATGCCTGTGAGTGTACTAACTACCGTGACATAGTTACCTATATCCAAAATTATATTCAGGGATATGTCACACATATAACAGCACATTCCATAGACATATAGAAAATAAATATCTAGCACACTGGATCAAACTACACTATATACAACATTTACAGACAACCTGCAACCTGCCAGATCTGCATGAAACACAATATCATAAAACATTTAGTGCAGGTGACTTCAATGGACACTATCCTCATTGGGGTTACACTGACCATAACAGTACAGGAAAATTAATTGAAGAGATCTGCGATGCAACCAACCAGACTCTACCCCAACGCTGCTGCACAGGACCCACCTCTCTCAGTTGACTTGACTTGACGATCTGCTCCTCTGATTTTATAGACTCTTGCAACCTGCAAGTTCTTGATGACATTGGGAGTGATCACAGGCAAATCCTCACCATCATAACCATTCCCAGTAAAGCATGCTACAAACAGAAAACTCGCTAGAACTTTGGTAAAGTTGACTGGAGACTATTCCAAAAATCATCTGACTACCTGCTTAGTAATATTGACAGCAGCAGTATAGAAAGACTCAATAATGGGGTGACAAGAGCTATTCTGAATGCAGCATCACAAAGCATCCCAAGGGGCAGTAGAAGTTGTACAAACCATTCTATACCAAAGAAACGCAAGCTGTTATATCTGAAAGAAAGGAAGCAAGAACAGCCCTGGAGAGAACAACATCATAAAGATCAAAGATCCTCTACCACAAATTATTTGCAAAAGTCAAACTCATAGTTAAGAATGCAAAAAATGGAAAATGGTCATCAACATATGCGAAACTTGACCTATAGCACAATGGGAAGAGAGCCTAGGCATAAATGTAAATTGTATCTGGAAACAGGCGGAGAACAAATCCTAAGCCAGTGATAGATGGTAGAAGAATAATAACAAGATCAGAAAAAAGCAGAGCTCTTCAACCGGTACTTTGCCTCTGTGAACAGAGCAGAAAAACTTTGTGAGTTGGACAAAGAACGTCTAGGGACACTTGAAACGTCAGGAAAAAGCCCCAACCGCTAGTGCCTCCCTATTTGAAGATGACTTTAGTATGCATAAATTTCAACAAGG
The DNA here is from genome assembly GCA_036924085.1 of Ariolimax columbianus. Classification (NCBI taxonomy): domain Eukaryota; kingdom Metazoa; phylum Mollusca; class Gastropoda; order Stylommatophora; family Arionidae; genus Ariolimax; species Ariolimax columbianus. The sequence continues at coordinate 108,888,623 of JAVGWX010000001.1, read as the reverse complement.
TCTAAAGAAATTAAAACCTAGAAAGTCTCCTGGGCATGACAGGATCCATAATGAAATGATAACTCACATGGGCTTATTGGGGAAAGACACAGTTCTCAAGTTAATCAACATGACTTGGAAAAATGGACAACTGCCCAAAGACTGGAAGAATGCACATGTTATCCCCATCCTGAAAGGCAACAAACCTCCAGATGAACCAAAAAGTTACCGCCCCATCTCATTAACGTCATATCTTGGAAAATTAGCAGAAAGAATGGTAAATGCATGCCTTTACTGGTTCCTTGAGAGATCAGAGATCCTTTGTCATGAACAGGCAGGCTTCAGAAAAGGTAGTTGCACAGAAGACCAGCTTTTCAGGTTAACGCATAAAATTCACGATGGGTTCTAAAATAAGAAACATACAATAGCGATCTTCTTCGATTTACAACAGGCCTATGATCGAGTATGGAGAAAATGTCTCTTGATGAAGATGACTGACGTGGGGATTAGCTGAAAGCTGTACAACTGGATAAAATATTTTCTCATTGACCGAACAATCTAGACAAAGGTGAACAATGGAGTCTCCTCTAAAGAGGTCTTAGAGGAAGGCTTACCACAGGGCTCTGCTTTGAGCTGCACTCTTTTTCTCATCTACCTCAATGACCTGGCCAAGCACATCAAAGCTGAAAAAGCCATGTATGCTGATGATCTGGCAATATGGCAGAGCCATGAAGATGTAGAAAGTGCAGCACAAAGATTAAATGGAGACCTGAGAAGACTGCATGAGTATTGCTAAATGTGGAAGATAAACTGTGAAAAGACAGTTTACAATATCTTTCCCAAATAGCCACAAAGTAGCCAAGAAAAATATCAGTCTAAGATTCAGCAAAAATAAAAATTGTTCAGAGAGGAAGAACCTAAATATCTTGAAGTCACTCTCGGCCGACAGCTCGGCGGCCTCAAGAAACATGTCCAAAATGTTAAAAATTTAGCATTGAGACAACTACTGAGAGGCTTGTATCTTGGATATGTACGCTTTGTTTTAGAATACAGCAGTGCACTCCTGGCAACATGCTCACATACTAATGTGTACACCCTGGACAGAGTGCCCTGCGTCTTGTTAGTGGAGCAATGAGGTCAACACCCACTGCGGCATGTGAATGTAGAACCCCTTGAGATGTGAAGAGATGTGGCCGCTATGGAAGATTATGAGAGGAGTAAAAGAATGAGCAAGGATCACCCCAATAGAAGGCTTGTAGAAAAATGGCAGCAAAAGCAGAGAATAAAACAAAAGTCAGTCCTCCACCACATCAGTGAGATTAAAGACAGATATCAGGTCCCAGACAAAGAATAAGAAACACAGAGAAAAACAAGAAATTTACCGCCACAAACATGTTTAAAAATGCAAGAACTTCTAAAAAAACTAACAGATAATACAACAAGAAGTACTGATTCAGTCAGTCTTATGAGAGCATCACAGAAAACGATTGACACCTACCCAGAAGAATGGATACATGTCTATACTGATGGATCTGCTTTTGAGGCCACCATTAAAGCAGAGTATGGAGTCTACATAGAGTATCCAGACAGAACTAATGAGCTGTTGATGTCTGTGGGGAGATGTTCAAATTATGAGGCAGAAATAACAGCATTGGAAGTAGCTTTATACCACTTGAGGACTGTATTTGATGCTTTCCCATGAAAAGCCCAAAGCATCTTAATCTGTACGGACTCATTATCTGCCCTTCAAGCTCTGGAAGATGGTGGTCACTGGAGGTTGGAACTTACCCAAATATCCCTAGATACCAACCAACTTCTCCCATCTCATGAAGTCAGAATAGTTAAACAATGGATTCCTAGTCACTCAAATACACCTGGCAATGACAAGGCAGACAGACTGGCTAAGAAGGGATCAAGTAAAGAACAATGATTGACACCAACAACCCTACAGATAGTCAAATAACTACTGAAGAATTCAAGCAAAGAGGCGTGGCTCAATAAATGGAAAATACTGGGAGAGAAATCTACAAACATATGGCCATCCAAAATCTCAAAGACAACATCAACCTCCTGAAAAGGAGATACCAAAGTACCATTTTCCAACTTCGCGCTCAACACTTACAACTTAAGAGTCACCTGAGCAGAAATCCAACCAGAACATTCTCCAGTGTGCCGGATGTGCACACATCCCTATGAAACTGTTGAACATCATCTTTTTGAATGTACGCCGCTTGTCATTGTTAGGAAAGAGCTTCTTCCTCCGAGGTCAGACAAATGGAACACTTTGTATGAAACTAAACAACAGCTTACAAACACTTGCAGATACCACTAAATGGCATTGGGCCAAAGGGTAAAAGCCCATAGGCCGCTGGATCAATAATCAACCAAACCAACCAACCAAGTGGTGGAGATATCAAAATGAAGATAGAGAAATATCTCAGGGTGTAACAAAAAGTAGTCCCATTGCAGACACTGTCATCAGGGATGATGTTTTAGAGATATCATTGAACTAGGTCTAAGTTTTTGTGAGATGGGGTGACCAGTTCCCTTCCTCGCTGTCTTGCCTTCCCTAATTATAAGTCAGGTACATATTTACAGCTGGCTAAACTGGATCGCGACACAACCTGGGTAGCAAACTCAGTACCCTTGCTGCGAGTAAGCAAACGCTCTAACCATCCCGATAATATCACTAAAGAAATGTACTCACATTACACTTCTGTCATCAACAAGAATATCACAGCCATATGCAGCACATGAAATGGTTTGACCCATGCCCTCATCCATAATTTTAGATGTGAGGTACTCTGCCCAACACTGGGCACAGAAGCGATGGCCACATTCTAGACCTTTCATGTCCTAGGAAAAAATATACAAGCACAAAGATTTTTATAAACATTCCAGAAACAAAATGAATCTAAATGTGTTTATTAACAAGCATATCCTGCTTCTGGCTACCTTACTTAACTGATCCTTTTCAATTATAATCATGCTTCATAGACTCCATCAAGAAACATGTTTCTCCCAAACAATGCCATCTGAATTAGCTCAGCCTGTTCGTGGTGTGTCTCTTATATTTTGTTAAGTTGTGTAGTTTACAGCGAGGTTGTGATATTTGCAACTTTCATCCTTACACATCTGGTTTCAGCATAGATCATTTTTCCCTCCAATACCTATTCTCTCAGCCAGACTGCATGAGTACAGTCTGCCACCACTTGAAGGCAGAATAGGGTCTTAACTTAACGACTTTATACTGGTTTAGAAGACTCTGCAGAGGTCTGTATACAACCAGTTTCATTTACATCACCTTGCTCTAAAAGCTATGCGTATCCAATTTATTCTTAAATGTGTTAACTGTCCCTGCCTTCATTACCTCCTGTGGCAATGCATTCCAAACATTCACCACTCTCTGGCTAAAAAAGTAGTCTTGGTCAGCTCTTATTCCCTGACCGTGATGCAAGCAGCCAGCTAGGAGTTGATGGCCAGTGTCAGCTCATTCCCTGTTGCAGCTTCAATTCTCATATGTGTGCTTATAAAATACATAATGGCACGTAAGTGTAGTGATAAAACTAAAAGTAACGGTAAGTTTCTCAATTTGCAAGATAAACTAGAACAAATCAAACTTAGTGAGCAAGGTATGTCCATTAAACAGAAAAGGGTAGCAAACTTGGCGTACCTTGATCAATTGTTAGTACAATTGTTACAACTAAGGTCAATATGTTAAAGAAAATGTATAATGCTATGCTGGTGCATACTAAAGTCATTAGAAAGTTAAAGAACTTGTAAATGTGTGGACTGAAGACTAAATCAGCCACTAAGATCCTGTCAGCATTATTTAACCCTTTACAGATTGATTAACCTAGCACTGTCACCCGCAGAACGTAAATTTCTTCCCGATTCAACCAACATTGAATTCTGACATATGCGTAACATTCTGTCATTAAGTTTAACATTTAATGCTTTATACTAATATATTTATTTTAATTATAAATACTTCATGTCATCATAATCATAAGAAACCCATTCCTCGACAAGGTAGTTAATCTTGTGCGGGTCCCAACCCTTTCTCCAATCATATAGTCTTGTCAAAAAGTGACTAGTGGATGACTGAATTGTTCATGCCCACTGAAATCACCCCCGTGCAGTCATGCTGGTGCTTAACAGTCTGGGTTGTTGATTCTAGAGTTTTTATTGGCCATCTCTTTCCTATTCAGCGGGTCAAGCTTGAACAGGGTTGTTGGTTTTACTACTTTTGCCAAAATGCTGCACTGATCCATCTATCCCATTTTCCTCTTGTTTAATCAGCTGCCCCTTGGGTAAATTTAGGAACTGCACTAATGAGATAGCCGAAACAGGGTATTCTGCATGACATCTCCATGAAAACAGGCTGTGTATACACAATTCTAGTTCAGCTGTAGGTTAGGCGAGAACAGTTGACAAAGTCATAGTGACCTACAGCCTTCAATGACCTCGACACCAGCGTGAACACGGAGCATTGGGTAGAATTAAAGTTAATGTTTAAAATATCTTGCACAGTGCATAATCAGCAACTTGATGATTCCTGATGCATGAATCCATTTCTAATATGGTTATTGAATGGTCATAAGTCAGGGGGTCGCTGTGGTCAGGAGGTAAGGTACTCGCCTCTCAAAGTGATCAACAGAAACGGTGGACGATCAAGTCTTGCAAGTTTCAAACGACTCCTGGTCTCAAGGGAGGTTTGACCAGAATGTCTGCATCCTGAATTACCTCCAGTTGTCTTGATGTATGTCTTGCCACTATTCCACGGTAGCTTGGGACGCAGTCTATCCTGATCACGTCGAGACCACTTTGATCTACCGCTGACAAAGAGGAACAAGACCACGGACATCATACCTGGGTTTAGCGGGGACGGCGTGGCCTAGTGGTTAAGTGGCACGGCTCACAACCAGAAGGTGCTGGGTTCGATCCCCATCACAGCACCGGCCGTTACCCCGGGGAAGCAAACCCTTATAAAATGCAGGAGGAAGCAGACCCTTACATAAAATGCATGCTGAAGTCGGATGCACTGGGCCAACAGGCGCAAAATAAAAACCACAGTGTAACGCACACATGCCTTGGGGAATAGATTAATAAGGCGAACGCAACAAAAAAAAACAACAAAAAAAACAAAAAAAACAAAAAAAAAAATACCTGGGTTTAGAACCTACGAACTTTACCATCATCTGCAATCCGCAACAAAGTTCGATCGCAGCAGGCCAGATTAGAAGAGGAGAAAGAACTGGACAATAACAGTATCAATAACTAAATGATTCATGTTGCTGTTCTTTTTTTTACCTTTTCACCTACAGGCCACCAACCTATCATTTAAGCAGTCTTGTCCTGTGAAATTTTCTACATTTTTTCAGCTACTCATCATTTTTGTAGTAATTGTCTCTAGGTTATATGAGCTTTCTTTGGATTCCATGACAGATACTGCCTGGTGATACTGGCCTTGGGTTTCACAGTACATTGCCACTTTTTCCCTAACATTCCCTGTTCCACCAGACTTTGTCCTGCTCCCTCCCATAAGTTTACTTTTGCAACTTTGTCAGACAGGACAAGGATCTTTCTCAGAGATTTGTATATGTTTCATATTTACTGGCATCATTATACTCTTTTAAAGAAAGTATTGACATAAAGGAAATCACCTACTTCCACTGCCCTGGTAAAGTAACAAATTTCACAAAGGAGGTTGTCTTCTGAAAAATTATTGCGTGTGGAGCGCTGAAAAACAAATACATTTTTATTAAATCTGAATATAAGGCTATTTTAAATAATATATTTGTAACCACAACTTTTTCCTTTAAATCAGACAAATTTTTTGCAAGATTACCACAACCAGACTCTAGTGTGACCTACGAAGAGTCCAAAAGGTTTATTAGGGCCAGATACATGGCCAAATGGGAAACAGAACATACTGGCTACACAAAAAATTATGCCTATTACCAGTTGAACAGAAAAGAGCAGGTCGTGGTCTTTAGACTCCGCACAGGCCACAACAGACTGAGGTACCATCTATTCAATAAACTGAAGATAGGTGGCACTGACGAATGCACCTGTGGTACAGGGAAAATGACCGCTGAACATCTGCTGCAAAATTGCCGACATACGAGGACCAGAGAAAGCACACGTGACCATCACCAGTGCCAACACTAGATAAGCTCTATGGCAGTGTTGACAGCCTCAGGATGACAGCTGCTTTCTTCGAACAAATTCAAGTTGACGTCTGACAGCGTACGAAGAAGAAGACAAATATTTCAGCATTATGTACTAAGCTGTGTTTTGGTAATTAGTTTTTACAAACGTATTTGCACAAAAAATATTCACTGGATAAACTAGGTAAAGAATTATAGCTTAACAATATACACACAACCTTTCACTATAACCAAATTTATATCTGAATAGAAACTACATAAGATGTGGAGAACAATGGAAGATATTTTAGTATCTTAGACCAAAATTTAGATAAGTTACAAGCCCAAACCCTACAGAAGGATGAACAATAACAACTATTTCATTATGCTATAACTATTTAGTGAAATAGGTTAAAATTAAGAGACAAAGGAGATGTAGATGAAAATGTATGCAAATGAAACTAAAACGGCAAAAGACCAAAAGTGATAATTATACCTATAAGTGATTCAGAATGAACTTATAATTCAGAATTGGGGGTGTGGTTGTGGCACAGTTCACAAATCAAAACTTGCACGAGGTTAAATTCAATTCATGAATAAGCAAGGTTGTAGAACTATGTGAATATATATATATATATAGGGGCTAGTGTTAAGAATTAACGTCATAAGTAAAGAGTATGGATTGGACATCAACACTGAGGGGGAAAAATAAGATTCTTGGCAAAATAGACAAGACATCACTTATACAGATAAGAATATGTGATCTTGTACTGGAACTGTTACAGAGTTTATCCTATTTAGGACTAATAATAACAGAATAGGGCAGCTGCAAAAAAATAAATCAGAAAAAGGATAGGTTTGGCCGAGACAATATTCAGCAATGTGCGACACATACCGACATCCAGGCAGACTAATCAGAATTTGAAAATGAGAATAGGCAAGTGTTATGTATACTCGTCACTACTCTGTGGCACGGAAACATGGACATTGAATAAACTGATGGAAAAGATAATCAAGTCATTCAATAAGTGGGTTTATAGAAGAATCGGCCATGTCTCGTTGAAACAAAAGAAAACAAATGCAGAGGTATTTAAAATATTTGGGATGAGGGAGCAAACTGCTGTTAAGAAAAAAAAAAAGAGAGAAAAAAAAAATCAGGCTTAAACTGCTGAGATATTTTGACAATATAACGATAAATATCACATTGGTGAAGACTATACTAGAGAGTGGGCAGACAATGTTATAAGCCTGCAGACAGCTTATGTAAAACGATTCAAAATATCCCCCATATCAATATCCAATGTGCCCATAATTAGTGTTAGTAAAGCCAGGATGTCAGCTCATTCTTGTCCAGAACTATAAATGACAGAGGTAATAGTAGGGTCTCTGTCATTCTGACAGAAAATCGTAAGAAGAGACTAATAATGCAGTCTACCCTTTATGGCAGAAGACTCCAGCTCATCCTGGCATTGCAGACCTTGTCTTCACACAGGACAAAATGCATGCTAGTTTGTAGCAGCCGTCTGAGTTTGAAATAAAGATCTAGAAACAAGACCGTATATACGAAACAAAAATAATTAGTGAATAACTCGTTTTCCTGAAAGATCAGAAGATGACGTGGATCAACACCAAGACAGTTTCTGCCAGAAATACTACACATTTCAAGCTAAACAATTTTGAACAAATGACACCACTTTAATAGGATATTTCTATAATGCAACAGTGGTACCTGGGTTGTAAAGAATAAGTCCTTTGTAACTTCACAATCATGTCTGAAATTGTGACTTAAAGAGGGTTGTGCACGCAACTAGCAACTTTATTGCATAAAATCATTGCTATGACATCACTGCAAATGCTTGGATACAGGCTTCCTTTAAAGGGGCGAGTTGTAATGGTGGCCATATACTGCGGAAAGTCAGTAAATAGATCACAAATGGCTTCTTTTTGCTTTTTTTTAAACTAAAGAAATATGAACTTGAAAACCATTTATTATTGCACTTAATTGTCCCTTATTTCTCAACAGCGGTGATACACTTATCTAATCGCTTTAACAGTACACCAAAACCTGCAGCATAGAAGTCTTTGATCTACTATCTTAGCCCCATTTTCGCTTCCCATTTAACCTCTTCGTCAATTGTGAAACATCTCCCGCCAAGGTGGGTTTTTAGTGCCCCAAATGATAAAGACACTGGGCAGCGCATGAGCTGCAGCCATCAGCGACCCATAGCTGACTGCTAGCACCAGAGCTGCCTACGACCAGAGCTGCCAAGACCCTACGACACCTCCATGCGGTGATTCTGGATAGCAGGCTGCAATAGAGCAGACTGGCTAAGTAGAAGGGATCATAAAGGGAAGGCAACCAGGTACTCAAAAATGCCTGCTGAACTTTGGATGTGTCAGACCGAAAGGTGCAAATATCGCAGTCAAGCTGTAAACCATGAACCAGAGCATTCCTTTCTCAGGATAACATCCTGCAACTTGCAACGCCATTTTCAGGGCTTGAAGAAGAAGTGCACGAAACAGGTGGAAATAACTCAAGATGGATGTACAAGAAATTGTCAACCTATTTGATCAATATTCTCCTGGGTTAATCAAGTCATATGTCGTCTGGCATTGTGATAATGGGGCAGTATTCTTGTCAGCAGCTCTGGGCATTTCCTTCAAATTGTATATTCAATTTGCATCACGAAGCATCAACAGAACATCACATTACAATACAGCATTCACATTGTCACCTTTCTTTTGGAAATTAGTTAACAGCACTCTGTAAGAATCCCAAAACACCGAAGCATAACCTTGAATTTCTCGACAGAAGGTAAATAAGGAATGTTTCAATTGCATTGAAACCTTTTTTTGATTCAAGTTGGTAGTTTTGCATTCATGATTCGTCTCCAGTAACAATCCTGTTCAACATGTCTTTTCCTTCATCTGCTTACCAATAGAAATGGTAAAGACTGACTGATATGGTTCATTTTATGTATTACTCAGTTGTCCTGGTACCCACGGTTATCACACTTTCTAAAAAATGCAATCGATCGCACATTATGCTGTAGGCTAAACCGCACAAACACCCTATTGCCGTTGCTATACTGTCTATTGTTACTCGTCTGTCAGCTTGAATGATGTCCCCTAAAATTGTTCACCGTCTTTGAGAAAATTTATCAACACACTTATGCACCCACCCTTTTATGTGACAAACACTTCTCCCTGTAAACAGTAAGTATTTCCTTATGAATATCTTTTGTAGAAAGTGCTTTTGTACATACAAATGCACAACAGCAGGCTGTTCTTTGATCATGATGCCATTTTGTATCTGTGCACATACATTCTACACCTAGTCTGTACTACCTAATGACACTTTTAGAAACTACCAACTTCATTGTTCAGCTATTCCCTATCATATTTGTGACCTACTTACTGTCTTACCCTCATACTTCCCTTTGAGCAAAAATGTGAATCAATCATAACAATGATGCCGACTTTTCAATGTTTTTTTTAGAAGAGATGATCATGGTAAATACTAACACGTGTTACTTTGCCTGTTTCACGAAGATGTGGACTGACAACATGTGCTTCCAAAAACAGTTTGTCTTGATCTCCGCCATAATATCTATATGAACATAGACCAAAGCAAAATGCGTCATTATAATCAAGATGAAGCAACAAATCGAAGAGTGGTGTAGTTTCAAATAAAATATAGGACAGAGTAGGAGTGGGCAAAAGAAAGTAATGAACAGTATTGTGTGTAACCAGCGAGTTATAGGAATTATCAATTATCAGCATGCAGAGCCTTCAACATCTGCTAACCAGCACAATTACTAGCTTTTGTCTGTGCTCATATCCTTCATGTGGGATCAAGATACTGAGCAGTGCATGAGCTGCAGTGGTCATCGACCTAAAGCTGACTGCTATCATTACAGCCATCGACCCAGAGCTGAAATGACCGTACTCCACCTCCAATCGGTGATCCTAGATAACATGCTGCAACAGGACAGACTGACTAAGGAGAAGGGATTGAAGAGGGAAAGATAACCCGGTACCCAAAAACGCCATGCTGATGTTAGCTATGTCGGACCAAAAAGTGCAAATATTGCAGTCAAGCTGTAAACTACGACACAGCACATTTCGTTCTCCAGACTACATCCTGCTACTTGCAAAGCCCTTTTCATGGCGTTATAGCGGGAGCTTGAGAACGAGAAGAGGATATCCTTGATGTAAGCTATCTTAATTATGCAAATGAATTGACTTGACATATACAGACTTCTTGTCGTTTTATTTTCCTCCGTACTTTAGAATGCTCAGTCTGGGCAGGTTGTGACAGGCATCTAGGAAAGGCTGTACATGGGACTAGTAACCTCACCAACTACACTGCAAACAAATGGATTCATGACTCTCAAATCTGGTTAGGACAAACCAGCGGCAGGTTGAAGGTACACTCCATGATCTGGAGTAACAGGTGCACGATGATGACCTAACATGACCCAGACTTTCTGCTCATTTTCAGTGTGCTGACTATCAGTGAAGATTTGTATAGTTAGTAGGAGGGACAGTTGTTAAGTAACAGTAACTTTATTCATAACATTTTTACAAGAGTGTGAACCAGAAATATGTTGTGTATTATTTTTCTACATAGTTCCCGTGCCTGGTAACACACTTTGTCCACCTGGCCACTAGCTTGTGGATGCCCTCTAGAAAAAAGTTTATTGGTGTGACCGTTAACCAATTTTGAATTACGTCCATTACCTCGTCAGCTGCCTTGGTACCCATCTGCTGCGCACTTTCCTATAAATGAGATCATCATGGACAATGTTGTATGCTATATTGCGCATGTGCATACTGCTCAATTGTCACAATCCCTACATTGAGCATTGCCGAAGATCCATTTTGTGTCCTGAAATAAGATTTTCCATTGTACATACTCTTCCATGCACTTTATATTAAAATAGCTGTTACTTAACCTTTACCGCACTAGTCACGAACTTTTAAGCCAAACTTTTAAGCCTGAAAAAGATATTTGTTTTATTACTAAAGGCGAAAAGACTAACCTTGCACATTGTAACCGATTATTGCTATAAAAACGGCTGAACATATGGGTATTTAATCTAAAAGTAGACCACTTCCACCACCTTCTTGGACATCCTATTCTTCTTTCCCTTGAATTTTGCCTTCTAATATTTTCAAAGTGAAGACAATCTACCTTTTTGTATATGTTACTAGTTGTCTATGAACCCTATATCTTTAAGAACCTGCTTGTTTGACTGTTTTTCTGTCCAGTTCCCTCTTTGCATCCTATGATATCACATCCGAAAAGCTTCTAATGTCTTTTTCATCTTTTTAGTTCATGTTTCAGGGCCATTCAATGCTATGGGTTAGATATGTGTAATGATTATTCTTGTGCAAATTTTAATATTGATGGTATTTGTTATTAGTTTTTCAAGGAATGCCTTTTTTGCTACTGTGATTCTAGTTCTAATTTCAACCTCAGAGGGCATCCTCAGTAATAATTTGACCCAAATATAAAGGTTCAAGTCAAGGGCTCGACGTCATAACTACGTGTTTCCCCATATGGCTCCGTCTCTCCCCGCAGAACGGTATCCCGCCTGGCGTGAGCATCGCACAAAGCACGAACTCCACAGCTCCAGCGATGAACATAGGGATCTCCTGAAAAATTGCCATCATGAACCGACCATCGCAGCTCAATTTTGAACCTTGATCGTCTGAACACGAGGCAAACGGCTTGACCCTTTCACCACAGAGACCCCCAACCTCTGCACTTGTTCTATGATCTGTCTCTCAATGCTGACATTTAATCTTTGGGTTTGTTTGGTCTATTATTATCACTTTTGTTTTACTAGCAATTATCCTCACACAAATGCCTTGGCCATGTCGTTGATCATGGCAAGTAGTTTTCGTAATGATTTCTGTTTCTCCTATGACGGCTTGATCATCCGTAAATTTCATGGTACATAATCGCTCTCCATTTATCTTGACCCCTATGTTGCAATTGCTGATGGATTCTTCCATGATCCCATCCAAATACAAATTAAATAGGCTTGTAGATAATAGACTCTTTAAGAAAGTTAGTAAAACATTTTTCTAATGCTGTGAGGTGTACATTTATTAGACATGTAAAAGAAAGTTTATTTCAGAAGTGTAAGTCAACTCGTGTATCCTTACAACCATAACTTGAACAAACCACAAATGCAAATGTCTTCCATAATCATAAACTATCATGCTAGCTAATACCTTTCCATTAACTTTTCCCTGTCCCATTTAAAATGATTCAGCAGAATTCGGGTTATTGTAGCAGGAATCTGAGAGAATAAAAATAGCATATGTACAATTTACTGCAGAAAATCTAGCGTTAATAAATACAATGGCAAAATAACTTACAATTATTCTGAAATTAGTATTGCGTTGTTACTGTAAAATTGGAAAATGCTTAAGACAATCCAAAAACAAAGACAATCCAAAAACAAAGACAATCCAAAAACAAAGACAATCCAAAAACAAAGACAATCCAAAAACAGAATGTTGGATACCAAAGTGTAATAAAAGAAGGGTCACCACTACAAAGTAAGTAAGAGTATGGAAGAGCTAGAGACAATGCAGAGAAGAGTGCAAGTAAACAAATAAACATCAACAAAATTCAAGGAATATACACATTTATGTATTAGACTTGTTTAAAAGAATTATGAGCTACTTATAAATACTTTAAACACATATAGAAAGGTAGTAATAGAGTAGAATGAGTTATTCCTTTGACAATAAATGACAGATAGTTGTCTAAAAGGTTGGGTTTTTTTTTTAAACTGTATTTTTAAATCAGCAAAATCAGCAAAATATTCAATGAAGATCCTTTCTCTCTTTTTTTGCTGTAAAGTTTTAGAAGTTTTTGTGCAGGTATTTTCATGTTTTACATTGAGTGTTGTACTTCTCTTAACTGAATCTTTCTCTGGGGCCCAAGATGTAGCACAGAGATTGAGCTGACAGCAGTCAGCAACTCATAGCTAGTTGCTTGCATCAGGGTCAGCGAACCACAGCTGACCAAGACTATTCCACCTCACAATGGCGACCCTGGAAACAGACAGCCCTAGTGTAGTCTGGCTAAGAGAATTTGATCAAAGAGGTGAGGCAAACCCAGTACCCAAAAATGATGTGTTGAAATTGGATGTGATGGGTCAAATGGTGCAAATATTGCAGCCTCGATGCAAACTACAACACAATGGCATAGTGTCCTATTCAGGACTAACGCAGAAGAAAAAGATTCTCTGAAAAAATTTATTTGAACTATCAGCATCTATTTAAAGAACATTTAAAATGATTTTGCCTGCAAAGAAATGTTCAATTCTGATGGTCGCAAGTGTTGTTATTCATATATGAATAATATTACTTCATACAATCTCTGCTACTTAGACGTAAGCCCCTTCTCAAAATGTCAATCACAATAATCAATTGAGCAATGCTATTTATATTCTTTTTTGTAGCTTGTATACATTCTGTATGCAGATTATGTGTGCAGGAGCAACACAAAAACATTTTCGTTGAAATTCTAATTAGATCATTATTCTCAGTGTTTTTATTGTCCACATGCCCAATCAACATCAATTTGTATATCTATTAGTTTTGGTCTATTTATCCAATGATATATTTTCTCATGAGGTGTCTCAAACCATGTAGCTTGAACACATTCCATACATTTTTCTGAGATTTCCCAGTCTTCATCGCTCTCTCTTTTCTTCTCTTATTGCTCCCCAATCTTAATTAAATGACACTGAAGAAACAGTGAAATAAATTGACAGCAGTCAGCGATCCTTAACGGACTATTTGAATTAGGGACAGCGAACTAGAGCTGTCCAAGAACCAATTCTGTCTCCAAGTGACAACCCTCAAAATAGGTTCCTTCCTTGCAGCTGGCTGAAAGAATAGAGATCAAGGCAGGTAAACTCAGTCCCAAGTATGTGCCACGTTGAAATTGAATGTGTTGTGGCCGAAAGATGCAGATATCGCAGCATCGTAAACTATGACAAAACGTAACCAAATGTAATAGAAGAATTAACTAATCACTGAAAGAAAGAAATCTTATCTTCTCTTTCCCCCCCCCCCCCCTCTCCATTAAATTACTCTCATAATTTCCTTTTCTCAGGTCACAGCTTTATCAACGTTATAATCCATCCGGGCTTAATATTTGTATGTATAGCATAGTGACATTGAATATGTGGTTTGCAGAATTAGTTAAATAAAACATGGGTCTCCTATGACTTTAGGACCAAGTTTAATCACAGGGTGTGCACACTCCTGTCAATAAGCAGTAAATGAGTGTCTGGCTAAAAGTCAGAGAAGACAAGGCAGTAAGGAAGAATTTGGTCACATTGTATTTTTAAAAACCAATACGATGAAGTCTTTAACACTTTTGACTCTGACTAGTATCTATCGAATGACTTCAGTTTTGTTTGTTTTTTTACATGATATTCCATATGAACAGTTTAGATCTATTGATCTCATTTGTGTTGTTCTCTGCCTTTGATGTAGACCTATTGGACAAAATGTAGGTTGCCATTTGTCTTTTTAATCTGTGTCCACATAAGACTGACCCATTCTTGTTTTTGCATTTATTTTCTTAAGAAACCATCTTGTTCTGTTCTGGCAGTATATGCTACATCATCAAATGCTTGCAACTAAAATCTAAAATTACAGATACTTTGGTCATTAATAAATGTAGTATTAGACATACAACATTGGATACCATCAAGATAGCTATAAAGACTTGAATATAATAGAATTACATGACTTGCAATCTATTGGAGCAGAGAATATACATTCCAATATCTACAATTTAATTTGAAGGAAACACCTGCAGGAAAGAGGTGTCAGAATATTAGGTACTGAGTAAGGAGACATTAAATTATTCTTGTCAACACTGGACAAAGGCACAAAGCAATAACAGAGACAAAGACACTGATAAATTATATAATTACCAGTGTAGGTCGTAGTCCTATGGGCATATAAAGATAAAATATATCCAAAAACAAAGGGAGATGGAGGATGATAGAGAGAGGATACTGGATATTTTGACATTGTGGCAAGAAGAAATCTCATTACATTCACCACTGCAAATACAGGCGTCCCATAAGGGGACCAGTTGTAATAGTTGTCCTGTGTTTTACATGGAGCAAAAAGATGAAAGAAGAATATTCCTATGTACTGACCACTATTCCTATTGCTTCAATTTTTCCATTATAAGCCCTACACAAAGTTTGCCACCATCTTCAGTAGAACACCATTTCTTTAAATTAGACTAATATTCAAGTGTTGTGTATTGCATTTTATTATTTTTAGTTCAAATTATATTAGCTGGTAAGACCAGTCTAACTAAGTTTCCAAATATGGCTAGTAGAATCTGAATATGTTGTCAGTTGTGAGTCAGAATTATCAAATCTTCAGGAAATTTCAGGTTCTCAAAATAGCACAAACACAAATTGGTCCGGTATATCTACATTTGTCTTCCAATTACATAAAAATGAATGAAAACAACAGGCACTTAACTCTTAGTCTCATGTCTTAATCATGATGCATTCATGCTTATTTTCTCTCTCACATTATCATATATGATTTTATTAGTCTTATTACTATGTTCAACAATGTTGTACTTGGCCTTTTTAATTTAGTGTGATTTTAGTCACTTGCATTCTGTTTTCATAGCCTCCAATGTATCTGCTAGTATCTCAAGTATCTGTTAATTTACACTGTTAAATTATTTATTGAAATCAATTAATTTTGTCAAAAGTAACTCCCACCCAGTTCTTTCCACTGACCACTTTACATTATCTACTGTCATGATTGTCTCCACTCTACTCGACTACTACTATATACTCGATTGTATAGTAATTATTAATATTAGTATTATATTATTATTACTATTATGACTATGATGTGTCAAACGTAGTACTAGTAGTAGTAGAGTAATAAAATAGTAATATCAGTATTATCAGATCTAATAATGATGGAATAAAATGCATCAGTTAAATTAACAGACTGCACCCAGTTATTCTCTTATTCTTAATCATGTGTACTGGATTATAGTTATAGTGAGTAAACAACAAACAAAACATATAATATTATAATTATTTTAGTTCGTCATCTGCCCATCCATGTCTATTGTTTACAAAATAAAAAGTGAAAACAAATCACAATAACTGACATAATATTACCTGAACGACCGCATTTACGTCCTTTATACAATCAACCATGAACTCCACAATCTGATCAGCTGTAAGTACTTCATATGAAAAGTAATCTTCTTCTCTTCTTTCGTTCGACGATGACTCTGCGTGTTCCATATCCATCGGCAGCTCGTCTTCGTCATCGTTGTCAGTGAGGACATGCGAACCGTCAGACTCGGCTCCTTCCATGAAACCATCGGCATTGTCCATCCTCTACTTTAAAGTATAATTGCAACTAGCATAGACAACAGTATTTGGAGATCACTTCAGTTGTATAACGCCAGCTGAAGAGCTTACAAGTTACCAAACACGAACATCGCAGCTTTGAACGCAAAATCGAACATCATCAACCATGGCTTAGTTAGCGAGACCACAAGAAGGTGAGTGACGTCAGATTCGGGAAACTCCGAGCTCATGTCTCCTTAAATTAATGCTTGCCCAACGCATACTATCATAAACATACTAACATTGCAAAAAATGGATCTTCTGTTCACACAATGAAGCAACTAGCAACTCAAAGACTTGCAGACAAGCAACTGTTCACTTTCAGAACACAGAAACACAAATACACTTCGACGGAGATGACATCATCTTCGCCACGAACGGAATTCTGGGAACACAAAAATCTAGCTGTATATTATAACCAATAATGATTTTTTGGTCCATAAGATCTTAATTTCTCATCATCAAAACAAAATCGTCATCAACAAGTATCTTACCGTGTCTGGCGATCAATATCATCGATACTTTGAGCATTTAAAATGATCTATGTTTTCCATTTATTGCTGTCATGTCAGTATGGCAGATCATCTTTCTCTGTCTTCTCTTGCCCTCTAGCCTTCCCGTTGTCACAAGGTTTTCCAGACTCTTCTCTCTCTCTCTCTCTCTGTGTGTGTGTGTGTGTGCGTGCGTGCGGCATGCGTGGGTGTGTGTGTGCATATATGAATATATATATATATATATATATATATATATATATATATATATATATATTGATCTTGTTGACCCGTTCCTTGACGTAGCTGGGGGTCCCATCTTCGCCTCCAGCGGACTCAGTCTTGGACCACGGAATTTCAGTGCATGGTAAGCCCTCCTTCAGAGGCATATTGGATGTTGTTGTGTACAGCAAGGGAGTCTGACCAACGCATTTGCGGTCTTTCCCGCAGGGGTATAAGATTGCTGCCGCCGTGCTCCATCGTTTCGTCGCAACATGTGACCTGCCCTTTACTGTTTTGCTTTGTCTGCATATATTATCGCACCTTTCACCAAAGACAATCGTCGCATGTCAGAATTATGGAGCTTTTGTATACGTTGGTTCCGCAGAGTGATTTCGATCTAGCGTCTCTCAAGAGAGGTCTGGGTCACTCTCAATGTATCCCCCAGTGATTTTGTTAGTGCCCATGTCTCAACACAGCAGCACATAGAGGGGAGCACAGTGGAATTGAAGAGAGATGCTTGTAGATTCTGGTCTTGGCAACCGTCCAGGACCGTGTTAATTGACTAGAAGGCTGTCCAGCCGACGCGGTGATGTCTTGTCAATTAAAATTCCAGGTTTTTCTCCATATTCAGAAGGCGCCAAAGATAAATGCACTCGTTGATATCCTCTAGTTGCACCCCGTCAAGGAAGACTGGATCCCAATTGACAAAACGATTGCGCAACGTTTTGATCTTCGATACATTCATCTCCAGTCCTGTTGTCCTGTCCTCGCCATCGCATAGCTACATCATTTGTATTTCTTCTGAAACTGACTCTGTAATGAGCACTATGCCGTTAGCAAATCGAAGGTGATTGAGATGTCTGCCTTCAATATGAATGCCAAAAGTGTCACAGTTGCATCGGCTGATGATTGATTCCAAACATGCGGAGAAAAGATTCGGTGAGATAGGATCCCCAGGGCGGACACCCTTCTGAACTGATACAACAATTGGACATTGGAAGGGAGGAAATGTGGTTGTGCAGTTCGTGTAACTGTTGGCAAGAATTCTGATATAACCAGGATTGACACCTTGTTCCAACAGTGAGCGCCAGACAAAATGTGGTTCTACCAAATAGTTTGTTTTTTGCAGATAATGAAAGAAAATATAAGGGTGTCTGGAACTATCGGACTACTTCAATAAGGCGGCAGCAGGTTGTAATGTGGTACATTGTGCTATACGAAGGCCGACAGCCTGCTTGTTCGACTGATGCGATTCTTCGAGAGTGGTACGGACTCTCTGGCATGCATGAGTGTTGTCCTCGAGTTGCGCCAAGCGTTAGGTATATCATCATCATAGGCGTCTTAGTCTTTATAGAACATGCGCTTGGCGCCCTGTAAGTTTTGTCCAGCTTTACTCCTGTATTTCGGTGATTGTCTGCTATGGCTGTAAAGGTTGATAACTGCGATAGATCGTACAACCATACTGAGGGGGCTGGCTTGCCTGGCTGTTCCTTGATCTCTTCAGTCTTTCTCTTTGCTATGCAGTCAGAAAACCTCTACTAGCGTCAGCAGTCTCTATGCCCCCTCCAACTGACTGTCTCCAGATAATTTGGCTCTGAGCAATTTCTTCCCAGTCCTCGGATGAGATGTCGCATGACTTCATGTCCCTCTTGTATACGTATTTGAATCGCAGTGTGGGACGGCTGATTCTTCTAACTCCTCAGACAATTATATCACTTGACAGCCTCTCGTTTTCCATGCGATAAACATGTCCCAACCACATTATACATCACTGGCTCAACATCGAGCACATGCTGCGAGTGTTTGCTCTCTGTAAAACCGTATTATGTGACACTCTCTTGCCATCCAATCCCAAATATACGCCGTAGACACTGCATGCAAAAGGTGTTCAGCCGCCGTTCCTGTTTAGTGTAAGTACTCCAAATCACGCTTCCATACACGAGAATGCCAAGAACGCAGGTCTGATAGATCTGGACCTAGGTGTAGTGAGACAGAGCAGTGTTTTCCCAGACTCTCTTGGTCAGGCGGGCCATGACTGTACTTGCTCTGCCAAGCCGACTGTCTATCTCCTTCTCGAGCGAGAGAGTGTTGCTGAAGGCAGACCTTAGATAAGTGAAACTGTTGACGATCTCCAGAGTGACGCCATCAATCTTTATGGGTGGCGTAGTGGTAATGCCCTGTGCGCAAACCTTTATCTTTTCCAGACTTATGGTGAGATCAAACTGCTTGCACCCCTCGGCGAATCTGTCTCTCAGTCTCTGCAAGGCCTCCTCACTATTTGTTACCAGAACTGCATCATCCGCAAATAGCATGTCCCTAATGAGCACCGTCCTCACCTTGATCCTCCTATGCAGTCGGGACAGGTTAAACAGCTGCCCATATGACAAGGTGTGCAGAAAAACACCGTCCACATATGTGTCATAAACGTAGGATAAAAGCACGGAGAACCAGATCTCAGAGAGTCGGCGCGAGCACATATCCTGCTTTACTCTACTCTTGGTGGGAAAAGAGTTAGAAGAAGATCCATCGTATACAACTGAGTCCTTCATATCAGCGGGAAACGAAATTATCATGCTACGCAGTTTTGGGGGGCATCCGATCTTCTCGAAGAGTTCGAATAGACCCTTTCCACTATCCCAAGTCGAAGGCTTTGGTGAGATCTAGAAGCATAATAAAGAGCGGCTGGCCTTGTTCTCTGCACTTCTCATGGATTTGGCGAAGCGAGAAAATCATATCCGTTGTTGATCTACCAACTCTAAAGCCACACTGAAATTCTGGGTACAACCTGTCCGCGATCAGTCTCAACCTATTTAGTAGCATGCGGGCGTAAACTTTGCCTACAACGCTCAGGAGCGATATCCCTCTGTAATTATTGCAGTCACCACTGTCACCTTTGTTTTTGTAAATAGTCACAATGGTGGCGTCATGAATATCTTGGGAGACTGCACCTTTCTCACAGCAGAGGCATACAAAATCAAACATCGGCTGAGCTAGTCCTGATTTCCCGCATTTGATGGCCTCGGGTGGGATACCACATCCCCCTGGTGCTTTGCCATTTGAGAGGTAGTTGATAGCCTTATCAAGCTCATCCAAAGAAGGTGGTCTGTCAAGTTCTCCATAATGGACAGGGCCTGTACAAGACCTCATCAGTGACCACCGTTTCCCGATAGTAGAGCTCAGAGTAGTGCTTTACCCATCTGGCCATCTGCTGGTCGCGGTCCATGATTCTCACATCTGTCAGAGATTTAAGGGGGCAGGTCTCACAGTAGGTCGCAGTGCCATCGTAATGCCTCTATACATGCCCTGGATATGTCCCGTCTCTGTATTTAGTTGAATTTCTTCACACAGTTTCTGCCAGTACTGATTCGCGCATTGTCTAGCTGTTCGTTGATTGATGTCTCGGGCCGTCCTGAGGGCAGTAAGCGCCCTCTCATTTTAGACTTTTTAAAAATAATTTGATGAAAGCTTCTCGCTTGGCCTCAATTACTGGTTCCATTCTTGCAAGATGTGCATTGAACCAGTCGTGATTGGCCCGTTACCTCAACGAAGCTAATGCTGTATTACAGATGTCACCTTTCATAACGTTCCACTTAGCTGTGGCGTCACACTCATATCCAACCCTGAAGAGCAAGATTCAGGTCAGACACAAACCTCTCCGCCTTGAAAAGAATCATCATCTGAGTAGTGTTGATGCGGGAATGCCCCATTTGTTTGGAGCGGTATATTTTGCGAAGCTGCAAGCGTACCCTGTTACACACAAGAGCATGGTCAGAGTCGTAGTCTGAACTGGGATAGCTTCTGGTGGAGAGGTACCATGTTTAGAGCTAAAATTCTGGTGACAATCAATTCGATTTGATGCCGTGACATTGGGTGTTTCCAGGATACTTTATGTTGCGGCCTGCCCTTGAAGAAAGTATTTGTGATTCATAGGCCTTGTTGAGTGCACAGCTCCAGCAACCTCTGACCATTGTCATTTACCCTGCCAATACCATGATGTCCTAGGCAGGTGGGCCATGCTATGTAGTCCCCACCTACTCTAGCATTTAAGTCACCGAGAAGGATGAGTGCTTCTTCCCGGGCGCTGTTCTTGATCATTTTCTCCAGCTGACCATAGAATTGATTCTTCGATTCCTCCGGAGATGTCAGGGTTGGGGTATAGACGCTGATGATATTAACATGACCTGTAGCAGTGATTAGGTGAATGACCAGTAACCTCTCAGAGCCCTCCGAAGGAGGATCGACTGAGGCCATAAGTGTGTTTTTAATAGCAAAGCCAACACCTTGTTGTCGAGATTCCTCAGGTTTACGACCCTTCCAGAGGAAAGTGTAGTTTTTCTCTCTTAATGAGCCACTAGAGGCAAGTCTGGTTTCCTGTAGGGCAGCTTGTCAATCGAGAGAGTTCCCTATTAATGATGGCTATTTTTCTGGCATCTCCAACCTACCGGAGATCATCAGAGATGCCTGTACACATGATACGCACGTTCCAGCTTGCAAATCGAAGAGCCGGAGTCTTCTTTTTAATTTTGGTTTTATTTGGTGCAAAATTAGCATCCGCTTGTCATGCATGCACTAAGCTCCAGGCACACACTGGAGCAGGCAGATGTTGGCGAATCGACACCCTACTGACCGGGGGCTGCCTGGCTGAGGCGGGCGGTAGTCAACCAATGGGATGCGAAGATCCCTCCCACCGTCGAAGCTGACCCGTGGTGCCCCTTCCTCGCGCTAATCGGGTGGGTCTTAAAACCCGTAAACTGTCAGCTTCCGTGTTGTGTCCTCACTCAACAGCGAGGTTGGAGTAGTTTCTCCAGGGCGCAAGCCTGTGAGCTAAATATGGAAAACCTGGGCTGCTCAAACTGCAGGATCGCCCTGTCTGCCTTACTGGTGTAATCTAAAGGAATGCAAAGCATGACAATTTGTCACCAGCTCAGCTGCTGGAACTGTCGGAATGATTTCGCAATTTTGAAATCACCCGCCTTAGCTGCTACCACTAGTGTTTTCTGTCTGGGTTTACTTCCGTAGCCCTACCCTCTCCCGAGGTTTCCACAAGTCAGTGTAGGCGTTGCCCGCAGATGCTAGTTACTCGAGACATCCAATGATACTCTCATCGTCACAGGACTAGCCATCACTTCATGGCACTTGCGTTTTTAAAATCAGAGTTCCCCTCTCCTATTTGAACTGCATGAACAGGCTAACGAGTTTCGTCTACCCGGGCTTAGAGTCAGAGTTTACCTTCTCTTAGATTGGCTGCCAACCAAGGCTAATGAACCCAATCTGGCCGCCCAGTTATACCGCCAGGTAGTCGGTCGCGCCCCGCAGCAGGCTCTGTAAGAAACTGTATATCTATAGCCAATCTATAGCCAACAAGACCAGGGAAGGTGAAAGCATAGATGAAGGTACTGCAATAATGTAGGAGATGTCATTGGCATTGAAACTCCTGTCTGACAAGTCGAACAGAAAATCCAGCGGCGATCTCTACACCTGGAAAGGAGAGGCTATAACAGACGCTTCACTTTCCTTTATAACGAGCGGAACGTCCAGCCCAGACCTAGCTAGCTCCAGCAGTACGGTAGGTTGCCATTACTTTCCTTGCGTGGAGGTAATGTATCTTTTAGTTTATTTCTTAGATGTCCGTGATAAATTTAGAATTCTTCTCAGGAACCACTTTTCTGCAACTTCAAGAGATTTCACTGTTTCTGCGCTCACATGCTTTAAGCAATGTTGATTCAACATAACACCACAGTACTGTCTCTCACTTTCTTTGTCAAAGAGGTACATATATTTATATATCAATACAACAGGAGACAATATGATCGTCTGACAACGCTATCTCTTTAACTAATGATTGGCTCTACAACTTTTTAACACTCTAAAACGAAAGGATTATTTAAATATATAAAAAGATATTGGATCATGACTCCTAAATATCAACTTCCTGTTGCCTTTTTTCCCTCCCCGACTTTCGATTTGAGTCCAAAGCCTTCTGGTTACTAAAATATAATTTAATCAAATTCAACGTCAAATGAAAACCCAGTTTACACACTATACGGTGACTGCATGTGGCTATTATCCCGCAACTGTATTAACCCCCTCTCACCCCACCCCTATTTCTCCTTTCCGTAGGACACAATGCATAGGAATAAACGCTGTAATGAATGCTATTTTCCACAAACGGGCACAACCTTACTTGTAATGGATTAATTGTGATTGGAAAATATTTCTTCTTCAGCAGTATTGTTGAAAAGGACGTTTGTGACCTTGTGATATCTGCGCCTTTCGGTCCAACACATCCGGTTTCAGCAATACATTTTTTTGACCAGGTCTGTCTGCCATCTTTGATCCCTACTCTTAGCCAGGTTGCATGTGTGTAGTTTGTTTCCAGGCCCGCCACTTGGAAGATATGCAGGTTCTTTGTATCATTTTTCTGTTTACTTGTGTCGCTATGCCAAGTCTGGTTCAGCAATCTTTTATCTCGTGTGTCATCGGTGCAGACGTTTTCATTTCCAATCCATGCAACTGTAGTGTTGCCATAACACTGACGATCATTTTTTTTTTAATCTTTGTCTTGCTCTGGGGTTCATGATGTTGGTAGCATTGAGCGCACTGTTGTCTGGTGTCTACCAACAAAACAAAAACACTTTTATAATGCAAAAAATACGGTACAGGTATCGGGTTCCTGTAATCGATACGCTCCAGTCAAGCCGTCAGCAAATGCCTATCTGACTTTCAGCGAGGAATTACACTTAAAACAATTTGAGACAGCACAGTGTAATCTCTAACACTTCAATACTGGACTACTTTTCCTTACGTCCTGAACCACGTCTCTGTCTTCCATTTTATCACTCCGTCATTTAAAGAGCAGACTATCTAAAGAGAAGGGATCGAAGAGGAAAGGCTACCGGGTACTACAAAATGCCTGATGAAGTCGTATGTGTCGGACCGAAAGGTGCAAATATCGCATTCAAGCTGTAAACCACGACACAAAGCATTCCGTTCTCCGGACAACATACTGCTAATTGTAAAGCCATTTTCATGGCTTTGCAGCGGGAGATTCTTCTTCTTCTTCTTCGTTCGTTCTCAATCTCCCGCCACCAAACCCCGAAAGGGCTTAAGTAGCAGAATGTAGTCCAGAGAACGGAATGCGTGGTGTCGTAGTTTACAGCTTGACTACGATATGTGCACGTTTCGGTCCAACACATTCGACTTCAGCAAACATTTTTTGAGTACCGGGTTAGCATTCTTTCTTCGATCCCTTCTCCTTATCCAGTCTGCCCTGCTGCAGCCTGTTTTCAAGGATCACCGCGTGGAGGTGTAGAAGGGTCTTGGCAGCTATGGTTCGCCGGCCCTGACGCTAGCAGTCAGCTATGGGTCGCTGACCGCTGCAGCTCATGCGCTGCTCAGCATCTCGATCCCGCACCGGGAGATTGAGAACGAACGAAAAAGAAGAAAGAAGAAGTATATATCTTTTTACAATCTGGATAGCTGTCATTTTCTCAAAGTGTGTTATTTCACTCTCTTCCTATTCTCATTTTCCTCAAATTTGTGCAAGTCTGTCTGCTGTTTCATTCCGGGATACACCACATTGGGCGGTATTTTCTGAAGTATGGTTCGTTTACTGTCAGATACCCTACGTATTTCTCAAATGTGAGAGTTTACCACCCTTGAGGGCTTGTACTACCGTAAATACCTTATGAAAGTCTGAATTACTAGTGTGAGAAATTAGAAGCGTGTTCTAGAATTTGAATCTCAGCTGTATAGTTAGAACGTAGTTTACCAGCAGGAATACTTCTTGTCTCGCAATAGTTTTCAAGAGACAGACAGATACCCGCGCCTCCATTCCAAACATCCGTTGTTTCTGATCCATTCATGAAAGCATGTTTCCAAGATTGATTTGGAAAGTTCTCTTCAATTATATCCAGGATATAGGTTCACTTTTTCATAACATTATACTCGTGCCAGATTGTAAAACCACTGATTGATATATTAATGTGTAACGCATCGTTGACCTGCTTCATATAGTGGGTGATTTAGCGATGTTGGGTCATGTCTAGTATTAGTTTCTCATCCCCCCCCCCCCCCCTCTAGTAGCACTGAATGCTTTTTGCAATCATCACCTTCTTCTTTTTCTTCTTCTTCTTCTTGTTTGTTCTCAATCTCCTGCTACCAAGACCTAACAGGGCATTGCAAGGAGCATGATGTAGTACGGAGAACGGAATGCGTTGTGTCACTAATTTACAGCTTGACTGCGATATTTGCATCTGAATACCGAGTTAGCCTTCCTTCTTCGATTAACTCTCCTTAGCCAACCTGCTCTGTTGCGCAATGTAATCTAGGATCACCGCGTGGAGGCATAGAAGGGTCTTGGCAGCTCTGGTTCGTTGGCCCCGACGCTAGCAGTCAGCCAAGTGTCACTAACCGTTGCAGCTATTTTACTCTTGTGTCTTAGTCAGCCCGGTTTGTTTTCAGGGCACAAGAAGAAGGAGCAGAATGTAATCTGCCAGGGATGTTGAACAAGACAAGGAAGGAGTTTTACACATTGAGCTGGTTACCCCAAAGTGTATAAGCTATAAGCCACAAGAAAATAAAAATAAGATCTTTGCATCGCAAATCAAGTCAGCCTTGGTCATGGTTCATGGCTAGCGCTGATAAAAGAGTTGGTATTTATATATTTGTGTTCATTTGTCTTTCAGTTACCATTTAACTATAATAGAGATCCTGGAAATGTGGTTATAATAATGGGTCGCATTTCGCGAAAAGAGAAACAAAACAAATAGCGATGTCCTGACAAGATTAGGCACGAGTGGAGTACTTTTGACAGACATTAGAATTAGGCAAGTCAAATATTTATGTCATATAAAAAACACTTTATTGAAAACAATATTAATACTGGAGAGAAAGGTTGAAGGTCCGTGGACAAGAGGCGGGTAGCGCTATAAGTAGCGTAAGTGGGAGTGCAACTTCAAAAGATGGACTAATATCAGACTGGCAGACTGAAGCGTCAAGACAAGAAACCGTCCATTGCAGAAAACTTTCGTTGCGGATATTGAATTGAATGGGGCATGTGGGGGAGGGGGAGAGATAGTAGGGCAGGAGCGTGTAAGGGATAGCACCTCACGGTAAGTAGTAGTCACTTCCTAGCAAAAAAGGATGGCCTAGACCCTACTTGGGTCCCCCGCTCCTGTCTAACTCACATATGGCTCCTAGAGTCTGCTAACAAACAGCAGCGCCACTCCCCGGGCAACGGCTTTGACTGGCCAGCTAAACTACGTGAGCAAACGCGGAGGAAAACCAAGGCGCAAATCGTATCATGCATGGGAGGAGTAAAACATCCCTGACTGATGCCCGCACAATGAGATGGAAAACTTTATCAAAACCCGTATAGGGAAGTTCCGATTTTAGTGTAAGACAGCTTTCCTAGAAGAGTAAACTCTGAACCAAAACAATTGCTGCTCTGCAGGCAGGCTGTGGACAGTCAAGGGCTAGGGAGGCGACCCTGAACAAATGCATGCTGAACTCTGATGCACTGGGCTACGGCGCATAACACAGTGCAAAGCAGTGCGTTTAATGATGATGGACACCAAAATGACTCAACGAGGTGGTGCTCGACCCAAGGAGTTCCGCCAGGGGGGAAGAGTGCCGGACCACCCACCTCGAATGAGTCCACCAAATGCTACTGGTGGTCCCCTACCTCCGTGCCGTGGAGCCAGGGCACGGACAGCTGGGGAAACCACTACTGACCAAAACACAAAGATAAGGACTCTAAATATATTCCAATGGAATGCAGAGAAAGTCCTAAACAAGAAGCTATCGCTCGCTCACAAACTCCATGAGGAAAACATTGACATTGCTTGCATCAAAAAGACCCACCTTAACCCAAATCATAGGTTCCTGATACGAGGATACGAAACCCTTCGGCTTGACAGAGAAGGTCACAATAGTGGAGCGATCATGCTAATTAGAAACTTTCTACCATGCAGAGAAGTCCCAAACCACACAAGCAACCAAGCTGAAATCATTGGTGCTGATATCATTGTAGATTAACGAACTATGAGAAGGATAAATCTGTACTGCCCCTCAGATAAGGATCTCTCACTGGCATCAATAGAGGTGCAATACTCAAACTGCGTAGTTGTCGGACACTTCAATTGCCACTCAGAACACACGGCACCGAATTGGAAGACTGGGAAATCGAAAGTAACCTACAGCTCATTAACAAAGCAGACGATGCACCCTGTTTTTAACTCAAGAAGATGACAGTCCACCTCAACGCCCGACCTTGCATTCTCAACAGTAGACACCAGTCACAAGATAAACAGAGTTGTCCTTGACCAATTGGCAGGCAGTGATCACAAACCAATGAAGCTGATGATTAATATGTAACAACATAAGCCACTGCCACGATGGAATTGCAAAAAAGCAAACTGGAACCTCTTTTCAACGCTGTCAGACATGTACTGCAGCCAGATTAACATTAGAAATATAAGAATCGGGGAACAATCCGAAAGCTTCAACAAAGCTGTCCTGAGAGCTGCCCTCGAATCAATACCTCGAGGGACAAGAAGAGACTACAAATCTTACTGGACACCAGAACTTCATGAACTGGTAGAACAACTGACAGAAGCCAGAGGAAGAGCAGAAAAGGAAAGATCGAAAGAAGCTAACATCTCATACAAAGCTATTGCAGCAAAGTACAAAATGACACTAAATAGCTCAGCGAGAAACAGCTAGATAAAAACAACAGAAGCGCTAAATCTGGACAAAGAAGCAGAAAACTATGGAGGCTAGCCAAAGCCCTAAACAACGAGAACTGCAGGAACCACGAAACCGCAGTACAACTGAAAGGGAAAAATGCTGACCAAAACACATAACTTAACTTAACATCTTTATACTGGTTTAGAAGACCCTGCAGAGTCTGTATACAACCAGTTACATTTACATCACCTTGCTCTAAAATCTATGCGCATCCAGTTTATTCTTAAATGCATTAACTGTCCCTGCCTCCACTACCTCCCCTGGCAATGCATTCCAAGCAGACACCACTCTCTGACTAAAAAAATATTTCCTAATATCTAACCTGGACCTCTCTTTAATCAGCTTGTAGCTATGCCCTCGTGTTATTGTAGGTGGCTGTATTTTAAAAAACTTGTTATAGTCTAATTTATCGATTCCTCTGATCATCTTATAAACCTGTATTAAGTCACCACGAATTCTTCTCTCTTCGAGACACTGTAGGCCGGTTTTTCCGAGTCGTTCCTCATAACTGTAATTCTGGAATCCCACTATCATCTTTGTCGCTCTTTTTTGTATTCTTTCTAGCATGTCTATGTCCCCTCTATGATAAGGACTCCACACCTGTACACAGTACTCCAATCTAGGTCTAACTAAAGCTTTATACAGTTTGACGATCACTTCCTTGCTCCTATGTTTAATATTTCTTTTTATCATACCTAACATTGCATTTGCCTTTTTCACTGCTACCTTAACTTGCTCACTCACTCACTCCACGTGTACATTTTCCCGCATGCTCCATATTGCAGCATTTTCCCACACAGCCCGTCTTTTCATACTTGGTCGAAGGCTTTTTCCAGGTCTACCCATACAGCCAGAGCATCTTCGATTTCTTGTGTTATGTGGATTACTTGATCTTCCATGGACCTGTGCTGCAGCTAACCCATTCATAAAAACATTCTCGCAAGCGAGCCAGATTCCTATCCCACCTGAAAGAAAACAGGCAATGGCTATAGAGATAGATCTTCAAAAAAAATAATTAACTTGCTAGATGAGCATCTGAAAACCAGCCTGACCATGAAGGAACTTGATGCAGCCATTTTCTTACCCAAACCAAGAACATCACCTGGAAAATACGGGGTAACCAACGACATGCTTATGCGAAATGGGGGGGGGGGGGGGGCACTGCAAAGAAAATACTCCTCGCTGGAAGTGGCATTGTACCTCAAGTGTGGAAAAAAGCACGAATGATTCCCATCCTGAAGAAAAATAAGGGTAAGCTTGACCCAAATAGCTATAGGCCAATCAGTCTCCGGAGCTCCACAGGCAAGCTCATGGAAAAAATAATAAATACCAGACTCAGCTAGCACCTCAAAGAAAAACAAATTATCACACCACAACAAGCAGGCTTTATGCAGCACAGGTCCACGGAAGATCAAGTAATCCACATAGCACAAGAAATCGAAGATGCTCTGGCTGTATGGGTAGACCTGGAAAAAGCCTTCGACCAAGTATGAAAAGACGGGCTGTGTGGGAAAATGCTGCAATATGGAGCATGCGGGAAAATGTACACGTGGATCAACAACTACTTAGAAAATAGAACAGCAAGAGTGCAGGTCCAAGGACATACCAGCAAAAAGGAAACCATGGAAAAAGGTGTTCCCCAGGGTGGTGTCCTCTTCCCTACACTCTTCCTTATTTACATAAATGACATCGCCAATAACCTCCACAAAAGTAATCACTATTCTCTCTACGCTGATGACCTGGCCATGTGGACTACTGAAAAACATATCACTACAGCCAGCACACAAATGCAAGGCTTTGTAGCAGCTCTCGAAAGGTGGTCCAAGACCTGGTTACTAAAAATAAGTGAACAAAAAACGACACATACTATCTTCTCCCTGTCAAACACACGGCAGCAAGTAGAACTCCAATTAAATGGAAAAGAGATATGGCTAGATGAGACTCCAACCTTCTTAGGAGTTTCCTTAGACAGACGTCTGACCTGGAAAACGCAGATTTTAAAGACCCAGCTGAAGGCGAGGCTACGCATGTCCGTCATGAAGAAACTTGCTGGTACTGCATGTGGTGCTGACTGAAACACACTAAAGAAATTATACACAGGCAGAGTGAGACCAGTTTTGGAATATGACATTGCAGCTTAGTCCACGGCATCTAAATCAAACGTTGTCAAAATAGGGCGCACCCAGAACCAAGCAGCCCGCATCACAACAGGAGCCCTGAAGTCCACCTAAATAAAAGACCTGGAAGCTATGACTGGGCTACAGCCAATGGAAGACCGCCGAGACTGCAGAATCCTACAGCAAGGGAAAATTAAAAAGAATCATGGACTACCAGATGCACCATAGACTAAATGGGCTGGGACGCGGCAGGCTAAAAAGGAAAAGTTTTACAGTCCAGGCAAAAGAAAATATTAAAAACGATGCTGCCCTTTTAAACGAAAAAATAAAACCAATGCCAGCATGCTCCATCCGCTGCCTCTGGAAAGGAAGACCCTTCCCTGATCTTTAATGCAATATCCCTAACATCGAAGACAAAAAGTCACAAACAGAGGAACAGAAATAACACATAGTTACAAATTACATCAACAAAAAATTTCCACCAATAGCCTGGGCACATGTATAAACGGATGGCTCAGCCAAAGATGCCATCGGAAACGGAGGAAGAGGTATCACTATAAAACTAAAAAGCAAAGTATATTCAGCAGCATTTGCCACTGGGAGACGCTGCAGCAACTTTAGTGCCGAAGCCAGTGCCCTGAGACAAGCAGCTGAAACACGTATAGATCGTAAGAAGCAGGCAGAAAAGCAAATGGTCATTTTCACAGACGCCCTCACGGCGTTAATGTCGCTCAAGAACCAGCACGAAAATTAACTTGGTGCTCTGGCAGACTCGCTCGAACGCCTGTCCCCGTGCTTAAGAAAAAAGCACAGTCCAGTAGATACCAGCCCACTGCGACAGTTCAGGCAACGAGGAGGCGGACAGACTCTCCAGAGAGTGAGGAATGCTGCAGCAGAGTGATACATAAATCACATACAATGAGATTAAAGCATTCATCAGGGCAACGTACAGTGCAAAATGAAAAAAAAAGACCACCCTGGCCACATAGAAAACGATGCCTACCATCAATTCTCCAGGCGAGACCAGTTGATAATTCTCCGGCTACGCACAGGTCACAACATACATAGATGTCATCTGTACAACAGGTTCAAGATTGGCACTACAGACCTTTGTGCCTGCGGCACAGCGCCCATGAAGGCAGAATTTATTTTGCAGTCCTGTCCACTGTATACCGATAAAAGAAGTAACATTTGGCAAAAGCCAGTGTCCTTCCACGAGAAGCTGTACGGAAGTGTACATAGCCTTAAGTCAACTGCTGCCTTTGTTAGTCATTGAAGTTGAGGTCTGAAGACGAACAAAGAAGAAGAAGAAGAAGAAGAAGAATGGGGGCATGCTGAGTTACGCACTTTTATTAATTATTTGGATACTTGGAAAAGCCTTTACCAAAAACGAAAAAGGAAAGATAACTCTAAGCTCGTGAAGGAAAAACTACACAGTAACGCCCGTGTTGACTCAGGAACCAGTTTCGGGATAGCTCTTTCATCATAAACATATCCCTGTCAGTCTAGATAGTGAGTATATGCTCACGGCTGCATTTCGTTTACAATAACCAACTTTTATGGAAGCCTGAATTAAGTTATTTGCAGTGCGATTTAAATTGCAATGGTTTTTACGTGACGAGGTTGCCAGCTCCACGCGTATGATAAATAATAATATTATTTATTATTTAATAATGATAAATATTAAATTGGTATCATTATTAATATTATATATTATCATTATTCATGATTATGACAATGAACAATTACAATCACATTCGATATATGCATATCGATGATATCCATGCAGTATCTAAATCTATGCACAATTAATTCAATATCAATTATTCATTGACAAGTCAACTCCCTAGATTCTACCTACTGAATAATAACTCTATTTTACATTTAATAGTATTATTATTAATTTATTATATAATAATATATGATGATAGCTCTAGACTAGTGAGTTGCAACTTTTACTAATGATTAATAATAACTTTAATAATAAATCGTATCTTTAATTTTAAATCTTATTACAACATGAACATGCAGGAAAGGAAACTGCACTTAAGTTATTCTGTTACTGTAGGTAGTGTTTGTCCCGGAAGAAAGACACTAGACTAGGTTGATTTCTTCTACAGAGAAGTAAATCTACTCAATTGGGAAACTTTAACAAAATCTATTATTACTAAATAATAGGAAATATGTGTATAAATAATAAATTGCTCATGTCTACTTAACATGACTCACGGTTCTCTATTTTTCTTTACAGTAGTTTATGGTAATTGTTTTTACTAAAAACTTTTTAGCAAGGGTGAAAGCTACCACAACCGATCACCAGTTTACACTAGTACTACTCATCTGTTCAGTAGACTCTATTAGTACTAAGTGTTAAATGTGCACTTCATTCATACCCAGCTCTACTATGGGAGTGGACTACTTTTTTTGTGTTGTTTTTTTGGGTAAAGGCCCTATACTCATACTAAAGTCATACTGATATTCTTTAACTTAATTCTGTTTTCCTGTGCCATTTTTCTTTTATCAAGTCCTTGATAAAGGTCTATTTTGATTGAAATTCATTGTATACTGTTGGTGTTACTCATTAATGGTTTTAAGTCAAAACTGTTCTCATGAAAACTCCTTTTAACCTTGCTTGTTCATTTATATTTGGCATACTTACACTACTCTTATTTAGTCTGCAGTCGCTCACACACTTCAACAGGTTATTACGATTTACACAATACTGAGTCAATAACAAGTGAGCTGCAGTACATCCATGCCACACACACAGAAATATGGATATACCAGATTAGCATAAGTAAACAGGTATAATCTTTAGACTGCACATACTTCAACAGATTGTGATACTAACTATTTAAAAAACTAAAAATAGTGTGCATCATATGAATGAGGAACATACAATTCACATTATGATAATAGTCTTCTTGTTCACCATATTTTTTAATTGTATCTACATGTGATGTGTAGTTTTCTGGATAATGGTTGCCATTATAGAGAGTTCTTCAAGACTCCCAAATAATTTTGTGTGGTTTGTCTCCACGGGGCTAGTACTCAGTATGCAATTGCCAAAGTATATAAAAGTCTTGTTAGATATTTTTGACTGTCTGTGCTTCCTGTCTGCGTGTACACATGGGTAATAGGGTGAATTTTAGTCTGTGTTAAGTGGCATGATGATTATATGAATGACCATCCTGCAGTGCCATATGTGAACAAGCTCTATAGCAATACAGATAACCTTAAAATTACTCAGGTTGCCCACTGGTATCTTTAGGTATATTCATGTTGTCTAAAAGTATACAAAGAAATCTGCGCAATACAAGATCTAAAAACAGTGGCATCACACCATTCCAACTGGAAATAATTTGTTTCTGCCGTATTTGGCGTGCAAATAACATAGATAGATATTGTTGTTTGTGAATGCCCACAATGAGTAGGTTACTCTTTTATGCGCACTGAAAAGCACATTGAGTGACAGGTTTAAGTAGCTTACCTCACATCCCGTGCATGCTGATGAAGGTGATTCGTGGTCCTCCAGGCGGTTGTGCTATGCTTGGCTTCATCTGTGCGTCGCTCACTACTACGGGGATCACCTCGTTAGCCAAACTGCCATGAAAATAACCCATTTCCAGGAAGGGCTGTGAGGAAGCCGAGATGAGGGTCTTGGCTAGTATATTTTGCCTGAACCTGACTAACATGTCTGATCAGTATATTTTGCCTGACCAGATGTTAGTCTTCCTCCCCAACATAGATAGATTACCATTTAATGATAGTGTTTTTGTTGCGACTATTATTTTAAGTAAATAATATTTGTCATTTAAAATATTTTAATAAATGAGAACATAGAACAAATCTTGCGACTTTAAATAGACAAAAGAGCTTTCGAATTGTCTGTCAAAAAAACCGTAAATGTCCTGATCAAATTTTGTTCAGGTAGCTACTAGCAGATAGCAACTTCCACCTCTGCTCTAGAAGAAGACAGGAATCATGCCACAGCAGTGCGTCATGGATGTGGCAGACTGATGCAACGGCCCTCAGGCGCATAAGCGGACTATTATTATTATTAGCTACTAGTGGATGTAAAATATAATCTTTAATTAAAATTTCACGGAATTCTCGATTTGAAGTTTAATAATCTGCTCTGTTTCTAAGAATCGACATCACTGCACTCAGGGCATACCCATAGGTGCTCAGTCTCTCTCTCAGCAAATGGCGTAGGGTATGGATACTGATGGTCCCTGTAGTTTGCTGGTTGTACACTCTCTTGTTCCGTCCTCTCATGCGCCATACTCCGCTCGCACCTCGTTTAATGTTGAAACTTTGCAGCCTGTGGATTGCTGCTTCATCTATTGCAGTTTCCTCATCTAACAAGTGGTCATTGATTGATTTTAAAATGTCACTTCTATCCATCACTAATGTGGCCATGATGTCAGCTCTTTCATTGCCCTGAACCCCAGCAGGACAGTAGATCCATGTCCACCCCTGGAGGTTTGAGGCCTTAACAGTTGCTATCCACTCGTACCTAAGTCATCTCTTCTGTATCTTCTGAAGTACGGTCTGCGCGTCTGTACTGATGATTGCCCTTGTTATAGAAGTCTCAGATATCCATTTCAGGGCTACACAAAAAATGATGCCTATTACCAGTTGAATAGAAGAGAGCAGGTCGTGGTCTTCAGACTCCGCACAGGCCACAACAGACTGAGGTACCATCTATTCAATAAACTGGATAGGTGGCACCTGTGGTACAGGGCAAATGACCACTGAACATCTGCTTCAATATTGCCCGACATACGAGGACCAGAGAAAGCACATGTGGCCAACACTAGACAAGCTCTATGGCAGTGTCGAAAGCCTCAGGATGACAGCTGCTTTCTTCGAACAAATTCAAGTTGACGTCTGATAGCGTACGAAGAAGATGATGTGAGACATCATCATCATGTAGCATGTCCTTTATAGAATGTCACTCCCATCACAGTCTGTCTGAAAGAAACTCGTTCCCTTGCCAAAACTCCAGTCTCCGCTACAGTCAAACCCAGGCATTCCTGGATATCTTGGTGCCATCGTCCTCTTGGTCTACCCCTTCCTCTTTTACCTGGCACCTTGCCTTCCATCACCGTTCCCTCAAGACCGTTGTGTCTCTTGATGTGACCAAAGTATTTGCATTTTCTAGCCAAAATGGAATTGATAAACCAGTTCTCCTCTATGCTCAACTCTTTCCGACTGTCTACATTTGTCTTTTTCTCTGTCCAGGCTATTCTGAGGATCTCTAGGTAACATTTTGACTCAAAGGATTCTTTTCTTTGTCTGGAAGTTCTGGTAGTCGTCCATAATTCGCAGCCATAAGCTGCCACAGGAAAAACACAGGCTCTCAAGACTTTTACTTTTACCATTTTGTTGGTGCTCTGCCATAATTTCTTCAGGCTGTTCAGTCTCTGCATTGCCATGGCTAGTCGTCTACTGATTTTTTTTCGAGCAGTCGCCATTTTTGTCAATTCTGGAGCCCAGATATTCAAAATGTGTGACCTGATCTATTTCCTCACCACCCACTGTAAATTTATGCTGACATTGTGTTTTGTCGGTGGTCATTATCTTTATTTGATTTATGTTTATGAACAGGTTTTGATCTTTACTATGTCCATTAACGGCTGAAAGTAGCTGCTCTAGCACTTCTGCACTTCTTGATAGTATCACTGTGTCGCCTGCGTATCGTAAGTCTGGAATCTCGTACCCGCCAATCGTTAATGGGGTCAAAACTTTCAATGTTCTCGTCTTCTCAAACATTTCTTATTATACATTCCGCATATATGTTGTATTGATAAAGTGAGAGGGTACATCCCTGTCTTACTCAATATAATGTGAGGCATCAGGGTTAAAAACGTATCAACACCTGGCATGAAGGATCTGTATTATCTCACAAACTTGAACATCAGCCTCTCTGGGCTAACATCTGCAGCTTTCAATCCTAGCTTGAGAAAGAACGATTACAGCATAATTGGATAATGGTAAACACAGTGACTTCAGACCTTCAGAGGTTTGTGTGAATTTGTTGCCATGATCATTCTAGGGATTTAAGACAATTACAAAGCTGGCATATCTGCGAAAGCACCCAACATTAGATATTGATCAAAGTAACATAATCACACCAATCAATGATTGCCTGTAGGTTGATAACATTGCAGTTAATGAATTAGGTTGAATTTGATCTCAGGCAGGGAGGACACCTTAGAGGACAGAGCAGGACTGTCTTCAACAAGCAAGCTATTTAAACCATTAGCATCGGTACTCATTGCCATAAGCAGAGAGTGAATGAGCACCTATAGTATTTTTTTTTGTTTTGCGTTCGCCTTATTTCTCTAATCCCCAAGACGGTGTGCGTTTCCTGTGGTTTTTATTTTGCGCCTGTCGGCCCAGTGCATCCGACTTCAGCATGCATTTTATGTAAGGGTCTGCTTCCTCCTGCATTTTTCTAATGGTTTGCTTCCCCAGGGTAACGGCCGGTGCTGTGATGGGGATCGAACTCAGCACCTTAGAGTTGTGAGCCGTGCCACTTAACCACTAGGCCACACGTCCCCTGCACCTATAGTATGCCTGAGTGCATTGATGTCAATTCTGTATAAGAAAACATTTGACAAGTTTGATAATAACAGAAAGGATATACGAAGTGTGTTCAAAAAAGTATCTGACCTTAATTTTTTCAGTGGAAACAAATCAAGCATGGGTTATGTCTTTTAGCAGGGAAGTATTCACCATGTCCATGCGAACATGTTTTCCCGTCCACGGATTGCATGAGTCACTAACAGTCAGTCTTTCAATGTGGAGTGTAGTGAGCACCCGTCGCGTTTTCATTCACAACAAAATGACGGAAAGAATTTAGTAGTGCTGCTGCACCAAATTTTGCCCCCAAAAAATAGGCGATACCCAAGTGGAAACTATTCGGAAGATTCAACAGGCTTTTGGTGATGATGCCATAAACATCACATAGATCAAGGTGCGGTACCATTGTTGCAAAGATGGCCACACATCAGGGGAAAGCGGTTCATGTTCCTGTAGGCTATCAACAAGCCAAAATTATGAAATCATTGACCAAGCACAGATTTTGGTCTTACAGAACCATCCGAGAACTGGTGAGGTGAGGTGAGGATAAGCATTGGTTCGGTGCACTACATTTTGAGCGAGGATTGGACTATGTGGAGATAGTCCGTGAAATTAGTGCCGAAGCCACTAACCGTGAATCTTAACCAACTACATCTGGAAGTCTCACAAGACATGCTGGACTGTGCAAACAGCGATCTTTTCTCCCGACATGGACCCTTGCGATTTTTTTACTGTTCCCAAGCCAAAAATTCAGCTGAAAGGGACCTGATTTAAGTCACAAGAAGACATTATGCAGAATGTGATAACTCAGCGGAAGTGCATTCTCAAAGAGGCTTTCCAACAATGACGGAACTGCTGGGGGGAGTGTGTGGAGCTCCAAGGAGAGCACTTTGAAGGAGATTAGAGTTTCAAACCTCCAGATGAGTAATTGTATTTTTCCAGCCCATAGGTGGAATAATTTTTTAACACACCTCGTATATAGGCATGAAGTCAGAACTTTAAAGCCCTGTATATAACACTATTTGTATTTGTTATGCCACGATATTAACTTTTTTCTTTTCCTTTTCAGATAAAGCTGTAACTGTTGTATGATGGATACAATCATCAGGAATTAAGGAATACAATGCTTGTTCCTTCTGTATAAACACCTGCAGGCTACAGTTGAAGAGAGATTGATATAGTAAAATATTAAAATGGCAGACTGTAAAGTCTGTTGGACATGTAGAGGGGTCTTTACCAGTAAAATAGAGTCCAAGGATGCTTTGGAATCTCATTTAAAATCTTGCAGTAGAAATTACCTGGTAAAGAATACAGAATTGTTTGATTATTTTGCTTGTGATAGAGCAGATTATGTTGCACTCAGGAACTTGAAAAGAAGCTTAAATAGACATGGCCGGCGTGCAATCTCAAGCATGCATGTGCAGACAGTACTACCACAGAGTATAATCAAAGCTCTCTTAGCCTTGTGTGTTTATGATTTCCCAGCATATCAACTGAATTCCCTTTTGAAGTCAAAGAATCAACACCTACAAAAACAGAACAAGAACAAGAACACTCCTGAGACAGTTTTGACAGAACCAGACAAATATCAGTATCCTCTTCTGAACAAAGAGTGTCAAACAACCATTGAAACTGGTCATTCTTCATCCAGTTCACTGGACAAAGATACAGATCTGCTGCTGATAGATGGTTGCAACACATCAGACTCCATGACTTCATTATGCAACACAGTAACCTGCATTAGTGAAGTTAAAACTGTGAAAACAGCACATGTGCTAAATGTCGCTACTTCTCTGGACAACATAGCAGGCAGTGATCAGATAATGGTTGCACATGCATCAGACCAACTTCTAGACAAAGAGAAAGAGTTACAGAGACAGAATGAAAAGATACTGACAGCTCAATGTGACATATCAAAAGTTAATCTAGAGTCTTTCTACATCTGCAAGCTGTGTTCACATAAATCAAAATCTGATAAACTCATGCTGCGGCACTTGGCTTCTCACAATGATGGCCATCCATTTGAATGCTCGTCATGCTTGTTCACAACCATCTGGCGGAAACAGTGGAAACAACATTTGCAGCGCAAGCATGGGGAGCAGAAAATCCTCTGCCATTTGTGTGCTGCAGAGTTTGTTAGAAAAGATGTATTTGAGCAACATGTTGCATCTGCTCATGCAGGTACTTATTTATGATGTATCGAGATAGAAAGGGTTACATGTGTGTGTGTGCATCCATATAGACTGAGTTATAAGTGCTCGACCTACTGAAGTAGGATGTGTTGAACTGAAAGGTGGAAATTACGCAGTCAAACTGTAAGCTACGGAACAACGCATTCCGTTCTGTGGACTATATCCTGCTACTTGCAAAGCCCTTTTAAAGTCTTGGCAGCGAGAGATTGAAAATGAACGAAGAAGAAGTGTGTGTGCATGTGCATCCATATAGACTGAGTTCCATGTGTGTGTGCATTCATATAGACTGAGTTCCATGTGTGTGTGTGTGTGCATCCATATATACTTCAATTCAATGTGCATCCATATAGACTGAGTTACATGTGTGTGTGTGTATGTGTGCATCCATATATACTTCAATTCAATGTGCATTCATATAGACTGAGTTCCATGTGTGTGTGTGTGCATCCATATATACTTCAATTCAATGTGCATCCATATAGACTGAGTTACATGTGTGTGTGTGTGCATTCATATAGACTGAGTTCCATGTGTGTGTGTGTGTGCATTCATATAGACTGAGTTCCATGTGTGTGTGTGTGCATCCATATATACTTCAATTCAATGTGCATCCATATAGACTGAGTTACATGTGTGTGTGTGTGTGTGCATTCATATAGACTGAGTTCCATGTGTGTGTGTGTGTGCATTCATATAGACTGAGTTCCATGTGTGTGTGTGCATCCATATAGACTGAGTTCCATGTGTGTGTGTGCATCCATATATACTTCAATTCAATGTGTGTGTGCATCCATATAGACTGAGTTACATGTGTGTGTGTGCGCATCTATATAGACTGAGTACCGTGTGTGTGTGTGTGCATTCATGTAGAATGAGTACCATGTGTGTGTGTATCCATATAGAATGAGTTACATGTGTGTCATAATGATGTCAAGTGTCGTCTCCGCATCGAAAGTTGACTACAATAGATCTCCAACATCCTTTATCTCTTGCCTTGATGGTACACACTGACAGAATGTTGTCAGTCCATCTCTTGATGTCTTCCCACTTATATCACTGCCTTCCTTTTACCCGCCTACGTCTAGCATTGTTTTCAGCATTGAGTCATCTCTCTTTACACGTCCAAAATATTTTGTTTGCCAAATTGTTTTTTGCGTTCAGTAATTCTTTTCCCATTCTTTATCTCCCTATTTGTTCGCTTTTCCTTCCATGAGATGCGGTTCATCCTTCTTAATACCAAAATTTTAAAGGACTGTACTTTATTTACAAGCAGATCGTTCATCATTCATGTTTCCATACCAAAGAGCGTTTGCAGTGCATTTGTTAATTGTCTGAATGTCAATATATTTTTCATGTTGTTAAATTTATTTTTGGCCATTCCTATTCTCTTCTTCACCTCCATCTCACATCTACCATCATCTGGTATGATCTGTCCAAGGCACAAGACACTATTTACTTGTTTAGCATCTCACAGTTCACAGATGGCATCATATTTGTGTGTGCAAACATAAAAAAGAAGAAACTATATCAAAGAGGTTAATAGGGATCAAGATGCTGAGCAGCGCATGAGCTACATCGGTCAGCGACCCATAGCTGACTGCTAGCGTCAGGGCCAGCGAACCATAGCTGCCAAGACCCTTCTACACCTCCACGCAGTGATCCTGGATAACAGGTAGCAGCGGGGCAGACTGGCTAAGGAGAAGGGATCGAAGAGGAAATGCTAACCCGGTACTCAAAAAATGCTTGCTGAAGTCGGAGTGTTGGACCGAAAGGTGCAAATATCACAGCCAAGCTGTAAACTATGACACAACGCATTCTGTTCTCTGGACTACATTCTGCTACTTACCCTTTCAGGGTTTGGTAGTGGGAGATTGAGAACGAACGAAGAAGAAGAAGAAAGAGGTTAATAAACAACAAAACAAAATGTTTACTTTCTGGAGTTTGCTTTCTTGATTCTGTTATGTGCAATGCTAATTATGAGTTAGAGAGTTTACTACATTAGAGGGGTTAGACAGCAGTGTTAATTGAATCTTACAACATGCTATAAGTGCAGCAGTGGGCCAATTCACATCTCTGTCTGTCACATACATAGCCATGCTGTAAACCTTTTGAACAAGAAGAATATGGTCTCAACTGCAGTTAGTACATGAAAGCACTTCATAGGCTCTTCGAGTTGTGGCTTTTTTTTTTTTTAAACAATGTACTAGCATGTCTTGCTAGAATTCTCCTTTTTTGCTTTTTATTTATATTCTTCATAGAATAGTGTGTCCAATTCTTTGCATAAAATTGTTGAGATCCAGGATTCAATCTGGCACATTCATCAAATAAACCCAAATTATTTTCCATTTCCAATTGATTTATAATTTTTGTCATCAATGGATGCAGATTTAATTAAATCACCTGAGCATTACAATTGTGTGCTTTATTTGTTTTGATTTTTTTTTTAAAGTGAATAATTTAAAGTTATACATAATTGTGTTTATTAATTATTGAAGTCACACAACACTTACTAGGGATCGATTTCCTTCTGCAGATTTCACTGAAAGGACAGGGAAGAATAAATTACAGTGTGACGACTGTGGATACAGGGCTAGAAATGTGGCATCCTTGAAGGAGCACAAGAGAAAACATACTGGTAAGCATTGATGATAGTAATAATTACTCATTGCAAGCGAAGATAGGGACAGCATCACATGTGCTCTAAAATATCTCATAGGACTGTAAAGTCCAATCTTGGCACATCAGACTGCTGCACTTGAGACACACATGTAAGGAGTCATCTGTGGGATTGTTGTACATTGTCTTTTCGTACTGCTCATTTTCTCTAAGCCTTGGCGATGATGTTTCATTCTGCGATCTGTGCACATTGTGTGATGCTAGTGCACCAGATGGAACA
This sequence comes from Ariolimax columbianus, assembly GCA_036924085.1. Lineage (NCBI taxonomy): Eukaryota > Metazoa > Mollusca > Gastropoda > Stylommatophora > Arionidae > Ariolimax > Ariolimax columbianus. The sequence continues at coordinate 108,846,786 of JAVGWX010000001.1, read as the reverse complement.
GTTCTGTGCAAACATCTCCCAATTGTAGAACTTGAAAAGATTATAAATCTGCAATCCATGACCGACAGAAGAGACTGCAGAGCCCAGCAGCAAGCAGAGAAACTAAGAAGACTGACAGACCATCCAATCAGAGACTAAATAGATTTGGAAAAGGGAAACTACAGCGGAGAAACTTTGCAGGGATATCCAAAGCAAAGATGAGCGAAGACCCTATGAACACCATAACACCAAAGCCCATCCCTACTGTATGTAAACCCACATGGAAGCAGCATATCATTCCAGAGGTGGTAGAAAATATACCAGGTATTGGAAACAAGAACAGCCAGACTGAAAAAGAAAGAAGAGACACAACCCTGAGGTACATAGTGGGAAAACTACCCAAGCATGGACTGAACCCATGCATACACCGACGGTTCTGTAACAAACACAACACAGAACGGAGGGGGAGGGGTATTCCTGAGCCTAACAAATGGTAGAAAAATAACACTGTCAGTGGCAACTGGAAAATTCTCAAGCAATTTCAGAGTGGAGGCAGAGGCACTGAGGGCTGCAGTAGAAGAAATGCTGACAGGCGAAAGCAATGAAAGCCAGATAGTCCTGTTTACAGATGCCCTGTCCGTGGTTACAGCACTGAAAAATACAGAACTTAATAATTTAAGAGCAGTACTCTGTCAACTATGCCAGCATTCCGCACCAAAAAGAGTAGTGGTACAGTGGGTTCCATCTCACTGTAACATGCAAGGCAACGAGGAGGCAGACAGACTGGCAAAAGAAGTTGCAAGACTACCACAACCAGATTCTAGTGTGACCTACGAAGAGTCCAAAAGGTTTATTAGGGCCAGATACATGGCCAAATAGGAAACAGAACATACTGGCTACACAAAAAATTATGCCTATTACTAGTTGAACAGAAGACTCCGCACAGGCCACAACAGACTGAGGTACCATCTATTCAATAAACTGAAGATAGGTGGCACTGACGAATGCACCTGTGGTACAGGGAAAATGACCACTGAACATCTGCTGCAAAATTGCCCGACAAACGAGGACTAGAGAAAGCACATGTGGCCATCACCAGTGGCAACACTAGACAAGATCTTTGGCAGTGTCGACATCCTCACGATGACCGCTGCTTTCTTCAAACAAATTCAAGTTGACGTCTGACAGCGTACGAAGAAGAAGAAGATTTCACGCTTTCATTTCTTGGGAGATGAGCTCCTTACCTCCCAGCTATACTAAATGTTTTTTTAATAGACTCAATTTTTATATGAGTTATAAGTTCTGTTTTCAATTATTTATTGATGCACGACTTAGTCTCTTGTACACTAAAGAAGTTAGCTGATTTAGTCTCTGGTACACTAAAGAACTTGGCTGACAGCCTCTTGTACACTGAAGAAGTTGGCTTTGCTCTACTGGTTGCTGATCACCTTAATGTATGTTGTTGATACTGTATTATTGTTCTTTACTTCCATTTTGTGAGTGTTGGATTACTTAATGTGGGTATTGTTTTTAATGTCTGTCCAAAAACTGAGTATTTAAGTTATTATTTTGTCCTTTGCTTTATTTTTACCTTTAAAGTGAACATCTTGAGCATTACCTTCAATCTGTACCCTCTAGTGCCTGTATATTAGTGCAGCTCTCCCATCTTGGCCACATGCTTGATGATATCTCCTGTGACATTACTTTGTAAATGTTTAAAGATAGTCCACCACTATTTTCAAGAATGATGATTTATGTATTTGTTTGATGTGATACAAACTCTAGATCAGTGCTTTTCAACCTGCGCGATACTGCCCACTAGTGGACGATTTTAACTTTCAGATGGGCGGTGGCAGAAAAATTGCTTACTGTATTAAAAACACAACCTAGGGAAACTGTGGCAGAATACCAGCAAACCAACAAAAGTTATAATTTTGAGAACCTATCTTTTGTTCCATGGCAGCTATACAACTGAAACATGGGCAGTTACCAAAAACCTCAAGGAATAGAATCGAGTCATTCGAGTTAAAATGTTACAGAAGGGTCCTCAGAATACCGTGGACTGAAAAATGAATACAGACATTTGACAAGAGTTGGGCATAGAGGAGAATTGGTTTATAAATTCCACCATGAACAGAAAATTGAAATACTTTGGTCACATCAAAAGACACAGCGGTTTTGAAAGAACTGTAATTGAAGGTATGGTGCCAGGCAAGAGAAACATGGGCAGACCAAGAAGGCAATGACACCAAGATGTCAAGGAATGCTTGAGTATAACTCTGGAGCAGACTAGAGATTTGGCAAGAGATCAAATTTTTTTCAGACGGGCTGTGAATGCTTGAGCAGACTAGAGATTTGGCAAGAGATAAATTTCTTTCAGGCGGGTTGTGATGGGAGCGACATTTTGCAAAGGATGTGTTACGTAATGATAATCAACATTGAAATTACACAGACCCAGTGGACATTAGCGGAATTTTCTGCATTTTAGATTTTAGTGGGCGGTTAGAACAATTTACCCTCATGAAAGTTATAAAAGTGGGTGCCAGATATAAAACAGTTGAAGATCACTTCTCTAGATTATGAAAACGAAAAATATCCCAACAAAATCTCTATACACAATATCTATCTTGGGACTTCCTTTGCCTATTTCAATTGTATACTAAATTCTTGATTTTGCTCCCTATTGTAATCATCCATCACTCAATATTCCACCAGTCTAAAGTGGCTGCTGTAGGTTCTAAATGTTGTTATAGCCGGGGGTGGGGTTGAGGATGAACTCTCAACACCAACTAAATGTTCCCATGGCGTGCATCTCATATAACCTCTGACAACTCAGTCCAACAGGGGCGGAAGGCTAGTCACTGACGCCTTAAAACCAGTAGTTTCGGGCAAATGAGGCTCAAAAGCCTCGGAAGGCAGCTCATCTAGGAGAAAGAAAACTCTGATTTCAAACAATCTGAAGCCTTGCAGATAAGATACTAGCGTATCTTGTCGAATTTTGTCAGATATGGCTGTGCAACCTGTTTTCTGATAACTCTGAAAGTCGGTCAGCATCTACCAAACCTGACAACTGACAATGTGCGAAAGAGCAAACTCAAGATGATACAATACCTTATCCTAGAGTGATGAAACACAACCTGAGCTGAGTGTTGTGGCAGGGCAGACCAGGCCCTTAGCCTTGGTTGGTGGCTGGTCTAGGAGTGAATCCCCGACAGGCGAACAGATAGAGCATTGCTCTGCTGATCCGGCAGCTTCTGCAGCTAGCCTTGTTCCAAATGTATTGGGATCACCTTTCCTTTGGAGTAAACAAGGCAGACCAAGAGAGGGACCATACTGCATGGACCCAACATATATTTCTGCCCGGACTTTGTGCTAATAGCACAATTACTATCATATGACAAGATGAAAAGAGCCAATGATAAAAGTGGCTGCATATAATTAATTTTTTTAAACAAAGGAACTGTGCACATTATATTACTATTTTTGTTTGATTGCATTTACTTTGCATAATGTTTTCTGTTTTACATAAAATCATTCATTTTCTTTCTTTTTAAGGTGAGGTAGTTGAATGTCCGCATGATGGCTGTGGTTTTAAATCAATGTATGAGAGATCCCTGCACAAGCATTTGAGACAGAAACACTCTAAAGAAAAGACTCAGGTCTGTTATATCTGTGGCTTCCAAACACGGCACACTTCTTCTTTGAGTAAACACATGATGTTGCACAGAGACTTTAAGCCTTACAAGTGTGCTCACTGCTCCTTCACTGCCCTGTACCCTTCAGAGGTGATCTCACATGCCAAGAACAAGCATCTGAAGCAGAAAAGGTTTTCCTGCCCACTGTGCCAATTTCAGACAAGCTATCCATTAGCTATTCAAAAACACATAGAGCGCCACAGTGGGATCAGAGGATACGCCTGTTCTGTTTGTGGCAAAGCTCTAGAGAGCATGTCCAAAGCTAAGAAGCACATGATGAAGGAACATGGTTGTACCGATTACAAAATTATAAATGAGTCTGCAACTGAAAAAGTGAAACCTAATGATTTCAAAATCAAAATCTGTAGTGAAAGTCAGTTAGATGACTCGTATCATGTCGTGGTCGTAAATGCAGATACAGTCAAGAAGGAAGTTGCAGAGAAGCTTGTCATTGATGCTGCTGTTAACTCGGAACATGATCTCCATGTAGCAAATGCTAGCTCTACAATTGCTGATCAACCTGGTAGTGCATCAGAAGATTTGATGTCCGCGTCTTTAGAACATGAACCTAATCTGTTTAATAGTAGCTCTCAGCCAAGTAAAGGCGGTAATCCTATGTTGTCGGCTACAACGAATGACCTTGGTGACACTGACAACTCTTTAATAGAAGATTCCCTCTTTGATCTCATGTCAGATTTCCCTAGGCCACCAGCCCTGAATAGATCACAGTCTGCCAGCACACTAATGTTTGCCTCATTTTCACCTCATGTGGTCGACAGATCAATGACACCTGACTTCTTTTTTACCGACAGTCCTTCTGTCGGCTCCTTTTTCTCCAATTTCCCTTCTAAGACTTTAGACTCAGAGTCTCTGACTCTTGGGAATTTAGCAAATTTTGACCAGACATCACAGACCACAGTTCCACCATCAAACATTGGTCTTCTTGTGTCCTCTTCATCCACTAGAGGAACAAACACACCATCACCTATTCTTCCATCCTTCATTAGTTCCACAATGACAGGAAGCATGGGCTCTCTAAACACAGGAAGTATGGCTTCATCCCTCATTCAAGAAACTGGATGTATGGATGTGGATTCAATGCTGCCCAGTTCTGTCTTATCAACCTTGTCACATTTGAATGCTGAAAGTGGTCATGAATGTTCCACAGGCAAAATTTCTTCTCAGGGGTCATTTGTGACATCTAACTCAGCTTTCGCTGTTTTGAATCAGGAGTTTTCTAGTGAAATACATACAGCTGTGGCTTCAATTCGTTCACCTGATGGTTGTGGTGTTGAGGTAGAGCAGGTCCACTGTATAGGTGAAGAGTCTCCTTTTCCAGAAAATACTGTCTTAAATTTATCTTCCCATCACCAGAGCAGAAAATAAAATGTGATGTATCCCCATTGAAGAAGAATAAATTAAGCTTCCTCACAGAAAGTAATTAGTTTTCTGCATCCCCAAAATGGCTGATATTTCAACTTGGAATCCTAGTATTCAAACAGGCAGATTATGCCTGCTGCAAGGTAGCCAAGGCTATCCATATTACGTTCTTTATTTTTCATTGTTTACTTTCTGCATCTGACTAAACCTGGAAGAAGGTAGATTATATATTGGGTAGAAATTTCATTACATTTTTTTATTTACCAGAACATCGACCAACAGGCTACTATTATAGATTTTCAACTGCCAGCGGTTATTTTACGTGCACATCGTGTACACAGGATCTCCATGATTTTCATCAATCTCAAATATGATTGTATGCTTATCTTACTTCCCTTGAGACTTGGGAAATTTGAAACCCCACTATTTCATGCTTTCGTTTCTTGACAAGCAAGCGTCTTTACCTTTCAGCTATAGCAACCACTGATATTTCAACAGTGAACAGATAAATACAAAATAGCTACAGATAACTGAAACAAGTGCTACATCCACATTAAAGTTAATGGGTATTTGTGTAATAGTAGGTGGCCAAGCAGTTTGGATACTGATCTTTCAATCGAGTTGAACCATTCAACACCTTAGTGCAGCATGGATTTTTTAGAGGTAAAATAAAAATCTTGCCTGTGCACTACATAGCAACTGCGTGGGGAAGTTCCCATGATGAGCCCAGGTATTTGGAATAAATGCTGTAATTATATCTTTCTTTACATAGATGACAAATATGAACCTCAAAAATTGAGGCCCCAAGAAAATTTATTAATATAATAGGAAGAGATATGACCTGCAGCCAGATGATGGGACAATCTGAAAATTCAAACCTGAGTGGAGCAAAGTGTAAGAGAAAGAGTGGCCACTATGACAAAGGACCAGCCAATCATACTTGAAGGTCCACTCAAGAGTTCTATAAGAGAACAAAATAAGACAATATCTGAAGGATCAAAAACCAGACGAAGTAATCAGGCCTAAAGGGAAAAGTTTGATAAGATAGCACAGTGTTTTGTCTATACCGCTTTGTAGTAGATGAGAGACAAAACAGTAGGCATAGAAATATTAAGCTTTTCCGTGGAAGACAGAATACTGATGTTGTGTATATCAGTAAGGGGAATCTCAGAACACAGAGCAGGACTAACAAGCTACAGGAACTGTAAGTGCCAATAACCTTCAAAATTTACTTGAGTATTTCAGTTTTATGTGCAGTCAGATATCCATTTTGGAGATGGGTGGATTGCAGCATGCTGAAAACGGATAACAAACCTGGCCCATTTTTCTGTGAATGTGTGAGAACTCTACCATTCATCCACCGACATTGAAGTAAGAAGCATTGAAATCAAATGGTGTGTCCATATTTTTTGCAGCTTGAACAAGAAACAACTACTTTAGAATGCAAAGTTGAAATATCTAATTTAAAAATTGAACATCACATTTGATGGGCCTAAAGACATTTTTATAGAAACACACCTTGAATGTTTGTGTTCACACCTATTTTATACTTCTTTTTATATCCAATTTGCTCTTAATGAAGCATAGAGCACCCACTGTAGTCAGACCCTTACAGAAGCCTACACTACAGCACTTTTTGTGTTCTACTAGTGGTTGTTTCGGTAAAATGTTGTGTACCATGAGGTTGCTAGCCCTGTGCAAAACCATCTTTTACTACATACTTGGACAGTTGCAATGGCCACATTCTTTGTTCCCTCGGATCCACATGGATGCATTACATACTAGAAGTTGTAAATGTATTTAACATGGTAGTCTCAGGACGCTCGCCTTTGATGAAATGAATGAAAGCGCAAAACGCCTGACATTCAAACCCTGCAAATTTCAAACGCTATTTTTATCAATGGGAGGTGAAATCGAGCATCTAGTCCTATCAGAGATGGTTGATAAACTCAGAGGTCCCGTTCTCACGGTGTGCATGTGAAAGACTCTTTAAAAATTGAAATGAGTATGCTGTTATCCGCTGTATGGGCCAAAATTTTGAAAAATTATGTAATTCCAATTTTTCCCCATACCTAGTAAGCCACAGGAAGTAGAATTACTACCTGTTTGAATATCAGAATTCCAAGTACGTTATCACTAGACCAGGATATATATTTTCAATTCATTTTTATTTGAAGTTTATTTTTACCAAATCTAGACTAAATAATGGCATTCTCATGAATGAAGTGTTGGAAACTTCATTGTGCTAGGTATGCCATTGTGGACAGACAGGTTGCCTTCAGATCTGTCTTTTCCCTTAACTCTGTGCAGGATCACATACTGCATTTAAGGCATGTTGTGACCATGAACCCAGTACCTTTCCTGCAATAGATTCTAACTTTCTAAGCACTCGTCAATCATATGCTCTTAGGATAAGTAAGAGTAATAAATAAGAACTTAATTGTTGATGTTCATTCATAACGTGTGATGAAGACCTTACTCTCTCTGTTTAGCCATGTGGACAATCTTTTCCCTATGCTCTGTCTGCTGAAATGGGTGACTTGTGCTTAGATTTGCATTCAAGTGGAGAAGGTTTGCGCAATATGTCAACCTCACTCCCTCGTCCTTAGCTACCTTTGGCCAGTGGTAAGATATTATCGAGACCACTAGAGATAGCACTTAATAGAGACAGCCTTTCATAAATGGTTGACTGCGTAGAATACACGAATGAAAAGGGTACAATAAGATCACAAATGTGAAACTATTGGAAAGAATGTGATGGATACCAGTGAAACATGACGTACAGAGGAGGCACTGGTGCTGGATAGGCCACACATTATGGAAAACAGTAAACAACATTACATGACAGTCTGTGTTTTAGAATCCACAGAGCAAGAGAAATAGTTGACGACCGCTACACGCATGGATTAGGGAGCTAGATGCTAATATCAGGATGGTAGGCAAGACGTAGACAGAGCTGGTTCGGATGGCTCATTATAGGAAGACTTGGTGTGTGTTTATTGAAGACTATGTTTCGCAAGAAGAGGTCTTTTTTTAAATATTGGTAATGGAAATAGGTTGCCTACTCTTTTTGATTTCTAACTGCCAAGGGATTTTTTTACACGCTCGACACTGAATATGGGAGTCTGATCTCATTACCCAGGGATCAGGGGAATTTTAATCGGAAGATCCACATACAAAATTCCCGGTCAATTATTTCTACGTTGCTCCAGGCCTAGTAACCTGCAGGAAGTTTAAAATGCCTTCGGCTACCTGGCAACAGACATTAACAAGATGCCTGTTTGAATAGCAAGATTCCAAGTATACGTTGTTGCTTCGAATGCCCACAATGAGTAGGTCTACTCTTTTGTGCACTCAGAAAATTACGATAAGTGATGGGTTGCAGTAGCTTTCCGCACATCCCAAGCGTGCTGATGAAGGTGGAGCGGGTTGTGCTATGCTTGGCTTCAGCTGTGTGTCGTTCACTACTATGGGGATCACATCAAACCCCTACCTTGTTGGCCTGGCTGCCATGAAAACAGCCCATTTTCAGGGAGGGCTACGAGGCAGCCGAGGTGAGGGTCTTGGCGAGTATATTTTGCCTGACTAACATTCTGATCAGTATATTTTGCCTGACCAGATGCTAGTCCCCCCCCCCCCCCCCCCCCCCCCAAGTATAAGTAAATAGGTTGATAGTAACTGATTACTTGTTTCTTTATTGCTAAAATATTTTGCACGGTTAGTTTTGTATGTATTTGAGTCTGGGTCTGAGAGAGCAACATGGCATATTGAATTGAAGTGTTTTGTAACATTTATGTCTTGGTTACCTAAGATTATTTTCATTAATATGTAGGTATAAAAATATGTTGTTGTTTTTTTTAATTTATAAATGTTACAACTAATATTACATAATAAAATGTGTCCTTTTGATGTTCAGTTAAACGCCCTCTTTGATTATTTTTTTATTGTACCTATTTGTATTGTCCATCAATTAAACACTTACACAACAGCATTAAGAGTGAGTCAAATTGACGAAAAGTTACTTGACCTCGTGCGAGTCCCAGGGCATCTTATTGTAGAAGAGAAATGCCTCAGTGGAGAGTTCTGTGGCAAGAATATGTTGTAAGATGTGACTAGCCTCTAGGGTAGAAGACTTTCCAACTCATATTGCACACGCTACCATTCACACAGATCAAACAAACAAAAATAACCTGTTGAGGGCTACCTACCTGTCTGGTTTGAAAGAAATAGTCAATCACTCATTTTTTCCGGGGATCGGAAGAGAATGAAGAAATATAACTATGTCATATCTGGCGAAGATGGCGCCATAACTGGCTGCGAGTCTACATTTCTCTACTGTTTTGGATCATTATGGATGCCGCCAGACCACGGATTTGCCTGGAATTCACACTAGTCGACGACTTACACTTGTGTTCACGGAAACGTGGTGTTGTTTTCCGTTGCGACTTGTTATTTCGTTCTTTTTTTGTGATTTCTTCCATCCGTTTATCCTGGTCTGGACGCGGCTGAATGGAACAACGCTTATACCTGTGTCGTATTTCACGGGTTAGTTCTGCCGGTTCACCTTCACGAATTTGGCGTGTGGGAATTTTAGATGCTACAATGATGAGATGAATACAGCTGGGGAGAGATGCCAGACTCACTCAGACGCTGAATGTTGTCCCATACGACCTCTTGTGGTTATCGAAAAGGCACGACAAACTGCGTTAGATGCCATCCCACCTTTCTACCCTGCGGGTTACCTGTTTACGGTAAGGCTTCGGTGGTAACCCTGAGGCAAAATCTGCATCCTATGCTATCTCCAGTCGTCTCGATGAATGTCTTGCCACTGGCAAAAGGTAGCTTAGGCTCTGTGAGTGAGGTTGACAAGAGGCGCAGTTTCTTCCTCACTTTAATCCAAATCACCTCGCAAGTCACCCATTTCAGCGGACACAGCAAGAGATACGACTGTCCATACGGCTGAACAAAGAGAGTGGTCTTCATCACTTGTGATGGACAAGTATTATCATGTTGTTACTATGAAAGACACTCGTTTTTAGTAATTTCAACATATGACAATGTTCCTTGGTGGAGGGCGACAGTGACTATTCTTACATTCTGAGACAAACTTGAGAAGGTTGGCTGGGGTCTCGCTGGCTGTAGTGCATTGGGGGGTTATTAATAAGCTTTCCACTATGAGCATTACGGTATCAATCCCAATGCAGACAGCTTCCAGTGAGCTCGACACAGTAAGTGATAAGTATATTTCACCTGACAATGTTACCCTTTGCTTCCCATGCCATGTCAATAAAGATAACTAAGGAAGTTCATTAATGGGGCTGGCAACTGTATCTTGTAAAATAAAATGTTACGTAACTCACTACTACATGAACACTTGAATAAATACTGCAAGGAGGCCAAATGCAGTAGAGATATATATTTATGTTAAGACCTGATAAGGAAAAGAAAATATACTGGCCAAGACCCTCACCTCGGCTTTCTCGCAGCCCTTCCTGGAAATGGGCTGTTTTCATGGCAACCTGGCTAACGAGTTGTGTATTGACGCGATCCCTGTAGTAGTGAGCGACACACAGATGAAGCCAAACATAGCACAGCCACCTGCAGGACCCCGATCTACCTTCATCAGCACGCTCAGGATGTAAAGAAAGCTACCGCAAACGTCACTTAACGTCCTTTTCAGAGCAAACAAAAGATTAACCTGCTCATTGTGGGCATTTGCAAACAACAGCAAACACTACAATAATGTAGGAGATATTCCTGGAATGTTCTTTAAAATTAGTGGATATACTTTTCTTGAATCATTTTTGTTGTGAAGGTTTTTCTTTTAAGTGTTGTGCACGATTGTTAGGCCAACTTTATTGCATATATCAACCACTCTGAATGAAAGCAAATCATCTTGGGGTATCAATTTATTGTCAATTGGTATCCAGATGCTGAGCAGCGCATAGCTGACGACTGCTAGCGTCAGGGCCAGTGAACCATAGCTGCCAAAACCCGTCTACACCTCCACGTGGTGATCCTAGATAACAGGCTGCAGCAGGACAGACTGGCTAAGGAGAAGGGATCGAAGAGGGAATGCTAATCCGGTACTCAAAAAATGCTTGCTGAAGTCAGATGTGTTGGACCGAAAGGTGCAAATATTGCAGTCAAGCTGTAAACTACGACACAACGCATTCCGTTCTCTGGACTACATTCTGCTACTTAAGCCCTTTCAGGGTTTGGTAGCGGGAGATTGAGAACGAACGAAGCCAAGCCATATTGTCAATCACTGGCACACAATTTCATTCTTTATATACAAAACAGAGGGGTTAACAACATAATTACATATTAAAGAGACATGCCATACATATAAAGGACACTTGAAAGAGAGCCGAGGTAATGCAGTGGCTAGTGCACTGACTTCTCAGCCGAGCAATCAGGGTTCAATCGCCAGTTGGTGTGAGATTTTTCCAATCGCAATACAGCTGCTGAGCTCAATCCAGCTTAAAAAATTAAGTACTAGAATAACTTGGGAAAGTAAAATCGGCAGGCGTGATGTTGACCATATTACCCTTAGTGTGCCATTGGTCAAGAAAAATATTGACCTAACACCATAATCCCAATATGCCGCACTGGCATGTTAACTGAATCTTTAATTTGTTCATGTTCAAAACAAAAATGGTTAACAACGTTACTACATATTGAAGAGACAAGCCATATGTAATATACATACATTTGAGAGACACTCAAAACCCCTGTACGCATCCATTGACACTGACACTGGAAGGTTGGTATGACTAGACTTAGTCACTCTACTTCTGCTATGGGGTGTAAATGCCTTTTCTTTTTATAATGACTTCTACAACAAAGTCACAGAGGAAAATAGAAGTAGAGTTAAACTACAATTAAAAAGGGTTAGTGCAAAGGATTGTTAATTACAATTTTATAATTTGGTCCACTTTTCGTTCTATTCTGTGATCACTTATAATTGCATACATCTGATAGAATTCAGGATACGCCACTGCTTTTGAATCTGTTTTAACTGCAAAAGTCTTCCCCCGACCGATTGGAGGTGCAGAGAAGGCTGTCCTCGAACAGTATGGCTCCAGCAAGTAGCAACTTCCTCCTCCGCCTTAGACGAGGCCTGGAACCACGCCACCGCTGTTGGTCATGGATGTGGCAGGCTGACGCAACGGGTCTCAGACGCCTAAGCGAACATTATTATTATATAATGTCATGCTCCAACAAATGATAGACAGCTCTAAAGTTAGAAATCATAGTTGTCGGTTTGAAGAGACCGTAAGCTAATATGGAATAGGGTCAAGGAATGTGAATGGAGAATTATTTTTTTAAATGTATGAGCTTTAAATCAACTGGTGATTAATGGAAGCACTTTTCTACATAAAAGAATACTTAAGGTGACATGGATGTCACCAGATCACAAAATGGAAAACCATATTGATCATATATGCACCACTAAAAAGTTCAGCTCATCATTACATGATGTTAAAGTGTATAGAAGTGTGGATGTGACGTCCAGCCATCATTTTCTGAAAGCCAAAATAAAGATGACACTTAAGAGGTAAAAAAAAATATATAACCACAGATAAAAGTTCAATGTGAGATTCCTCAAGAAGGACACACAAGATGCATTCAAAGTCACTATTTCAAATAAATCTATTTTTTACAACATTTAAGAGAAATAGAAGAGATGGAAGGCAACTGACAACAGATTTAAAATGTATGGAATGAAAATTGCGATGTTCTGTGTAAAAAAAAAGGCCATCCACACAAATCATGGATAACAACTGAAACTATAACTATAGAACGAATAATTAAGATGCTATTGTAAACATCTGGAAGACCAGAAATTCTTAGGCCTTGGCTCAGGAAATATATAATGAAGCAAACAAAGAGGTAAAACAGAACAGAAGTACAAGAAAAAATATATTAACAATTTCGAGAGAGAAAGCTATTGCTAAAGGAAATATGAAAGACATGTACAACAGCACAAAGGAACTAACAGGCAAATATTAACACTTAAATTGATTTATCACAGATGAAAGAGGACATTTGATTAACAACACCAATGAGCAAATGAAGAAATTGGCTGAATATTTTGCAGAACTTTTAAATCGTCCGGCCCCTAACACATCACCTGCATGAAGGTAAGATTGACGTGGCATGTATCCAGGAAACGCACCTCAACAATAACCATAAATTCTCAATCAGAGGATACCAGACTTTCCGTCTAGATAGAGAAGGCCACAAAGGAGGGGTCCTGATACTGACCAGAAACAGCATACCGAGTAGCGCGGTACCTGTCAATCACACCGGACAAGCAGAAATTGTAGGAGTTGACATAATGGCTCAAGAGACGAAGCTCCGCATTTTCAATCTGTACGGACCACCAAACAGAGACCTATCGCTCTCGAGTATGGAGGTCAGAGACTCCAACTGCATAGTGGTTGGAGATTTCAACAGCCACTCGGAGAGATGGGGATACTCTGACACAGACAGCAGAGGTGACGAAGTGGAAGATTGGGAGATAGATGCAAATCTCTCCCTAATCAATAGGCCGGAGGATAGCCCTAGCTTCTATTCAAGAACATGGCATACCACCTCGACTCCAGATTTGGCCTTCTCCACACAGGACATACACTATAAAATAGACCGCCAGGTGCTCAACCAACTGGCAGGTAGCGACCACAGGCCGATCAGGCTAACCATTGACATGGAAGTAGGCCCACAGGAAACAAAACCGCTCCCACGTTGGAATTACAAACGAGCCGACTGGGACAGATTTGCAATCCTGACAGATGGGCTGTGTGAAACCATCAACACACGAAACACCAAAATGAAGCCCATGGTAGAGAGCCTAAGCAAGGCAATAATGCAAGCCGCCACTGAAACCATCCCAAGAGGAGCTATGAAAAACTATAAGCCCTACTGGAATGATGAGTTACAGAAAGTGGAAGATGCAGTAACAAATGCTAGAAACATGGCAGAACGAGAAAAATCCGTGGAGGCAAACATCGCCCTCAAAGCCGCCGCGGCGAAGTACAAACACACTCTCAAGCAAACAGCAAGAGAAAGTTGGAAAAATAAAACGGAAAGTTTAAACCTGGACAAAGAAGGGAACAAGCTATGGAAGCTAGTCAGAGCCATGAACGACGAAACCCCGTCAAATAAACAAATTACTATCAAGCAAGGCGAGAACTTGATCACAGGTAAGAAAGCCGCAAACGCCTTTGTCGATCACTATGCCAGAGCAAACCACATCGAGGTCCCTGCAGATAAGCATACAGACATTAGCGAAGAGCTAAAGGGGCACGAAAACAAAAATACGGCTCCTGAAGAGCACATGATGGCCAAACTAACAATGCGCGAAATGGAAGAGGCTATGAGAACACTAAAGAGAAGGAAATCTCCCGGAAAAGACGGGATAACAAACGAAATGCTGATGGGGCTGGGCCAAACAGCGAAGAAAAAACTACTGTCAGTCCTGAACCAAAGCTGGAAAAGGGGTATTGTACCCCAGGCATGGAAAGATGCAATACTGGTACCAGTACCAAAAACAGGAAAGGACAAAACAAATCCGAATGGATACAGGCCCATAAGCCTACTGAGCTGTGTCGGCAAGCTGATGGAACGGATGATAAACACCAGACTGATGTGGCATCTGGAAGAAAAACGAATACTAATTCCACAGCAAGCCGGCTTTAGACAGCACAGATCCACTGAGGACCAGGTCATCCTCATAGCCCAGGAGATAGAAGATGCCTACCAGGCACAGAAACACACAGTAGCTGTTTGGGTGGATCTGGAAAAGGCATTTGACAAAGTCTGGAAGGATGGACTTAGAGTCAAGCTAAGAAGAAGTGATGTTTGTGGGAAGATGTACAAGTGGATCAACCACTACCTCAAACAAAGAACGGCCAGAGTCCAAGTACAAGGGCAGATGAGCAAAAAGGTGACACTCGAGCAGGGAGTACCCCAAGGGGGAGTACTGTCACCCACACTCTTCCTGGTATATATAAACGATATTACAGAGAATATACCAAGAAGAGTCCATAGCTCAATGTTTGCAGACGATCTGGCTATGTGGACCTCTGAAAAGAATCTCACCATAGCAAGAAATCGGATGCAAACGGCCCTAACATCGCTGGAAGAGTGGGCGAACTCATGGCTGGTCAAAATAAACGAGGAGAAAACCACGTGCACAATATTCTCGCTCTCATTAAAACCCCAAAGTACCAAACTAAGCCTAAATGGCAAAATCCTGCAGCCAAACGACAACCCAACCTATCTGGGAGTCACATTTGATCGGCGCATGACATGGAAAAGTCAGATTGAGAGAAACCGAATGAAAGCCAGAGAAAGAATGGCGATCATGAGGAAACTTGCTGGCACAAGCTGGGGAGCAGACGAAGGCATACTAAAGAAACTGTACACTGGAAGAGTGAGACCAGTTCTCGAGTATAGCATCGCGGCTTGGACAACAGCAGCGAAGGCGAACTTCGATAAAGTTAACAAACTTCAAAACCAAGCTATGAGAATCATAACTGGTGGCATGAAGTCAACGCCAATTGTAGAACTTGAAAAGATTACAAAACTGCAATCCATGACCGACAGAAGAGACTGCAGAGCCCAGCTGCAGTCAGAGAAACTCCGAAGACTGACGGACCATCCAATGTACCAGAGGCTAAACAATCTGGGAACTGGGAAACTAAAGCGGAGAAACTTTGCAGAAATAGCCAAAGCAAAGATGCACGAAGATCCCATAAACGCACTAACAACACCAAAACCCATCACTACTGTACGAAAACCTACTTGGAGGCAGGATATATTTCCAGAGGTGGTAGAAAATATACCAGGTATTGGAAACAAAAACTGCCAGACCGAAAAAGAAAGGAGAGATACTACCCTAAGCTTCATAACGAAAAGCTACCCAAGCATGGACTGGACCCATGCATACACCGACGGCTCTGTAACAAACACTACACAGAACGGAGGGGCAGGAGCATTCCTGAACCTACCAAATGGCAGAAAAATAACACTGTCATTCGCTACTGGTAAGTACACGAGCAATTTCAGAGCAGAGGCAGAGGCACTGAGGGCGGCAGTGGAAGAAATGGTAACACACAGTGAAAATGAGAGCCATATAGTCCTGCTGACAGATGCTCTCGAAGTAGTCACAGCGCTAAAAAGCCAGAAAAACACTGAGCTTAATGACTTAAGAGCAGCACTCTGCAAACTGTGCCAGCAGTCCGCACCAAAAAGGGTAGTGGTACAGTGGATTCCGTCACACTGCAACATCCAAGGCAACGAGGAGGCAGACAGACTGGCAAAAGAAGGTGCAAGGCTACCACAAATAGATACCAGTATGACGTACGAAGAGTCAAAACGGCTTATCAAAGCCAGATACATGTCCAAATGGGAAACCGAACATACTGGTTACACCAAAAACGATGCCTATTACCAGTTGAACCGAAGAGAGCAGGTCGTTGTCTTCAGACTTCGCACTGGCCACAACAGACTGAGGTACCACCTCTTCAACAAATTGAAGATAGGGTGTACCGACGAATGCCCGTGCGGTACTGGTAAAATGACCACTGAACATCTGCTGCAGAACTGCCCGACATACGAGGATCAGAGAGAGCAGATGTGGCCATTGCCAGTGGAACTGCAAGACAAGCTCTATGGTAGTGGCGAGAGTCTCAGGATGACCGCCGCTTTTCTCGAGAAAATAATGGTTACTGTCTGACTGTGTACGCAGAAGAAGAAGAAGAAGAAATCGTCCGGCTTCGTAAGATCCACATGATATGCAGTCGGCGGCTACAGACATGAAAGTAAATGACGAGAGACATGCGCCGTACTGTTTTTGAAAAACGACAAAGCCACTGGCCCAGAAGTTATATCAGAAGAAGTGATCAGAACGGAAATTCAAACCTCAGCAACAACATTATACAATTTACTTGGTAAGGTATGCTATGTAATAAAGTTGTCAAGGAAAGGAGATGTGCAGTAGTGTACCAGTTTTAGAGGAACGATGATCTTAATTTACCTCAAACATCGAAGTTGAGGTAGTGACGTCACAGAATAGTCCACATTTTAATTGTTGCGGGTGTCAAACATTCTACGAGAATTTCTGCTACCACTTGTTTCTGTCGTCTAAGCAAAGAATTTCTTGAATCTGTCAATGTTGGTCCATGATAAGGAGACTAGCATCAAATTTATACAGCAGCATGACATTATCCATTCTGTCCATGTTATCTAACCATAATCCTAAACCTAACCCAAACCGTAATGAATCGCAAAACTGAATATAACCACTTTGTCTAAACTTTTATCTTTATCTAAGTCTTTACTTACTTATTTAAAATACAATTATTTTGACCTGTTCTCCAATTAACCCGAAATGGAATATCCAGTTACTTTCGATATGAACCCATAAAACTCTGGTGTGAATTAAGACGCAAGGACTGAAATAATGTTATTATCTGTACCTGGGAAAGCTTTGAATAGGATCATTCTAGAGAGATTAAAAAAAGAAATATATGATCAGTTGAATGGTTAGCATGCCGGCTTTCGACAAAACAGATCTTGTACAGAAGAAATAGCTACACTGAGAATAAAGTGTGGAATGGAATAGATTTGGGGACTACGAAAAAGCTTTTGACAGTTTGCACAAGAGGCATCACTATGGAAATGTACACATACACTATGAAGTGCACTCAAAGTTCTCGAACATAATCTAGAAGAAAACAAATGAGGCCATGTGCTAAATGAATGTCCACTTTCTAAACCCTTTGAAGTAAGAACTGGGGTCAGACAGGGATGTCCACTATCCCCATTGGTCTTTCTGCTAGCCATCGACTTAATTGTGAAGTCTACAACATAGTCCAACAACAATAGCATTAAATGAACATGGCGAGACAACATGTCGATCTCGACTTTCCAGATGGTTTTGCTTTTCTGCCACATACCCACAGCCAGATGCAAAATAAAATACGTATACTCGAAGAGAGATCACTGCAGTTGGATCTGAAAATACAGAGACAAAACACACGTTTTGAAAATAATTACAAATGGCAACGGTAAAAGGGTGCTGGTAGACACCCTGTCTCAAAATGTGGCATCTTTCATCTATCCTGATAGCAACAGACGTATTAGGAGGTACATAAAATTGTTACTTTAAGATTACAGAAAAAAATATCAAAGGCGATAGAAGTCATTGTAATAGCTATCGAGGTGTCTCTCTGCTCAGTGTTGTAAGAAAAGTCTTCGACGGAGTAATCTTACTAAGGCTACAAAAATTGGCTGAGTTTGTGTATACGAAGTCACAGCGTGGATTCAGGTCCAGAAGATCAACGGTCGACATGATTTTCCTATTTTGGCAACTTCAGGAAAAGTTACATGAACAGAATCAGTCCTTTTATGTCGCCTTCATTGATCTGACATGCATTTGATTTGGTTAGCAGGGATGGACTCTTTACCATCCTCTCTAAAATAGGCTGCACAAGCAAACTGCTGCTATTAATAATATCATTCCACAAGGGCATTAAAGGAACAGTCTGATTTGCATGTAGCATATCACAACCATTTGGTATTGGAAGTGGTGTTAAGCAGGGCTGTGTTCTGGCCCCGACACTGTTCAGTCTTCTTTGGTCTGTTACTAAAGCATGCATTTTGTAAAACAAATGAAGGAATTTGCGTTTACACTAGGTCGGGTGGTCAGCAGTTTAATTAAGGCTCAAGGCCAAAACGAAGAACAGGGAGGCGACCATCAGGGACTTGCTTTTCCTTTGCGATGCTGCAATTGTGACCAAAAGTCAGCAAGAATATGAGAAGTTGATAGATCGCTTCTCCCAGGCTTGCAAAGATTTTGGTCTCACAATAAGCATCAACAAAACATATGTGCTGGGACAGGAAGTTGATACCACTCCAACTTTTAGCATAGATAATTATGAGCTGGCAGCTGTACACCAATTCACATACCTTGAAGCTGTAAACTACAACACAATGCATTCCATTCTCTGGACTACATTCTGCTACTTACCCTTTCAGGGTTTGGTAGTAGGAGATTGAGAACGAACGAAGAAGAAGAAGAAGAAACCACCAAATTAGAAATCTTCAGCTTCTACCTTAAGTCCGTTCTATTGTATGGCTCTAAAACATGGATGACAACAAAAGCACTTACAAAAAAGGTACAGACTTCCGTAAATAGTTGCCTGCAACTTAATACAAGGGCGAAAATGGATAATGCGATTATCAATGTTGATCTGTTGGATACCTGTAGACAATTACACAAAGAGGAGACGCAGGCGAAGATAGGTCACACATTACAGAGACCAGTTGATGACATTATAAGACAGTCTGTTCTGGAATCCGCAGGACAATATAAATAATTGTAGACCGAGACACTCACCAAGAAAGGAGCTTGATGCCAATACCATGACGACAGGCAAGACTTGGACACAACTAGCTCAGATGGCTCATGATAGAAAGACTTGGCGTGTTTTAGTTGAAGACCTATACTCCACAGGGAGTGGAAACATTTTTGATTGATTGATTGACTAGTCAATTGTTTATGGCTAATGTTGGTTTATTTGACGTATAACGTGAACACATTCAAAATTCGATATTTCTTAAATTATTCTTTCTCTTTTTTCCTACTGCTCTTGCCCTGTGGCGTCGCAAAGAAGCGGTATGCATATATTTCTTGTTACCCTCTGGTGGGAGACTTGTACTATCGTTAGGTGTAACTTACTGAGTGTGTCAGACACCCTCAATACACCGACGTCAAGGTCTGCCTCTTGCTCGTAGACCGGAGACCTGCATATGATATGCTCTCATTGCAGGCTGGTCATAATGCATTCTGACTGAATGACCAAATAACTTTATTTTTTGGGGACGTCAATGTAGGCAATAACTGGGTTTGTCCCCACTATCTGACTGATGATGTGGATTCAATCACGAATTGTCTTTCCGGTTGTAGTTTTCACACAGCCGATCTCACAGCTCCTGATCTTACTCTTGTGGGTTGCTAATAAGGACCAAGGTTGATATTGGTAAAACAATGTATAAATAAACAGTTCAGTTATCATCCTCCTCTTTGTTTAAAGAAGCACTCTATGGTGTTTACAAATCGGTGCAACTTGGTAGTGGACACTGTTCGCTTTCTGAATTCTATGTGTCTTTTCTGTCGTCATCAGCGAACATACTACCTAGGTATTTGAGTTCCCTTACGGGATCAAGACGTTGAGCAGCGCATGAGCTGCTTAGGTCAGCGACCCATAGCTGACTGTTAGCGCCAGGGCCTGGGAACCAGATCTGCCAAGCCCCTTCTACATCTCTACATGGTGATCCTGGATAACAGGTTGCAATTGAGCAGACTGGCTAAGTCGAAAGGATCGAAGAGAGAAAGCAATCCAGTACTAAACAAATTCTGCTAAAGTTGGATGTGTCGGACCGAAAGGTGCAAATATCGCAGTCAAGCTGTAAACCTCGACACAACGCATTCCGTTCTCCGGACTATATCCTGCTGCTTGCAAAGCCGTTTTCAGGGCTTGGTAGCGAAAAATTGAGAACAAACGAAGAATAACTCCCTTACTTGCTCGATACTTTTGTCACTGCAGTGGAAACTTCTCTGCACATTTTCACGCGATATGATAATGGTCTCTGTTTTGTCTGTGTTGATCTTCATGTCATGTTCGTTACAAGCGAAATAGCGATAAATTAGGTGGTGGTGTAGGTCTTTTCCACTTTGCTAAAAGATGATCTAATCATCAGGAAACAACAGTTCATTTAGGGACACCTCATGGGAGTTAGCCAACAGTGCGATTTTATCCATGTCAATTATGAATAAAAGTGGAGAAAAAACACGTTACTGTCGTACACCACTCAGCACTGGCAACCAGTTTGTCATACCGGTATTTGTTCGCACTGCACAGTCGCTGTTTGCGTAAAAGAAACGAATTCCATCCAGTAATTGACCCTCCTCACCATATTCCCCATTACCTTCCATAACTTACATCTGTTTACCCTGTCACGTGCCTTTTACTGATCAATAATGACTAATTGGAGTTTGTTATTGTATTCTAAGGTTTTTTTTCACTCAACTGTCTGAGCGTACAATCAGCATCAATACATCCCCTGCTTTTTTCCCGAAATCTTGATTGTGAAGCCCTGAGCAGTTGCTTCACAATAGCTCGTACTCGCTGCTGAAGGACCCATGCACGAATGTGTCCGATGTGGATATGGATACGAGCTGCAATCTTTTCTACTGCACTTGTTTTTTCAAATAGGTACCATCTTTTCCAATATCCAGATACCGTCCATTGAATCCACGCCTGAATAAATATATTTGTGAGCCATCTTACCCTTACATCGTGTCAAGCTTGTATGGCATCTGTCGAAATGTTGTCTGCACCCGGGGTCTTGTAGTTAGAGCTTCTTCTAATTGCCTCGGTCACGAGTATTAATCTGTCGTTATGTGCAAAATAATTCGGGGTTTGTATCAATGAGATGTTGCACATATTATGTACCGTCATCTGTTTGTGCTCTTGGGACAAGTAAGTCTGTTAACTACTCCTTCTGTCTCTTATCATTTCAGGTTCATTGAATGCTGACTTCACTTTTGTCATTTACCACTGTGTTAGGATTGTATTATTTGATCATCTCTCAACTTTTACTTTACAACCAAAGAGCACTACGTCTCTTTAAAAATCTCTGGGAGTTAATTATAATTTAAAATAATATAAAAATTATATGCTTCTAAGAAAAATCGGCTAAGATAACGCTAACGACCCGTTTAACAGACTCGAAAAGCCATGAAAATTAACCACATTTTTTGTCTCATAATAATCTAATGACAAGAATCAGATCTATCTGATGTCAATGCTTTGATCGTGTATGCATCAATACTACCTTATGTTGAGTCTTTATCTGAAAATAGGAGTGAGTGTCATACATAGTTCGTGATAGACACATAACTGTAAGAACCGTTAGTTATTTTTGTTGCCGACTCCAAAATTGTCAAAACACGAAGAACACGAATCAGCGCCTACTCTAGCATTGAAGTCATACAGTAGTATACGTTTCACTTCACTCTGAACGAGGAACAAAGAAAGCACACATGGCCATCACCAATGCTATTTTTTGACAACCTCTATGGAGAAAGCAATGATGATGATACTGTTCATCCATCACGTGTGATGATGATCATTCTCTCTATTTATCCGTTTGGAACATGTTTAGTCAATAGATGAGTGTGAGGAGCCAGATGTGTGTCTGGAAATACCTCGTGCAATCTGGCAGAGAATATGTGCCTGGTGTGAGGGCTTTTTTTCACTAGTTTTTCTAGCCTGTCTCCGTTATTCAGCTGCTATTTTGATGGATGCCTCGAATACCTCTGTACCGCCACAAAGAGATGTGCTCCAGGCTGTCCGGTTTTGCTTGGCTTGGCTTAATTCGTTCTCAATCTCCCACTACCAATCCCTGACAAGGGGCTAAGTAGCAGAATGTAGTCCAGAGAGCGGATTGCGTTGTGTAGAGGTTTACAGCTTGGCTGCAATATTTGCACCTTTTGGTCCAACACATCCGACTTCAGCAAACATTTTTTGAGTACCGGGCTAGCATTCCCATTTCGATACCTTCTCCTTAGCCAGTCTGCTCTGTTGCAGCCTGTTATCCAGGATCACCGCGTGGAGGTGTAGAAGGGTCTTGGCAGCTCTGGTTCACTGGCCCTGATGCTAGCAGTCAGCTATGAGTCGCTGACCACTGCAGCTCATGCGCTGTCACTGTCCGGTTTTGCGCAGCAGCTTCCCTAGTGTCGGGTATTATGCCAACGGGTTTTAATGAAACCTTCAGCGTGTCTTTGATGCACTTCAATCGGCCACCAAGGAGCGTTTATCATTCTGTATCTCACCATAAAAGAGTATTTTTGGCTGGCATGCTGGCCCAGCAGATATGTTACTGCATCAGAATAGTAGGGATACCAGCTCTTTCAAGAACGGCGGTGTCTGGGATCCTGTTTTGCCATTTGATCTTCAGTAACCTTCTAATGCAGAATGTATGAATTGGCTCAAATTGTTTTGGTGGTGCCTGTAAACAATCCATATTTCCCGAGCATACAGCAGCACTGGTAGTACCACAGCTCTGTAAACCTTCAGTTTCGTCTGTAGACTAACGCCACTTCCATGCCAAACATTTGTGTATAGTCTACCAGACTAGCCGCTGGCTCTGGAAACCATAGCCTTCACCTCATCATCAATGGCGAAGTTCTGGGATAGTTTACTACCCAGGTACGTGAATCTGTTCACAACTTTCAGTTTCTTGCCATTGATCTTGATAATTGACACAGCATAACTATTGCCAAAAGCTGATTGATGCATGATTTACGTTTTCCCAATCTAACTACAGATATCCTTAGATATATTGAAATTGACGCATGAAAGCGAACGACGAAGAGTCTCTCTCTTGCACCTCAGCATGGTTTGACACTTATATGATAAGTTGCAACCAAATGTTATCCAGATATATTTTAACCTGTCACATCTTCCATTTCGATGACATACCCATCGAACGCAATACTATGGAGGTTTGTTTTCTATACGGAGTTGTTAAAAGTTGTTCATTGGTTTTATTAATGTATTTTGTGTGTCTTTGGCAATTTCATGATTATCTGAGCAAGCTGTGTATGTAAGAAATGTCATCTGCAATTGTTAATGGCCCTGGGGTTGAGTTTTTGCTACCGTAATTGTGTAAATCTTCAACAACAGAGGCGAGAGCAGAGAAACATTAGGGTGTCGGACCCATGCACATAGGTTCGGATGCCCATGATTGTAAGCTGGGTGTATTTTATTTGTTCGCTCTATTAGGGCAGCGGCTTACCGACCATCTGTTGATTCCGCATAACTCCTTCAAGGTCCCTAACTCCACAAGGTTATACGCATCCTGCAGGCCAAGAACTACAGTGACTGTTTACAACAACAACAAACAAAAAAATTCCTCGTGACTGCACTGGGACGTCTTCATTGGATTGGAAGATATCAGGAATAGAATCATTCCAAGAATCCGCTCATATTCTAGATGGGACATGATTACAGATTAGTTATCTTATCTGACAACTATTTTCTTAAGTAGTGTGTCGTATGCGCTCTACAAGGTCATGATTAGATAGATACTTTGCAATGTGAAATCTTTACCATGTTTAGGAACTGAATAGCTTTAGAGTCAGTCCTCGCATACCACTGCAGTTCATAATAATGATTGATAACTTTACATTTCTGCCGTCGGCTTCGTCATATCACTCTCCACATTCAAAGTAAAGAAGTGGTTGTTGTTGTTTCTAAAACTTACATGGCGGCTAGAGAATTTCTTAGTGTATAATGTTAATCTCTCGTTTAATGAATTTAAAAGGACATTGCGCTTTAACAAAGCATTCGCTGTGTTTTATTAGGATATTGTCTTATCATTCATGTTTTGGTAAGTATATATTTTGAGAAAATTGTAATGAATGACTAGAACCTCGATGCGAAATATCAATATGGTCGTGAAACGGTACATTTTTAATTTTTATTTATAAATTTATAATTTTATTTGACAATTTTGTGATCGTGATATTAAAATATAATAATTATTATTGAGTCAGTGATACTAATCGTTTAGCGACAATGTTTGAATATCGTGCTAAATCAAAATCAACTATATGAAAAGGAAATACTGCTGGGTTACAACTAAAGTAAAAGAGTAAAGCAACTTTAAACTTGAAATATTGAATATGATATTCATTGTCAATGATTCCGTGACTGAAGAAGTCAATCAAAGATCATAATCACAAAATGATGTCTGATTAGTGATTTAGATTATATTATGATTTTATGAAACATAAAGAGTATCATTATCATAAGCATAATAATAATTATATCTAATATATAAGTAATATATATAATATTACATAAGTATAACATTTTAAAATTAATCATCATTCATCTCATTCTCATTTCATCTGATCGATAGTCCTGTTTACAGATGCCCTGCCCGTAGTTACAGCACTAAAAAGCCAGAAAAATACTGAACTTAATGATTTAAGAGCAGTACTCTGTCAACTATGCCAGCAGTTCGCACCAAAAAGAGTAGTGGTAATGGCAATGAGGAGGCAGACAGACTGGTAAAAGAAGATGCAAGACTACCACAACCAGATTCTAGTGTGACCTACGAAGAGTCCAAAAGGTTTATTAATGCCAGATACAGGGCCAAATGGGAAACAGAACATACTGGCTACACAAAAAACGATGCCTATTACCAGCTGAACAGAAGAGAGCAGGTCGTGGTCTTCAGACTCCACACAGACCACAACAGACTGAGGTACCACCTATTCAATAAACTGAAGATAGATGCTACTGACGAATGCACCTGTGGTACAGGGAAAATGACCACTGAATATCTGCTGCAAAATTGCCCGACATACGAGGACCAGAGAAAGCACATGTGGCCATCACCAGTGGCAACACTAGACAAGCTCTATGGCAGTATCGACAGCCTCAGGATGACAGCTGCTTTCTTTGAACAAATACAAGTTGACGTCTGACAGCGTACGAAGAAGAAGAAGATTCCATCTGATCTAATCTATTCTGACTATTCATCAATTAAACGTTAAAGTTTAAGCTTGTTGCTAACATAGTATTAATTACATAGTTGAAATCTTACACTCACTATCTGAAGCCGCCTTCTTCTTTTCGCTTATCCTTTCAGCTTCAGGTTGACACCATCTCAACTATCTGCATAAGGCTAAGGCAAGCAGTACAGTCGTTATTTCTAATTCATTTATCTGTAATCACTTTTTTTACTACTCTTGTCAATGTGAGTATCGATCAATCATTTTCTAGAATTTCCATCAAGGGTTTTGCAGCCCGACTTCTTTTACCTTCTCACACTTCGGCCATATGAAGCATATAGCCACAGTACTAGTACTACTACTAGTACTACAGCTGGTCCTATTACAGGAATCATTAAGTTGAACATTTGTAGTATCAGTGGTGGTTTCAATAATGGTTTTACAGATTTTGCTTGATGAAATTGCACAACTTTCTTTATTTGCTGTCTATAACATGCTTGGAACTAAACTTGGAAGGTTGTAATTGATCTATTCTGTTACTAGTAATACTAGTCTATAGTGTAGCCCAGCTCTCTAATGTTAAATAGATCTACTTCAACTTGTGCTGCTGGTATGAAAGCAATCATTTCTTTTAAGTCAAATGATTTAATTCTCTGCATTAATATACCATGCATGTTATTGTGATTGTTCCTACTTTCTAAAGGAAAGGGTTTCTTAATTTGTAACTCTTGTCTCTTCCTTGACCATGACACAGACTGCTTTTCATAAACATCTCATTTCATTCATATGTTGTGATATTTCATTCTTGTCTTAGTTCTTAGTTCGGTTCTAGCACTGATAACAGAGAGTTACCTAATTTGTTTTGTGAGTTCTTGATTCTATCTCCATTCTGCCATTCTTCGTAAACATGAGTCCTAGATATTTAATCTAACTTCCATGTTTTTGACTTGGTATAGAGTGGCCTTTCTGTACTGCTGACATCCATTACTTCAGTTTTTGTAGGTGTATATTTTTGTATTATACTTCTTACATGCTTTATGTAGAGCATTCATATGTTTTTGAAGGTTTCCTTGTGAACATCAAAATATATATCTCATAACTATACCGGGCTGTCTTCATTGGCTTGGAAGTTATCAGGGATAGAATCATTCTAAGAATGTGCTCATATTCTAGTTGGGACATTAGTTATCTGAAAACTATTTTCTCTAGTAGTTTGTCGTTGCACTCTACCATGTCATGATTCAATAGATACTTTGCAATATGAAATCAGTGTTTAACTCATGTTTTTGTTAACAGTTATATAATTATTAAGTAATATTTTAACAAATGTGGAATGACACACATCATTTAACAATTTGGGCATCAAAGCAATGTCGAAGACCTGTTCAGGGTTAGGTAGCCGGAGATTGAGAACAAACACAGATGAAGAAGAGGCATCAAAATAAGAGCTAACATGTTCAAGTCATAGTATATGGCTGCGAGGTGTGAGCCCTATGACTAATTTGACATTGCGTGGCTTCAAGCTACTCAACGGACGATGGAGTGTAGAACATTGTCAATCTCACTAGAAGGTCATAAGCTACCACCACTACACTAACCAGAAGCAAGTTTTGTAGAACATTTTAATTGCTATCATACTTGCTCCATGCAGATGTATTTTTGTACCTTAAATATTCATAATGTTAAAGTCATAAAGCACTAGTCAGTAAAAAACATGCAATGAATGTAATATACATGCAATATCCTGCTTTTTAGAGCATTGTTCTAATCTCAACATAAAATACATTGTTTTTAAACTATAAAGAAAACAATGAAACATACGCTATTAATATTTATTGATTGTTCTTTGTTTCAGAAATGTCTCTGCCAAAACAGAAAGGAAAACATACTAATTAAATAGTGAGAAGGAGTATTTTTAATAGTAAAGTTAAAACATGGAAAATGATATTGTGGAAAATGTTGAAGCGACCACAGATGTTAATGCTAGTACAAGTTATCAAAGTGACAATTATTGCCCATCACAACAGAAAATACTGAATGAAGCAGAATCTCACATCAATGACCAACATAAATCTCATACCAGCACAGACTATGCTAGTAATGCTCCCAACAGCCCCAAGAAAAAGTCATCAATTGAAGCTCACAAACAAGTTATCAACATGGAAAATGATATTGTGGAAAATGTTGAAGCGACCACAGATGCTAATGCTAGCACAAGTTATCAAAGTAATGATTGCTGCTCGTCACAACAGAAAATCTGGAATGAAACAATTAATGACCAACAAAAATCTCCTACCAGCACATACTATATTAGTAATTCCCTCTTCACCCCCACAAAAATGTCATCAATTGAATCTGAAGAATTAACATCAAAGATTATTGGGAAAAGTCCAAAATCAAGAACACCTGGCAAACACAAGAAGCATACACCCTCAAAATGCTTGAAGAATACAACTAAAAGACTATTCAGAACCCCATCAAAAAGTGTACTGAAACGGCACAGGTCATTCGATGCTGTCTTAGACGAGTCAAGTATTAAAAGGTACAGTAATTATGACATCTGCTTTGCTGCACGCCAGTTTAAAAATAAAAATGGTTATTTGTTTGTGAGAAGCGGGTGGCTGTGCAGTTAGGATAACTGTCCCTTAGAATGGTTGTTGTTGTTCCTAATGTCACTTGTACGAGCTAGGTACTCTTGACAACTTTTTTGCTGGCGGGTTACAGTGGCTCTTTTCACATCCCGAGGTACACTTGAGAAGGTAGACCAGGGTCCTCCTGGCTGTAGTGCAAGGTTATGCTCCTCAATAGGCTCACCACTATTGGAACCATAGTGCTGATCCCCATGTCATTAGCCAGACTGCCTTGAACCAACCTGTTTCTTGGGAGTGAAGTAGGGGGTCTTGATCAGTATGTTTGATATAACCCTTACTGACATAGTCTGATCAGTATGTTTCATATAACCCTTACTAACATAGTATTATCAGTATATTTTATATGACCCTTACTAACATAGTCTTATCAGTATGTTTTGTCTGACCAGACATTGGTCTCCTCTACCCATCCCTAAGAATGGAGACAAAGATTAAAACTCTATATCTTCAGCAATAGAAAAAAACACCATAATGATAGTGTTTGTTTTTCTCTATTTGTTTTTGATTGATTTGATATTGTGGCAAATTGAGACACACTTATTTCTTTTGCAATTAAATCGAGTAACATAATTTTTGGACATTATATATTACTTTTTATGTCCTTTCTTTTGCTGCACACAAGCTCCAGTTCTCATTTAAGACGTGTTAAGTTTGACGGATGCTTGACTTAAATAAGAAATAGTGCTTTCTAGCAGCGCAAAAAGGGACAGAAAAGACAAGTCCAAGCCCATGTTCACATTGTAGAAAGTGGAAAAACGATGAAGTAAGGGGTGTTCTCATTACAATTGCTGGCAATTGAGAATATGACACTGCTGTGGCTAGCCTAGCCATCCATCAAGTAACAGACTATTGCAGTGAAATTAGTAAAGGGCTTAAATAGAGTGATCTCAGCGGATTATGGACTGAAAATGTAAAAGTATTAAAGAATAGGTGCACAGCTAAAATAGTGACATTAATTGTTAATGGACGGAGAAAAGGGAGCAGGGGCTTATAGAACTTATGGCAAAAATTAAGATAGAAATAGTAGGACTACCAGATATAAGAACAATGGGCAGAACATAAAGGGATCCATGGAAACAACTGATTGGTGTGGAGTGTTGCCAACACACAGGAAAGAGCAAACTATAGGTTTTCCTCCAGAGAAAACGAAGTTCCTTATAGAAACAAAATACATCAGTGAAAGACTAATACGCCTACAACCAGTTGAACGTAGAAAATAACAATAATGATCCAGGTTTATGTTCCATACAGTGACAATATCGATGAGGAAGACGAGAGAGAGATTCCTTTGAAATGTTTTCGTTGGGGTCAATGAGAAGGATATGATCATAATCGACAAATTCAATGAATGTACTGAAGGGAGAAAATAAAAATCATCACATGAACACTAAGCATTCAGCCAAACTAGGACAAAATATTAACACGAAGAAAACCAAGCTGTTTAAAATCAACACCTTAAATAAAGAGCCAGTCATGCTTGAAGGTGAGGCACTGGAAGACGTGGACATCTTCACATATTTGGGCAGCAGCATTGATACTTCAGAGAGCGTAGAAGCAGATGTTAGGACTAGAATTGAAAACGCAAGGACATCATTCCTGTTACTGAATAATATATGGAAATCTTGGGAAATAAAGACTAATGCCAAATTAAGATTGTTTAAGTCCAATGTCAAGTCAGTAATTATGTACACAGCAGAAACATGGAGAATGACAAAGACAATAGAGAGGAAACTCCAGTCGTTTGTTAATAAATGTCTATGGAGGATAATGGTTATATGCTGACAAGACATGGTGAGGAATGAAGTCCTGTGGTAAAGGAGTCAACAACCACCAGTGGAGCAACAGATCAAATGTAGGAAATTTTGTGATTTAATTTCTCTATTGCCCAAGGCATTGTGCATTGCACTAGTTTTTATTTTGCGCCTGTCGGCCCAGTGCATCCGACTTCAGCATGCATTTTATGTAAAGGTCTGCTTCCTCCTGCATTTTCTAAGGGTTTGCTTTCCCGGGGTAACGGCTGGTGCTGTGATGGAGATTGAACCCAGCACCTTCGGTTTGTGAGCCGTGCCACTTAACCACTAGGCCATGCCGTCCCCAAATGTAGGGAATTGGATTGGATAGGACACACATAGCTACGAAAATCACCATCAAATGTGGCCAGACAGGCTTGACATGGAATCCACAAGGGAATAGTAAGAGAGGAAGACCAAGAAACACCAGTAGAAGAGACTCAAATTGAACTTCGGTCCTGGGACCTTCACTGGAAAGAGGCAGAAATGGCAGCTCAAGACCGAACTTCCTGAAGGAGGATTGTCAGTTGTCCATTCCCAGAAAGGAGCAATGGGCATTGATGATTGATGACATGAATACTGCTTAACAAGGGGCTAAAGACGTAGCAGTGAATGAACTGAGATAGGCCATGTGACTAATAATAATCTGCTTGTATCAGGGTTAACGAATCACAGCCGACAAAGACCCTATTCCACCTCCAAGTGGCGGCGCTGAAAACAGGGTGCCCCCATGCAGTCTGGCTAAGAGAATAGGGACAGAAAGGAGAAGGCTAACCGATACCAAAAATGCTGTGCTGAAATCTGATGTGTCAGGCTGAAAGAGGCAGATATCACATACTTGCTATAAACCAAGACACAACATCACTAATATACTTTTTAAGGGCGAACGCAGAAGAAGAATAAAGTAAGCAAGTAAGTTTGGTTTGGCCAATTCTAAGCAGATAGTGGCGTAAGATTTTCTTATTTCTGTTATATTTTCTATTCATCTACTGCTGGGGTATCCTCTTGCAATGTAACCAGATCTTCTGTTGGTACAGGTTGTACAGTTACCATTGATTGGCGTCCATTCTCATGAAATAACTATTTAATTTTCTGTCAAATTATGTGGTCTCAAGGTAAGGTGTCTGTCTACCTTGGGTGCTGGAAGTCGTGGGTTTGAATTACGGTAGAGATGGGATATTTTCATGTGGATGTTCTGGTAAAAATGTCCCTGATCTCTGGGTAGTGAGATTGGATTTCTGTGTTTGTACTCCCTTGACAGTCATAAATCGAAAAGAGTAGGCTTAAAGGCTGCTGCCCGGACAAAATTCAAGTTAAAAATTTACCCAAGTTATTTGTACCTTCCCCCAGACCTAGTAAGCTGCAGGAAGTTGTAAAATATCTACTGCATATAGCCGATAGCCTTCGGCTACCTGGCAACATACATTAACGGGCCTGTTTGAATACCAGAATTCCAAGTATAAGTTATGTATTCTAACACATCTGTTGAACATTATATTATTTGAAAAGCTGCACTTAATTCCTGCAATTTGTTCTATGTCCATTTTAGCCATTTAGTACACAACAACAATGATGAGGTTAGTTGTTTAGGGGACAATGATGACATTAATGATGCATTAGAACAGAAAGCCACAAAGGTCAAAATGACTGCCAAGAATGTCAAGTCAATGATTCATGTAAGTGTTATAGTATGTATTGAATTTTGTTTCTGAGTCTTTTCTCTGTTTTTCTCCTTTTAAAACATGTGGCCATCACTGTATCTTTTAGTTTTTAGGGCTTTTTATAATCCTAAAGCATGCAATTCTTTTAAAATATGATAAATTTACAATGGTTTTCTTGAAATGTATCATACGTCAGTTTAAAAACGCGTCGCGACTCTCTCATTTTTATAATGAAACCTCAGTGATTTTTCTATAATTGTTAGATGCTATTATCAGGAAACACATTTTGTCTAACTGAAAATAAAGTATAAGCCAACATTGTTTCTAAATGTGGACCAAATAACAACTTCGGGATGTTATAAGTTAGTATAAGCAAACAATGGTTGAGTAACACTGAAATAAAACACATTGACAGATAATTGGGATATAATTAAAAGCTGCTTTCATATATTATAATATCTACATTAGACTCTCAGTTAACAAGCGCATATAAAAATTGGTAGATGCCAGATAAATGTAGTTTCTGGTTGCTTGAGAATTACTATTAAAAGAGGCCAAACTAATACTATACCCCAAACTATAACATAAACTATGTATTGAAAACTATTTTTAACGAAAAGCACTCATACAGGGTCTAGTCAAGCACTTCCATTTTCGGTGTATGTAGAGTATGATGTTTCTCCGTACTCTTGTCACTCTCTGACTTAACATAAATCCCCTTTTTCATCTGAGACTTAGCCTTAATGTCAAAGATCGTTGGCGAACCAACATTAAATTCCTCCATGAGCACTAAACACTCTCACCTTTTTCAAACCTCTTGCATATTTCCATTTTATGTTCAGGGATAAACAATTTGCGTTGGGACCTGTTTCTGCATTTTTATGGTTGAGTAAGAACATACAATAGGTAATAGAATAACAATAAATCCAAACGACCATAATATTCACACATGGAAAATTGACTGGAGGTGGAGACAAACATGAGCGAGAAGAATGAAGCTAGCTCGCCAAGGAACCTGCATTTCCGCTAGAAATTGGTTTATTAAAATTTTTTTATGCACATGTGTAAAATTTTATGGCCGGTTCCTTGAATGAGTGTCGGTTTGCTTGAGCTCGAGTTAACTGAGAATCAAATGAAAATAATGAGCTATTTTTTGTAATAATTATCAAATGTCATTTCAGCACGTCCTAAAGAATGAGCATGTTTTAAACATGTTCAGAGATGCTTTAGAGGCAGAACATGAAGCTATCCCTGAAGAGTCCAGTCCAATGAAAATGGGTGATTCTTCTGATAAATTGGACAGTTTACCCAAAATGACAAGGGCAAAAGTCAAAGAGTACCTGGAGAAAATCAGTGTAAGTAATACAAAGTCAGGTCTTTTTTTTGTTTTCACGTTAGCACTTATTGTCTGCTGAAGTTGGATGTGCCTGACTGAAAGGCGCAAATATCGCAGTCAACTTGTATACTATGACGCAGCGCATTCCGTTCTCTGAACTACATCCTGCTAATTGCAAAACCCTTTATAGGGCTTCGTAGCGGGAGCTTGAGAACAAACGAAGAAGAAGAACACAATGAATGAGCTGACAGTAGCCATTTACTCAGCTGGCTGCTTGCATCATGGTCAGCGAACCAGACCCTATTTCATTTCATAGCGGCAACCATAGCAACAAGCTGCACTAGTGTAGTCTGGCTAAGAGAATAGGGATCACAGTGGGAAGGCAAACTTGGTGCCCCAAAAAACCAGTTAAAATTGGATGTGTCAGACAAAGGTCGCATATATCGCAGCCTTGCTGTGAACTACGACGCAACAAAACAGCGTCCTTTTCTGGATAAGTGCCGAAGAAGAAGATCAAGTGAGAATTCAAAATGACTTTAGTATAGCAGAGAACTGAAAGAAATGGAAATAAAATATTGGATAAGCTATCAAGAAGAAGAGAAAATTAAATACAGGCTTTTTTTTGGTATGTAATTAAACATATTAATGGTTCATAGCACTGAGAAAAACAGTTACAAATTTACATTTAATATCATATGCATTATTCAGTTTGAATGTTCAATCCTGGCAATTAATTTGCATGGTTTTTTTTTCATTTACTCACCATCAGATGCCTTCGCCAGCAAAATCCATAAAAGATGGTCCTAGCATTTTGGATGTTGAATTCAATGAAGAGGAAGATGATGATGAATACAACCCAGAAAAGGATGAAGAGGTAAATTTTTCCTTGCTTTCAATTATGATCATGTAATGTTTGATGGTCTTGATAGATTAATATTCTGCCTAAGACGGACGTGTCGGACCGAAAGGTGCAAATATTGCAGTCAAGCTTTAAACTAGCGACATAATGCATTCCACTCTCCGGAATACATCTTGCTACTTGCAAAGTCCTGTTCAGGGCTTGGTAGCGGGAGATTGAGAACGAACACAGAAGAAGATTAATATTTAATATTATGTTTGGATTGGTAAATCTTGTTTAACAACTGTAATATATACTAATTTCTTCTTTTTGTCTCTATTTTTGTTCCATATAAAGCATAGGATGACTGCTATAACTAGTTCCTGATAGGAACCCTGTATCAAAACACTTAAGTGAACTCTTGCCGGGTGGTTTCTGTAGCAATTCGTTTTACATGATGAGGTTGCTAGACCTGTGCAAAATCCTCTTTAGCCATCATTTTGATGGAACGTTGCATATATCTTTGTCTTGTGTTTGCTCATTGATTTTTACAGCCAGACAAGTTCTTGTAATGGACTATAGATCCATTTGGCTTCATTGCTTTTCTCCGCCATCTCCTGACTGCGAAATGGTGCAGAGGGTCCTCCAGTAGCTGAATGTGGTCTCTATCAGAGCCTGGCGTGGCACTTGCCACCTGGTGAAGCTCCTCAGGGCAAGCACCATCACAAGATTTACCTAATAGTTTTGTTCTATATCGTCATTTGCTTTCGACCTCAAAAAGGCACGTCATAACAGCAAGGCTGCAAATCTGTGTCTTTTGGCTCAGAAGACTTTTTTAAGTACTTGGTTTGTCTTCCCATTGCGATCCCTATCCCTTGACCAGACTGCACTAGTGACTAGTGGGACCTGTTTCCAGGGTCTTGGTTATCTTTAGTTTGCTGACCCTGATGCAGGTAGTCAACTGAGTCATTGACTGCTGTCAGCTTATTCACTGTTCTAGGTGTTTGGGGATAAAGTAAGATGGCTGCACCTTAGTGGCTGCGTTCTCGACTCTCCGGTGTTTGTGTCAAGTTTTCCTATGTTTTTGGTGATTCCTGTCCGGATAATATTTCACAACTCCTTCACCAGGTGGTATCTGGGACCTTATTCTGTGGATTTGATGTGCTTTCTTGTTGGTTATCCTGTTTATTATGCTGCACTTCATGCCTGGCTCAAGCTGCGGGAAACCAGTCCATGACGGAGTTCAACGTTCCGATTAACTGCACACCGGAATTCAGTCCAGATTATCACTATTCAAGGACATTTCTGCTCGGACTGAAGCAGGCTTCCTCCTACCCGCCCCTCCCTCCACCGGAGGTTACACGATACCTCTCCCACCCTCGTATTCTCAGCACAGCAAGGGTCACGCTGACCAACAGGTGGGCACAGTCAGAAGCCTCAGTGGTAGTACACGTGGAAACAGAGAGTTTGACACAAACAGACACAGAAAGCTTGACACAAACATTGGTCTAATACACTCCTTGTGGCACTCATCCCAAGGCTGCGGAGTACACAGCTCCTCCTGGGGAGTCTGTAGGAATTCGGTAGACATGCTACGCATGGACATAGCCTAAACAGTTGTACATGGTAGTGGTCAATCGACGCAACAGGCCTTTGACGCCTACGGGAATATTATTATTAAGGTGTTCTCATCCATATAGAGCAGGAAATTTCAGGCTACCTTGATTTCCGGTACACATTCTGATTCAGTACCAATGTCTGTAGCATCACTTAGATGGGAGAGTGGGCTCATCCCTGCCTCAACTTGCTGGGGGAAAAAAGATTTCATCGGAATCTCATCAGGTGTTCCCATCTAGTTTCCCAATAGGGATTGAACCCTTACTCTCAGCTAGATGTCTGAGAAAAACAGGGCCCACTCTTTGTAGTTGAAGTAGGCTCAGACATGAGAATGTAAGAGAGGAAAGTTTGTGTGTCTTGTATTGCCCATCATGCCCCATTATTCTTTTCTTTCTTTTTTTTGTCTGACATTTAAACCTTTTTAGTGTTGTCTGACTTCAAGTGCCGTCTCCACAACAAAGGTTGGCTGCAATGGACCTCCAATATTCTCTTGTTTTGACGGTACATAAAGGTACTCTTGTCATGACATTACTATTTGTTTTTTACTCTTTCCACGAAATGCGACACATTCTTCTATGAAACCACATTTCGAGGACCTCTATTTTGTTTTCCAGCTGTTTGTTCATGGTCTATTACTATCTGTTACTTTATTTGTTTAATTAATTAACTTCTTAATTGACTAGTTTTCAAATTACCTTACTTTCTTTATCAACATTTGCATTTCCCAAATAATTAAAACAATTATTTCTGCAAATTTTATTTAGTGTCATGAAAGCGATGATGAAAGTTTCACCTCTTCAAAATTGAGTGAATTTGGATCACCTTACAGAGATGTCACATCCACCCCAATCATGACACCTTCAGGAGATGGCATCATTTTTGTAAGTCAATCTATATATATACAGATTTCATTATACCCGACAAAGTACTTACCTGCATATTTAAATCAACATTTCTATTTTATCCTGCTGCTTCATAAAGTACTCAATATACATGAGAAAAATAGAAAGCACATATGGTCTTTACCATTGCTATTCCTGGACTAGCTTATTGAAGATGCTTTTTTTTTAAAACATGTCTGGGTTGACATTTGAAACTTATTTACTTGACTGAATGCGTCTGGCTCTACATATTAATTCATATTTTGGCGTGTCCTGAGATTCCAGTTGCCCTGGTCTTCTCTTTCACTGTTCTTTGGCCTTCCTACTCACCTTGTTCTCTGTGGGTTCCAATCCACTTCATATCTGTGTGGAAATGCCAGGCCCTTAATTGGGAAGGAAAAATCATCATAACAATAGTCAACTCAGCTAGATGGACCATGAGAAAAGGTGGTGTTTTTTGGTCTTCCCACTCACATCCTTCTCTGTGGGTTCCAATCCAGCGCATGAGTGACTATGCAGTTAGTGAAGTATACAAATATTTTGCATTCCTCTGGAGATGTCAGAGCACTTAATTGGACGAGAAGTTTTACTTGTTTTAATATCTCTAGTAGTTACCATTAACTCCCATTTAATCAATGTTTGTCTTTAGTTAAACTTCATTTATGTATCGGAAAAATGTAGACTTTTTATTTTATGGTTGTTATTGAAACCCACAATGAGTAGATTTTGTGCTGGCTGAAAAGGACGCTAAGTAGCGGTTTGTTGTACCTTTCCTCACATCCCGAGCATGCTGATGAAGGCGGACCAGGATCCTCCAGGCTGCTGTGCTATGCTCGGCTTCATTTATATGCTGATAACAACAGCCAAGTCAGCTAGATGGAGTATAAGATAAAGTTTAGATCAGGCAGCTCAAACATTGACCGCATATGGCTGGCTGACATATCATTTTTCTGTGATACTTGCCATGAATGCTGTTTATTAAACCTGTGTTGAGAGATAATAAATGCAAGCCAATAATATAGGGCTTTACCCACACATCAACTTTCCCGTAGTCCTCCCTGAAACAGGCTGTTTTCATGGCAGCCTGGGTAACGAAGTGAGGGATTGACGTGATCTCCATAGTAGTGAGCAACATATAAATGAAGCCAAGCATAGCACAGCTGCCTGGAGGATCCCTGTCCGCCTTCATCAGCATGCTCGGGATGTGAGGAAAGCTACAACAAACCACTACTTAGCGTCCTTTTCAGCCAGCACAAAATCTACTCATTGTGGGTTTCAATAACAACCATAAAATAAAAAGTCTACATTTTTCCGATACATAAATAATGTTTAACTAAAGACAAACATTGATTAAATGGGAGTTAATGGTAACTACTAGAGATATTAAAACAAGTAAAACTTCTCGTATTAGAAGAGGTAAACAAGACTGTAAGTCTAAACAAAATTGCACGAATGATAGGAATTATGGACATTGAATAAATATGAAGAATGTGGGGAAACATAAATTTGAGCCACAACATATACTTAGAATCCTGGTATTAATACAGGCATGTTAATGTCTGTCGCTAGGTAGCTGAAGGCTTCGTCTATACGTAGTAGGTATTTAAACAGTCTCTGCGGCTTACTAGGACAGGGGGAAAGCACACAAATTTGGGTAGATTTTTTAACTAGGATTTTGTTCGGGCAGTGGCTGTTACGTCTACTCTTTTTGATTTCTAACTGCCAAGGGATTTTTAACATGCTCGATACTGAATACGAGAGTCAGATCTTATTACCTGGAGATCAGGGGGTCCGACATCTTACTTCAAGACCACTGAGACACACCCCCCACCCCCCTTGAGTTTCACAATGTCCAGTTGTAATTCACATCTTAAGTTTTCGTCAAAACATTTACACTGCTGTTTCATCTATGGCCATTTAACCCACATATGTTTTAACTAAAGCATCAATGCAATCACATTTCGTAATATCTGCTTACCTTTGCTTGATTGTTTGGGGACAACTTATCAAACTAAATAGTTTTTTTATTTATAGCAAGAAGCAGATCAAGCTATGTATCAGTGCTCTTCAACCTTTTTATACCTGGCGCACACTTTTATAACTGTCGTGAGTGTAAATTTTCCATACCACCCACTAAAATCTATATTGAAGAAAATGCAATGATCATCCGTATGCATTTTGGATGTTTTTAATCATCATGTAGCATTGCCCTTTACAGAATGTTGCTCCCATCACAGCCCGTCTGAAAGAAACTCAAATCTCTAGTCTGCTCCAAAGTCATGCCCAAACATTCCTTGATATCTTGATGCCATTGTCTTCTTGGTCTGCGTGTCTCTCTTGCCTGGCTCTATACCTTCCATTACCAATCTCTCAAGACCGTTGTGTCTTTTGATTTGGCCAAAAAATTTCTGTTCATTATGAAATTTATTATTCGGTTCTCCTCTATGTCCAACTCTTGTTGCATGTCTGCATTCTTCTTTTTTTCGGTCCACAGTATTCTGAGGACCTTTCTATAATATTTAGACTTTCGGTTTGGATAACTGTTCATGTTTCACAGCCGTATGCTGCCACGGGAAAAACACAGGTTCTCAAAATTTGCACTTCTGCTGGTTTGCGAGTTTCCTCAGGATGTGTTTTTAATACAGCATGTAATTATTCTGCTACCGTCCACCTGAAAGTTAAAATCGCCCACTAGTGGGCGGTAGTGCCTAGATTGAAGAGCAGTGCTATATTTGATCAAATCATTCTCGTACTATTACACTGATGGTTACTAATGACTGAAAAAGACATACATTATAAAAGGGAATACAAGGCTTTGTCACAAACTGTGGCTTGCTCTACCTCCTGATGTATTTTAAACATAGATTAAGTTTGAAGATGATGTTGCACTGTTTGCATATCTAAGAAAAAACTGAAAGATTGAGGGCATATAACCAACAAGTGGGACTGAACATACATATAAAAAAGACAGAAGTCTTGACACTAAAAGCAATTAATCACACATAAATTGAAATAGGGAATTAGCAAATACATGTATAGACATGGAAAGCACTTATACATCAGACAGTGGAACAGATAAAGACACCAAAAGCAGAATGAATAAAGCCAGAACAGCTTTTGTCAGCTTGTACACTCTACACCACACTAAGTGTGGTAGTTCTTAGGATGGTCTCAGACTAGGTGAAGTGGAGGGAGTTTGTTGCTGCTCTTAAAAACATGAAATGTTCGAATTGTAATCTTTACACACAACCTGCCAGAGAACGATTCATAGTTTTCTAGATGAACACAATCACTAATTAAGGGCTGCTTGCCCAGAGAAACCAAGAAGAAATTTACATTATCAAACCAGTTTGTACTGGAATTTGAACAGCCGTGTCCTAAGAAGAGAACCTGACACAATCACGAGAACCACCATACTGTGGGCCTCAGAGGTAAAGCAAAAGAGAGACTGACCTCAGACAACATAGAGAGAAGAACTATAGAAGCTCAAATAGAACTAGTACTGGGGAACCATACGAAAAATGGTCTCAGACTAGGTAAAGTGCAGGGAGTTTGCTTCTGCTCTTAACAACATCACCAGGCATGAAGATCATTGATCCCTTTGCCATTCATTAAAGAAGAAGATGCTTAAAGAAGTGTTCATCAGTATTTTAAAATTAGACTTCTTAAAAATGAATATCTCAAATAAAATCATGGCCATAGAAGAAATAAATGACAGAGTTTAAAGTTCACGTTCGAACACTTTGCTGGGATTAAGATGCTGAGCTGCAGCTGTCATCGACCCAAAACTGACTGCTAGCAGCAGGGCCTGTGACTCAGAGCTGCCAAAACCCTTCTTACACCTCCACATGGTGATCCTGAATAACAGGCTGCAACAAGGCAGACTGGCTATGGAGAAGGAATCGAAAAGAAAAGGCTAGCCGATGCCTAAAAATCGCTGCTGAAGTCAGAATGTCGGACCGAAAGGTGAAAATACCGCAGTCTAGCTGTAAACTGCAACATAATGCTTTCTATTCTCCGGACGGCATCTTGCTACTTGCAAAACCTTTTTTAGGACTTGGTAGCAAGAGTTTGAGATCGAATGGCGAGGAAGAAGAAAAAAACAGATTTTCTGTATTATTTGCATATTGTTTGGAATGCTCCCTTTGAGTCAGACAATCTTGGAATGGGGGAATGACATTCTGACATGTTGAATATGTGCATGGGGTAAAAATGATTGAAGATGCCGAATATAAATGTTTTCACCTAGATTTTTGACAAGATGGTCAGCCGTAGTGGTAGCTTCATGCTCGCACTAGGATAAAGGATGAGGAATGCATGTGTTTGTTTGCTAATGAAATGGTTTTGCCATTCTCAGAAACACACCTTGTAATTTATCAATACAGGGCGACGTGAACAGAGAGTTGAACTCATATATGGTTTCCATGACGAGTGCCACAAACTTGGATGTGCTTACAATAGACACAGACATTAATGAGGTAATTCTTCTTTGTCGTCCATTTCTTTCAAATAATCACACTATTTCTCTCATGTTGTTACGGATCCAGCCAGATCCGGGCTCTCGACCAACCTTCCGTCAAATGTCATGTAGTTATATATTTTTGTGTTTAATTGTTGTTGTTTGGAGGCTGTGTGGCCTAGGGGTGAAACTCGCTCGGTTTTCACAGTCCCAACATACCGGGTTTGATTCCCACTTGTGTCCAGTTTGGCAGACACTGGGTTTTTTCTCGGGCTAATTTTTCTCCACGTCTGGAAAGTAATGGCAACCTACCGTACTGCACACTTGCCAAGAAACTTATAACAGCCAAATAGATGGCGGTTATAAGAAGCTACGTTCTGTAAAAGGACATGTGACTTACTTACTAATTGTTCTTTAGGGCCATACAAAGTATTAATTTATTGGGTCTCATAAGAGGAAGCATATTCCAACAACAAGCATACAGTAAAAGATTACTAAAAAGGGATGTGCATTGGATTAGCAACTTCATAATGTTGAAACAAATTCACTCCTGAAACAACCCCTGGAAAAGAGCATATATGAGGGGGCTTCAAATGAAAACCTTAAAACTGGAATAGAAATTAGAAAAACCATGCCCTTGCATTGTAACTTGTTAATATGGTTGCTAGGGATGTCAAAAGTGTCCTGCACGTGCCATCATGGTGCAGATGAACAACTTGACATCATAATTGCAGTTAAATGAGGACTGCCCCACTATTGACATGCATTAAAGAGGAACTTTGTTCTGTTATCCGTGTTTTTGAGCAGCGAAGGGGGGAAACCTATAGAAATTAACTGGTGAATGAAGGTCCAGTATAG
The DNA here is from genome assembly GCA_036924085.1 of Ariolimax columbianus. Lineage (NCBI taxonomy): Eukaryota > Metazoa > Mollusca > Gastropoda > Stylommatophora > Arionidae > Ariolimax > Ariolimax columbianus. Next base: position 108,805,039 of record JAVGWX010000001.1, on the reverse strand, counting down.
TGATGCATGCCTTCCACTACAGTAAGTGTATAAGGGGAGTAGGAAGTTCCAATCTGCATGAGTTCTGGGACAGACTGTTCACGACCGGGTCAGGCACACCGATTAGGGACCCCAGACCTGATTAAAGCTGTTGACCGCCTCGTAAAGGAAAATCACTGATTGACTGTCAACACCATTGCTATTAAAATTACCACCGCAAATGCTTGAATGCAGACTCTCTGTAAAAGGCGTAAACTGTAATGGTGATACTATGCTTCACTTGGAGCGAAAAGGCCAATCCATCAATCAATTATACAGCAGAAAGGAGTCCATTTATTGCAAGTTGTTGTTGAATGCTCACAATGAGTAAGATTACTCTTTTGTGCTGCACTTTGAAAGGGGGGAGGAGCGCTGCAGTAATTTTTCTGAGATCCCAAACGTGCTGATGAATAAGGTAGTTGTGCTATGCTTTTATTCATGTCTTTCGCTCACTACTGCAGGGATCACACCGATCCTCCACCATGTTAACCATGAAAACTGCCCATTTCATGGAAGACTTGCATGGAAGTAAGGTTGGGGTCTTGACCAGTATATTTTGCTTGACCCTAACATGCCTGATCAGTATGTTTTGTCTGACCCTGACTATCATGTCTGATCAGTATATTTTGCTTGACCCTGACTAACATGTCTGATCAGTATATTTTGCTTGACCCTGACTAACATGTCTGATCAGTATATTTTGCTTGACCCTGACTAAGTCTGATCAGTATATTTTGCTTGACCCTGACTAACATGTCTGATCAGTATGTTTTGCCTTACCAGACATTTGTCTCCTCTTCCCTTATTACAAGTTAGGTCTTATTATTATTTTGAAAGGCCATGAGAAATACATTTCTTTTTATTTCAAATAGTTTACAAAAATATATTCTGTAAATTGTTAACTTCCCTTGCTCATCGTCAGATTATGTTGTGATTTAAAAAATGAATGCAGGATTCAGTAGATCCATTTTATTTGTTAATTTTAAAATAACTAAGACATCAAGAAGCGGGTGACCAAGTGGTTTGACACCATTCTTCTGAGCAAGGGACGCACGTTCAACACCCTAGCAAAGCATAGGCTTTTTTCTATCTAGGATAAACTAAAACCCATACCTGTACACTACGGGAGACTGCATGGGCAGGCAACCATTTTTCCTCAGCCCTGTAAATCATACTAATGAACCATAGCGAATAAATGCCACAGTGATAGTAATGATAGAAAGACATACACATTCATTTTTTAAAAGCAAGTTGAAGCTAAAACCTGATTCAACATTTGCCAGGTTGATACGATTGCTCTTCGCACAAGATCCAAGCTGCCACTGACCAGCACATCAATCACAGAAATTGAGAGTGCCTTTGTTGCCCCAGACATCACAACAGACATGTACGACAATATTTGTGATGATGCAGACTGGGTCCAATTTCTGTCCTCATTATACAAACCAGCAGGTATAAATATAGTTTATAACATATATATGGGGATACAGTTGAAACTACGACTATTTCATCAATATTTTAAATATATCATGGATGGGTCAGGCTGAAGCTGATGCGCAAAGGGCTTGTGTGTTGGGTGACATAATACATGATGAAGAATAGATGAAATTATCTGAGATTTTCCATGTGATTGTCCCACTTGACAGAGTGAGTATCCAGTCGAATCTGGCTGATGTGGTTTCTGAGGTTAACTTTTTGATCAATGAAAATTCCACGGAGGATGATATCATTATCTACACAGCGCTGGATCCATCATCCGTGGGTCGAGAAGCGCATGGTCCTTCACAGGGGTGGGGGTGGGGGGTGTGTGTCAAGGAAGAGTTGGGGTTATTGCGGTGACCACAAGCAGTCTGACCATGGAGATCATGGCTGTTACGGCATCCTCAGTGATTCAATGAAGTTGATCGGAAGTTGATCCAGACTCTACTTCCTTGGCGCGACTGGTTGAATTGGGTGTGAAACAAAGGGCGGTGAAGAAGGAACAACCACATTGTGATTCAAAGACATCTAATTAACCAGCACAGGTTCGGAATGGTCAGTCATCACGTGCTGGCAGACATACTGAGGATGAGATCTGAGTGCATATCGCCTTGTCCTGAGTGCGGTGAAGATGATCCAATGACTAACTAACTACATACATTTGTGTGTGTATGTGTGTACAGAGAGACATTAATTAAAAGTAACAGTAATTTAATTAAAAACATTTTTGCTCTAATGTGAACAAGACACTTTTGGTGCAAGACATGGGAAAGAAGCCAACAACAACCAGTGGAGCAACAGATCAAACATTAAATGGGGTCGGATAGAACATAGGCTACAAAAATCACCATTAAACGTGGCCAGACATACCCTGACATGGAATCCGGGAGGGAGGAATAGAGGTAGACCAAGAAACACCTGAAATAAAGACTGAAAATGAACTTTGGCCCCTGGACCTCAACTGGAGAGAGGCAGAAAGGGCAGTTCAAGATTTAACTTGCAGGAAAGGTCTGTCAATGATGTATGCCCCGAAAGCAGTGACGGACATTGATTGAAGAGACACATGCAAGACAGTTTAGTGTAGTAAATATTCTAATTTATCAATTGTATTACTTACAATGTTTTCTGTAACTCGTATTCCTTTTTCTCAAGCCATTGGGAAAAAATATTTGTGGTGGTGCTTCTCCCCTGTGCTGCTCCTTATGAAGCATAGGATCTCCTTTATAGATGCCTCCATACAGTAAACCTTTGTTGTAGCAGTTAATGTGCTTTTGGAGTAGTGATTTCTGTAGCAATTTATTTTACATGCCCTAGCCATGATTCCTAGCCCTGTGTATTTGTCTAATAAATTGTCTTTGCTGTTCTTTTCAGATGATACTGTCACAGATGATGATACAGATGCCAATGACCCAGAGTTTAACTATATTGCTGAAGCTGAAAGAGAACAACTAGATGAAGAAGATTTTAGATTTGATAAGCCAACGCAAATCACAAGCAAGTGCTTTTACCACAACTACAGTTATTGTCTTACCTGTTCCTTTTTTTATATACTTAGTGTACATTACTGCAGTTGGCCTCCTTGCATAAAGTTTTTGTTGAAATATTTTACATTCTCTCATGGTAAATGTTTCTATAGTAAAGTAAAGTAACCTATAGCATTACTGCCGTAGGGGTGTGAGGTGTTAGTGATCTCACATTTCAAAAGCTTGGCTATATGAAGGCGGTAGCCGCTTTACTTCCTGGACTGAACCGGTACTCATTTAAGGTTGGGTCAATGCGAGAGCCGTTGCGGTCTGAAAAAACATTTCCGCCTCAACTGGGGAATGAACAATGATCATTGTTTAAAAATGATGAAGTTGCTTGCCTTGTTTTAAATCCTATGTATGGAACATTGTTTAAGTGTGATAAAGTTGCTTGCTGCCTTGTTTTAAATCCTATGTATGGAACATTGTTTAAGTGTGATAAAGTTGCTTGCTGCCTTGTTTTAAATCCTATGTATGGAACATTGTTTAAGTGTGATAAAGTTGCTTGCTGCCTTGTTTTAAATCCTATGTATGGAACATTGTTTAAGTGTGATAAAGTTGCTTGCTGCCTTGTTTTAAATCCTATGTATGGAACATTGTTTTAGTGTGATAAAGTTGCTTGCTGCCATGTTTTAAATCCTATGTATGGAACATTGTTTAAGTGTGATAAAGTTGCTTGCCTTGTTTTAAATCTTATGTATGGAACATTGTTTAAGTGTGATAAAGTTGCTTGCCTTGTTTTAAATCCTTCTTATAGATTTTACTGTGGTTTCAAACTTGCGTCACCTTAGTGAAGAGGCAGGTATCCTAATAACTCTTCCACACACTCGTCTATCGTGATCACCCGATACTGAATCATTACATTAATCCACAAATACAAACAAGTTTGTGCTATAAGCTGTGCCCTAAATGTATTGCCTCTGCACACCTCCTCCCATACCTCACACCTTATATAATAAATATAAATAAATATATTTGTCTGATGGTGCCATAATCCGTGAACTTAAAGGCATCGAGCTGAAATTTGCATTATAGATCGGTGCAACTTATTTCTCGGTGCTATGTCATTACCTTTACAAAAGCTGGGAATAAAATTATAGATATTGTTTACCGGCAAAATAGAAAAATGGTGACTTCATAACTCAATTTGCTTGGCTAAATTGCACATGCATGTGATACCATGTTACCTTCAAATCTCGGGCAACACTATTTGGTTATATTGTTCGCCAGTTTACTGACACGATGAAGAGAGAAGTGCATGGCTGAATTGTTTTGATACCTGCCTACTGATAAGGAGAACATCGGATTGAAACCCCTGTTGAACAAGTTTTTATTGTTTTTTCAAACTGACACTGTTATGACCAGCAAAATTATAAATGTTAAATTTCCTTGTATTTATTATATGAAAATGTTTGGCTTCATTTGTATTTACAACTGAAATGTGTGTATTAAAGAATATTGCCATTTCCTGGACGAATCCGGGTATTTAAAGAAGCAATTTTAATTGAAGTTTATTTGATTGTTTCTACAAGTCATAATTTTAATTGAAGTAAGTTTTTTATTGTTTCTACAAGACTCAATTTTAATTGAAGTAAGTTTTTGATTATTTCTACACAAGACTCAATTTTAATTGAAGTAAATTCTTGATTGTTTTTTCAAGACACAATGTTAATTGAAGTAAATACTTGATTGTTTTTTCAAGACACAATGTTAATTGAAGTAAATTCTTGATTGTTTTTTCAAGACACAATGTTAATTGAAGTAAATTCTTGATTGTTTTTTCAAGACACAATGTTAATTGAAGTAAATACTTGATTGTTTTTTCAAGACACAATGTTAATTGAAGTAAATTCTTGATTGTTTTTTCAAGACACAATGTTAATTGAAGTAAATTCTTGATTGTTTTTTCAAGACACAATGTTAATTGAAGTAAATACTTGATTGTTTTTTCAAGACACAATGTTAATTGAAGTAAATTCTTGATTGTTTTTTCAAGACACAATGTTAATTGAAGTAAATTCTTGATTGTTTTTTCAAGACACAATGATAATTGAAGTAAGTTATTTATTGTTTCTACAAGACTCAATGTTAATTGAAGTAAATTCTTGATTGTTTTTTCAAGACACAATGATAATTGAAGTAAGTTATTTATTGTTTCTACAAGACTCAATTTTAATTGAAGTAAGTTTTTGGTTGTTTTTTCAAGACACAATTTTAAGTTTAAAGTATTTGTTAGGTTGAGTGTGTAAGATATGGTAGAGGGATGGGCAGTTAGGGTGTAGGTTAGGTGAGAAGTGGACTGTGACCTGGACGCAGGCCCTTGGACCGCTTGGCTATTTTGATAGTAGTTCATTTAGTAATATATTTTCAAAAGGAAATTCTTTCTTCTATTTATTGTATGAAAGTTTTTGGTTTCATCTGTATTTACTACTATGTGTGTATTAAAACAATTGTCATTTACCAGGCGAAGCTCATTGTTAAAATTCTAGAACCAAATAATATCCTATATTATTACCTAATCTCTTTTATCTCTTATCATGTATAAAACCACCAATCAAGTTGTAGGCTGAAGGATATTGGTTCGTGATAAGGCTCTTGTATAGTACCTCTATTTGTTCTTTTGTCATGTTTGTGCTTTTTCATCCTGTCTTCATTATTGCATTTTCCATTGATAGAGTTCACCTTGGGAAATTATATTACTGAATAGTAGCATACATTATAAATTATCAATTGTGTTCTTGCTCTCCTTAAACACATAATAAACTTATAGTTCGTTTTTCTTTTTGTTATTCAGAGAAAGAGATGACAGCATTGATTAATGAGCTGAACGACCTTTTCGAGGATGAGGTGCTTCCATATCAGGTTGTAGCTGGTGCTTCTGGCATGACTGGCAGTAAGATCATGCAGTCTGACGACCAAGACATGCCCTCTTCGTCCACATCTGTTCCGTACATTGAAACCTTACATAGTATGCCCACTTTGTCTGAAGCTCCATTTACAGAGTTTAAGACACCACAACCTGTGCCACCTCTTGGTCACATCAAATGTAATAATTTGGAACCTCCTAGACAGTTATTACAGCAGCCACTGGAACAGCCTTGTCAAATGGCAGAATCATACATCAGCAGGTAAATCACTTAGAACATCTTAGATTTTGCAATTAAACATTGTCAGTGGTCGAATGGTTAGTACACCAGTCTCTTAGTCTGGAATCAAGTTCAAACATTAGTAGATCTGAGGCGAATGGCCTATATTGCTCAGACCTTTAAATTTCCCACACCTAGATCTCTACTTCTTCTTTTCCTCTCTATCTCCTTTATTTTGTTGTTGGTTTTTGTGTGTGTGTGTGTGTGAGACCCCCTAGCAATAGAGAAATATGCCAAAATTTATGTGGTTTTTTTCATTTCCACATTCACATTATCCTTTGCGTCAGTCTGGCAGATGTGCCGTATGTGAGGAAGCAACAATATTCTGTATCAATGCAGGCCTAGGTCTTTGGTCAGTCCATCTTACTATCACATAGGTAGGCAACCCCGTGGATGTGTACAGGCATATGGCCACCAAAATGTTGTTCTACCTTTCCATCTGTTGTCAGACATGCGTACTACATGTCCAGCCCAACGATGTTTGCCTGATATCACTGGAATTAAATGAAGGCCAAGTACTGTTATCTCCTTCTTTCTTAATAAGTTCCAAACCATTGCGGTCATTAATGCATATTTTCTGCACAATACTTCATTGCTTCTACTTTTGTCATGTTTCATGTCTGCTCCTGTGTCTTAATGAAAGTCATTATCAGCATCATCTGATTGATCAGTCTTAAATCTGGTGGTAGGTTGAGCGTGTCTCTACATTTGACATACTCTGCAGCTCTCTTCATTTCAGCACAGGTTCATTCTTTAATGTCTCTGCATGCCTGAGATGTAAAGGTGAGTCTTGATAGCTCCCTTCTTCTTGTCTGCTGGATCGTGCCCTCTAGTATCTTACATACTTAGATCTTACATATTGTGTCCCAGCCAACTTAATCTTCATTTTTGTATCATTTTCAATATTTGTCTTTGTGCGTCTACCTTAGTGAGAACATTTTCATTGGATCTTCTTTCTGTCCACCTCACATGTTCCATTCTAATGCTTCCAAGTTTTTTTCATCCTTCTTTGCCAGAGTCAATGATTCAACCCCATACAGTGCAAAGGGCAATAAAGTTAATCCCTGAATATTATCTATGAAGCATTTGATAGTGGCACTGGAAGAGGTGGGCACCTTCACATATTTGGGCAGCACCATTGACACTTCATGGACATAGAAGCAGATATAAGGACTAGAACTGGAATGGCAACGGTAGCATTCCTGTTACTGAATAATATATGAAAATCCTGGGAAACAAAGACTAATACCAAGTTAAGATTGTTTAATATACAAGTCAGTACTTCTATACAGAGCAGAGACTTGGAGAACAACAAAGGCAATACATAGAAAATTCCAGTTGTTCATCAATAAATTTCTGTGAGGGATAATGAGTATAGGCTAGCAATACAGGATGGGGAATGAAGACTCATGGAAAAGTGGAACAACAGATCAAATGTATGAAATGAGATTGGATATGACACACGCTGTGTAAATCACTATCAAACATGGCTTGGCAGGCCCTGACATAGAATCCACAGAGGAGATGTAGACCAAGAAACACCCGGAGAAGAGACTGAAAATAAACTTCAGTCCTTGGAGAGGGACAGAAAAGGCAGTTCAAGACCAAACTTGCTGGGGGAGGGTTGTCGATGGCATATGCCCTGAAAGAACCTACCTACATTGAGAATAATGATTTGATAGAAGTACAATTACTATCCAACCACAAGGACTAGTTTCTTTATATTTTACTCTTTCATATATCAGCTTAAATCTAAAGCCTGATGATATTTGGTATTTTCATAACTCTTTCCAAGAATTGGGACTAATGAGGGTCTAATCTGCTTTCTTTGTTCCTAATATGTTGAGTAGCTAATAGGGATCAAGATGCTGAGCAGCGCATGAGCTGCAGTGGTCAGTGACCCATAGCTGACTGCTAGCGTCAGGGCCAGCGAACCAGAGCTGCCAAGACCCTTCTACACCTCCACGCGGTGATCCTGGATAACAGGCTGCAGCAGGGCAGACTGGCTAAGGAGAAGGGATCAAAGAGGGAATGCTAACCCGGTACTCAAAAAACGCTTGCCGAAGGCAGATGTGTTGGACTGAAAGGTGCAAATATCGCAGTCAAGCTGTAAACTATGACACAACGCATTCCGTTCTCTGGACTACTTTCTGCTACTTAAGCCCTTTCAGGGTTTGGTAGCGGGAGATTGAGAACGAACGAAGAAGAAGAGTAGCTAATAGAAGACTTGATAAATAGATTCTTCTTCAAACTTTGACATTTATAACTCTTCTTCTTCTGTGTTCGTTCTCCCACTACCAAGTCCTGAACAGGGCATTGCAAGAAGCAGAATGTACTCCGGAGAACGGAATGGGTTGTGTTACTAGTTTACAGTTTGACTGCAATATTTGCACCTTTCGGCCCGAAACATCCGTCTTCGGCATGTTATAACTCTAATAAAGGCAACAGTCAGCTCGACGTTTCAGAAATCTCTATACAGTTTCTCATGGAACGAAGCAGGCTGCTGCCTAGTGAGCCTCATTTCACCAGTGGAATGGACTTCACATGTTGACATAGCAAGAAAAAGCATGGCGAACGGAGAAGAAGAAGGAGACCAGTGGTATGCTGATCAGATCTGTAGCATGTGTTCAGCTGTCATGGGGCAAGTGTTATAGGTACACTGGTACAAAATTCAAAATTGTCAATTTCTGGTAGAGATGGCTCCTCAATCTGTTGTGCTGTATGTATTTGATCACTTATTCTCACATTGAGAGTTGTAAATAAACTTCATATAAATAAATTGACAGTTCAGTTATGTAAACTTTTGCAGTCACTTACCAATTGTCAGCACCACTTTAGCAACTGGGCATCCATTTTAGGAATTAATTGACAATTGAATATTAGTGTGTTCTTATTGATTCTCTGTGACCAGTGTAGACATGGTCCCTGTCTGAGATGCAGAGAAGAGAAACTACTTTGTGTGAAAGACAATACCTGAGAAAAGTAATTTTCACCAGGATGAGATGAAATCAGAAACAGTGCCAGAGTTATCGTACAAACTGCTTCTGGTGCCAAATAATATCCAGAAAATAAAAGGTATCATTGCTGGAGTCCATGTCCACCTGGAGGATTTATACCATTGAGGAATAAAGGTTACATGCTCATGCAGTCATGACAGTGTGCAGACAGATTTTATTTTACCTCTGATAGAAAATAAACAATTTTGAATGGCTGTCCACTTTGGCTGGAGATCAGCATGATAAAAGCTCGGCCACCAATTACTCAATGGTCTGTCATCTCATTCTAATGTAACTGATTCAACTACCATTGTACACTTATAACAAAGGAAGATTCACTACAGAAGCTGAATAGAAATCACTGGAAGCAACAATTGCTGCCATGTTTTTCAAGTGGTGTAGATGGTTAATGTCAAGTCACTGCTAATTGTATGTTTTATAGTGGTAAAATGTGTTATTGTCTTATGTCTTATCAGTGTATCAGAACCAGACATTATTGTTACCCCAGAACAGCGAGCATTGATTGAAGACAACCTGAGACAGGTAATGTGCTTCCTTAAGAAACATCATTTGTCAGCTTTAATTCTCCAAACCAAATGGACCTAGATGGCTTGAAACTACCACTTTTTCTCAGTTATTCTCCCAAACCATTTCGACCTAGATGACTAGAAACTACCACTTTTTCTCAGTTATTCTCCCAAACCATATTTACCTAGATGACTTGAAACTACCAATTTTTCTCTGTTATTCTCCCAAACCATATAGACTTATTTGACTAGAAACATTCACTTGTTATCAGTTATTCTTCCAAACCATTTAGACCTAGATGACTAGAAACTACCACTTTTTCTCTTTAGATTCTGTAAGGATATATATACACGAGGGAGTGTTGAAAAATTTTGGTCTTTGAGAAGATAAGTTTATTAATGTGCATGATTTACTGTAATTTATTCGTCACTGTATTGTTGGATTATTTAACACATTCTCCTATTCGCCACTATATTAATGGAGCATTTAACACATTCTCCTATTCGTCATTATATTAATGGAGTATTTAACACACGGGTTAGTTCTGCCGGTTCACCTTCACGAATATGGCGTGTGGGAATTTTAGATGCTACTATGATGAACTGAATACAGCTGGGGAGAGATGCCAGACTCACTCACACGCTGAGTGTTGTCCATACGACCTCTTGTGGTTATCGAAAAGGCACGACAAACTGCGTTAGATGCCTTCCCACCTTTCTACCCTGTGGGTTACATGTTTACGGAAAGGCTTCGGTGGTAACCCTGAGGCAAAATCTGCATCCTATGCTATCTCCAGTCGTCTCGATAAATGTCTTGCCACTGGCAGAAGGTAGCTTAGGCTCTGTGCGTGAGGTTGACAAAAGGCGCAGTTTCTTCCTCACTTTAATCCAAATCTCCGCGCAAGTCACTCATTTCAGCGGACACAGCAAGAGATACGACTGTCCACACGGCTGAACAAAGAGAGTGGTCTTCATCACTTGTGATGGACAAACTATTTAACACATTCTCCTATTCGTCATTATATTAATGGCGTATTTAACACATTCTCTTATTCATCACTATATTAGTTGAGTATTTAACACATTCTCTTATTCATCACTATATTAATTGAGTATTTAACACATTCTCTTATTCATCACTATATTAATTGAGTATTTAACACATTCTCTTATTCATCACTGTATTAATTGAGTATTTAACACATTCTCTTATTCATCACTATATTAATTGAGTATTTAACACATTCTCTTATTCATCACTGTATTAATTGAGTATTTAACACATTCTCTTATTCATCACTATATTAATTGAGTATTTAACACATTCTCTTATTCATCACTATATTAATTGAGTATTTAACACATTCTCTTATTCATCACTGTATTAATGAGCAGTTAACATATTCTCCTATTTTTCTATGTCAGTAGTTAATTTTTCTGCACTACTTGATGTGCTGAGTTCTTCGTTCTTAATGAATTTTCTCTGGTAGTGAGTTTGTAAACAGCTCTTATTATATCCTGGTGTATACTGCAGAAGCATCACCACTATATGATCACAGTGTCAATCCCACACTTTGTTGGCCAGGTTGTGTTACGGATTACCACTACTAGCTAAGTAAAACTGATGATACTTCTCCCTGTTTATTAATCGTTCATTAAAATATTCTCCTGTTCATTACCTTATTAATGGGTAAATAATGTAGTCTCCCTATTGTAATACATGTTACTACATGAGTTTGCTCTAACATTATACATACTACACCACATGATGATGATTTCACTTATTTGTCACAAATGAAACATAGGTCCACCACTACAACTGGCGACTTTATAGAAAGCCTGTTTGTGTGAGCATTTTTAGTGGCAGTTTCAATATCATTGGTTTTTCATGTTAGGGTTGCTATCCCCATGCAGAATCTTCTTTAGTTACCTTGAAAGTAGCTTGGGAGGCTACAGTAAGCCTATTCTTTTCAATTTGGGTATCCACAAACTTTTCAGTGTGACAGACTGGTATGGATTTATCCATCGCAGCATGGACCAGTGCCCAGTTAATAGATTATTGTTCATTTTCGGTCATCTTACATTTGTTTGAATGCATGCTTAGCTAATTCTATAACTTCTTTATCATTTAGTGACATCAGTTATAAGTGAATGAAAAATATAATCATTTATTAAAATCCCATAAATTTGCAATTTAAAGTTTAATAATTTATATATTAAAGAGCTTCTTTTGCTTTTTTATGAAAAATTTGGCAGATATCATGTTTGATTGAGAGGCAATTATGTTTTCTGATGATTGATTGAAGCTGAGATCCACATTTTTGGTCTAGTTTATTGACACCTTTTGCATACTGCTGACTGAGGTCTTGCAGATTTGAGTCGCTCCACGGACGACCACTTTAGAAAGCATTGTCCTACAACACACCCACATAAGCATTGACTTTGATTTATCAACAGCACATACAGTTACTACTACAGACTTTCTTGCTTTGTCAGAATTCCCCTTCACATGCACAGGAAGCAGCTGAGGCCAAATCTATGCTTGTGAGTACAGACGAGACAATGTTACAGATGATCTGAGACAGTTATTTTGGAATCTTTATTGGGGTGTCCACTGTATTTGGGGGGTCATTTTATAGTGTTGCAGAAGATGTTCTTAATCTGTTCCTGATCTGATCTGTCTTCTTCAGTTCCACTGCACTGGGATTCTCTTCCATTGTTCTTTGCCCAGTGTCCCTTGCACTCCCTACTCATCTCTTTCCTTGTGGGTTCCACTTCAGCATATGTCTGGTACTATTTCCAGGCTTATTTTTCACTGTGTGTCTTATCCATATCCACTTTATCTCCCCAATCTCTTACCGGATTGCTTGAAATTATGTTCTTTGCTACAGATCTGTCTTTGCTACAGATCTGTCTTTGCTACAGATCTGTCTTTGCTACAGATCTGTCTTTGCTATTTCCTCTTCAAAATAGAGATTATCATTCCTAACCGTAACATTTTGGTCTTATAACAAAACAAAATTGTAGTCTTTCTTTCTTCTTTTGTCTATGAAATTTTGTAGTCTAATGTAACCTTCTTTCACTGAGTTGATGGCATGGGCTAGCGGTTAAGTGGCACGGCTCACGACCCGAAGGTCCTGGATTCGCTCCCCATCACAGCACCAGCCGTTATCCGGGGAATCTAACCCTTAGAAAATCTAGGAGGAAACAGACCCTTACATAAAATGCATGCTGAAGTTGGATGCACTGAGCTGACAGGCGCAAAATAGAAACATTTTGCAACACACACCGCCTTGGAGAATAGAGAAAGAAGACAAACGCAAAGAAAAAAAAGAAAGAGCCTTCTTTGTCATTTTTTGATGCATGACATTGAATAATGTTTATCTTGATCTTCTGTTTTGGCAGTTTTAAAAGTATTCTGGGTCTTACTGCCTCTCATTTTATAAGTGTCTTTTATACCTCTCTGAGGAGAGTAGCATTTACTCTGTGCTCAGTTTTACTCTCTCAACTTTTTTTCACCTTGTTTCATCCAGTCCTAGAATATAAATTTTGTAGTTTCTCCTCTCCGCTGCCACATGTGCAGTCTTTCCCTGGTTGTATATTGTGCAAACATTCCAGCTACCAATTCTGGCAGTTTTCATATCCGAAAGGCAGATCAAAGATGCAGATTCTTTGTGGCTTTCTTTTCATTGCATCATTGGCCTTTTTGACACAACCCACTTCTGTCTTGGATGGTTCTTCTTCTGCCTCGTACGCTGTCAGACGTCAACTTGAATTTGTTCGAAGAAAGCAGCTGTCATCCTGAGGCTGTCGACACTGCCATAGAGCTTGTCTAGTGTTGGCACTGGTGATGGCCACATGTACTTTCTCTGGTCCTCGTATGTTGGACAATTTTGCAGCAGATGTTCAGCGTCCATTTTCCCTGTACCACAGGTGCATCCGTCACTACCACCTATCTTCAGTTTATTGAGTAGATTGTATCTCAGTCTGTTGTGGCCTGTGCGGAGTCTGAAGACCACGACCTCCTCTCTTCTGTTCAACTGGTAATAGGCATAATTTTTTGTGTAGCCTGTATGCTCTGTTTCCCGTTTGGCCCTGTATCTGGCGCTAATAAACCTTTTGGACTCTTCGTAGGTCACACTAGAATCTGGTTGTGGTAACCTTGTACCTTCTTTTGCCAGTCTGTCTGCCTCCTCGTTGCCTTGAATATTACAGTGGGATTGAACCCACTGTACCACTACTCTTTTTGGTGTTGACTGCTGGCATAGTTGACAGAGTACTGCTCTTAAATTATTAAGTTCTGTATTTTTCAGGCTTTTTAGTGCTGTAACCACGGACAGGGCATCTGTAAACAGGACTATCTGGCTTTCATTGCTTTCGCCTGTCAGCATTGCTTCTACTGCAGCCTTCAATGCCTCTGCCTCCGCTCTGAAATTGCTTGAGAATTTTCCAGTTGCCACTGACAGTGTTATTTTTCTACCGTTTGTTAGGCTCAGGAATACCCCTCCCCCTCCATTCTGTGTTGTGTTATGTCTCTTCTTTCAGTCTGGTTGTTCTTGTTGCCAATACCTAATATATTTTCTACCACCTCTGGAACGATATGCTGCTTCCAGGTGGGTTTGCGTAAAGTAGGGAATGGCTTTGGTGTTTTTATGGTGTTCATAGGGTCTTCGCTCATCTTTGCTTTGGCTATTTCTGCAAAATTTCTCTGCTTTAGTCTCCCTTTTCCAAATCTATTTAGTCTCTGATTGGATGGTCTGTCAGTCTTCTTAGTTTCTCTGCTTGCTGTTGGGCTCTGCAGTCTCTTCTATCAGTCATGGATTGCAGATTTGTAATCTTTTCAAGTTCTACAATTGGCGTTGACTTCATGCCTCCTATTATAACTCTCATGGCTTGGTTTTGAAGTTTTGCGGATTTTATCAAAGTTCGCCTTTGCTGCTGTTGCCCATGCCGCAATGCCATACTCGAGAACTGGTCTCACTCTTCCAGTGTACAGTTTCTTCAGTATTCTTTGGTCTGCTCCCCAGCTTGTACCAGCAAGTTTCCTCATGATTGCCATTCCTTGTCTTACTCTCATTCGGTTTCTCTCGATCTGACTTTTCCATGTCATGCGTCGATCAAATGTGACGCCCAAGTAGTTTGGGTTGTCGTTTAGCCGCAGATATTTGCCATTAAGACTTATTTTTATGTTCTGTGGTTTATTTGAAAGGGAGAATATCATACATGTTGTTTTTTCTTCATTTATTTTGACCAGCCTCTTGGATGGTTGAGTTGTATGTCTTTGTTAAGTTGACATGTCCATTTTTGTTTAAGTTGTGATTTAAAATTATGATAGGATGAAGTAGCCCCATGCCCAACTTTCCTTAGTCACTTTTGTGACATGATTGGCAGGTTTACAATATTACTATTATTTGCTCCCCTTTTGGGTGAAACTTATGACTTAACGAGGGTTCAAATCTGTGTCTTGATGCTATGATTTCCTAATTCCTCAGCCACCTGCTTTATGGTATGCAAAATAATGCACTTGAAAAGAGCTAGGTAACTAAGATAAACATTGATTGAGCCTCAAAGAGGTAGGAAACGAATAATGTACAATGGCAAGTTGGAATTATGTGACAAGTGTATCAATTACTTACTTAGCTTTATCATTTTCTTTTCAGGAAGAGTTAAATGACCTTTGGCTATCCTTTCATGCCTGTTAGAGCTCATTGTTCAATGTCTGTAAGACAGCAAGTTGGAATTATGAGACATGTTCAAATGAAACCGGACCAAGTGAAACTGCAACAAGTGAACATACGTATGATGCACATGATGACATCACTTCTGGTGTAAATAGCTCATACCAACTATCAAGTCTGCAAATTTTTATTATCCTCAAACTCATAGTTTCATCAGCAGACTGTTTAAAAAAATGGCGGTTGTAATGCGATATCTGTCCAAAGTTGATCAGCGAGCGGTGATTTGGTTTCTAACATCTGAAGGATGTTGACCAGTTGACATTAATCACAGAATTCAGGCAGTGTTTGGGGACAGAAGTGTGTCGAAGAGAATACAAAAGTGTGTTGAAGACAACAGTGAAGAAATGGACAACGATGTTTAAAGAAGGACAGGTGTTAACGAAAGATCTTCCGAGACCAAATCAGGCGCATATTGTTGCGTCAGAAGATACCATCGTCAAAATTGATGCAACGGTTTAGGTGGACCGGAACCGGAGCTTACATTCGCTAGCAGAGGAATTCACTGTGTCGCTAGGAACAGTTCAAATGGTGGTTAGCAAGAAACTGAAGTATCGGAAGGTGTTCACAATGGGTACCTCGGTTGCTGACCAACCACTATAAGGAAAAATACATGGGATGGAGTTTGAACTATTTCTTTTGCGCATAGTGGCAGGTGATGAATCGTTGTGCCACTACTTTGAGCAGAGCAGCAAAACTGCTAGCATGCAACCGAAACGCAAAAAATTAAAGTCACACATTTCCTGCTGGTATCGTTATGCTGACAGCATTTTTTTACCATGAAGGACTTTTGTTGGTAGACTTTAAACAGCCTGGTGTGAACATCAATGCCATCCACTACAATGACACACTAGACAAGCTGCATACAGCAAACAAGAATAAACGACCCGGAAATGCTTTCGCGTGGTGTGATTCTGTTGTACGACTGCATGTTCACATGTGAACATTGTTCAGAAAGTGTTAGCACAGAAAAGGTGGGAAGTACTGCCACACCCATCCTATAGCCCCAATATATCCCCTTGTGACTTTCATTTGTTTGGACCCATAACAAATTTCTGAAGGGACAAAGATTCGACTTTGATGTAGACATCATGGCCGTGGTGACCAAGTGGTTCAAAGAGCAACCAACGTCATTTTTTTCTGACGGTATTTGCCGTCTACCCAAGCAGTGGGATTCGTGTCTGAATGCCTATGGCGATTTTTTCTAACTAACCCTGTTTCATGTCTGCATCATAACAATTGTTATATTTAATTCTGTCACACCAGATGATGTAACTTTCATATGTTTGTAATAAAGCCACTGGTCCAGTTTCAATTGAACACACCTTGTATATGACAAGTGTATCAATTACTTACCTTGCTTTGTCATTTTCCCTTCAGGAAGAGTTAAATGGCCTTCGGCTATCATCCCATGCTGGTGAGAGCTCCCTGTTCAATGTCTGTAACTTAGATCCAGCTATGGAGCTTCTGTCAGACCCAACACTTTCTGAGAGTAATGAAACAGAGAGGTCAAGTGGGTTTGGATGGAACCACGGGGCAGGTAGGACTTGACTTCTTCAAATAATCACATCTCTTTTCCTCATGGACATGGTGGTCTGTCTCAAATTTGGGCTATTTTAACAAAATACTAGTTAAATTATTTAGGCACTGTGGGTGGTTTGTAGCAGTAGATGTGTTTGCATTTTCTACTACTTATGAATAGAAACTTCTCTGGGTGGTTTGTAGCAGTAGATGTGTTTGCATTTTCTGCTACTTATGAATAGAAACTTCTCTAGCACTGTGACCAACTTACGGTAGTTAATTTGTTAGTACTTTGCTAATACTAATGTCATAGAAACGTCCCTACCACTGTGACCCACTTACAGTAGTTAATTTGTTAGTACTTTGCTAATATTAATGACATAGAAACTTCTCTGACACTGTGACCCACTTACAGTAGTTAATTTGTTAGCACTTTGCTAATATTAATGACATAGACCATTATTTTCTACTGTATATTGTCTCTGTTATTGAAACTCATCCTGTACCGATAACTAACCTACTTTACAGAGCCTCGCTGTATGTTGTCCCACGCTCAGAAAATGGCCATCTACAACAGCCCAGCATTTGTCTATCCTCATCTACTGCCACCACTGAAGAAATTAAAGAGCAATGAGAGAAAGTACAGTAAATTCTCTCGTAGTGAGGACAAGTAAGTAACAGACCATCTCTGAGTCTGGTATAGCAAGGTATAACCAAAACGTAAATACTAACAGAGACAAGGATGGGTCAGTTTTATATAGACACAAATACAGAATGACTAGCTTGTTATAATTCAAATTAAAAATCTACCCAAATTATTTGTACCTTTCCCCAGGTGGTTTGTTAAGAGCAGCTATAGATGATGCCAAACTGGCTGTGGGTCTACTTAGCTGTAGTGATTGAGTCTATTAAGATGGATTCACCCATCGGTAAAAATGGATAAATTAGATTATAACAAGTTTTTAAAAATACAACCACCCACAGGAACAAGAGTGCATAGCTACAAATTAACTAAAGAGAGGACCAGATTAGATATTAGGAAATTTTTTTTAGTCAGAGAATATGAATGCTTGGAATGCATTGCCACAGGAGGAAGGGACAATGAATGCATTTAAGAATAAATTTAATGCGCAAAGCTTTTAGAGCAAGGTAATGTAAATGAAACTGGTTGTATACAGACTGCAGAGTCTTCTAAACCAGTATAAAGACGTTAAGTTAAGTTAAGAACCATGCTCCAAGAAACTCGTTGTATACAGACTGTGTAGAGTCTTCTGAACCAGTATAAAGATGTTAAGTTAAGTTAAGAACCACCCTCTAAGAAACTGTTGTATACAGACTTTGTAGAGTCTTCTGAACCAGTATAAAGTCGTAAAGTTATAACAAAATCGGGGACAGAGAACAACACAGGTGAAATTAACTGACCTATCTGAATGGTTTTAGTGAGTTTTAGTGGTTTCATAACCACAACAAATTTATTTAACAATTGTGTTAGAAAGATATATTTTAATAAATGGGAGAGGGGTACAGGATAAAATAAGCCAATAGGAAAGAGATAGAAGAAAGAAAAATAGCAGAATAAGACGAAAACAGGTGCTCAGGAAGAGGTATGAAATCTGTTTGTACCATTAGACCTCAAACAAATTGCTATCCAGTTTTACTGAACATGATAGTTGTCCATCACAAGTGATGAAGACCACTCTCTTTGTTCAGCCGTGTGGACAGTCGTATCGCTTGCTGTGTCCGCTGAAATGGGTGACTTGCGCGGAGATTTGGATTAAAGTGAGGAAGAAACTGCGCCTTTTGTCAACCTCACTCACAGAGCCTAAGCTACCTTTTGCCAGTGGCAAGACATTTACTCCTCCAACGATGTTAGGGCCTGCTGCATCCGATTGCTTGCTACAGCGAGATTTTTTTCAGAGGTCCACATAGCCAGATCATCTGCAAACATGGAGCTGTGGACTCTTCTTGGAATATTCTCTATGATGTTGTTTATATACACCAGGAAAAGTGTGGGTGAAAGTACCCCCCTTTGGGGTACTCCTTGCTCCAGTGTCACCATTTTGCTCATCTGCCCTTGTACTTAAACTTTGGCTGTTCTGTTTTCGAGGTAGTGGCTGACCATCTGTACATTTTCCCACATACTTCACTTCTTCGTAGCTTGACTTTAAGTCCCTCTTTCCACACCTTGTCAAATGCCTCTAGATCCACCCAGATCGCTACTGTATGCTTTTTCTCTTGGTAAGCATCCTCTATTTCCTGTGCTATGAGAGTGATCTGGTCCTCAGTGGATCTGTGTTGTCTAAATCCTGCTTGCTGTGGAATTAGTATGTGTTTCTCTTCCAGGTGGCACATCAGTCTGGCGTTTTTCATACGCTCCATCAGCTTGCCTACACAGCTCAGTAGACTGATGGGCCTGTATCCATTTGGATCTGTTCTATCTTTTTCTTTCTTTGGTACTGGTATAAGTATATCGTCTTTCCATGCCTGTGGTACAATTCCTATTTTCCAGCTTTGGTTCAAGACTGAAAGTAACTTCCTCTTTGCTGTTTGGTCCAACCAACCCCATCAGCATTTCGTTTGTTACCCCATCTTTTCCGGGCGATTCCTTTTTCTTTAAAGTTCTCATGGCCTCATCCATTTCAGTCATTGTTAGTTTTGCCATCATGTGCTCCTCTGGTGCCATCTTGTTGTTGTCGTGGCTCTTTTGTTCTTCATTAATGTCTGTATGCCTGTCTATAGGGACAACAATGTGGTTTGCTCTGGCATAATTTTCTATTCATGGCTCTGACTAACTTCCATAGTCTGTTTCCTTCTTTATCTAAATTGAGGCTTTCTGTTTTATTTTTCCAGCTGTCTCTTGTAATTTGGTTTAGTGCCTTGAGGGCGATATTTGCCTCCATAGATTGCTCTCTCTCTGCCATGTTCCGAACATTTGAGACTTCATCCTCCGCTTTCTGCAGCTCATCATTCCAATATGGCTTGTAGTTTTTCCTTGCCCCTCTTGGGATGGTTTCGGTGGCTGCTTGCATTATTGCCATAGGTTTCATATTGTTATTTCATGTGTTGATGGTTTCACACAGTCCATCTGTCAGCATTGCAAATCTGTCCCAGTCGGCTCGTTTATAGTTCCAACGTGGGAGCGGTTTTATTTCCTGTGGGCCTACTTCAATATCAATTTCTAGCCTAATTGGCCTGTGGTCGCTACCTGCCAATTGGTTGAGCACCTGGCGGTCTATTTTGTTGTGAATATCCCCCGTGGAAAAGGCCACGTCTGGAGTGGAGGTGGCATGCCATGTTCTAGAATAGAAGCTAGGGCTGTCCTCCGTCCTATTGATAAGATAGAGATTTGTGTCTATCTCCCAGTCTACCACTTCATCACCTCTGTTGTCTGTGTCCGAATATCCCCATCTCTCCCAGTGGCTGTTGAAGTCTCCAACCACTAGGCAGCCGGAGTCCTTAATTTCCATACTCGAGAGCGACAGGTCTTTGTTGGGTGGGCCATACAGGCTGAATATGCGGATCTTCGTTTCTTGTGTCATTATATCGACTCCTACAATTTCTGCTTGTCCAGTGTGATTAACAGCTACCACGCTACTCGGTATGCAGTTACATGTCTGTATCAGAACCCCTCCTTTGTGACCTTCTCTATCAAGACGGAAGGTCTGGTATCCTCTGATTAAGAATCTGTGGTTGTTGTTGAGGTGCGTTTCTTGGATACATGCCACGTCAATCTTGCCTTCATGCAGGTGATGTGTTAGGGAAATCTTTGTGTTAATGACTTCCTCCGCGAACCTACCAAATGGCAGAAAAATAACACTGTCATTCGCTACTGGTAAGTACACAAGCAATTTCAGAGCGGAGGCAGAGGCACTGAGGGCGGCAGTGGAAGAAATGGTGACACACAGTGAAAATGAAAGCCATATAGTCCTGCTGACAGATGCTCTCGCCGTAGTCACAGCGCTAAAAAGCCAGAAAAACACTGAGCTTAATGACTTAAGAGCAGCACTCTGCAAACTGTGCCAGCAGTCCGCACCAAAAAGGGTAGTGGTACAGTGGGTCCCATCACGCTGCAACATCCAAGGCAACGAGGAGGCAGACAGCCTGGCAAAAGAAGGTGCAAGACTACCACAAACAGATACCAGTATGACGTACGAAGAGTCAAAACGGCTTATCAAAGCCAGATACATGACCAAATGGGAAACCGAACATACTGGTTACACCAAAAACGATGCCTATTACCAGTTGAACCGAAGAGAGCAGGTCATTGTCTTCAGACTTCGCACTGGCCACAATAGACTGAGGTACCACCTATTCAACAAATTGAAGATAGGGTGTACCAACGAATGCCCGTGCGGTACTGGTAAAATGACCGCTGAACATCTGCTGCAGAACTGCCCGACATACGAGGATCAGAGGGAGCAGATGTGGCCATCACCAGTGGAACTGCAAGACAAGCTCTATGGCAGTGGCGACAGCCTCAGGATGACCGCCGCTTTTTTCGAAAAAATATTGGTTACTGTCTGACTGCATACGCAGAAGAAGAAGAAGACTTCCTCCGCATTCCACTGTAGTATTCTGAGGGTCTTGTGTTTTTGGTCAATAGTTTTTGCCCCATCACTTTGTGCCTTGACTCCACAGCACATGGGTGGGTGACCACCAGTAGCATTGGGTGGGGCCCGGCACTCTCGCTGCCTGGCGGGACTCCACAGGACGAGCACCATACTTTTTTCTGTTAGGTTGTAACGTCTTCATACAGCGATATACGTTGCACTGTTTCGTTAAGCCTGTGGCCCAGTGCATCCGATTTCAACAGGCGTTGCTGTAGGGATGCCCTCCTTAGCCATTGGCTGTCCCCAGCCTATCTGCAAGCAGCAGTTGTTTGTGGTCAGAGTTGTCTCTCTTAGGGAAGTTGTCTTCTTGCAGGACTATCGAGTCTTCACCACTCGTGTCTATAGGGTGTGGTGATGATATGATATGATATGACGGACTGTATGTACTAGTTTTTAAAGTATCCCGGAAGAGAGGCAGTCCAGTGTGTCTGTGTCCCAGGATCGTCACGTCCTGCCAGAAACGTAGCATGTGAGTGGGGTATCTCCTTGCTCCCTTTATTTTCTCGGCTTCTCTGCAGTGATGGTATGCCTAGCATTCCCCGCCACCTGGGAGGTTGTCACAATAGGGCAGAGGTGCAATGTCCGCTGGCCTGCATCTCTTCTGCGTCCATTGGGATGATTGATAGCAGACAGAGGTAAAGAACGAGGCAGGAGTGCATTTAACAAGGGGACAAGCCTGGTCATGGCACGGAGATGTTGTTCGCCTGGTGTGCGGACATATCTCATGATCAAGGGTTGAGTCTCAACAGTTTGCAGTGAGGTGGCTGCTCTACTGCTTACGACACCCCGACCGAGAACTAAGTCTTCTACTAGTGGTTTCACACCTCAACGCCGTATGGGGTGAATGTCGAGCAGCTCCCTGCCCGCTTTGATCGTAGGGACGGCAGAAACCTTTTTCTTCGGCTCGACCGGGTCGGACTGAGACGCGAGCCCCAGGTCCCAACCATATCATTGCCTCCCGTCACAGTGGTGCTGAGATTCAGGGCGGGATTCCGGCTTAGAGGCGTTCGGCCGTAATCCCTCAGATGGTAGCCTCGCACCATTGGCTTATCAGCCAAGCACGTGGACCAAGTGTCAGAAACCTGCGATTCCTCTCAGATTGAGCAGGATTACCATATCAACGCCCTGTCATTAGTAGGGTAAAACTGACCTGTCTTCCGAGGGTCTGGTACCAGCACCCGTTCCCTATTAGACCCCAACGATTAAGAGAGAGCTATTTATCGGTCAATGACCAAGTGTCTGAAACCTGCGATTCCTCTCTGATTGAACAGGATTACCATAGCAACACCCTATCATTAGTAGGGTGGTTTGAATCTGAAATTCATTGTCTAAGCAGGTTTTAGAAAAGACAGAGGGACCAGATATCACATATTCAATATGAGGAATATCTACGAAAAATGTAGAGATGTACCACTTGGGGAATTAAAATGTGGCTTACTATTTTAATTTCCAAACAGTTTGATTGCCCTTGGATTGGAAAAGTATCAGCAGTGTAAAAATGCAAACCCCATTGAATTGATACACAGGAATCTAATAAGAGACAAGAGTGTGGAGCAGATATTCTTTCGTATTCAGTACATGTCCTCTGGAAAAGTTGGTGATAATCCTATCAAGGTAAGATGTTAGTCTTTGCAGACCTTCAAATGGTTGTTACCTTACCGTATTGTCTATGTGTTGTATGCAATCTAGCCATTATATGTTGTTTGTCCGTCACATGCGATGAAGACCATTTCTCTTTTCATGCAACCAGTTCTTTAAACGAAAAGAGACTGACTTGTGTGATGAATTTGATTTCAGTTAGGAAGGGTTGCGCAGTTGATGATCACAAGAGTTAAACACTGATCAATTTATGCCTACAATTTTAACTCTTTCATTCTGGAATAGCTGTGCCTCTAAACACACATTTATTCTTGGAATGTAAAAATGTCACAGGGTGTACAGATATGTTATACACATTTAGGAATCCTGATATGGAGAGACTTTTATGTGTAAGTATGACATCTGTTCAAGCCAATGTATCAAAGGAACAGATAAATTAGACCATAACAAGTTTTTCAAAACACAAACACCTACAAGAACAAGAGGGCATAGTTACAAATTAAGTAAAGAAAGGTCCAGATTAAATATTAGGAAATATTTTTTTTTAGTCAGAGAGTGGTAAATGCATGGAATGCATTGCCACAGGAAGTAGTGGAGGCAGGGACAATTGATGCATTTAAGAATAGGTTGGATGCACATAGCTTTTAGAGCAAGGAAATGTAAATGAAACCGGTTGTTTACAGACTCTGCAGTCTTCTATACCAGTATAAAAACATTGAGTTAAGTTAAGATCTTTGTAGTGAACTGGGGCACTTTCATGATCGAAGAGAGAACATATCTGTAGTCTCCACATTGATTGCTTTAATCTGTGGGGACGAGAGATAAGAGAACGTTACACATACAGTGGTAAAAGAACATATCTGCCTGTAGTCTCCACATTGATTGCTCTAATCTGTGGGGACGAGAGATAAGAGAACGTTACACATACAGTGGTAAAAGAGAACACTTCTGTGTGTAGTCTCCATAGTGATCTCTCTGATCTGTGGGGATGAGAGATAAGAGAACGTTACACATACAGTGGTAAAAGAGAACATATCTGTAGTCTCCACATTGATTGCTCTGATCTGTGGGGACGAGAGATAAGAGAACGTTACGCATACAGTGGTAAAAGAGAACATACCTGTAGTCTCCACATTGATTGCTCTAATCTGTGGGGACGAGAGATAAGAGAACGTTACGCATACAGTGGTAAAAGAGAACACATCTGTCTGTAGTCTCCATAGTGATCTCTATGATCTGTGGGGATGAGAGATAAGAGATGTATCTTAAGACTAACATCGTGAGAAGCTGTTATCACACCACACAGAACCGTCGACCACAAGAGGCCATCAGCCTCAGCTGCCAGGATGGGCACACGAGATTGCAGACAAGAGCGTATTTAAGCACATAGGATACGCTTTGTATAGCATTTCATATGTATATTAGATTAAACTACAGAACTGGGTTTGATAGTTTTGGGGATTCCATCCAGTTCATACTAATATTCCCTGGGTTATTCAAGATCTAAAATTGTTTAGTAAGTTAGGTTAGGTTTTTATCAATGTGTATCAATTACTCTTTTGTGCAATAAATAAAAATCTGATTTGATGTTTAACGGAGGTTTTAGTGTTTGACTATGAGGTAGTCTTATTGTCCAGTGTTAAATGTTGTAACAGGTTGACGTCTGACAGCGTACGAAGAAGAAATGTTGTAACTCTCCAGCAGCACAATCTATTAGTACAACCAACTACATTATGACATACACATATTGTGTATATTTTGTGACTGCTTATATTTTCATACGATTGAATTATTTTTCAGTGTGTGAAAAAGACAGGGAAACTTCCTGCAGATTTCCCTAGACCCACGCTGGAGAATTTCTATCCTATGGCTCCTAAAGACCAAATGCAAGAACTCCTACCATCATGGTGCTCAGTAAGTGTGACAGTATAATCAGATGCAACAAGTTTAATCCCTTTTCATCTCATCTCAACAATGTAGTTTGACACTGTGGTGAGATGCAACCTTTTTCTGTGTGGCCATTTTCAATCCATTGCTCTGTAGTGTTTCTTTAACATTGTCAATCCATTTTTTAGGTTTGTGTTCATTTTGTTCTTAATATTTGCTGTCTGGCATTAAAGGTTCATGCAGCAAGCTGAATTAAAGTCATTTTTGTTGAATATCCTAACCATAGTACGGGTTCAAATCCCATCCTGTCCAGTTTGGCAGACGCAAGATTTTTTTCCGAGTGCGATCACTCCCCCGTGTACGGAAAGTAATGGCAGCCTATCATGCTGCACACCTGTGAAAAATTTATACCAGCCAAATAGGTCGGCAGCTGTAAGGAGCAATATTCTGCAAAGGACCTGCTATTTATCCAATCCATTACATTTTCTGTCTGTCTATATGTAGCAGCTCCAGCTGGCTGACCTACCATAGCAGATGATGCAAGGGGTCTACACTAACTATACTCTCACTTCGAACAAATTAACTACGACGCTAATTGAAAATAAAACACAACAATGGAACTTTTTTTCGACACGTTCACAACTGACTCCCCAATCTTCACTCAAAACAAAACCTGTCTGGCTGTAAGACACTATGAACTAAACTAAACTAAAAGAAACTTTATTATGAACTACAACTTGATAGACGAACCGTTACTTGATAGACGAACCATTACTTGATAGACGAACCATAACTTGATAGACGAACTGTTACTTGATAGACGAACCGTAACTTGATAGACGAACCGTTATGTGGATTGCCTCAGAATGGAAGATTCGTGTTGGTTCTGCATCCCAGGTGATTTCGTCCGTGGTCCTGTTCTCCTCGTCGGCGGTGGCTTGTAGTGATCGTTGAAGCGCTGGATCGCTGTGCTAGTCAAATATCTCTCTAGTTAGACACTGGATTTTTGAGATAATTCTGCTAAGATGCTGATATTTGAGATAATTCTCTTAAGATTCTGATTTCTTGAGATACTTCTGTTAGGAGGGTCATTTCTTGAGATACTTCTGCTAGACGCTGTATTCTCAGCAGCGATGCCAATAATACCTCGTGCATGTTCCTCGTGATGCACTACTATATCTGTTTCTACCACTTGCTATGCGAAACATCAATTTCATTACTATTTATCTCTCATTGATATGCATTCATACTGAGGTTTGTAGCAATGAAAGAGCAGGCATCTTGATTTTGAATGCACACAGTGCGGACATTGTATGTGAATAAGGGTGACATTTTGAAGTTGATCAGTGACCACCTCTTGAAAAATTATACCTTAATTCACAGATTGGAAAGTTTTAAAATCAGGCAATGGTTTAATAGAGAATGCCTGAAGGAGTGTGTACAACCAATTAGCTACAGGAACCATCAGTATCCACACCCTTCACCATTTGCTAAAAGAGACTAAGTACCTATGCGTCTGACAGGGGTACAATAATGTCGATTCTTAACAGAACATAATTACAAAGATCTTAAATTCACACATACCACATAAAAATGATTGTTTGTTCCACAGAGCTTGAAACATTCAAGAACCATAACCTCACTGTCTAAGGTCAGTAACAATATGTTTTCTCTAAATGCATGCCCTACCCTGTATTTATCACATTACCCCTTAGAAATTAGAAGAAGAGGCTACTGCACTTCCATGAATGTCATAAAAGACAAGTTAAGAAGGTTGTGCAAGGAACTAGCATCATGTATAATAAATTGATCAGAAACCATAACTGCAAGAGAACACTAAGTGCTTTGCACAGACTATCTGTAAGGAGCGATGTACAGCGATGTTTCTATTGTTTGTAAGGTACGAAATGGAGAAATTAATACTTTGGACTTTGTTAATCCTCTTCTATCATCGAATTTCGAGGCCATCTTTTATTTTATATTTTTCTTGTGGTTTATAGTTTCAAATGCATGGGGTAACTGGCACCATGTTTCACCTGACTCTGATTGCTCTTCACACCCACCTTAATTAGCATGTATAATAAATTGTCTTGGTTAAGTGGTTAGTGGAACAGCATAGATGGCGCCAGATAGGCTCCGGGTCCTACTTGCTCTAATTTACGCTTCCATCACAATCAGTCCCAAGTATAGGCAATCCACTTTAATTAGTATGTTTCTCCTGGCCCTGATTACTCTTCACTTTCAGCTTAATCAGTATGTTTCTCCTGACCCTGGTTGCTCTTCACTTCCACCTTAATCAGTATGTTTTCCCTGACAACTCTTTATATCCACCTTAATCAGTTTGTTTCGTCTGACCCTGATTACTTTTCACCCCCACCTTAATCAGTATATTTCCCCTGACCCTGACAACTCTTCACATCCACCTTAATCAGTATGTTTCACATGACCCTGATTACTCTTCACTCCCCTGAACATAGATATACTTCTATGAAGTTCTAGTTATCTTGAAGATAACTTGTCAACTAAAGCTGGTCTCAATTTTCTTGCTGGACTGTGTTAATTATTTTTGCGCACATTTATTATCTCTGGAGATAAGAATTTTAAAATTCCTGTTTAAATATGACATGCACACATTGTTGCATTCACCCGAGTGTTACGGGAGCCTGAAAGGGGAGAAAATAAAGTAACACTGAAACCTGCCATGCATGTCACAAAAGTGACTAAGGAGGGTTGGAATGGGCCTGGCTAGTCTATCATGTAGGAACTTTAAGCACAAGAACTTCAGCAGATATAGACAGATCAAAGTTTGATGACTTGGCTTGTAATTGTTGAAGGTTTTTAGTTAATTGATTGATTGATTGACATTGTCATATGTGATTATTTATTGTGTCCCTAATACTGTCATAGGTGAAAGTGGAATTGAAGTTGAGTTCTTGATTCTAACTAACCTTTAACTTGAGATTTTAACTTCTAACAGACTGATCTCAAGCATGGTTTCCCTCCAACCACATGGCATTACCATCATCCATACCTTTTCTTAAATTCCTATTTATACCGGCCTACATAAAGGCAAAGGCTGCCATCCATTCTAGACGATGATGGCATAATGTATTTGCTAGCGCTATTTTTAGGAAGGATTAATTGCGCTACTTTTTATCCTTTCTCTCTCGTCTTGAGCCGCCCGACCCCAGTGGCAAGTCAAGGACAAAACGACTAGGGGGCGACTACAAGATGCAGGGGACTCTGCATCAAGTACCCATGAAAAAGACAGTGGAGTCTGGAGTCAAACCCACACCACCTGATCACGAGGCCGACGGCTTAACCACTTCGCCACAAAATCCCACAACCGGCCCACATACATTAAATAATAATAAAAATAATAATGTACGCGTAGACGTCAAAATCCTGTTGACCATTACCATGTCCAACTGCTGAGGATATGCCCAAGAGGGCATAACTACAAATTAACTAAAGAGAAGTCCAGATTAGATATTAGGAAATATTTTTTTAGACTGAGAGTGGTGAATGCTTGGAATGCATTGTCACGGTAGGTAGTGGAGGCAAGGACAATTAATGCATTTAAGAATAAATTGGATGCTCATAGCTTTTAGAGCAAGGTAATGTGAATGAAACTGGTTGTATTACAGGCTCTGCAGAGTCTTCTAAACCAGTAAAAAGACGTTAAGTTAAATAGCGTGTCAACCGAAATCCCAACAGACTACCCAGGTTGTGCCATGTACTCCGCAACCTTGGCATGAGCGCCGAGAGGAGTGTGTTAGATGAATGTTTGTGTCAAGCTTTCCGTGTCTGTCCGTGTCAAACTCCCTATTTCCATGTGTCCCGCCACTGAGGCTTCTGACTGTGTCCACCTGTTGTTCAGCGTGACCCTAGCTGTGCTGAGAATATGAAGTTGGGAGAGGTATCATGTAACCTCTGGTGGAGGGAAGGGCGAGCAGGAGGAAGTTACTTCAGTCCGAGCAGAAATGTCCTTGAGTAGTGATAATCCGGACTGAATTCTGGTGTGCAGTTAAGAGGAATGTTAAAGTCTGTCATGAACTGGTTTCCCATGGTTTGAGCCAGACATGAAATGCAGCATAACAAACAGGATAACTGATCGAAAGCACATCAATTTCACAGAATAAAGTCCCTGATACTACATGGTGAAGGAGTTGTGAAATATAATCCGAACAGGAACCACCAAACATGTAAAAAACTCGACACAAACGCCGGAGAGTGTCGAGAGCGCAGCCACTAAGGCGCGGCCATCTTACTTTTTACACATTTTTTTACATACATTTGCTCTTCTCATTTCCCTATACCTACATTACTATGATCTTTTCTGTAATTGACCACCACTGTCTTATCTGGCTGTTTCCTACTTCTTACTCCCTCTGGTCACATCATCTCATCTTTGTTTGTCACTTGGAATCCGGCTCCCGCCCCTAGAAGGAGTGATGTGACATTCTCTCAGTTAATAACACTATTTTCTTCTGTTATGTTGACATCCCCTATTCATGTATTCTTCCCTTTTTATTTATTATTCACTAGTTCATTATTGTAGGTGTTCGTTGTCCATGATGAAAACCTATTGGTCATGACGTAGGTTTCGTTTGTGTTTTTGTCTCGGTGCGGTACCTATTTATTATTTTTTTTCACTTTATTATTTCTTATTCTGATTCTAACTAAAATCCCCCACGGCATACACAAGTATAGTCTCTGATATCACATACTCAACTTGTGGCTGCCTAACAGTGGAAGTATTCCTGCTAACAGAAGAAGGAGTGAGCTGTCAATCTCCTACAGCCAGAATGCTGTGGGTAAATGAAAGTCACAACCCATGTATGGCAATTCACTCACGCAAAGAAAAATTATCTGATTTCAAACCACTTTTTCAAAATGCCTTTTAGTATTTATTTGCAATCTAGTGTGTAGACCAATATGTGTTTTTTTTGCCTGGTCAGCAGCTAACGGCCTGCTCTTTTTGATTTTCAATTACTGAAGGTTCTATTATATCCACAGAATGTATACAGGATCTCCAAATTGGTTGTTTGTCTGTGATAGGACTAGGTGTTGATCTCACCTCCCTTGAGACCAGGGGATGATTGAAACTTATGGGATTTGAATACTCACTGTTTCTCACTTCTGTTTTTTTTTCATTTCTTGAGAAGCGGAAGTTTTATTTCTCAAATATAGCAACTTTATAATTTTTTTAAAAATGTACATTCAATTGTAAATTTTTTATTAAATGGAACAAATTTATAAAATCTGTTTTCAGCGTGTTGTTCAGCCTGGATCTTCGTCAGTTCGCACAAGTCAATCCAAGGCCAAAACAAACCTGATACCACTTGCTCCCATTAGTCAGTTACCACATCAAGATTATCAAGAGACCAATGACATGAGGTTAAAATTTCATCATTTTGTTGTACGAGATGTGGACATATGTAGAAGACAGTAGCTAGATTGATAAAACATTCCAATTACGAGCGTTGCTCAGAACGTAATGCCCCATATTTTTTTGTCTTATTCCAGAATAATGATAGCTAAGTGAAAATTTGCAAATTGGAACACGGTTTTCCTTGTTCATGCGCATAATTGCAGTGTTCGGACAGAAAGTGCTGCTGTAGCAATCCATTAAAATGACATCTGTCTAAGACACACGTTGCAACCAGCAAGCTGTAATTGAATTCTTGGTGGCGGAGACATAAAGTGTCAGATACATTCACAAACATTTGTTTGCTGTGTATGAAGTTGTGCAGCTGATAGGAACACCATTAGATGCTGTATTGAGAAAGATGGAGCTGCATGATCGACCATGGTCTGGTCGTCTTTCTGCATCCCCAAGCCCAGAAATATTGCAGGGAGCCAATGCCATTATTCATTAGGATCATCGCATCATATGGCGACAATTGGCTCAACAGCTTTCAGTCAATGTGCAGTGTATAGCTTAGTTAAGCTGGCTTGCTAGACTGGGATTACAGCATGCCAGGGTTAGAAATCATGGACGGTCATTAAACAATCAGAGATATGGTTCATGCCTGATATGACCACTCCTCGAGTCAACTCAGCTGTAAATGGGTATCTTCTTTTTCTTCTTCTTCGTACGCTATCAAATGTCAACCTGTATTTTTTAGAAAACAGCAGCGGTCATCCTGAGGCTGTCGACACTGCCATAGAGCTTGTCTGGTGTTGCCACTGGTGATGGCCACATGTGCTTTCTCTGGTCCTCATATGTCGGGCAATTTTGCAGCAGATGTTCAGCGGTCATTTTCCCGGTACTACAAGTGCATTCGTCAGTGCCACCTATCTTCAGTTTATTGAATAGGTGGTACCTCAGTCTGTTGTGGCCTGTTCGGAGTCCGAAGACCACGACCTGCTCTCTTCTGTTCAACTGGTAATAGGCATCATTTTTTGTGTAGCCAGTATGTTCGGTTTCCCATTTAACCATATATCTGGCCATAATAAGCCTTTTGGACTCTTTGTAGGTCACACTAGAATCTGGTTGTGGTAGTCTTGCACCTTCTTTTGCCAGTCTGTCTGCCTCCTCGTTGCCTTGGATATTACTGTGGGATGGAACCCACTGTACCACTACTCTTTTTGGTGCGGACTGCTGGCATAGTTGACAGAGTACTGTTCTTAAATCATTAAGTTCAGTATTTTTCTGGCTTTTTAGTGCTGTGACTACGGCCAGGGCATCTGTAAACAGGACTATCTGGCTTTCATTGCTTTCGCCTGTAAGCATTTCTTCTACTGCAGCCTCAGTACCTCTGCCTCCGCTCTGAAATTGCTTGAGAATTTTCCAGTTGTCACTGACAGTTTAAATGAGTACCTAACGTATGAGTTTGGGAAGGTATAAAAAGCAAGGAAGGGGACTGCTCCCTCCTCCTCTCATAGACTGCGGCATAGTACTTTCAACTGTTCATAGTCTGAATATTGTCACCTGATCTGTTTTTGGTAAGTAATAGTTTGTTTCTGCTACATCAGATTCTGTTTGGTCTCTGTGTCATTTATTTTTGTCATTGTCTTTACTTCTTCATATGTAGCTCTCTTTTTATTTAGGATTTTACTTCTTCCTTCTTTGACTAGTCTACCTTCCAATTTCTATATCTTACGGTATTACAGGAAACCACAACATTTTCACAATGAGTGCCTATCTTCGACAGGTGGTCAATTTGTAGTTTATTGGGATTTTTAGAGCCATTATGACTGAAAGGGAAACTGTTAGGAAAAATATCTTGTTTCTGTGTTCCTCAATGGCTATTACAGCTGTTCATAATACCTCTGCTATGAAGCTGTCTGAGAATTTTCAGTGGCCACTGAGATTCGGATTTCATGTCCATAATTTAATTTTACTACAAATGCCGCATCAGTTCTTGAACAGAGGACAATTAAGGCTTCTCAAGTGTCACATAAGGAACCTGAAGCAAGCAGTAAACCAAGCACACAACATTTTTTTTCACGAAGTACAAAACTTTTAAATGCTGAAAGTGCTGAACAGATGTGTTATATGTTTTATTGCAGCATACTGTTCTATATGCATGTGAAACATAGACAGTCAATAGCAAGCATGTAAAAAACTCAGCCATTTCCACGTGAGCTGTATCTGCAGGCTGCTAAGGGCAGGCCGGGTAGCTGCATAGAGTGCAAACTTTGTAGTCCTCAGCAAGTCAAGTCTCTCAGGCATCCATACACTGCTGCAGAGAGCCCAGATCAGATGAAATGGGCATGTTGTTCGCATGTTCAATGAGCTTCTCCATAAAGCAACTTTTATACGGGGATCTCAGGGCAGGAAACACTTGTAGAAATAAATAAATTCTGAAAAGTTTATCCATTGATGCTGCACCCAAGAGCTGCTTTCTCTGAACTGCTTAGCCTGGCGCACACCATCACGCATGGTGTTTGCATCACTGAGAAGAGAACCATAACTGAAGCGCAGAAAAAAGCAAGCTGCACAAAATGCAAAATAGCCTTATTGCTATTGCTGTCCATGTGTACCTCACATGCATTAGAATTTCTCATGCTAAAATCAGGCTGTGCAGTCACATGCGGTCAGAGCTTAATACACACATCTGATGCTGTCACCATTTTCGCTTGATATGGGCAACTATTATTACTATTGATCAAATGCAGTTAGGTTATTTAATGCACCATTCAGATCTGAAGAGAATACAGGGACACGAATATTCAGGAATACCCTACTTAGAAGTGCACCAGATAATGAAATGGCCAATAAGGAGGAAAAGATTTGCATGTTATAAAAACAATTTATTTTTAAGAAGCCTTATGTACACAGAAATGGACAGGAGGATGTGGCTTGTATTTGTTGAAGGACTGAACTGAAAAGGTTTTGATTGATTGATTTGAAAGGAGAGGCATGTAACCACTACCTGTATCCCTGCATGAGAAACAAGATGGCAATGTAGGGAGCCTTGAGCTGACTGTTGCTTCAGTTAAAGTCTTTGATGTTTAATGATGAATGAAGAAGAAGATAATATACCATCTGTTCAACAGATCAAAAGTGGGAAAGATGTATCAGTAGGACAAACTAACATATAACATGTCCTCCAAGTCTGTCTGCTCCAGAAAAAGTAAATGGTGACAGCATATGTATTCTCTTACCTGTTTCTGTTTCTAAGAACCGATGTCACTGCATAGGTGCTCAGTCTCTTTAAGCAAATGGTGCAGAGTCTGGATGCTGATGGTCTCTGTAGCTCCTTGGTTGTACATTCTCCTGCTCCATCCTCTCATGCGCCCCATTCCACTCGTACATCGTTTGATGTTGAAACTTTGCTGTCTGTGGAAAGCTGATATATTGGTGTCCTCATCCAACAGACGGTCGTATATTTCAAAATGTCACTCCTATCCATCAGTAACGTGCCCATGATGGGAGCTCGTGAAGCCAAGATGTCAGCTCTTTTGTTGCTCTGAACCCTAGCATGACCAGGATAGTAGATCCATGTCAACTCCTGGAGGTTTGAAGTCTCAACAGCTGCTATCCACTCGTACCTCAGCAATCATTTTACCTGAGCAATCATTTTACCTGAGCAATCATTTCTGTACCTTCTGTAGTACAGTTTGCACGTATTCTCTGACCTACTTAAGATATGAATGGTATGGAGCTGACAAAAGCCTGAACCACAGCACATGTTTTATGAAGGTAACAGATGTTTCAATTTGAAAGTGTATCTCCGTTACTGATTTCGGAAGCCAAGAATATCCTAACTGCAACCTTCCAGGCTTGTTATAAAAATTGCTGAATAAAACTACCACCACAGGAGCATGTCAAGTGCTTTGGTGAAGGCTTCCTGCCAGGGGCTAAAGAATCAGAATTTGAGAGTGATTAACAAAGCAGAATCAGAATGGTGCAGAGTAATGGACCTCACAAAATCACTGGAGGACAAATTGAGAGTAATCCAGGCATCTCTTAAATCATTCTCCAAAATAAACATATGCAAAGTCTCCACAATTCTGATATGTGACGATTGTCCTTGGTGAATAATGTGGTAATCTATGCAGACAAGGCAAAACATAGATGGGCAGGTCACATGTTGCGACGAAACGATGGTCGATCGTGCATGGCAACAGTAATCTGGTACTCCTCAGGCAAAAATAGGTCGTGGGAAAGACCTCCAATGCGTTGGTCAGACTCCCTTGCTGTCCGCAACAACATCTAAGATGCCTCTGGTGGAGTGCTTACCTCCCACTTGACTTCCGTGGCCTAAGACAGGGTCCGCTGGAGACGGAGTTGGGACTCGCAGCTAAGCTGTGAAATGGGCCATCAAGATCAAGGATGAGAATGTTTTTCTTGAAGAGATCTGAAAAATGTTCCAAGTATTGAATTTCTTATCTGAGGCAGAAGATGAAACTTATAGCAGCCAGTGACTCATAGCTGGCTGCTTGTATCAGGGTCAGTGAATCAGAGTTGACCAAGACCTTATTCTGCCTCAATGCATTAGCCCCAAAGACAGGCTGCACTAGTATAGTCTGGCTAAGAGGATAAGGATCACAGTGAGAAGGCAAACCCAGTTTCCCCCCCAAAAAACCAGCTGAATTCAGATGTGTTGGGCCAAAAGGTGCCCTGCTGTTGTTGTTGAATGCCCACAATGAGTAGATCTACTCTTTTGGGCACCCTGAAAAGGACATTAAGTGACAGTTTGTTGTAGCTTTCCTGATGAAGGTGGACCAGGTCCTCCAGACGGTTGTGCTATGCTTGGCTTCATCTCCGTGTTGCTCACTACTATGGGGATCACATCAATCCCTCACCTCGTTAAACAGACTACCATGAAAATAGCTCGTTTCCAGGGAGAAGTACAGGGAAGAGGTGAGGGTCTTGGCCAGTATATTTTGCCTGACCCTGACTAACATGTCTGATCAGTATGTTTTGCCTGACCAGACGTTAGTCTTCCTACCTGTAGTCTTGCTGCAAACTACAACACAATGTTACAATGTCCTTTTCAGGATGAGTTCCTAAGAAAATGAAGAATTCCTTATCCAGTTGATGCATCTTTTTAGTTATTCCATGAAAATTGTACACTCAGCTATTCAAAAACTTACATAAATGTTGTTGTCTGCATTAAACCCATGATAACCATTTTCTTGACATTATTATCATCAGCATTCAGATTCCTCAAGAGGATGAGGGTCACATACAGCAGACTGTTCTACCCCAGATCCAACCACCAATGAACATTTCTCAAGTTCCACAGTCATTCATCCTACAGAACCCACCGGCTATACAACTATCTAGTGACTTACCGCAGATTACTGGCATCTACATACAATTTGCACCACCGTTATCATCCAGACCTTTAACAACCACAGTAGCACAAGTACCACCATTGCCTGTCCAAATGCCGTTAGCTGTGAGTGGGCATATCTCAAGAAGCTCCAATGTTCACTATTCAAAGAGTATTAAAAGAAAAGCATCTTCTTCAAGTAGCATCTCAGCTCCTAAAAGGAAGACATCTGCTTTGACAGACTGGAAAGCAGTTTCTGTCAGTACTCAAACAAATGGATGTGCATCTCCTGACCTTTTAGCTAAAACCATGCTATCATGTGGCATTGAGGAATCTGCATTATGTCCGTCACCACATCTGTATAATCATGACCTTGACATGTCGTATTCGTCATCTACTCCAGTCGATCAAGACAAACATCCTTCAGTGAGAAACCTCAATTGGGAGTTTGAAGCAGCTCAGATTCCCATACAGCCACTGTGTAGCACCTTAACTACTGAGGCAGAAACTACTACTACAGTTCACTCCCAAACTTTACCTAAACCTCCCTCAATAACTAGCTCCATGTTCACAAGAAGTGAAGCGCCAGTTCCTGAACACAGGACAACTACTACACCATTTGTTTCACTGGATGAATCTAATTCAACTGGTAAACTATTGACAGAACAAACAGCAGGCATCAAAGTTTTGAAAGAGAATCATATCCTTAACACAAATCCATCCACAATATCCAATCCTGACATACTAAAACAGGTTGTGTCTTCACAAAATGAAAACATTGGCAGCAATCATAATCTGAATTCACAGTCAGAAGTTTTGTTTGATTCAGTAGGGCCAATGGACTCAGAAATCTTGAAAACAGACACAAGGATGCAGTCATCACCCACTGCAGGCCATAGTATTACTGAGCATGAACTTGTTAGACTGCCTCACAACAATACCAATGAGTTTTCTTCACATAGCAATATATTGATGGATTTTACAGCACAGTCAGACATTGTTTCAATTGATGCGGCAATAACAATAAACTCTGAAGTACTGAATGCGGAAAAACTGAAAAGTTCAGAATCCACTAATGAACAGAGGACCGTTCAAGAACATGAACTTAATAAAAAACATCAACACTCCAATGATTGGTTACCACATCGCCATTTACTGATGGGTGTTGCATCACAGTCTGACATTTCATTTGATGCAGCTTTACCATTGAATTTAGAAACAATGACAGCAGACATAGACCATGCAACTCTGAACATGAACAAAGAGAAGCAGCCACTACCCTCTGCAGGTCAGAGAAATGTTGAAGAGATTGAAATTATGATATCACAGCCAGACATTTCACTTGATGCACCATTACCAAAGAGCTCTGAAATTCAGAAAGCAGACATCGAAAAGCAGGCACTACCTTCTTCAGGTCAGAGAAACACTGAAGAATTTGAACTTACTAAAAAATTCCAACAGTCCAATGAACTACAATCACATAATCATTTACTAATTGATATTATATCACAGTCGAATATTTCACTTGATGCACCACTACCAAAGAGCTCTGAAATGCAGAAAACAGACACTGAAAAGCAGACACTACCTTCTTCAAGCCAGACAAATGTTGAAGAGATTGAAATTATGACATCACAATCAGACATTTCACTTGATGCACCATTACCGAAGAGTTCTGAAATGCAGAAAGCAGACACTGAAAAGCAGACACTACTTTCTTCAAGCCAGACAAATGTTGAAGAGATTGAAATTATGACATCACAATCAGACATTTCACTTGATGCACCATTACCTAAGAGTTCTGAAATGCAGAAAGCAGACACTGAAAAGCAGACACTACCTTCTTCAAGCCAGACAAATGTTGAAGAAATTGAAATTATGACATCACAATCAGACATTTCACTTGATGCACCATTACCGAAGAGTTCTGAAATGCCGAAAACAGACAATGAAAAGCAGACACTACCTTCTTCAAGCCAGACAAATGTTGAAGAAATTGAAATTATGACATCACAATCAGACATTTCACTTGATGCACCATTACCGAAGAGTTCTGAAATGCCGAAAACAGACACTGAAAAGCAGACACTACCTTCTTCAAGCCAGACAAATGTTGAAGAGATTGAAATTATGACATCACAATCAGACATTTCACTTGATGCACCATTACCTAAGAGTTCTGAAATGCAGAAAGCAGACACTGAAAAGCAGACACTGCCTTCTTCAAGCCAGACAAATGTTGAAGAGATTGAAATTATGACATCACAATCAGACATTTCACTTGATGCACCATTACCGAAGAGTTCTGAAATGCAGAAAGCCCACACCAATTTGCAGACACTACCTTTTTCAGATCAAAGAAACACTGAAGAGCTTGAACGTATTAGAAAACGCCAACACTCCAGTGACTTACCATCAGATAATCATTTACGGATTGATGCCTCATCCCAGCCACAATCACATACATCTACCTCAGAAGATACGGAGATTGTAATTGGTGTTGGTGAGTTTGTTTCTGGTTGTGGTGACCAGAAGGGAAATGAAACATCTGAAACCGTTCTAGACATACAACCAGCTAAATCTGATGAACATAGTTTGCCGCAACAGTATGATAAGCTTCAGGTTGACTTTTGTACTAAAATAGAATCTAAAGCAGATGAGGAAAGTAGTTGTCCATTGTTAACTAACATTTCTTCAGACAGTGAAGATATAACTCTCACATGTATCTCTGCATCTTTAGAGAGCTTGCAAGACAGCACTGACTTAGGCACACTGACAAAGCCTAAAACTGTCAGGCAGATATTAGAGGCATCAAGGAGAAAGAAAACTCACCGTGATCAAGGATCTTCTGCAGTCAATAGTTTGACTTCACGGCATGATGTTTGCTTAGTTAATGTAAATCGAATGAATCTAAATACTGGCTCCATAAAGCCTTTCATTGATAATACAAAAGCTTATACAGCAGGACATGACAGAACCTTGCTGACAGAAAGCAGTGGACAGCAAACAGACAAATCTCCACCTCAAGCTAATACTATGGTAGCATCCCCTGTAAATACGGTTGCCTTATTTACTCTTCATTCACCTGCCAAATCCCATGAATCTACCACTAACAGCAGCTGGGCATCACCATTTAAAACACCAACCAAACTTCGTCCTTTAGTAGCTAAAGCACTTTCCCCAGCCAGTTCCTCCTCATCACCTTATGTTCCTCTACCAAAGGTGAGCCCCAAGCGAAAGGAGCTGAACAGACACGTGCGCCAAATTCTTCCAAAATCATTTGTTTTTGAGATCAAGTCACCTTCCCCAACAAAAACTGCAGCTCAAGTCCTGAAGAGAAAGGCAACAATGTACTGTCAGAACAGAAGTCCTGTCAAACTGTTGCCAAAACAACCACAGTCGGCATCTTCTGGAGTTCCGAGGTCCAGGCCACTTTTAACACCCACCAGAATGTTCACCAGGTCTCAGAAAACCAAAGGGAAAAATATAGGTAAGTTGTAAAAGTAGCAATGTAAGGTTTAGATATTAATATGTAATGATCTAAATGTGAAAGATAAAAGCAAAGTTTACATCTATAATTGCAAACAATGTTTAAATTTAAAAAAATAGAAGTAAAGTTTACATCTATAATTGCAAACGTTTAAATTAAAAAAAATAAAAGCAAAGTTTATGTCTATAATTGCAAACAACATTACAATTTTAAAAAATAAAAGCAAAGTTGACATCTATAACTGCAAACAATGTTTAAATTTAAAAGAATAGAAGCAAAGTTTACATCTATAACTGCAAACAATGTTTAAATTTAATAGAATAAAAGCAAAGTTTACATCTATAACTGCAAACAATGTTTAAATTTTAAAAATATCATCAAGATTTACATCTAGATCTGCAAGAAGTGTTAAAATATAAAAATGGGACAGAAGATGCAGCAGAGAATGAGCTGACAGCAGCCAATGACTCACAGCTGGCTGCTTGCATCAGGGTCAACGAACCACAGCTGACCCTGTTTTTCCCTTCAAGTGACGGCCCTGGATACAGGCTACACTAGTGTTGTCTGAATAAGAGAATAGGGATAACAATGGGAAAGCAAACCAGGTACTCATAAACAGCTGCTGAAATCTGATATGTCAGGCTAAAAGGTGCAGATATCGGCGCCTCGTTGTAATCTGTGTCACATCGTCCTTTTCAGGATGAACACCGAAGAAGATGATGGTATGAGTCAAATTTAAATAGGAGGTTGGTGACAGAACGAAATGTATTCCATTTAAAAATAGCTTTAGTACCCAACCTTGCCGTGGATAATTATGTAAATATTAAACTTTTAGTAGCTCGTTCCAAGCACCCCTTCTCACCTCCACATCCCCACTGCACTGCCTGCCAGTCCCTCTAAGGTATGACATTTAACATATTTCAAGTTATACAAATATGTCCCAAACCCATTTCCCAGCCCATTTTCTTACCCTCACACTCATCACTCATCCTTTTTCCCCAGCCATTCCGCCTCTCAACAGACCTATTCCTATGTCCATCTCTTACCTCAATCGACCTATCTCCTCACTCCTCAACCAACTCATCTCTTCTTTCAATCGATCTACCTCCTCACTCCTCAACCCACTCATCTCTTCTCTTAACTGACCTATCTCTTCATTCCTCAACCCACTCATCCGCCCATCAACCAACACACTCCACTGCTCATCTTTTCTCACCTGCAAACTCTTCCCCATCAACCCGTCCATCCATCCACTCATCTCTTGTCTTTCCCTTCCCTTCATTCATCTCTAGCCCCAACCCACCTACTCCATGTCCATCTTCTAACTCCCCAATCAGCCTATTTCTATCCCCTTTATCAACTAACTCATCCTTCGGTCACCTTTTCTCACCCTAAAACTCTTCCCCATCAACCAACTTGCCTATCCCTCCACTGGCCTCTTTTCTGCCTCTCAACCTACCTGCCCATCCCCACCCAAATTCATCACTTCCAGTCAACCCGCTTACTCCCAAAATATGGCTGCACTCCCCTTTGCCCTAATCATCACTCATAAAGCATGCATGCACCTATTTTGAGCTGGCATTAGGCCGTTCAAGTTGATGGGGGTTATGTAGAAAAGTACGAGTCGTGTTAAAATGAAACCTAACTAACTGCAACAAGTGAACTAACGTATGATGACGTCACGTCTGGTGTAAACAGCACATACCAACTGTCAAGTTTGCAAAATTTTATTATCCTTCAGCTCATAGTTTCCTCAGCAGACGGTTGAAAACAGGGCAGGTGTGATATGGATTCCGTCCAGAGTTAATCAGCGAGCGGTAATTCAGTTTCTAACAGCTGAAGAATGTCGACCAGTTGACGTTCATCGCAGAATGCAGGCAGAGCATACAAAAGTGTGTCGAAGACAACAGTGAAGAACTGGGCAACGATGTTTAAAGAAGGACGTGAGGTAACGAAAGATCTTCCGAGACCAGGTCAGGCCCATATTGTTGCGTCAGAAGATGCTATCGCCAAAATTGATGCAGCAATTCGGGTGGACCGTCACCGGAGCTTACGTTCGCCACACTTTTGTCACCATACACTGCCTGTATTCTGTGATGAATGTCAACTGGTCGACTGTCTTCAGGTGTTAGAAACTGAATCACCTCGCTGATCAACTCTGGATGGATTCCGTATCACACCCGCCATGTTTTAAACGGTCTGCTGGGGAAACTATCAGACGATAATGAAATTTTGCAAACATGATGGTTGGTATGTGTTGTTTACATCAGAAGTGACCTCATCATGCGCTTCGTACGTAAATTCACTTGATGCAGTTTGGTCCGGTTTAATTTGAACATGCCTCGTATGTTTAGAAGAAATATCCACATACAGTGTGTACACATATCATGCATTTAGAATAAAAAGCTTAGAGACAAAAGTTGTGATGTATTACTCCCTGACTGGGTCTCGTATAACTATTATATTTATTATTAATGCCAATAACAACTGATGTCCTATTAGATTTTCATTGATGTGTTTAAATAAGAAACATTTTCAGATGAACGCTGTAAAACAGTGCATTATATTAGCATCTTTGGTTAAAATGCAAACATATTCAAATTACATATAAAAGAGAGCAGCAAAGCAATCGCCGTACCGGCTGCTGGTCTACATTGCTCTGATGTTTTAGTTCATTATGGATACCGCCAGGCTACAGATTTGGCTGAAATTCACACTAGTTGACAACTTACACTTGTATTAACGGAAACATGTCTCTGTTTTCCATTTGAACTGGTTAGTTAGTTCATTTTTTGTGTTTTCTTCTCTCCGATTATCCTGGCCTGGACATCAGCTATTTGAATTAGCACTACGCTTAAACCTGTGTTGTATTTTCACGGTCTAGTGCAATGGCTGAACTTCATGAGAATGGCGCCCTTCATCCTAGCTGCAGAAAGTGTTGGTTTTGGTGGGGCTGTGAAATTTAGACACAACTATAATGGACTAGAACATGGCCCAGGAGAGATGCCCAACACATTACTCACACGCTGAATGATGTCCCTACAACCTCTGCAGTTATGGGAAAGGCATGACACACAATGATAGATGTCAGGTCCCTCCGCTGCCTTGCGGGATACCTGTTTGTGTGGAAGACTTCCAAAACACTTTGCAAGTCACCTATTTCAGCGGAAACAGCAAGAAAAAAGACTCCACGCGACTGAACAAAGAGAGTGCTTCATCACATGTGATTTGGTACATAGGACTGTAGTTAAACAACCCTAATCTAAAAGTAACCCGTAACAGACACTGCTGTTAGGGAGGAAGTCTTAGAGACTTCATTGTACTAGACCTCTACTTGTTTATGATGTGGGGTGGCCAGTTCCTCAATGTCTTTCCTTGCCTAAAAGTTAGCTATGTACTATTTATGGCTGGGTTAACTAGAGAGTGACGACTACAGGGATTGAACCCAGTATTTTGCTGTAAGAAGCGAGCACTCTGCTACTCAGACTTCACAGTAGTCTCATTCAATAAATCAATCAATCAATCAAACCCTTTCAGCTCCCTGTAGAGCACATGTCCTCAACTAATACACGTCAAGTAATCCTGTTCTGGGCCATCTGTTCCAGCTCTGTCCACATCTTTCTTGTTTCCTTTATGTTTGTCTCAAGCTCTCTTCGCTTTGTGTGTTTTGGTCTGCCCCTATTTCTCTTGCCTTGGAAATTCCAGAACAGAGACTGTCTTGTAATGCTATCAACCGGTTTCCTTAATCTGTGTCATATCCAATGCCAGCCCGCTTTCCTCACATCATGTCCCACTGATATCTGTCCGGTTCTTTCCAACAGTTCCACATTAGTGATCTTATCATAGCATTTCAATATCTCTATTCTGCTCCCATTTATGAAAGTTTATTTTTCATTGTTGTTTTTGTAGTTATCCATGTTTCTTATCTACAGTAGGCATTAGAGTTTCAGATTTATATTTTTGTGTTGGACTTCGTTTCTTTAAACTTAATGTCTTTATACTGGTTTAGAAGACTACAGAGTGGAGAGTGGTTTTTACAAATGTGCAAGTCCATCTTAATAGACTCAAACACTAGAGCTAAGTTGACCCGCAGCCAGATAGGCGTCATCTATAGCTGCTCTTAACCACCTGGGGAAAGGTACAAATAACTTGGGTAGATTTTTTATTTGAATTTTGTCTGGGCAGCGGCCGCTAAGCCTATTTTTTTCAATTTCCGACTGCCAAGGAATTTTTAACGTGCTCGACACTGAACACAGGAGTCCGATCTCACTTTCCAGAGATCAGGGAGATCTTTACCAGAAAATCCAAGTGAAAATAAAATCCCGTCACCACCATGATTCAAACACCGACCTGCGGCACCCGAGGCGGACACCTTACCTCGAGACCACTAAGTCTTGATTTCCATAAGATCCTCAATGCAATGAAAGCTCTTCTAGCTTTTAGAAACTCTATACATTCTAGTGATCACTTGATTTAATATAAATTAACATTAACTGATTTGCTTCAGGAAATAAAGCCCGCCAGGAAATTGCATGCCCAACTGGGAAAGACATACCACCAGACAAGGAGAAGGAGGGTGCAGAATCTGAAATGAGTGAGGCAGAGGATGCAGTTTTATCACAGGAAGAAGAAGAGGAAGAATTTGAAGATGAAGATCAGTTACAACTTGATGATCTGATGGCAGCATGCACAACTATTGGGTCAGTGTCCTTATTTTGTGAACCTATTTGTTGGTGGTGACCTTTAAGTTTCCTTTGAAATTATAAATCAATTTAGGAAGCTCTTTTCTTCATAAATCATGTAACTAAACAATTTGTATTACCATGATTTGTTGTATTTATCTAAAAATAATTTGTTGTCTGTGTTTACCTCAAATTAATTTGTTTGTTTACCTCAAATTAATTGGGGAA
This sequence comes from Ariolimax columbianus, assembly GCA_036924085.1. NCBI lineage: Eukaryota > Metazoa > Mollusca > Gastropoda > Stylommatophora > Arionidae > Ariolimax > Ariolimax columbianus. The sequence goes on along the minus strand of JAVGWX010000001.1, from coordinate 108,760,865 downwards.
CTGAGACACTAGTCCAGTCAGGCACAATACACTGCCAAATACCACAGTATTTTTTCCATGTAGCATTCTCTGGAAACAGGCTGTTTTCAAGGCAGCCTGGCTGATGAGATGTGGTTCGATGTGATCCCTATAGTAGTGAGCGCAGATGAAGCCAAGCATAGCATAACCGTCTGGAGGACTGGTCCACCTTCATCAGAATGCTTGTGATGTGAGGAAAGCTACTACAACTCACCACTTAACGTCCTTATAAGGGCACACAAAAAGAGTAAACTTACTCATTGTGGGCATTAAATAACAACCCCAAATTAATTTATTGTCCATGTGTGCAATGGTGTGTTTTGCGCTCGGCATCGCAAACCAGCGATGTCGGGGTCGGCTAGTCCTTCTGAGGGGCAAAAAGTGAAATGAGTAGCCTGCCGATAAAGCGAACACACAAGTCAACCTCACCTCCAAGTGGTGCACACTGGGAAACTATGGCCGAGAGGCTGTAGGCAAACGAGGCAATGGCTCGCCTGGGGAGATGGGCTCCTCCAGGTCAGATGCAGATGTTGGCCCGCACCGGCTTGGAGAGGAGATGGGCTCTGCCAAGAGAAAACCGCCCAAGATTCACACATGAGGACACAACCAAAATCAAACATACCGGCTCGGTCACAGCCCGGGTAAACAATGACCGCGCCTGCCGTCCCACACCAGGTCGGAGGCGATAAGTGTGCTACTGGTGGAACCTTCAAACTGAGGAAAGACAAGCTCACAATAGGTACGTGGAATGTTAGGACACTGAACCCATGTAGCAAAATCAATGAGCTAACACACGAGATGAAGAACTACCTGTGGAACATCCTTGGTATATGTAAGGCTCGATGGAAAAGCTTTGGAGAGTTTACCACGGAGGAGGGCCACAAGTTCTACTTCAGTGGCAGGGAAGACAAACATCTACACGGAGTAGGGATACTGGTGCATACAGACACAGCCAGACGCATATTGGGTTGCTGCCCAATATCTAGCCGTTTTATCACGTTACGGCTAAAGGCAGCACCGTTTAATATTACCATAATACAGTGCTGCGCACCCACTGCAGACTATGAAGATTGTGAAATAGAGGCATTCTATGATCAACTTCAAAGTCTGATACACGAAACGCCAAAAAAAGACATATTGGTAGTCCAGGGTGATTGGAATGCAAAAATTGGAGAAGATGCAGTCCACGACTGGAGGGGAACATGTGGACCATACGGAAATAAAAAAACCAATGACCGGGGCCTCAGACTCCTAGAATTTGCAAGATGCAACCAGCTGTTGGTGGCAAATACGTTTGGGTTAAACAAGCCGTCGAGACGCTGGACATGGCATGACCCAAGCAATGAAGTGCACAGCCAGATCGACTATATACTGGTCCAGAGGAGGTTCTGATCGAGCATCAACACAGACAAAACAAGAAGTTTCCCCGGAGCTGATATAGGAAGTGACCACGATCTGGTTATGATGACCATGCGTCTGCGATTGAATGGAGTCGCAAAGAAGGATGTGACCAGGCTAAAGTTTGACCTGGACAAACTAATGGACCCAAAAATCACCAAATGTTCCAAGCAAGGGTAGGAGGGAGATTTGCGCCACTGTTGGCTCTCAGGGAGGAACTGGATACAGATACAGTTACAGAGTCTCTAAACGCAGCTCTCATAGATACTGCAACAGAGATCCTGGGATGCCACCAAACAAAAAAATAAGCCATGAGTGACCAAAGACATTCTAGACCTGTGTGATAAATGAAGGTCACTGAAAAAACACAATCACCCACCGGAGGAGGTCGGCAGTTATAAAGAGGTTAAGAAAGCCATACAACAAAAGATGAGAGAGGCGAAAGAAGCGTGGATATGTGAGCAATGCGCAAACATCGAAGAGAGACTAAATAGAAATGATGCTAAAGGAGCATACAAGGTGGTCAAAGAACTGGTAACACCAAGACAAAGCAGGAACCTTATGATTCATGATAAAAACGACAAGTGTCTCATTGAGGGAAATGATGTACTGGCAAGATGGACAGAGTACTGTTCCGAGCTATACAACTATGAAGGGCGAAACAAACCTGAGAAAACATTCCCACCAACTCCAAATATAGAGGATATCCAACTGATAACGAAGGAAGAGGTAATTGCAGCGGTAAAGACATTGAGAAGAGGGAAGGCGGCCGGCGTGGACAATATACCAGCAGAGCTCTTACAAGCAGGTGGAGAGGTAGTGGTGGAAGGCCTGACACACATCTGTAACAAAATATGGGCGACAGGAAACTGGCCGGACTTATGGACGAAATCAATAGTTATACCGCTACATAAGTCTGGAAACCTAAAGCTGTGCCAAAATTACAGAACAATAAGCCTCATTAGCCACCCTAGCAAGGTCATGCTTAAATTAATCCTCGACCGATTGAAACCCCAAGCAGAGAACATTATTGCCGAGGAGCAAGCAGGGTTCAGACAGGGAGGAAGCACTACAGAACAGATATTTAATTTAAGGCTGCTAAGCGAGAAATATCTAGAACAGCAGCAAACACTGTATCATGTGTTTGTGGATTTTAAGAAGACGTTTGATAGGGTATGGCATAAAGCGCTTTGGGAAACCATGAGGATGTATAATATCAACGGAAATATTATAACGGTCCTTGAACACCTGTATAACAAGGCGTCTAGTGCAGTTCCTGTAAATGGGAGAAGAGGAGACTGGTTTCGCACATCAGTTGATGTGAGACAGGGGTGTACACTCTCTTTAACTCTTTTCAATATATTCCTGGAAGGAATTATGAGTGAGGCACTTGGAGGTCACGTTGGTACTGTCAAAATAGGGGGCCGAACGATTACCAACCTTCGTTTTGCAGATGATATTTATAGATTGGCGGGTTCAGAAGCAGAACTCGAGGAATGGGTCAGAAGGCTAGATGAAACAGCTCTTGACTATGGTATGGAGATAAACGCTGGAAAGACAAAACTAATGACAAACAACGCTACAGACTTCAACAGCAAGATAAAAGCTAACGGTCAAGAACTCGAAGTAGTTGACCGTTTTAAATATCTTGGGTCGATTGTCAGTGATGAAGGATCAAAATGTGAAGTATTGGCCAGAATAGCACAGACAATAGTGGCGCTTGCACGGCTTAACAAAATCTGGCAAGATAAACGGTTAGCACTACGCACGAAAATCAGATTAATGCGTACACTGGTCCTGTCAATATTTCTCTATGCGTGTGAGACATGGACAGTTACAGCTGACCTTCAACGCAGAATTCAGGCCTTGGAGATGAGATGTTTCCGAAAACTTTTAAACGTCACGTACAAAGATCGAGTTACAAACGAGGAAATCCGAAATAAAATTACAACGGCAATAGGGCCTTTCGAAGATCTCTTGGCAACTGTCAAAAGAAGGAAACTCACTTGGTACGGTCACATATCGAGATCAAATGGTCTTGCAAACACAATCCTCCACGGGAAGGTGCATGGCAGACGATAAAGAGGCCGGCCCAAAAAGAGATGGGAGGACAACATAAAAGAATGGACCAGTCTCCGACCAGAAGAGTCACAGGCAGCGGCATCTGACAGAGGGATGGCGTGGAGTTGTGGGGATGTCTTCATGTGTGCCCCAACGACCTCACCGGTTACGGGATGATCTGACCTGACCTGACCTGACCATGTTTACCAGAAATTAATTTATTGTCTGTGTTTAACTGAAATTAATTTATTGTCCATGTTTACCTGAAATTAATTTATTGTCCATGTTTACCTGAAATTAATTTATTGTCTGTGTGTGTGTACTTTAAATTGATTCTATGTGTCTCAACCAGATTTTAGTGTGACCTACGAAGAGTCCAAAAGGCTTATTAGAGCCAGATACATGGCCAAATGGGAAACAGAACATACTGGCTACACAAAAAACAATGCCTATTACCAGTTGAACAGAAGAGAGCAGGTCGTGGTCTTCAGACTCCGCACAGGCCACAACAGACTGAGGTACCACCTATTCAATAAACTGAAGATAGGTGGCACTGACTAATGCACCTGTGGTACCGGGAAAATGACGGCTGAACATCTGCTGCAAAACGGCCCGACATACGAGGACCAGAGAAAGCACATGTGGCCATCACCTGTGGAAACACTAGACAAGCTCTATGGCAGTGTCGACAGCCTCAGGATGACCGCTGCTTTCTTCGAAAAAATGCAGGTTGACGTTTGACAGCGTACGAAGAAGAAGAAGATGGAGGATGGAAGAAATATATGTTGTATGTGGATTGGTGGATCTATGACTTTCCAATCAATCAAAAACATGTTGGCCTCTCTGGAGTATAGGTCCTCAACAAACAATCACCAAGTCTTCCTATCATAAATCATCTGAGCCAGTTCTGTCCATGTCATGCCTTCTGCCTTGACATTGGCATCCAGCTCCCTCTTCCATGAGTGTCTCAGTCTTCCTCTATTTCTCATGCACTGTGGATTCCAGAACAGATTGTCTGGTAATGTTATCAACTGGTTTCTGTAATGTTTGGCCTATCCATTGCCATCGCCTCCTCTGTATTTCATGCTCCATTTGTATTTGTCCTGTTTTTCCCAACAGTTCTATGTTGGTGATCTTGTCACACCATTTCTGGCCTTGTCTTCTGCGCAGAGAACCACATTTAGAAGCCTGTACCTTTTTCATAAGTACCTGTGTTCTCCATGTTTCAGAGTCATACAGTAGAACTGAATTTACTTTGGAGTTGAAGATTTTTATTTTGGTGGTAGTTTTAATTTCTTTTGATTTCCATAAAGTCCTCTTTGCAATTAAAACTATTCTTACCCTCTGAACCTCCTAGTATGTCTATATTGCTGCCAAGGCATATGAAAGACAGCACATTTTGAAAGGGGGTTACTCCCAACCAATTTCTATCAATGTTAGTTGTGTGTATTTTCAGTTGTATTGACCTTTCTTCAAGTATACATATCTTATTTTGCATCTGGCTGTGTTTATAGGACAGAAGAGCCAAATCAATGTTAAGTTGTCTGGTCAATGTTCATTTAATGTCATTGCCGCTTGACATAATGTTGACTTCATAATCCTGTCAATGGCCAGCACTAACAGTAATGGGGATAGTAGATAGAATCATCATGTAGCATGTCCTTTGTAGAACGTCGCTCCCATCACAGTCTGTCTGAAAGAAACTCGTTCCCTTGCCAAAACTCCAGCTTCCGCCACTGTCATACTCAGGCACTCCTGGATATCTTGGTGCCATCGTCTTCTTGGTCTACCCCTTCCTCTTTTGCCTGGCACCATACCTTCCATCACCGTCCTCTCAAGACCGTTGTGTCTCTTGATGTGACAAAGTATTTGCATTTTCTAGCCAAAATGGAATTGATAAACCAGTTCTCCTCTATGCTCAACTCTTGCCGAATGTCTACATTTGTTCTTTTCTCTGTCCAGGGTATTCTGAGGATCTTTCTGTAACATTTTGACTCGAAGGATTCGATTCTTTGTCTAGAAGTTTTGGTAATCGTCCATGCTTCACAGCCATAAGCTGCCACAGGAAAAACACAGGCTCTCAAGACTTTTACTTTTATCGTTTTGTTGGTGCCCTGCCATAATTTCTTCAGGCCGTTCAGTCTCTGCATTGCCATAGCTAGTCTTCTTCTGATTTCTTTCGAGCAGTCACCATTTTTGTCGATTCTGGAGCCCAGATATTCAAAATGTGTAACCTGATCCATTTCCTCACCACCCACTGTAAATGTATGCTGACATTGTGTTTTATCGGTGGTCATTATCTTTGTTTTGTTTATGTTTATGAACAGATTTTTATCTTTACTATGTCCATTAACGGCTGAAAGTAGCTGCTCTAGCCCTTCTGCACCTCTTGACAGCATCACTGTGTCATCTGCATATCGCAACTCTGGAATCTCGTACCCCCCAATCGTAAATGGGTCGAAACCCTCAATGTTCTCATCTTCTCGCACATTTCTCATTATACATTCCGCATATATGTTGTACAGATAAGGTGAGAGTATACATCCCTGTCGGACTCCCTTTTGTACTGCAAAACCAATCTGATGTTTGCCCAGATACTCGGACAGCGGCTTGTCGATCTTGGTATAATGTTTCAATGAGATGGACTATATGCAAAGGAAACCCCATTTCCTTCATGATTCTCCACAGATTTTGATGTTTTACCGTGTCGAAGGCCTTAGTGTAATCAATGAAACATGTGTACAGGTCTACATAAAACTCTCTACATTTTTCATAGAAATTCCTTAAATTGAATATGTGGTCCCGGGTCCCTCCGTCTTTCCTAAAACCTGCCTGGACCACGTGAATTTCAGACCCAAACCTCTTCTCCACCCTTCATAATAGGATTCGCAGGAGTATCTTGCTAGCATGGCTGATCAGCGCGATAGTTCGGCAGTTCGTGCACAGCTTCAGGTTGCCTTTCTTGGGGAGAGGAATATAAATTGATTTCCTCCATGCTTCTGGCCACTCTGCACTGCGCCATATCTGTCCACACAGCTTGTGGTAGACTCGAGCACATGCCTCTCCTCCTGCTTGTATTAGCTCTGCTGGGACATCATCGCATCCTGGGGACCCTCCCCTTCTCAGGCTTTCAATTGCAGAGCGCACTTCTTCCAATGTTGGTTCAGGTTCTTTCTCATCCTTTGGTAGGATTGTAACCGAGCGCTCTGTGCTGTCTCCACACATGGCTCTGCAGTACTCTCTCCATCTATTCAGTATGTCTTTGGTTTCTGTTAGTGTGTTATCCTCTTCGTCATTTATGACATGTGGAACCGGACGGAATTCCCTTGTCAGTGTTCTTATTGCTTTGAATGCATCTCTTTCTTTGCCTTGTTGTTGTAGGTTTTCTATATCCTTACATGTTTCTACTATGTATCTTCTTTTATCTTTTTTTATTTCTCTTCTAACTTTTCTTGCGCAGTTTTTATATGCTGTGTTGGTCCCCTTACTTCCCATTTGTTTTAGTTGTTGCCTTTCTGCAATGAGTTTCTGTGTTTCGTCTGTTATATAGCTCTGTGTCTTGTGCAATATCTTTGGAATCATTTCTTTTGCTGTCGAGATCAAAATCTCCCTTGCGTACGATGTCAACTCCTCAGATGTCATCTCTTCCTGTATAGCAAGCAACGCCTCAAATTTGTTTTCTACTTTGATGTTGTATTCAGTAGGTATTGATGATACATCAAAGCGTATTGGCTGGCAACCTTTGTTGATCCTACGAAGTCTTGTTTGGAAAACTGCAAACAGTAATTCGTGGTCCCAATCGCAGTCTGCTCCTGGCAGTGTTTTTGTCGCCAGCACATTTGATCTCCATCTTTGTTGCACTAGGATGTAGTCTATTTGGTTTCTGCTGTTGCCATCCGGGGAGGTCCACGTGTACAGTCTTCGTGGATGTTGTTTGAAGAAGGTGTTGGCAATGGAGAGGTTGTTTTCCGTGCAGAATTCAACCAGTCTTTCTCCTCGCTCATTTCTGTGTCCCAAACCAAAAGGTCCTCGAACACTTCTCTCCTCTTCGGCTCTTTCCTCTCAGACTTTCGCATTGAAATCTCCAATGATGACCAAGATGTCTCTTTTTTCAACTTTTTCCATCGCTTCTTGCAAGGTGTTATAAAAATCATCCATTTCACAATCGTCTGCTGCTGATGTTGGTGCATACACTTGAATTATTGTTAAATTTCTAGTCTTTTTCTTTAGTCTGATTACAATTATGCGGTCGTTGACTGGATTGTAACCCAGTAGTGATGGTGCTGTCTTCTTTGACAGAATAAAGCCGACCCCGCTTTTTCCACCCTTGTCCGTCCCAGATTATATAAATGTTTCTCCTGAGGAGCTGGTACAGTGCCTTTGTCCGGCCCATCTATGCTCAGAGACTCCAAGAATCTCTATCTTGGTTCTCTTCATTTCTCTTCCGATCATGAACAACTTGCCCTGGTATAGGCTCCTGACATTCCAGGTGCTTATTCTTAGTTTTGTTTTTAGTCCCATTTCAGAGTTGTCTACTGTAATGCAGTCAGGCTTTAGGCCGTCATCTCTATTACTTGTACTGACTCTGAAATTGGCCTCTTCCTCAGTTGGCGTCGATGATCTGCCTGGTCTGAGGGCCTCACCATCAGATCTTTGAGTTTCGTTTCTCTCGACTGTCATAGATTTCTTGGCATTTTACATCCAGTAGTTTGCCATTGCTTTCTGGACATTGTTCTGGCCGCTTACCAACTATGGTCTCTGGTGCGCCCTTAGCCTGATACCAGGCGTTTCCAGCTCCCGCTTTCAGAGTCGTTGTCGCACAGGTCGATCTTCCGCCTCTTCCACCAGCAGCTGTGTGTACTTGTCAGGGGTGGACTCCCCTTCTTGTCATTTCACCCACGTAGTTTAGCCGGCCAGCCAAAGCCGTTGCCCGGGGGGTGGCGCTGCCGTACACAGGCAGACTCTAGGAGCCATACGTGAGCTAGACAGAAGTGGGGGAACCAAATAGGATCCTGGCCATCAAGGATGTGGCTGCCTCTCACCGTGAGGTGCTATCCCTTACACACTTCTGCCCTGTCTTATTTTTCAGAAATAAGGTTTCAGAAAGTCTGAATGGGTAAATGTGAGTCTGCACGAATAGTGAAATGTCAGTCTGTGTGAATAGTGAAATGTACAAAGCCTTGAGCTGGAGAGTGTTCTCCCCAAAACCTGTAGCAGTGTAAATGTAATTACTAATTCTATTTCATCTCCAGATATGACCCAAAGAAAGGCAACATTGGCATGGACAATGAGAACAAGAGTAAAGCTCAGAAGAAGAGGGACATCTGCTTGTCTACATTAGAACCAGATATTATAGACAGAGATCCCAAGGTAACAGATGTGTTTAAACTCTGCCTGTACATTAGGTATTTGATATCAGTCACCTTCACTGCCTACAGTTTCACCATCAAATCTCACCTTGTACACTACCTCGTAAGGCTCCCAAGTGGTATAAATGACTGACTAATGACTCTGCAGATCTAACTGGGAAGAAGAAAAATGCTATTCTGATCAGCGTTTACGCAGCAATGATGACCAACCCAGATGCTACCAAAGACAAATTCTTTGAAGAACTCAACTCTGTTATCTCATCGGCCCCAAAGTCCGAAAAGCAAGTCATCCTTGGTGACTGCGATGCCAGAGTGGGGGGCCAACCATCAGATCTGGGATGGAATACTTGGTGTACACGGCACAGACAAATACAATAGCAATGGCCTCCTGTGACTCGTAGTAAAGAACACAGCAACAATCATTATAGACTGGGAGGGGGATAGAAGTATGTTTTTGCTGAAGAAACTTAATACGAAGCATGTTCAAATGAAACCGAACCAAACTGCAACAAGTGAACATACATATGATGCACATCATGACATCATTTATGGTGTAAACAGCACATACCAGCCATCAAGTTTGCAGAATTTCATTATCCTCCGACTCATAGTTTACTCGGCAGACTGTTGAAAACATGGAGGGTGTGATACGGAATTCATCCAGAGTTGATCAATGAGCGATGATTCGGTTTCTAACAGCTGAAGGCAGTCAACCAGTTGACATTCGTCCCACAATGAAGGCAGTGTATGATGACAGAAGTGTGTCGAGAACAACAATGGACAACGATGTTTAAAGAAGGACTTGAGTTAACGAAAGATCTTCTGAGACTAGGTCACGCGCATATTGTTGTGTTAAGTCAAGTCCTTTGACAGCGAGGGACAAATTATTATTATATTATTGATGTTTTTGAGGTCAGCTCTTTCACTGTCGTATACCTCAACATGACCAAGATAATATATCCACACAAGTCCCCAAAGTTTTGATGCCTGAGTCCTCTATCTACTTATGCCATAGTCAGCCCTCTTGTGTCTTCATAAGCAAGTAATGAAAGTCTTACACAATGGCGTCCCTCATTAAAGAAGTCTTGGATAACCACCTCAGAACTTTAAGTTACTGCCTCAATCTGAGGAGTAAGACTAATGTCTGATCACGCAAAACATACTGAACTGAACAAACATGTTAGTGACGGCCAGGCAAAATATACTGATCAAGACCCTCACCTCGACTTCCCCGTAGTCCTCTCTGGAAACGGGCTGTTCTCATGGCAGTTTGACTAACAAGGTGAGGGATTGACATGGCTCAAAAGTTCAAGATGAAGCCCAACCTGGTCATCCTGTTCAGATTGCAATAGAAGCATCTGTGCGGTGGGTGGAGGGTAGATGGTTCAAGCTGACAGGCAAGTAACGATTGACAGACAGGTTGTTTGTATGGTTTAGCCTACAGCATTAGCGGGAGACGTTTCGTGTGGCTGAGACAGCAGAGCAAAGACTTCTACGCTTTAGGTTTTAGTACATGGATAAAGCGAACAGATAAGTGTGTCAATGTGGTGGTAATTATGTTGAGAAATAAGGGATAATGTAATTGCAATAATAAAATGGTTCTCAGGTTCATATCTCTTTTAGTTATTTTAAAATAGCTATTTGTGATCTATTTACTGACATGCTCTAGTATTAGGTATGTAGATATTTTAAAAAAAATATTTTTGTGTGTGTTCGCCTAATTTCTTTATTCCCCAAGGTGGTTTGCGTTGCACTATGTTTTTATTTTGCGCCTGTCGGCCTAGTGCATCCACCTTCTTTGGCATGCATTTTATGTAAGGGTCTGCTTCCTCCTGCATTTTCTAAGGGTTTGCTTCCCCGGAGTAACAGTCGGTGCTGTGATAGGGATCGAACACAGCACCTTAAGATTGTGAGCAGTATCACTTAATCACTAGCCCATGCCATATCTAGATATGATTTTGTTCTGTTGTCCATCTATTCTCATAATTGGTCATGGTATCAGGCATCCTGATGGAAAATCAATGCAATATTTTTCCTAAAATCAATAAACAGAAAGATGAACGAGACACAGCATATGCCCAGCATTACTTTACCCTTGTCAAGCAAATGCTCATCGATGATCCTGAAAGATTCAAGAAGTTTCTCACAATTCTGCATGAGATGAACAAAAATCACATGGATCCAATAGAGGTAAGAGTTGTGGATTTTGTCTTATTTATTTTCTTCCTTGAACATTTTCTCTTAATGTTTTAATAAAAACACTTGCAAACTGATAGAAAAGAAAGGTTAGCCTCTGGCAACCCAATACTAGACACTTTTGAGTAGATAAAATTCATCAGCCTTGAAAAGCAGGTAGCTCATCTAGGAGAAGTAAAACTGATGACAACCACTATCTGCTTTGCAAATGAGATACCAGTGAATCAAACGCTTAAAAAAAAAAAAAAAAATGAAGACATCCGGAGTACATGAGACTTCTTAGCCTGGAAGACAGATAATCTAGTGTATGGAAAACTTTGATTTTCTGCTAACTTGCAGATGTGATATTGATTTATCAAAGACTGCTGACAGAAGGCAGCATGGAAACAACCTCTCAGCATTGTACATCCCAAATTAAGTCATACGTCCAGTAGTCAAGTAATTTGTCTAGACAACCAGGGCCTGTCACCTGGTCGTCCATGAGCACAGTTGATGGTAGAGTTCCAGACAGAATGCAGGTCCCAGCCAGGTGTTGCGCAGACGGCCCAAAGGACAACTCTATGAGTCCTTGTTTTAGATTCCTGCACTGGTTGTATAAAAACAAACAGTTCATTGAGTTTATATTTGCAGGTAAAGAAATATTCTTTGTACAATCATATAATTGTATACCTGTAACTCATGAAGACAATGACATAGCAACTTGAAATAAGTTGTTGATATAAAAATCGGCCATAGAATGTCCAATGAAAATTACAGCTCAACATGTTGTTTCTCGTACTAGTTGCATTCATAGAATTTCTGTTTGATATGTTGTTCAGTTATGGGTTAATCATATACCTATAACTCCTTTTGAGAATGACATAGTGACTTAAAATGAATTGTGTGGATTTATAAATCTGCTATCGAATGTTCACTGAAAATGTCTTTCCATTTGTGAGTTATTGTGTCTTCAGAGATATATATATATATATATATATATATATATATATATATATATATATATATATATATATATATATATATATATATATACACACACACGTACACACATATACAACCTTTCAAAAATATAGTATAGAGGTAACCCAGCTTGAAAAAAAGCAATGAAATGAAAACACACATGAGAGTAACACTAGCAATAGATAGAGTAATATAAACATAGACTCCTGTTAAGATTTGACAATGAGTTATAAAAATGCATCATCATAAAATAAAGCTTTAATGTGCTTTTATTCTTTTAACTTGTAATAGTAAATTGAGAAATGAGATAACAAATGATTTCAAATTTTGTCCTAATAGAATTTTGAATACCAAAACATGTGTCCCACACTTTGTCCTTTTGTCATTTTAAGACTAAAATATGTCTCCCTTGCTTTGTCCTTTTGTCATTTTAAGACTAAAATATGTCTCCATCGCTTTGTCCTTTTGTCATTTTAAGACTAAAATATGTCTCCCTTGCTTTGTGCTTTTGTCATTTTAAGACTAAAATATGTCTTCTTCGCTTTGTCCTTTAAATGACCAAATGTGCTCTACACGTTGTCGATTTGTAAATTTGAGACCAAAATATGTCCCTCAATTTGCCAAAACATGTGTCCCTCACTTTGTCTTTTTGTCATTTTTAGGACAAAAATACATGTCCCTTTGTCCTTTTGTCATTTTAAGACCAAAATATGTGTCTCTCACTCATCATCATCATCTTCTATCAACTTATGTCGTTAAACATCATGGGGATGTGTAGCTTTCTGTTGTGTGACATCTTTGTCACCTATGTTGTTGTCATTCTGTGTTTCTTAAGTGTCTCACTGACACCATCTATCCATCTTGTACATGGTCTGCCTCTTGCTCTGCAACCCTGATGTCTGGTATTGTAGATACAAGCAGCTGGTAACTTTGGTTGCATTCTTGTCATTCTATTGGTCGTAACGTAGGTTTTGTTTGTGTTCTCGTCTCGGTGCGGTATCTGACCATACCCATTTTAAAATTTTGATTAAGCTCAACCTTAATCAACTTTTACTAGTTTTTTTTCATGTTTTTTTCCAATTATACACATCCACAGAACCGCTGCAGCCTCGCCTTATTTTAATCATTCTTGTCAGGTGTCCTAATCATTTTGTTCTCTGCGTTTCCATGTATTCCATGCACTGTGTTGCACCCACTTTCTGTCTGATCACTTCATTTCATACTCTGTTCAGCCTTGTGACCTCGACAGCCTTTCTCAAACACCTCATTTGGCATACCATGATTTTTCTTGTGCCTTGGTGAGAGTCCATGTCTGACACTGGTAGCAGAGAGTTGGTATAAACAAACTATTTATCAGCCGTCTCTTTGTTTTCATTGGAAGGTGTTTGTGTTTTAGTAATGGTAGCTCATAGGAAACCACATTAGCTTTCTGTGTTCTTGATTCTACCTCTCTATCTAGCCTTCCATCTTGTGTGAACACGCTGTCCAAGTATTTGAATTCTCTTACTTGTTTGTTCAATGCTTTTTACCTGTATATTTAGTGTTTTCTCCATTCTGCTGATTTTCATTGTCTCTGCTTTACTAATCCTCATATTATATCTGTCAAGGGCATTAAGATGTTTTTGTGAGGTTTTGTTAATCAGGATGAAAGATTCTCTGATCATCTGCAAAAATGAACTTTTTCATTGTGGTGGTTTCTGATTTTGCTTCAATTGTTATTTGATCCATGTATACAATGAACAAAAGTGGTGATAGTACACATCCCTGTCTTAACTGCAAACGATTTAGTGAGTCCGCTTGGTACTTTGACTGTTCTTATACATTGCTATTATATTTCCCAACAATTATCCTTGCACTTCATAGTTTTCCAGGATCTCCCATAGGTTGTTTCTATCCACTCGGTTGAAAGCTTTCTCCTCGTCTACAAAGACAATGTTCTGTTCCTGATTAAGTTCAATAATTTGTTCACAAATCTGCCTTGGAGTAACCACGGCGTCTATGCAACCTCTTCCTTTTCTGAAGCCAAACTGTGTGTCACTTAATTCTCTTTCGGCTATTGGTCTATTGTTTCCTTTTTTCTTCCAAATGGGTGTAACCATTGATTTTTGCCAGTCCTCTGGAACTTCCATTGTTGTCCATGCGACATTAATTCTTCTTGACAACCACTTTACTTCCGTGTCTTCACAGGCTTGTACAGCCTTTGTTGTAATATTGTCTATTCCTGGTGCCTTGTTTCCTGGACTCGTTGTGTGTTAGTGTGAATATTTCATTATCGCCTATTTCTGCCGGATTAAAATATTCCATCATATCTCAGCTTTTTCTTGTTTACGTTTAGTATAGGGTTATTATGTTTGTAGTTTATGATGGTTGAAGGGATACAACATACATGCCTCAGTCATTTTTTAAACAGTTTTATAGAATTCTCTTGGAGATTTTTTTACATGTTTGTTAGCGTTTTGTCATATCTTTGCCAGGAACTCTCTTTTTCCTTTTTTATAATTCTATTTTTTTTAAAATAATTTTTGCTGGTATCTCTTTTTGTTGTTTTGTATTGTGCATAATCTGCTTCTATTTTTAATTGTGTCCATATTTTAAAGAGTTATTTTTTAATTTTTCACAGCTATTTTCACCTCTTCATTCCACTACAAAGTTCCACACTTTACCATTTTAAGACAAAAACTATAATTTTAAGACTTGAATATGTATGTCTCACACTTTGTCATTTTAAAACAAAAATATGGATACCAGACTTTGTTCGTTTGTTATTTTAAGACAATAATATGTGCCTCTCACTTTGTCCTTTTGTCATTTTGATACCAAAATGTCCCACACTTTGTGCTTCTGTCATTTTAAGATCCATTATGTGTCCCACACTTTGTGATTCTGTCATTTTAAGACCTAATATGTATCTCAAACTTTGCGCATCTGTCTCCAGCTCTTTGTGCTTATGTTATTTTAAGACCTAATATGTGTCCCCACTTTGTGCTTCTGTCCTTTTAAGACCTAATGTGTCCCACACTTTGTCATTTTAAGACCTAATATGTGTCCACACTTTGTGCTTCTGTCATTTTAAGATCCAATATGTGTCCCACACTTTGTGATTATGTCATTTTAAGACCTAATATGTATCTCAAACTTTGCACATCTGTCATTTTAAGACCACACATGTTTCCAGCTCTTTGTGCTTCTGTTATTTTAAGACCTAATATGTGTCCACACTTTGTGCTTCTGTCAATTTAAGACCTAATGTGTCCCACACTTTGTCATTTTAAGACCTAATATGTGTCCCATACTTTGTGCTTCTGTCATTTTAAGACCTAATATGTGTTCCACACTTTGTCATTTTAAAACCTAATGTGTCCCACACTGTCATTTTAACACCACATATGTGTCTCGCACTTTGTGCTTCTGTCATTTTAAGGCCAAAATATGTGTCCCACACTTTGTGCTTCTGTCATTTTAAGGCCAAAATATGTGTCCCACACTTTGTGCTTCTGTCATTTTAAGGCCAAAATATGTGTCCCACACTTTGTGCTTCTGTCATTTTAAGATTTTCTTCTTCATCGTACGCAGTCAGACAGTAACATTTATTTTTTCGAAAAAAGCAGCCGTCATCCTGAGGCTGTCGACACTGCCATAGAGCTTGTCATTTTAAGATCTAAAATGTATCCCATACATTTTCCTTATGCCATTTTAAGACCAAAATGTGTCCCACACTCTGTCCTATAGCCAGTTTTGCTCTGAACAAGTTGTGTTATTGCCAGCCATGAGATCAAATTTTTGATCCACTTACACTCCAAACTGTGCACATGTCAACACCATATACATGCTGAGATTGCATCTCCTCCATTATTGTTATTTCACTAAGATTACTGTTGGATTCTTGCTCATGATCTGGCAGTTGGTTTGGCTTGTTAATCTGAAGGTTTGTTTCATATTGCATTACATCTTCGTGGGAATCAATGTTCTCTTTAGTGCTGGTCTTCTTACTTCTCTGGTTTGTAAAATTTGTTTCAGTGCTGCTGTTCTCAGAATGGGCAAATTGTATACATCGTAGACAGTGATTCCATTGACACTTGAACATATTTAGGAGCTGTTGTCTGAATTTGTTGCCCGTCAGGACATACAGAAAAAAGTTGATGCTGTGATTTGCATACATAAGGACATTGACCAAGCTAGCCGTCAGAGTGTACTGTGCCAGCATCTTGTAATCCAGACCGTTTGGTGTTTGTGTGAAGTTGAAAACAGTTGATCTTATAATCATGAAGATTACTCTGGGAGCTGTCAGGATAATAAATGCGAAGGTCACGTTAAGCAAAGTAATTGTAATTCTGCGACTGACCTGGCTTGCAGTCTCTGGGTTCTCACCAGAATGAGAGCCTTTTAGTGCAGCGTGAATGATAGAAGATTTAATGTGACTCTGAATGATGAGAAAATTGAAAATTATGATAAATAAAAAAGGGCAAAAGCAATAAATGGTGGCATCAATCCACGGCCACACATTACTCATAAAATAACTAAAGTGATCGTAGCTTCTGCACGTACGTAAATTTTTGCCTGGTTTCACTTCAACAAATAGAATTACAAATAAATGGAAGTTTATTGCAATTGTGGCAACCATCAGTATGGCAATGACAGTTCTCGCTCGGCGGGTTGTGGAAAGTCTGATTGCCTTCAGTGGATAGGAAATAGCAATGTACCTATCGACTGTCATAGCCACCAGTAGCCAGGAACTCATGCTGAAGCTGCTGTAAGACAGGAAGGTGATAATCCGACACACAGCCGTGTTGGTAGTTTGGAGGTTGTAGTTCTCAAAGGCAAGCCAACGGATGAAACAGGATCCTAGGAGGACAGAGAAATCAGCCATAGCTAAAGCAGCCATGTAGTTGCAGATCGGCAGATGTTTGAGTCCCAACATGATAACCAGAACCAGAATATTTGCAACACTGCCCACTACCACTTCTGCAATGTAGCCGTAATAATTAATCAACTTGGATACACGGTATTCCAGATGTGTCATCAGATGGGACTCTAAAATGGATTGTAAATCTATGGGAGTATGTGGTGTTGTATGGCCTGTAATAGGCATGTTTGGGAAACCTGTATTTTCATCAAAAGGAAAATGTTTGTAGTCAATGGTTACATTTGTGTGTTCATTCATTTCTGTCGTTTTCATAAGATTTTCCTATAAATTGAGTAGGAATCCTTCTTCAAAATTATATAGTTGTCACAATTAATATTCACTTTGCATTCACAATTTTCCTATGAATCTACCAGGAGGTCGTCTTCAAAATGATATAGTTGTCACAATTAATATCCACCGCAGCCAACATTTTTCTATAAAGTTAACAGGAATTCTGCTTTAAAATTATATAGTTGTCACAATTAATATCCACTTTGCAGTCAAAATTTTCCTATGAATTTAACACAAAGCCTTCTTCAAAAGGATATAGTTCTCACAATTAATATCCACTTTGCAGTCACAATTTTATGTATGCATAGCTACTGTCATCACTTAACTTAAAAGCCTGTGTAAGTCTTAAACACAAATTTAATAGTATAAGTTTTAAAGTTTTTAAGTGTCTTCTATATCTTCATGAAGAAAATCTACACAGTTTATGGTTTGATATAGCAACAATCCTGATCCCCAAGTGCTACCATAAAATACACAACTGTTTCTCCCTTAAAATACCAGATAGACAGGCATATCAATTCATCACCAATGTAAGCAGTGATTTCCTGGAATATATGTGTCAGATTCACATTCCAGAACAACTGTCTGAACAACACCTCTTTATTTCCAATAGCGATGAATTTTAGTCTCGTCAAAATTCTTTTGTTGAGACCTGGCACATACAAATGGAGAAAGCAATTCAATGTCTTATACTCCAGCAGAAGTTCTTATTCTTCAAATAACACATTCCTAGGCGTGTATTATCCAAACTTTAAGCTGATGTTAATTTATGCAAAAGTTATATTTCACTGTCAATGATTGCAGTGATTGCTCTGTTTTGTACAAGAGAAGGTTAGAGACTACCATCTAATATGATCTAACTTATAGGTGGCCACAATGTCTGGTCTCAAGAGCCAGAACAAACAGCACCGGCAAACTCATTGGCCAGAATTTGCGGTATAAATAATATATGAATCTAATTCATAATTGGCCTTGTATAGGGCTCCAGAATCAATAAGCATGTAACTTTATTGCCCTGAAAGGCAGGAAACTTCATGCAATCTGAGGTATCTTAAGTTTCCTATTTATGAGCCAGATGAGTTCTCGAAAAATATGGTGACAGCATTGTGAAAACAAACAAACGTTGTGTGTGTGTGTGCGTGGGTAGGATTGGTTGGGGGAGAGAGATGTGATGTGTGTTTAAAAATGTATTTTGTTTTTGAAAGTTTGTAAAGTAAAAGTTTGCTGATAATTTGATAGTGATGTTATGATTGGTGTAGTGCTTGGTAAAATGTAAAAGTGATTCCGTAGCACACACTGCTGTTGGGGATTAAGTGTTCAGACTTCATTGTTCAAAGTTTCAGGTTTTTTGTGAGGGACTGCCCGTTATATAGTCACTTAAGAAAGGCGATCAAGATGCTGAGCAGCCCATGAGCTGCAGTGGTCAGCGACCCATAGCTGACTGCTAGTGTCAGGGCCAGCAAACCAAAGCTGCCAAGACCCTTCTACACCTCCATGCGGTGATCTTGGATAACAGGCTGCAGCAGGGCAGACTGGCTAAGGAGAAGGGATCGAAGAGGGAATGCTAACCCAGTACTCAAAAAATGCTTGCTGAAGTCAGATGTGTTGGACCGAAATGTGCAAATATCGCAGTCAAGCTGTAAACTATGACACAACGCATTCCATTCTCTGGACTACATTCTTCTACTTAAGCCCTTTCAGTGTTTGGTAGTGGGAGATTGAAAATGAACGAAGCCACTGCAACAGTGATCCAGTAGCACACACTGCTGTTGGGGATTAAGTGTTCAGACTTCATTGTTCAAGGTTTCAGGTTTTTTGTGAGGGACTGTGCGTTATATAGCCACTTAAGAAAGGCTCACTGTTGTACAGAGCTAAAGAGTAGGTCCAGACCGGGTCGAGTTCATCATGGGAACATCTGATGGTGTAAATGTCAATGAACGAGCACACAAAATATCGCTATGGGATAAGATCTGAAACGAAGAAATTCAATATCAAACTTCGTGGTTCGGGACGTTGTGGAAGCAATGAGATCACTGAAACATTGCAGAGCTGATATTGGACATGTAGTACACATTACTGACAACAGACTAACATGTAGAATAACGTTTTTGTGGCTATATGCTTGTGCATGTCTAACCGGGCCGCCCACCTATCAGATGACGAGATGGACTACCAAAGAACTAGGCCCACTACAGTACTGCAAAAGATCGGGACACAAACAGAATATTGTTGGCTTCCTCGTGTATGTCATATATGCCAGACTTACAACGAGAATAATGTGAATGTGAACACAAGAAGATGACAAAAGCTGACCAGGTCTCATCCTCCGCTGCTTGGATACTCTGTTGTTTGGTAGTTTGGGTTAGAAAAAAGATAACGGTCACCATAGTACGCACCTATTTGCACACACTATTTTCCGGACAAACACTGAAGAAGAAGAGAAACTGCTACTATAATTGCTCTGATACAGGCTTCCTGGGAAGGAGCAAGTTGTAGCTCTATGCTTCACTTGGAGGGAAAAGATGAATTACTATAACTAGTTGTTATCCTTGCACTTAACAGTGTACTTGTCCATAGAGAGCAAGAGTTGTGTGTACTGTGGTTTCCTGTACGTTGTCTAATCCAGTATCACTGTCTTTAGCACCTGTTCACTGGAAGAAGGTACTCATCTCTGCCCCAACTGACTGGAGGGGGGGGGGGGGAAGGGAAATTCACCTGAACCTCATCTGCAGTCCCATCCAGGTCCTTGCTAGGGTTTAAACCTCCAACCTACAGCTGGATTACAGAGAAGAACAGGGTCCACCACTTGTAGGTGAATTAGGCTTGGGTCATGAGAAACTAAGAAACATTATGAGTCTCATGTGCACATTATGTCCCATTAGAAGGGGACGGTGTGGGCTAGTGGTTAAGAAACACAGCTCACAATCCGAAGGTGCCAGGTTCGTTCGCACTGGCTGTTATCCCGGGGAAGCAAACCTTTAGAAAAAGCAGAAAGAAGCAGCTAGTTACATAAAATGCATGCCGGAGTCGGATGCACTGGACCGACAGGCACAAAATAAAAATCGCAGTGCACCGCACATCGCCTTGAGGAATAGAGGAATAAGGCAAACGCAAAAAAAAATAAAAATTTATAATTAGGACCCTTATACACATACTTGAACAAGCACATCATTCTGAACCCTACAGAATTGACATAGCATTTCCATTTTAATTTACAATCAGAAACAAAATACAAATAAAAATTCAAGAACATTCAGAGTCAAATTTTGTTGTTTAAAAATTGTTAGTTTAATGTTACATCTACGAGAGCTGATCAAGAAATATCCAACCTTAACTGAAATTTTAAAAAAAGACATTTAGTTAAAAACTGAATCCCTTCCGAAATACGCAGCATCTGAGTTGACACCCTACTTACTTCCTACGGTGCTCCCACTGCTGGAAGCATTTCTGGAATTAATTTTTTTTTTAAATCTGAATCTGGCACTTTGTCCCATTTGTCTTGATTTCTTCTATGTCCATTGATAATGTGGAATATAGTGGTGAATGTGGAATATAGTGATGAATGTGGAATATAGTAGTGAATGTGGAATATAGGGGTGAATGTGGAATATAGTGGTGAATGTGGAATATAGGGGTGAATGTGGAATATAGTGGTGAATGTGGAATATAGGGGTGAATGTGGAATATAGTGGTGAATGTGGAATATAGTGGTGAATGTGGAATATAGTGGTGAATGTGGATTATAGTGGTGAATGTGGAATACAGTGGTGAATGTGGAATATAGCGGTGAATGTGGAATATAGGGGTGAATGTGCAATATAGGGGTGAGTGTGGAATATAGGGGTGAATGTGGAATATAGTGGTGAATGATGGATATGGGGGTTGTTGTTGTTTCGAATGCCCACAATGAGTAGGTTTACTCTTTTGTGTGCCCTGAAAAGGACGTTAAGTGGCGGGTTGCAGTAGCTTTCCTCACATCCCGAGCGTGCTGATGAAGGAAGACCGGTGCCCTCCAGGCGGTTGTGCTATGATTGGCTTCATCTAACTACTACGGTGATCACGTTGATTCCTCACCTCGTTAGCCAGGCTCCCATGAAAACAGCCTGTTTCCAAGAAGGGCAACTAGGAAGCCGAGGTGAGGGTCTTGACCAGTATGTTTTGCCTGATTCTGATTGAAATGACTGATCAGATTACTTTGCCTGACCAGATGTTAGTCTTCCTCCCCAGGATGTGGGGGTGCACATGGTATGTGGTGGTGGCATGAAGTATGGGGGTGAACATGGTATATAGTGGTGATTGGGAGATATGGGATCAACGTGGAAAATTATGGTCAACATGGATATGGTGGACAACATGGGATATGAGGGTCGACATGGATATGATGTACAACATGGTATATGATGGTCAACATGGATATGGTGGACAACATGAGATATGATGGTGGATGTGGAATATGGGGGTCAACATGGGATATGATGGTTGGCATGGAATATGGTGGACACCATGGGATATGATGGTTGGCATGGAATATGGTGGAAAATGTGGGATATGATGGTTTACATGGATATGGTGGACAACATGGGATATGATGGTCGACATGGATATGGTGGACAACATGGGATATGATGGTGGACATGGCATATGGTGGGTGGGGGGGGGGTCAACGTGGGATATGGTTGTGGATGTGGAATGTGGGGGGTCAACATGGGAAATGATGGTGAATGTGGAATATGGTGGTGGATGTAGAATATGGGGGTGGAAAGGGGGGGGGGGGTGTTTCAATGTGGGATATGATGGTGGACCTGGAATAGGGGTGGATGTGGAATATGTGGGGGGAGGGGGTCAACATGGGATATGATGGTGGATGTGTAATATAGTGGTTGATGTGGAAATATGGTGGTGGATGTGGAATATAGTGGTGGATGTGGAACAAAGTCGTGACTGGGGAAGATAGTCGTGAACATGTAATATAAATTATTCTAAATCATTACAACTCTCTGTGGAGCATATGTCTTAAATAAATACATGCCAAGCAATCAAACATTGACATGTCTATATCTGTTAATTTTTGAGGTTTGAAGTTTCTAAGGCTTAAAAATTCTACAGAATGGAATATACAGTCCCATGCCCAACCCTTAGTTGCCTCTTGCAACATGCATGGCAGGTTACAGTGGGACAATATTTGTATCCCCTTTAAGGCCCCGGTAACACTCGGGTGAAACGTGGAATATTGCCATATTTTATTAGCTTTGCAAATCATGTCATAATTGCAGATAACAGGTTCTGAGATATATATTATTGATAGAGACATTGTCTGTTTTGTCTTGAAAAAACTGACAATTTGTGACCAATTTTCATCAAGATTCTGTGAGGAAGAGACAGAATGGGCTATCATAAACTACATTAGCAATGTTGTCTCCTGTCTTTGTTGGACAAGCCGATATCACATTAAACATTAATGTTGTAACTTAATGATGTATAACGTGTTTCAATCTATCTGTTTCTTCTCCTCCTCCCCTCACTCCCTACTTCCTGTATATTGTGATGGAGAATTAAATGCAAACTGTAATCTATATATGTGGGGAGAACAGTCGGTTGCAGATGATTCTGATGAGAATATTTTTTTAAATATTCCATTGTGGAAAGTCAATTTCAAATCATGTTAATGTTGAAAAATGGCAGATTTAAAATAAAATTTCTATTGAGAGAAGTCAGATTTAAAAAATGTTTCTATTGAGAGAGGTCAGATTAAAAATAATGTTTCTATTGAGAAAAGTCAGATTAAAAATAATGTTTCTATTGAGAAAAGTCAGATTAAAAATAATGTTTCTATTGAGAAAAGTCTCATTAAAAATAAAGTTCTCTATTGAGAAACGCCAGATATCAAATGTTCCTATTGAAGAAACCAGATTTTAAATAGATCTGTACTGAATATCTACTCTGTATTTGTGTTTGATCCAAATAGTGCATTCAGTAAGCTATTTGTATTCGCCTAAATTGTATGCTACAATTGAATATAAATAGTGATATTCATCCATCACATGTGATGCAGACCACTCTCTTTGTTCAGCCGTGTGAACAGTCTTTTCTCTTACTGTGTCTGCTGAAATGGGAGACTTCTATCATTGTGTATTGTGCCTTTCCCATAACTGCAAGAGATCATAGACACATCACTGAAAGGCCATTTGCTTTTGCATTGTTATCAATGTTTTTGTAACTGATTTTTATTGGTAAAGATTTGGGTGGTCAGCCCTATTCTAACCTATTAAACTCTAGGTGAGTTGTCCATGTTTAGTCTATTCCCTCCCCTATGACCTATTCAACTTTGGTGACCCTTCTGGAAGCTTTCACTTCCGTTGGCTTAGCTCCTGTGATCATTGAGACATACAAGCTCCCTCACCACCATTTCAAGGTAACGGACTTGAGGGAGTGAGGTGCAGATGTAGCATCAGACCACCATATGTTGCTGGGGATTTTGCAGCTCAAACTAAAAAAGTACCCATTACAGAGCGCCAGGGGAACAAGATATAACGTACACTTATTGCAACACCAGGAGAAGAAGACAGAATTTAGCTTAAAACTTAATAACAGATATCAAGAGCTATATGAGGATGAAGAAATGGACATAATAGTATGTGGGACCAGGCTAAAAGATATGTGGAGATAAGACATGTGAAGAAACTGCGGCATTCAAGAGAAACCAACACAAAGAATAGACCACAATAGAGACATTACATAAAATAGAAGAAAGGAAAACGAATAAAGCTATACTCAACAATTGCTGAACCCGAACCACCAGAGTATATTAGTAATCTGATGTGCTTTTCATTATCTAATTCAAATCAGATCTTCTTCTGCGTTCGTTCTCAATCTCCCGCTACCAAGCCCTGTACAGGTCTTCGCATGTAGCAGGATGTAGTCTGGAGAACGGATTGCGTTGTGTCGCTAGTTTACAGCTTGGCTGCGATATTTGCACCTTTTGGCCCGACACATCCATCTTCGGCGGCAAATCAGAGCTAAATTATCCCCAGAAATATGGCATAAATTTAGTGTGAAAAAAAGTGATGTTAAAAAAGCAAAAAGAAAAGTCTGGCATCAAATGTTTCATCATCAGCAAGTTATTCAGTCAGCGGTTTGGTCTGCAAGTCCAGGATTTGGTCTTTCCATTTGTACCTGTCATATACGGCCATCTTCAGCTCAGCATAAATCTTCACCGCCATGTCTCAGCATTCTTTCTTTTTCCCTTTCTCTCTTTCCCTTTGTTCTTTCTTTTAAGACACTCTTCACTGGACGCTCATGACATAGGTTGTGGCCCAGTCAGACCGCTTATTGTTTTTGTATATTTTGTGGGGCCAAAGATGTAGCAGTGGATGAGCTGACAGCAGCCAGCGACTCATAGCTGGCTGCTTGCATCAGGGTCAGCGACCCATAACTGGCTAAGACTCCGTCTGCATGTTGTGGCCCTAGTAACAGACTGCAACCATGCATCCTGGCTAAGAGACTAGGAATCGAAGAGGAAAGGCAAACCTGGTCCCAAAAATGCTGCACTGAAATCGTATGTGTCTTCCCTGGAAACTAAATACATCACCACCAACATCCTTTTCAGGATAGATGCCGAAGAAGAAGCATCTTTTGTAGCAGTTTTCCTTCCTTTCCCACTTCCACCAACACCCTTTAATTTAATTTTCTTTCTGTCCAGCTCACTTTATTCATCATTTAGTAACACCACGGTGCTGACGAAGACAGATGTGTCGGACTGAAAGGTGCAAATATCGCAGTCAAACTGTCAAAGAAGAAGAAGTAACACCACATCTTAAAAGCCTCCAAGTATTTCTCCTGTATTTTATTTATTGTCCCTGTTTCAGAACCTTCACATAACAACGTGATCGTGATTATTTCCTGTAGTGTCATATTATTATCTGATCATTATGCTGATTTTAAAAACTGTCTTCCAAACAACAGACATTACATGATTTATTGTTGCTGTTGTTGAATGACTACAATGAGTAGATTTACTCTTTTGTGTGCCCTGAATAGGACGTTAAATGTCGGTTTGTTGTAGATTTCCTCAGATCTCGAGTATGCTGATGTAGGTGGACCTGTGTGGTTGTGCTATGTTTGGCTTCATCTGCGTGTCTCTCACTACTTTGAGGATCACAACGATCCCTCACCTCGTTAGCCAGGCTGCCATGATTACAGCCCATTTCAAGGGTGGACTACAGGGAAGTTGAGATGAAAGTCATGGCTAGTATATTTTGCCTATCATGTTAGTCTTCCTCCCCAACATGATTTATAAGGAGGTGATTATCTTCACATTTGCCTTTTATTTCCTCATGCATGCTTTTCTTATTCATTTTGCCAGTTGTATGCAGATATGGCTACTCTCCTGTCTGGTCATCAAGACCTGGTGGAGGACTTTGCTGGCTTCATGCTGTCATTTCAAGCTGTAGAGTGTAATTGCTTTGTGTCCTACCTAGAATACCAGCAGATACTGACATTTCTAAGGAAACTTGAGGTAAGTAAACTACTTTCACATTTCTTAAATGTTATGAAGTAATTTTTTATACAGGCATACCTTGTTGCACTTTTGCATGTCCTTAAGTCAAAGCACTGCTTTTTTTTTACCCTTTACAGTCAAACTAAATTTGCCAGATGTTAGTCTTAATGTCCAAGACAAGAACAGACATTTTATTTTTCAAGGTTAACAGAAAAAAAAGTCATTAAAACTAAAATTATGATTTTTAAATTGATAGATACAGCCTTTGTTAAAAATCAAATTTAGCTAAATAACAAGAAAATGATATGTGACTTCAGATAAATCTAATTGTAAGTGGTGCTACTCTAGTTAACTGCAATGGACAATTTGAACTGTAAAGGGATAATTGCACGCATAAACAAAAGTTTGACACCTGTATGTTATCATATGCTACATGAATGAGAATAAAAAACGTAATCATAGTTTAGTTTTTTTTAGAAATAGATAAATGCTTATTTGAGAGTTAGTGATAAGAAGGAGAAAAGTGATCATTTGTCATTTAAGACCAAGGTCATAAACTCAAACCCCCTTAAAGGCCGCAATAAGGTATTCTTAGTGACCCAGGGTTGTATGAGGACAAACTCTAGGCTCAAAATCTGCATGATGACAAGTTCTAGGCTCAAAAGCTGCATGACAAGAAGTTCAATGGCTTAACGGCCACATGATTTCTATGACTCAAGATCTGCATGAGGACATTCTATAGATCAAGAGCTGCATTATAACGTTCTAGGCTCAAGATCTTCATGATGACAAGTTCTAGGCTCAAGATCTTCATGATGACAAGTTCTAGGCTCAAGATCTTCATGATGTTAAATTCTAGGCTCAAGATCTGCATGATGTTCTAGGCTCAAGATCTGCATGATGACATGTTCTAGGCTAAAGATCTGCATCATGACAAGTTTTATTCTCAAAATCAACATAAGTTCTAGGTTCAAGATCTGCATGATAAGTTCTAGGCTCAAGATCTGCATGATATGTTCTAGGCTCAAAATCTCTATGAAAAGTTCTAGGCTCAAGATCTGCATGATAAGTTCTAGGCTCAAAATCTCCATGATGATAAGTTCTAGACTCAAGAGAAACATGATAAATTCTAGGCTCAAGATCTGCATGATGTTCTAGGCTCAAGATCTGCATGATAAGTTCTAGGCTCAAGATCTGCATAATAAGTTCTAGGCTCAAGATCTGCATGATGACATGTTCTAGGCTAAAGATCTGCATCATGACAAGTTCTAGACTCAAGAGCTGCATGATAAATTCTAGGCTCAAGATCTGCATAATGTTCTAGGCTCAAGAACTACGCGAGGACAAACTCAATGCTCAAAATCTGCATGCTGACAAGTTCTAGGCTCAAGATCTGCATGATGACAAGTTTTATTCTCAAAATCAGCATGATAAGTTCTAGGCTCAAGATCTGCATGATAAGTTCTAGGCTCAAGATCTGCATGATAAGTTCTAGGCTCAAAATCTCCATGTTGACATGTTCTAGGCTCAAAATCTCTACGTTGACACGTTCTAGGCTCAAAATCTCCACGTTGATACGTTCTAGGCTCAATATCTCCATACTGTCAAGCTCTAAACTCAAGATCTACACAAGGACAAGCTCGAGGCTCAAAATCTGCATTATGACAAGTTCTTGACTCAAAATCTGCATGATGACAGATTCTACACTCAAGAACTGCACAAGGACAAGCTCGAAGCTCAATATCTGTATGATGACGTTATAGGCGCCAGAATTGCACAAGGACAAACTTGAGGCTCAAAATCTACATGATGACATGTTCTAGACTGAAAATTTCCATGATGACAAGTTCTAGGCTCAAGAACTGCACAAGGACAAGCTCAAAGCTCAAAATCTGTTAGATGACAAGTTCTAGGCTCAACAACTGCACAGGGACAAGCTTGAGGCTCAACATCTCCATGATGACAAGTTCTAGGCTCAACAACTGCACAAGGACAAGCTTGAGGCTCAAAATCTCCATGATGACAAGTTCTAGGCTCAACAACTGCACAAGGACAAGCTCGAAGCTAACAATCTCCATGATGACAAATTCTAGGCTCAACAACTGCACAGGGACAAGCTCGAAGCTCAAAATCTCCATGATGACAAGTTCTAGGCTCAACAACTGCACAAGGACAAGCTTGAGGCTCAAAATCTGCATGATGACATGTTCTAGACTCAAGAACTGCAAGAATGTGATACTTCATTTTGTTGATGACATTTATTAAACGAGGCTGAGAAGCTAGACCTTGTTATCATGTATGTTTTAATCAATCATCGTCATCATCAAAACTTTTCAGCTGCCTGCAGAGCATAGGCTCTCAACAAATGCATGCCAAGTCTTCCTGCCCTAAACCATCCATTCCAGCTTTGTCCATGTCTTTCCTTTTGCCTTTATGTTTGTCAGAACCTCTCTTCTCCATGAGTGACTCTATTTCTTTTCCTATTGGCATTCCAAAAACAGAGCATGTCTGGTAATGTTATCAGATTTTTTCAGCAGTGTATGTCCAATCAAACAGCAGCTGCTTTTCCTTACGTCAAATGCTACTGACATCCGACCAACGTCAAATGCTACTGATATCCAGCAAACGTCAAATGCTACGGACATCCGACCAACGTCAAATGCTACTGACATCCGACCAACGTCAAATGCTACTGACATCCGACCAACGTCAAATGCTACAAATATCCGACCAACGTCAAATGCTACTGATATCCGACCAACGTCAAATGCTACTAATATCTGGCCAACGTCAAATGCTACTGACATCCGACCAACGTCAAATGCTACTGATATCCGGCCAACGTCAAATGCTACTGACATCCGACCAACGTCAAATGCTACTGATATCCGGCCAGTGTTTTCCTACTGTTCCGCTATTGGGACTTCATCATACCATTTAAATCCAACTATTAGGCACAAGCATCCATTTATTAAAGTTTCAACTTTTTTTCTGCTGCAGTGCTCGTTCCTAATGTTACAGAGCCATACAAAAGGAAGGACTTCATATTGGAGTTTAAGATTTGTATTTTTGTGGTGTTTTTGTTTGTTTAACTTAGGCTTTACAAATATAATGAGTGGAAATGTTAGTTATATAGTTTTATTTCTGGTGCATGAGGGACTGAGAGGCTAGTCTGTTCAGGCACAACATAGTGACCAGGACGCTGCATCAGGCACAATATACTGACCAAGACCACCATCTCTCTTCCATGTAACTGTCCCTGAAAACAGGCTGTTTTCAAGGCAGTCTGACTGATGAGATGTGGTTCAACGTGATCCCTATAGTAGTGAGCATCACGCAGATGAAGCCAGGCATAGCACAACCGTCTGGAAGACCGCTGCCCACCTTCATCAGCATGCTTGGGATGTGAGGAAAGCTACTACAACCTGCCATTTAATGCCCTTTTCAGGTCGCACAAAAGAGTAAACATACTTATTGTGGGCATTAACAACAACAACAGTTTCTGCTCCGGAAGAGCACTTGATGCACTTGTCTCTCACAGAAAAGTGACCAGGTTCATTACCCAATCATAACCCTCTCAAATTTATCCAGCAGTACAAACATTGGACTCAGTTCTGAGTTAGGGAAGTCAAAGCAATGAGGAAGTGAACTGGTAATCCCCACCTCAAGCTGAAAACTTTGTATTTTGAATCTGTTCACTACATATCATAAGCTAATATTGACTCTGGGGCCACACAGACCAATTTGTGTCAGGTTCAGGAATCTTATTGCGATACACTCAAGTTTACTTACTTGTAGAGAAATCGGTACATGGCGACCAAACCAGAGGAGATTGTCATAGCTGAGATTACCATAAGGCGCTTGTCTCTCAAGAAACAACAGCGCAGAACAGTGGGTGTTCAAATCCTACAAGTTTAAAGTGTCCCTGGTCTTAACAGAGGTGAGATCTGGTGCCTAGTTCTATTGGAGACATGTGATAAACTTGGAAGTCCTGTGTCCATGCAGTGCACGCAAAACAATTCTTGGCAGTTTGAAATTGAAAAAGTTGGCTGTTAGCTGCTGTCAGGATAAAAATTATACAGGTGAAAAAATTCCTACCAAATAGTGGCCTGCATGAAGACCGAAAGTAGTCATTCTCTCGAAGTCTCTATCACGCAAAGGCACAAGACCTGTTTGTCTGCACACTCAGTTGAATTGCAAATATGTACACAAAATAGAACCTCTACACCCACAAGGGGTAGAAGAGGAGCGACTAATAAAAGAAGACTGCACATTGGTGTCTTGTGGCAGTTCTTCTTCTTCAATCAACTGCTATGCTTCTAGCCTGGTGAGGTTCACGAAGGAGACTGTACGCTTCAGGTCTTCTGCGGTCCCCACCGGTCCCCCACTGCTTTTCAAGCATGGTCACTTGCCAGGCAGGCTTCCCATCTTTTGACTGCATAAGTGGGGCAGTCCTGCAGGATATGTTCTGGTGTTTCCTTGACTGCAGCACAATCGCATGTGGTAGTGTCTCTAAGACCCATTTTGTGGAGATGGGCCTTGAGTCTGCAATGTGCCGTTCTGAGTCTGAAGATCTTTATCTGTCCATCTTTGCCAAGTTTGTCTATGCTGTGTGTTGTGGCAGTATCTTTACCTAGCTGTATCGGGTTCATGACTTGATCATGACACATTCAAGTTTACTCAGTTGTAGAAAAATTGGTATTTGACTCCCATATCAATATCTGCTGTGACACTACCTTTACCTAGTTGTATCAGGTTCATGACTCAATCCTGACACAGTCAAGTTTACTGATTTGTAGACAAATTGGTACTTGACTTTCAGTTCATAAAGCTTTAAAACCTAGCCTTATAAAATCTCAACCCTTCATCTCTGACACCTCTTTGGCCTATAATTACCTATTTGTAACCTCTTTTCTGTTTGCAGATCTATTGTGACACATCAAATTTAACCTACCAGCGGACACTGAAAATGATGTCCAGGTGGTTGACCTTGCTGAATCAGGAAGCTCAGGTAGATACAGCCGCCTTCAAGGAAAGAATTACAGCAGTCCTGCGTCATGTTCCCAATGTTATGGATGATTTGCAGTTTTACTTCTTTGGCACACATTTAGTAGACAGGTAGGCTGGCATGCTTTTGGTTTCCATTGGCAGATTTTGTTATGAGGATTAATTGTTGATTCATTGTCCAAGCGGGGATCAAGATGCTGAGCAGCGCATGAGCTGCAGTGGTCATAAACCTATAGTTGACTGCTGGCGTCAGGGCCAGCGAACTAAAGATGTCAAGACCCTTCTGCACCTCCATGCGGTGATCCTGGATAACAGACTGCAACAGAGCAGACTGGATAAGGAGAAAGAATTGAAGAGAGAAGGTTAACCCTGTACTCAAAATATTGCAGTGAATCTGTAAACTACGACACAACGCATTCCATTCTCTGGACAACATCCTGCTACTTGCAAAGTCCTTTTCAGGAATTGGTAGTGAGAGTTTGAGAATGAATGTTGAAAGTTGTCCAAGCAACTGGAGAAGATATATGGCAGATAAAAGAGAAAATGTTGGATGTTTTTTATTTCTGGCATGGGAACATAGTCGGCTACAGAATTGAGGGACGGGGACAGGGAATTGTAGAGTCACATGACTACGAATACATTATGGTACTTGAAGAGACAGACAACAGATGTGGTTCTGGGGAAAATCTATTCACACTAGAAAGATAATATAAACTGAGACCCTATTACAGTATTGTTTAAGAAAACCACTATTACAAAAAAATATTGTTAAACCTTTACTGCGCCTCTGTCACGTAGATGCAACTGGAAAAAAAAATTCAGTTATACGGCCTTAGTCGCGGCATCATGACAGTCACGTGGTCACCGGTTTGTTGTGTATAAACATCCAGGTTAATGCTATAGAAACAGCTGAACACACTGGCATTTGAATTTTAAATATACATGAATTCTTTCCTCTCTGATTTGAACTGGGAGAAGTTTTTGTGTTATTTAAAATCTATATCTGTTTGGTTTTTTAAATGCAGCTGTGAAAAATACGTTTGTAGTGGAAACTAACAAATATGCCGATCTTGTAAAAGAACACTATCCGTCTCTTTGGCAATTAAAAAAATTGATTGCTATCTCAACACACCCCAAAATAGGTGAATCTAAATGTCTGTGCTGTTTTTCAACATTTTCACCTCTATCTTCTTGAATCTCAAAAATGAGTGGGCGAACTCATGGCTGGTCAAAATAAACGAGGAAAAAAACGACATGTACAATATTCTCGCTATCAATCAAACCCTAAAACACCAAATTAAGTCTAAACGGCAAATACCTGCAGCCAAACGACAACCCAAACTACCTGAAAGTCACATTTGATCGGCGCATGACATGGAAAAGTCGGATCGAGAGAAACCGAATGAGAGCCAGAGAAAGAATGGCAATCATGAGGAAACTTGCTGGCACAAGCTGGGGAGCAGACGAAAGTATACTAAAGAAACTGTACACTGGAAGAGTGAGACCAGTTCTCGAGTATGGCATTGCGGCATGGACAACAGCAGCAAAGGCGAACTTCGATAAAATTAGCAAACTCCAAAATCAAGCCATGAGAGTTATAACAGGAGGCATGAAGTCAACGCCAATTGTAGAACTTGAAAAGATTACAAAACTGCAATCCATGACCGACAGCAGAGACTGCAGAGCCCAGCAGCAATCAGAGAAACTCCGAAGACTGACTGACCATCCAATGCACAACAGACTAAACAATTTCGGAAATCGGAAACTAAGGCGGAGAAACTTTGCAGAAATAGCCAAAGCTAAGATGCACGAAGACCCAATGAATGCACTAACAACACCAAAGCCCATCCCTACTGTACGAAAACCTACCTGGAGGCAGCATATATTTCCAGAGTTGGTAGAAAATATACCAGGTATTGGAAACAAAAACTGCCAGTCTGAAAAAGAAAGAAGAGATACTACCCTGAGTTACATAACGGGAAAACTACCCAAGCATAGACTGGACCCATGCATACACCGACAGTTCCGTAACAAATACAACACAGAACGGAGGGGCAGGAGTATTTCTGAACCTACCAAATGGCAGAAAAATAACACTGTCATTCGCTACTGGAAAATACACAAGCAATTTCAGAGCGGAGGCAGAGGCACTGAGGGCGGCAGTGGAAGAAATGGTGACAGGTAAAAGTAATGAAAGCCACATAGTCTTGCTTACAGATGCTCTGGCTGTAGTCACAGCACTAAAAAGCCAACAAAATACTGAACTTAATGATTTAAGAGCAGTACTCTGTCAACTATGCCACCAGTCCGCACCAAAAAGGGTAGTGGTGCAGTGGGTTCCATCTCTCTGCAACATCCAAGGCAACGAGGAGGCAGATAGACTGGCAAAAGAAGGTGCAAAACTACCACAACCAGATACTAGTATGACATACGAAGAGTCAAAATGGCTTATTAGAGCTAGATACATGACCAAATGGGAAACCAAACATACTGGCTACACCAAAAACGATGCCTATTACCAGTTGAACAGAAGAGAGCAGGTCGTGGTCTTCAGACTTCGCACTGGCCACAATAGACTGAGGTACCACCTATTCAACAAATTGAAGATAGGTGGCACTGACGAATGCCCGTGTGGTACCGGGAAAATGACCGCTGAGCATTTGCTGCAAAACTGCCCGACATATGAGGATCAGAGAGAGCAGATGTGGCCATCACCAGTGGCAACACTAGACAAGCTCTATGGCAGTGTCGACAGCCTCAGGATGACCGCTGCCTTTTTCAAAAAAATAATGGTTACTGTCTGACTGCGTACGATGAAGAAGAAAAAAACAAACACATACACACAACAAAACCAATAACTCCAACAAGTTCTTTATTAATTTATGTCTCTACACACAACAAAAATCATATCTATGGACTGACAAATAGAAAAGGTGAATGGCTCCTAAAGTCAACAACCATAGTAATACATGATGTGCTGAAAAATAATGCAGCTGCATGGGGAAATTGCGTAATTTTTTAGTGCTGATGTGACAAGGTATAGAAAATCACTAATAAAGAAAAATATTGTTTAAGAAAACCATTTATTATTTAATCACTGGAATATCATTATGTTCAGGTCTTACCGTATAAATCAAGCATGCAGCCGAAGGATCTACTTCAGTCAAGTATGCCCACAAGTGGACAGGGTTGAAAATCCCTGCTTATAATCAACTCATAATTGCTGTTTTTTGTTCCATACTTTTCATAACTACTTCTTCATTGACTCTCAAATAACCACATCTTTTTTCCACTTTGAGAAGGCAGTATGGTTCAAGCTTCAATCATTACCCATTACAATTACATTTTTTAGAGAAGGGCACACTATTACTCAACTCCTTCCTTCCATAACTAATTGGATGAAAGAGAAAATGGATATACCCAATTCATCTCCACTTTCATCCAAAATTAAATCCAACTCTGTTCGCTAATGATTTGTTCTCTACAAAGTTCATTGTGTAGCCCTTGTCCAACCATTACAGATATAGCATCTCTTCAGTCTTTCTTTTGGCAAAAGTTTGTTTGCTCTTGAATTTTTTGGTCAGGCTTTGTTCTATACAAAATCTCTGCTTTGACACGAGTTGCAGACTGTCTTTTATATTTTATTTATACCTCTTCCATGCTGACCAATTTAGCTATGTGATATATTTATTAAGTTAATGAAACAGATATTGATTAGTGTAGTAAAGGCCACATTAGCTACACAATAGAAACAACACTGGAAGGGAAACTATATGGACCTATGTGTGAACTGTAGAAGACAGTGAGGTTCATACAAGAGACAACTTAGCTGATGTAACATACTCCAAGCGAACGAAAGAAGAAGAAGGAGCTGCGCAATATATTTATTAGGTTAATGAAACTCAAATATTGATTAGTGTAATAAAGAGCACTTGAGTAATGCAATACATTTATTAGGTTAATGAAACTCAAATATTGATTAGTGTAATAAAGAGCACTTGAGTAATGCAATACATTTATTAGGTTAATGAAACTCAAATATTGATTAGTGTAATAATAAAGGTCACACCAGATATTTAAATGGTAGTGGAACCATTCCAGATATTGATTTTGGTAATGAAAGCCACCCAGATAATAATTAGTGTAATAAAGGCCACTCTAGATATTGATTAGTTTAATGAAGGCCACATCAGATATTGATTATGATAAGGAATGTTACTCCAGATATTGGTGTAATAAAGTTCTCATCAGGTATTGATTGATGATGTCAAATACGGTTTCCGCATCGAAGATTGCCTGCAATGGACCTTCAACATGCTTTATCTCTTGCCTTGATGTTACTCTCTTGCAGACTGCTGTCAGTCCATCTCTTGATGTTGTCTTCACTTAGACTGTTCTATTCCTCTTTAGACTGCTGTATTCCTCTTGCATGCCTGCCATCCACCTTTCCCTCCAGTATTGTATTCAGCATTGTGTCATGTCTCTTTATATGTCCAAAATATTTTATTTGCCTAATTTTTATGTCCTTCTGTATTTCTTTTTTCATTCCTAATCTTTTCATAACTTCCCTATTTGTTTGTTATTGAGATGCGACCCAACCTTCTGCATCTCCACAAGCTGTCACGTTTCCGCACCATAGGGCA
Source organism: Ariolimax columbianus (assembly GCA_036924085.1). Classification (NCBI taxonomy): domain Eukaryota; kingdom Metazoa; phylum Mollusca; class Gastropoda; order Stylommatophora; family Arionidae; genus Ariolimax; species Ariolimax columbianus. Next base: position 108,725,522 of record JAVGWX010000001.1, on the reverse strand, counting down.
AAGATGAATATATATAATATTTGATCTCTCATTTTCTGTGTATTTGTTAATTGTCTGGATGTCAATATATTTTTCATATTGTTAAATGTGGTTTTGACCATTCGTATTCTCTTCTTCACTTCCATCTCACATTTATAATTATCTGATCTGTCCAAGGTACAATACATATTAAATTCACCTGTTCCAGTGGGGGAGGAAGACTAGAGTCTGGTCTGACAAAATATACTGATCAGACATGTTAGTCAGGGTCAGGAAAAACATACTGGCCAAGACCCTCACCTCGGCCTCCTAGTAGCCCTTCCTGGAAAAGGGCTGTTTCCATGGCAGCCTGACTAACGTGGTGAGTGATCAACGTGATCCTCGTAGTAGTGAGTAACACACAGATGAAGCCAAGCATAGCACAACCACCTAGAGGACTCACAATCCACCTTCATCAGCACGCTCGGGATGTGAAGAAAGCTACTGCAGCCTGTCACTTAACGTCCTCTTCATGGCGCAGAAAAGAGTAACCTACTCATTGTGGGCATTCGCAAACAACAACAACCTCTTCAGCATCTCTCCGTTTGCTGTGATGTTTCCTGTGAGCTTCACATTTGTTTTGCTAATAATCATAGTTGTTTGTTTTGCTAAAATTAATGTCCAAACCATAATCCCTGCTTCTGTTGTTGACTGTCTCTAACAGTCCTGTTCACTTTCAGCCAACGATACAGTGTCATCAGCATAACGGATATTGTTAACTATCCTGCCATTGATATTTAGGAAATGATTAGGGTAGTGAAAACCATTTCCAAATATTGATAATGAAAGCCACTTCAGATATTAGTTATCGAAATGAAAACTATTTCAGTTATTGATTAGTATAATAAAGGCGCACTAGATATTGATTAGGCTGATGAAACCATTCCAGATATTGATTAATGTAATGAAAATCATTACACACTACTACACATATCATACTAAGGAGGATTGTTCATGGGGTTGGCACCCTAGTACTGTAAATCATTGATACAGAAACCACCACTTTAAAAATGTATAAATGTAGTTGGCGCCATGCTTCTAATGGGGTTAACAAAATATAGGATGTAAACTTTTTGGCCTGTTTGTTGACATTTTTCTTTAATGTGAAATGTTAAATAAACAGCCTTGTCCTGTTTGCTCATTCACTTGAGGATGGACTTGCTTACCATATGTCTCGGTATCACTGGGAATGTTCCGGTTTGAATGTAGGGTCCTGGCCAGTTTGCCATTTTGTCCTGATTATTTGGAAAAAAATGTAAAAGTGCTGAATTTACTCAAAGTCTTAAAGTGCAGCCTCGAAAAATGACAATTAGTTAACATGAAAACCTCACTTTAACACTGGCTTAGTTTTGATGGAGCAGAATCTGTTATTTGGATAAACACCAAGGAATTAACATGGTCTGACATTGAAGCATCAGGTGGAAAAAAATGAATGAAACTCTTGCAAATAATGCAATAAGTTTGGATGAGCTGTTTGATGAAGTGGTGATTGCAAAAGGTTTTTGGTCTGCAAACAAGGACATTTTGAAAAATACAAGTTGCAAAGAAAAATGGATACAACTTTTCAGTCATTTCAAAGAAAATAACATTTTATTGCCCAATCTTGTCCAAATTATAGAATACATTTTGAGCCTACCAGGCACGTCTGCACCTGTTGAAAGGATATTCTCAATAATGAATAACATATGATCTGAAGAAAGATGTAGAATGGCTGAATCAGCTGTGAAAGCTTTTTTTCGCTGCAAGGCTAATTGTGAACTAAATTGCAGAGAATTTTTCAATGCGATTAAAAGAAACAAAGAATTTTTAAAGACAGTTCACGCTAGTGATAAATATTAATAACCTTTAAATAATAAGTTATGTTCAGTTAAGAGTAATTACAAATTAGTACTACATTATTATTTTTGGTTAGCCACTCCATTACTTAGCCTTATTGAATCAAAAGTACTTTGCTGAATGTATTTATCTCTTTCTAAAATTGCATAGAAGGCGCTCATTTTCTGTTTCCAGCAAACTCTTGATATTGTCCTAGTTTGAAGAAAAAATATTATGGTAAGTCTAACTATGCTGATAACAAGAACTGGGGTTTTAATTTCGATGTGTTAGGAGACAGATTTTTGCTATAACTTTGGATCACAACCTTGAGAACCTCGGCCAAATGTCGTCCGCAGCAACATTTTATGTGGTCTGCAACCAGTAAAAACAATTTTAAATAATGTTATTTAAATTTGTGTTAGTTTGGCAATATTATTGCTATACCTATATCATTTCTTGATATTTTTAATATTTTAACAATTATGTATTTGACTTGACTTAGTCTTCTTCTATCATCAGGTGTGGAAGTCTAATTTTCTTTTGGCTTATAGCTTTGACAGGATGGGGTAGGCAGTACCATGCCCAGCTCTCAATATTTGACTCTTTTGACATGCAAGGCAGCGTCACTATTCTTTTGTCGGTAAATAGGTCACAAATGGCGTATTAAAATAAAAATGAGAACCATTTATTATTGTACTTACATTGTCGCTTATTTCTCAACATAATTTCCGTCAGCAAAAAGCCTTTGGTTTGCAGTCTGTCAATTTGCACTTTACGTTCAACATGTGAAATGTCTCCCACCAAGGTGGGATTATGCATTATGTTGTAGGCTAAACAATGGAAATACGTTATTGCAGTTTCTACACTGTGTGTCGTTACTTGGCAGCTAGAATCATTCTCTCCCCCCCCCCCCCCTCCCCCCCCTTTCCCCTCACTGCACATATGCTTCTGTTGTAATTTGAACAGGATGACCAGATCGGGCTTTGTCATCAATTTTTGAGCATCCATGAGAAAATTGATTGGACCAGTATGCAAATACAACACTTCTCACAGTAAACATTTTATTATGAATATCCTTAGCAGAAAGTCCTTGTGCCCTCCTCCCCTTCTTTGATTGTACACTGTGAGCACAGGTGACACTTTGTATTTGAGCTGTTCATGTGATGTACTGCCTACAGTAATCAGAAAACTGAATGTTGCTATGACCTAAGCACACCATTAGAAACTACTAACTACATTTGTCAGCTATCCTGTACCAGTTTGTGATCTACTTACTGACTGCCCTCATATTTTGTGTTACAAGTTACACTTATTGCATAAACCCATCATTTTTTTTAGCTGTGTGGCATGAAACAGGATGGACAAAGTCTTGTGTGGGTCCACTGAACCAAAAACGATTGCCTTTGCCTGCTTTATATAAACTGTTCTGTTACTCCTAACAGCCACCCAGATGACTTTGAGGAGGTGGACCTTCTGGAAGACGATGGTGGTGATGTGGACGAGTTTGAGGAGATCACCCTTCCTGAGAGCAGGGAGGATTACAACACAAAATTATGTAGCTGTCAGTGCCATCAAGACCAGCAGGATGAGAAGCTTCGTCGAAGAATAAAACACTGCTTTTCCTGCAGTTTGAAGGTGAGGTCTTCTTCTTCCTCTTTCAATTCCCAGGAAAAACGTAGGGGTTGCTCTTTCCGGGCGTCTGATTAGCATAGTTGTAGAGTACTTGCTTTTCATGGCAATGATACGAGGTTCAGCTCTTATTACCGGCACGATCCAGTCAAACCAACTGTAAATAGGTACTGTTAGGGAAGTAAAGGGTCAGGCCAACCCACCTAAGCCTTTAATACTTCATCTCCGACAGCAGTGACTACTATAGGACTAGCTTTACCTTACTCTTTTATTCATGTATCATATTTGAGGTATTGTTTCAAGAGATTTCTTTTAAACCAAGAAGGCTACTCCACACTCAGTTGGTTTTTGCCCTATGTACTCATAAATGGCAGGGTGTGCAATGAAGTGAGCTGGAAAGCCTTCTACACTAGTTAGACCGCATTGTTAGTGGTCTCTTTCTACATGATTATAGTGTGACAGTGGGCTTCATATCTGTTGTAACACACACAGAGTCCTCCAAGAAATCACACATGTCAGTGATAGTGGAATAGCAAATCTCATATCTTTGTCTTGTTTTTTGTTGTTGAAATATACTTCAAATCTTACAAGTATTTTTAATGCATAACTTAAATTAACGTATTTATTCTGGTTTAGAAGACTGTAGAGTCTGTACACAACCAGTTTGTTTTATATTCACTTGATCTAAAATTAACTAGGTGAATGCATTAATTGACCCTGCCACCACAATATCTTCTGACAATGCATTCCAAGCATTCACCACTCTCTGACTAAAAAAATATTTCCTGGTATCTAATCGGGACCTCTTTTTAATTAATTTGTACCTGTGCCATCTTGTTCTTGTAGGTAACTGTATTTTTAAAAATTTGTTATAGTCTAATTTATCCTTTCTGTTGATTATCTTATAAACCTGTATTAAATCACCTTGAATTCTTCTCTTTTCTAGACACTGTATGTCTAGACAGCTAAACAACAACTGATAAACATCATATTTATACCAACACTCTGCGACCAGTCTCAAACTTGATCCTTATCCAAGATGTACAGAGAGGAAAATTAAATAAAATGTCTTTGATGTCACCAAAAGTGGTTGTATGACAAATGAGGACATTAGAAGTTTGGTAGGAACCTACCCTTGTGTTGAGTACATTAGCAGACAAAATAAAATGATTCGGCTATATCATGAGAAAGAGGCCTGGTCACCCTCTACTCATTTACAGCACATAACGATTTGGTTACAGGGCATGAGGGAGACGGATCGGCAGATGGATATCTGACATTCAAGTAATCCAGTAGAGATACAGGCTTACAACAACAAACATAATACTCTTACCCCAGGAAAGGGCCATTTAGTGGTCTTGAGGTAAGGTGTCCACCTTGGGTGCCGATGGTCACATGTTTGAATCACGGTGGAGATTGGGATTTTTTTAATGTGGAACTTCTGGAAAAAATTCCCTAGATCTCTGGGTAGTGAGATTGGACTTCCATGTTCAGTATCGAGCACGTTAAAAATTCCCTGGCAGTTGGAAATCGAATGAAGCAGGCTAAACGGCCGCAACCGGACAAAATTCAAATTTAAAATCTACCCAAGTTATTTGCATCTTTCCCCAGGTGGTTTGTTAAGAGCAGCTATAGATGGTGCCTAACTGCCTGCCTGTCTACTTAGCTCTAGGGTTTGAATCTATTAAGATGGACTTGCACATCAGTAAAAACCACCCTCCAAGAAACTGGTTGTTTACAGACTCTGTAGACTTCTATACCAATATAAAGATGTTAAGTTAAGTTAGAAAGACGAGACTAACTCTCCACCGTGCATAATGGTAAAAGTCGATGAAAACTTAATTGTTTTTCTTTCTTTGTTCCTTGTTAAGATTTTGTTGGTGTGCATTTGCCTTATTTCTCTATTCCCAAAGGCAGTATGCGTTACACAATGTTTTTATTTTGTGCCTGTTGTCACAGTGCATCCGACTTCATCATGCATTTTATGTAAGGGTCTGCTTCCTCTGCTTCCTCCTGCTTTTTCTAAGGGTTTGCTTCCCTGGGTCAACAGCCGGAGCTGTGATTGGGGAGCAAACCCAGCACCGTCGGTTGTGAACCGTGTCACTTAACCGCTAGCCCACGCTGTCCACAGATTTTAGATTGAATAAGCCATTTCTTTCATTAATCCCTCCATCCTACTTCTAAGCTGTTTTGTCATCTTTCCTTTGTGATTCATTTTCTTATCTCTGTTTTCAATCATGAATCAAAACCTTTTGAGCTCCCTGTGGAGCACAGGTCTTCAAAAATGCATGCTAAGTCATCAAATGTTGACCTGCCCACATCTATTGAAGTTTATAACTTAACTTAACGTCTTTATACTGGTTTAGAAGACCCTGCAGAGTATGTATACAACTAGTTACATTTACATCACCTTGCTCTAAAAGCGATGCGCATCCAATTTATTCTTAAATGCATTAACTGTCCCTGCCTCCACTACCTTCCCTGGCAATGCATTCCAAGCAGTCACCACTCTCTGACTAAAAAAATATTTCCTAATATCTAATCTGGACCTCTTTAGTCAGCTTGTATCTATGCCCTCTTGTTATTGTGGGTGGTTGTATTTTAAAAATATTGTTATAGTCTAATTTATCCAGTCCTCTGATCATCTTATAAACCTATATTAAGTCACCACGAATTCTTCTCTCTTCTGGACACTGTAGGCCGGTTTTTCTGAGTCTTTCCTCATAACTGTAATTCTGGAATCCCACTATCAGCTTAGTCGCTCTTTTTTAAAATTCTTTATAGCATGTTTATATCCCCTCTATGATAAGGACTCCACACCTGTACACAGTACTCCAATCTAGGTGTAACTAAAGCTTTATACAGTTTGACTATCACTTCCTTGGTTCTATGTTCAATATTTCTTTTTATCATACCCAACATTGCATTTGCCTTTTTTCACTGCTACCTTAACTTGCTCACTCACCTTACCTGTATGATCTATTATAACCCCTAGGTCCCTTTCTCAATCTTTCTAATATTGTTCTCTCCCATTTTGTAATTATGTTCCATATTGGATCTACCCATGTGGATGACTGTACATTTATCTACATTAAACTCCATTTGCCAGCTTACAGACCATTCTCGAATTTTATCTAAATCCGACCTCAATATATCCACTTCTGCTTTAGATGAGACACTACTGCATAGTTTTGTGTCAGCAGCAAATTTTGCAATCATGGATCCCATATCAATGTCCAAATCATTTATATATATCAAGAACAAAATTGGTCCCAAAACCGAGCCCTGTGGCACACCACTTTTCACTTCACACCACTCAGAGTACTCCTTATTTATGCCCACCCTCTGCCTTCTTCCCGTTAACCAATTTTCAATCCATTTGGCAACTTCTCCACCTATTCCATGTGATTTTAACTTTTGAAATAATCTTTGATGAGGTACTCTATCAAAGGCCTTTGCAAAATCTTAGAAAATAACGTCCACTGGCTCCACTTTATCTATCATTTTGGTAACCTCCTCCATGAATTCTAATAGATTTGTTAAGCATGATCTTCCTGTAGTAAATCCATGCTGACTATTTCTAATTAGATTAAATTTGTCTAAATGCATTACAAAGTTTTCTTTGATTATTGACTAACAATTTACAGACTATGCTCGTTAAAGTCACCGGTCTATAATTCGCTGGATCTGCATATTTCCAATCCCGTGGAACAATCCCTTTTGTAAGTGATTGAGAACATAATATAGCCAATGGTTTTGCTAGTTGGTCTCTAATTTCATACAGCAATTTTGGATGAATACCTTCTTGACCTGGACATTTATCCACTTTCAACCCCTCCAATTTTTTTAAAACAATTTTCTCTGTAATACAGATTGATCTTAATCCTGCTATATCCGTGTCTCTTTGAAAAATATCTATAGGCTCTGGGATCTTGGAGCAGTCCTCTTTTGTGTAGACTGAGCCAAAGTACTGATTGAGTAGATTAGCTGCCTCCCTATTCTCACTTATTATTTTCCCTGTACTGTCTATGAGAGGGCCTACTTTGTCTTTCGTTCTTTGTTTATTTCTAACATAAGAGAAAAAGCTTTTACTGTCAGTCTTGATCCACTGAGCAAGTTTTTTTTCAAAGTCTATTTTTGCTGCTTTATTCACTTTCTGGGATATGTTCTGCTAGTCCAAATATTTTAAATATGTTTCTTTTGATTTACCTGCATCTATATATTTTTTACATGCTTTATTTTTAGCTCTTCTACATTTCACTACAAATCTAGTTATCCACTTTTTATGCTTGGGATTTACCTCCCTACATAGGACACATTCCTCTTTCAGCGTTTCTAGAACTGTTTTAAAACTCTCCCACTCCTCTTCAATTCTGTTCCTCTGACAATATCCTTCCAAATTATGTGGTTATCTGCTTTAGAGTAGTCGTATGTTCGTGTGTTCATGTTTACTTCTTTCCCTGCAATAAGATCCCAACGGATGATTTGATGGTCACTTGAGCCAAACAGTTCCCCAATGGTAACGTTTTCAATCATATTTTCCTATGTAGTAAAAACTAGGTCGAGTGTGTTTTTGCCTCTGGTGGCTGCTTCTACATGTTGAATTAAAAAATTGTCAGTTATGCACTTAACAAAAGGTTTTGACTCTACAAATGCTTCTGCCATATCCCATTTTATTTCTGGAAAGTTGAAATCCACCATTAATAATAATTTCCCTTCGCTTGCCTTTGCTATGCTACTAATCAGCTCCTCTTCTTCCTCTTTCTGACTTGATGGACATCTATAGCACACTCCAATCACTGTTTTTTTCACCCCCACTTTCTATTTCTCCCCATACACTTTCATTTTTGTTACCACATGAAAAGTCATCTTTGATCGTTTTATTAACATAATTTATACATTATAATAAAATGCTACCTCCCTTAGTCTTGTCTCCAACTACTCTATCTTTACTTAACATTGTATATCCCTCTATTTCAAGTTCACTATCTGCAATGTTCTCATATGTCCATGATTCTGTTAACCCTATTATATCTGGTGTTTCTTCTTCTACATACAGTTCCAATTCTTCTCTTTTATTTTATTTTATTTACTTATTTATGTGACTTAAAGTTTTTACAGCCCCATGCCAAACTCTCCTTAGTCACCTTTTTGGACATGCTTTGCAGGTCACAGTGTTACTATTCTTTTGTTCCATACAACCAGTATGACTGGCTCCCTTACAGGAGACTTGTTTCAAAACAATTACCTGCAGTTTTCCATTGGTGATTTCTGTAGCCATTTGTTTCATATGATAAGGTTGCTGGCTCCATGCATAACCCCTTTTAGTCATCTTTTACAATTACTTGGAAGCTAACAATGACCCGATTCTTTCCTACCTTGGTGAATCCTTTGAGATTATTTACTAGGGGGCTGAGGACAAAGTATACGAGATGACAACATTCAGGAATCGGGATCGAAAAAGAAAGGCGATCCTCATCCCAAAAACAGATGTTGGGCCAAAGATGCAGCAATGAATGAGCTGATAGCAGTCAGCGACACATACTTGACTGCTTGCGTCAGGGTCAGCGAACCAGAGCTGTGCAAAACCCTATTCCATCTCCAAGTGACATCCCTGGAAACAGGCTGTGTCCATGCAGCCTCACTGAGAGAATAAAGGTCAAAGAGGGAACACAAACCCAGGCCCAGAAATGTGTTATTCTGAAACTAGATATGTCAGGCTGAAGTGCACAGATACAGCAGCCTCACTGTAAACTATGACACAATGTAACAAAATGTTTTTTTTCACGTTGAGCGTAGAAGACGATTAATGACTAAAAACGCCATATTTTCCCATTTTATTTATTCATTGGGGGTCCAAATTATCACTTTCCATTGCCGTTCTGGGATCAAGACGCTGAGAAGCGCATGAGCTGCAGCAGTCAGCGACCCATAGCTGACTGCTAGCGTCAGGGCCAGCGAACAAGAGCTGCCAAGACCCTTCTACAACTCAACGCGGTGATCCTGGATAACATACTGCAACAGAGCAGACTTGCTAAGGAGAAGGGATCGAAGAGGGAAGGCTAACCCGGTACTCAAAAATTGCCTGCTGAAGTCGGACGTGGCGGACCAAAAGGTGCAAATATCACAGTCAAGCTGTAAACACGACACAACGCATTCCATTCTCTGGACTACATTCTGCTACTTAAGCCCTTTTCAGGACTTGGTAGCGGGAAATTGAGAACGAACAAAGTCCAGTCCATTGACCCTATGCTATGTAGCCTGGGATGTAGACAGTTTAGAAGATTATAGTTTTTGCTTTGTTGAGAATAGGAACAGAGTTTATATTCCTTGTCATTTACATGACATTACATATATTGTGTATGTGTTAGCTTGTAGACTTATGTGTCAAGTTTCATCATTTATAGATTAAAACAAACATATTTTGGTACTTTTATAGTCTGTTTTCAGAAACTTGTTATTGTTTTTCTCTGTCAGATTTTTGATGGTAAACCAGTGCTGAAAACATCCCGAAATGAATACAGACCTATCACAGTCCTCTACCCTCTGGAAGAAAAAGAAAAAATGATGAAAGCAAAGAAGGAGGCAGCTCAGTTAGCCTTGGCCAAAGCCAGAGCGCAGAGACAACAGAATAAGAAAAATGGCAAAAAGAGAAATGTTGGAAACTTGAAATGTAAAAACCCAAAGAACATGCCCATGAAGAGAAAATTCAAGAGAAGAAAAAGATACAAAACGCAGAGCAGTTTGGCACAAGCTGGAGACATTAGTAATGTTAATAATAAAACAGATCATAAGCAGGCAGATGTGAAGGAAGGACTTGATACAGTTTCTCATAATCAAGAGAAACTAGACTCGAAGAATACCAGTCGTAGACTTTGGGAAGATCAGCATGAGCAATGGGGTGGTACACTGACTGAATCCTCCACACAAATCACAGTTGCTTCAGTCATCTGTAAATCCAGCAGCAGCTTAGAGGACAACACAGGACAGTCATCCCTGCATTTAATAGTTGATGCAGTTACAGATAAAGGTGTGGTTACTAATGCCCGTGTATCAACCGAAACTGTGACCTTATCGGCATTGAAAAGTACACTTGGGAGTGAGTCTCCACCATCAAGAAACGTGGGCTTAGTCAAAAGTGGTGAGGAAAGTTTATCACTTTCTACTGCCGAGCCTACTGTTTCACAAACTAACAGCTTAGCCACTTCAGTTGTCCCATTGTCTCACATATCTACACATAAGACTAATCTCAACAGAACAACGAAATCATTGAGAAATAAAGTCTTACAGTCTCAGAATGCAACACCTGTGCCATGCAGACTCAAGCCAAGATTCCCTACAACACCTATGGTAGCTCCCATCAGAATACCTGTCATAGTCACTATAAGTCCCCAGCAGTACCTTCCATCAGCACCAGCAATAACAAAAGTTAAAACTCACAAACCTGGATTGAAAAGTCAGCAAGCATCACCTTTAACCACCTCAACATCACAACCTCAGCTAATTGGTTCTGCAAAATCAACAAGCTACAAACCTGAAAGCTGTAACCAACAACAACAACTGGGCTCTGGATTCTGTGTTGTTTCTTCAGTCACATCCAAAGCTATGCCAAGCTCTTCTGAAGATATAGAAACCTGTAAGATGACCAAGGTGGGCAACTGTCCCACCAAAGTAACTGCTGATTCTACCACAGGAACTAAAGTGTCATCTAGTTCTGTTATCAGTTTGACAGATGTGCCCTGTAAATTTAGTACTTCTTACAACTCTGCAATTGATGCAAATTTATCATATGATACTAGATTAAGCTGTGCTTTAGACCTACAACAATCTGATACCAGATTAAGTTCTGCTTTAGACCTACAACAGTCTGATACCAGATTAAGCTGTGCTTTAGACCTTCAACAATCTGATACCAGATTAAGCTCTGCTTTAGACCTCCAACAATCTTATACCAGATTAAGCTGTGCTTTAGACCTCCAACAGTCTGATACCAGATTAAGCTCTGCTTTAGACCTACAACAGTCTGATACCAGATTAAGCTCTGCTTTAGACCTACAACAGTCGGATACCAGATTAAGCTCTGCTTTAGACCTACAACAGTCTGATACCACATTCAATTTTCCAACAACACCCCTAAAACACAAAGTCCCAGCTTCAGTTATCCGTGCACATGTCGATAATTTCTCCTTAGGAGCATATGAGGGGTCCCTAGGCTTTCACCAACTTCAGCAGTTTGCTCTGTCTGTGTCTCCAAATAAACTATTAGCAGACTCTATGAACAAATTCGACCTGCTGGCTCTCCTAGAATCCAGCCGAAGTTGTAAAGACTTGACACCACAGTCTGGTTCAGCTGGTTCTGATCAAGAAATCACATCTAGACCTCTATTAACTTTTTCTGGTGCTCTTGCAAAACTTACAGCCACTTCAGAAAAATTGGCATTAACATCGCTAGACGCTGTTAATGTTTCTCAAAGAATGTCTACACATGATAAAATTGAACACTTACCAGCAGCCTCTGGTGGTAGTGAAGCTCAAGATCAGGTCAACTTTGATTATGCCACAGATGACGAGTCGAATGCTGATCCCATACGAGGAAAGGAAGAGGAACTTCTGAAGGACATATGTCCCCATCTGAACTCATCAAATGACTTCCTGAATGATGAGTCATCAAATGCATTTGAACTATCAATATGGACAGAGTGAGTATTGTTATCTAATTTTCTTGTATCTTATTTGAGAGCATTAGATTTGGCAAATGTTGCAGCATATTTAGACTTACAAAACAATCAAGTTTATTCCAGACTTTTCCCACTTCTGATTGATTCCCGATTTTTCTCTGTGCTTACTTAGACCTTGACTATCCTTTTGTTTTCTTTCTGTAGCACAGTGGTTATCAGTCTGGAATCCACAGATACCTGTCAGTTATCAACAAGTCCTAGAAACAAATCTAAATATAAAAAAGTAGGTTTTTGTGCCTAGGTTTTAAGTTCACCTCCTGTGACAGAGGACATTAGGGGAGGGGTCAGGACAAATAATCATTGGCTTCATATATATGTTTATTTTAATCAGGAATAGTCAACATAGGTTTTCTAGAGGGAGACCGTGCTTAGAAAATGTATTGGAACTCATGGAAGATGTTACCAAAATCATAGGGGGAGGGGGGCCAGTAGATCTTATTTATTTAGATTTTGCTAAGGTCTTTGATAGAGTACCTCATCAAAGATTATTTCGAATGTTAAAATCACATGTAATAGGTGGGGAAGTTACCAAATGGATAGAAAATTGGTTATCAGGGAAAAAAGATAAGTATTCTGAGTGGTTGGGAGGTAAAAAGTGGAGTATCACAGGGTTCGGTTTGGGGCCAATTTTGTTCTTGATATATATATATAAACGCATTGGACATTGATATTTTATCCATGAATGCAAAATTCACGGATAATACAAAACTATGCAGAAGTGTTTCATCTAAAACAGGTAGATATATTGAGGTCAAATTTAGATCAAATTCGGGAATGGTATGAGAGCTGGCAAATGAAGTTTAATGTGGATAAATGTACAATCATCCACATGGGTAGATTAAATGTGGAACATAATTGCAGAATTGGATAAAACAATATTAGAAAAGGAAATGACACTGGGCTACAACCCAGTAGAAAGTGAGACAGCAAAAGAAGAAGAAAAGAAAAGGGACCTAGGGGTTATTATAGATCATACAGGTAAGGTGAGAGGACGGTGTGGCCTAGTGGTTAAGTGGCACGGCTCACAACCGGAAGGTGCTGGGTTCGATCCCCATCACAGCACCGGCCCTTACCCCGGGGAAGCAAACCCTTAGAAAATGCAGGAGGAAACAGAGCCTTTAAAATGAATGCTGAAGTCGGATGCACTGGGCCGACAGGTGCAAAATAAAAACCACAGTGCAACACACACAGCCTTGGGGATAAGAGAAATAAGGCAAACGCAACAACAAAAATACGGGTAAGGTGAGTTAGCAAGTCCAGGTAGGAGTGAAAAAGGCAAATGCAAAGTTAGGCATGATTAAAAAAATATTAAACATAAGAGCAAGGGAGTGATAGTCAAACTGTATAAAGCATTAGTTAGACTTAGAGGAGATATAAACATGCTGGAAAGGATACAAAGAAGAGTGACAAAGCTGATAGGGGGATTCCAGAATTATAATTATGAGGAAAGATTCAGTATTTAGAAAAGATAAGAATCTAATGAGATTAAATAAAGGTTTACAAGATAATCAACAGAAAGGATAAATTAGACTATAACAAGTTTAAAAAATGCAGCTGCCTACAAGAACAAGAGGGCACAGTTACAAATGAATTAAAGAAAGTTCCAGATTAAATACTGAGAAATATTTGTTTAGTCAGAGAGTGATGAATGCTCTGAATGCATTGCCACAGGATTAAGTGGAGGCAGTGTCAATTAATGTATTCAAGATTAGAATGAATGCACAGAATTTTAGATCAAGTGAAGTAAAAAAAAAAAAACTGGTTGTATATACAGACTCCGCAAAGTCTTCCAAACCAGTATCAAGACGTTAAGTTTTATTTTTATATATATATCAAATATATATATAAAATGGAGCCGCATAGCGCAGTGGTTAGCGCAATGGCTTCGCATCTGAGTGGTCCTGGGTTCATTCCCCAGTTGAGGCGGTAATGTCTTTTTCAGACCGCAATGGCTTCCGTGTCAACCCAGTCTTAAATGGGTACCAGTTCAGTCCTGGAAGTTAAAGCACCCCTACAGCAGTAATGCTTTACTTTACTTTTATATATAAATATTTATATATGTTGCTGTTTCGAATGCCCACAATGAGTAGGTCTACTCTTTTGTGCGCCCTGAAAAGGACGTTAAGTAATGTGTTGCAGTAGCTTTCCTCACATCACAAGCGTGCTGATGAAGGTGGACTGGGGTCCTCCAGGAGGTTGTGCTATGCTTTGCTTCATCTGTGTGTCATTCACTACTACAGGGATTTTGTCAATCCCTCACCATGTTAGCCACGATGCAATGAAAACAGCCTGTTTCTGGGGAGGGCTATGACAAAGCTGAGGTGAGTCTTGGCCGATATATTTTGCCTGATCCTGACCAACATGTCCGATCATCATTTTTTGCCTGACCCATATATATATATATATATATATATATATATATATATATATATATATATATATATATATATATAACTATAAAACAGAAAAATACATCTATGTGTTTGTCTCTCTTGCAAAAACTCTCAAACAGTGAGCTCTAGTGACGTGAAATTTGCATGATTCAATCTTTCTGGAATTAAGAGGTCAGGTCAACACAACTATTTTTAAGCTTGCTGTGTGGTTCTCTTCTGAGTTAATTAACATTGACGAAGTTAAACTATTTATAATGCATGTATTTATTATGTATACTGTACAGTGCCATTTTTGTTAGTAGGGTCACTCAAGGTTAGATACTCGAAGCCCATGAAGCAGTCCATCTTTGGAACTGATCAGTATAAAGGGAAGGAGGTCCTTTGACCCTGGAAACTGCGCGAGTTGGGACTTGTTGACAATGAGCTTTGAATTTCGTAACTTTAATTTTATCACTTGAGTACAGGGTTGTTCTGGCAGTGTTTTCTGTGTTAAGTGAATATTTTGTTTAGAGGGATTATTGTGTGCTGCTGGGTCATATGCTAATTACGTTTAAAAAATCTTTCAAGCATGCAAAGTCATGGTGATCAACTCTGCCGAAGACGGATGTGTCAGAAACGAAAGGTGCAGATATCTGTCAAGCTGTAAACTAGCAACACAACGCATTCTGTTCTCCGGACTACATTCTGCTACTTGCAAAGCCCTGTTCAGGACTTGGTAGTGGGAGATTGAGAACGAACGTAAAAGAGGAAGAAGAATAGTGATCAACGCAACTTATTTCAAGTAATGTCAACTTGAAATCAGTAGTTGATTCGTTGTATTAAAATTATGGGGTCGAGCATTGTCGTGTTGCCAAGGACACCTTTATAGTGTACCCCCTGGGCATGTAGTGCTTTAAAATAACGCCTCATCATCCCAAAAGAAAGTCAGCATAACCTTCCTTGCTGATTCCTTATTGTGAAACTTCTTTGATTTCTATGAGGATTGATGACGCTATTCCTTGCTCGCTCTCTTCATTTCAGGCTCGTGGTAGTGAACCCAGGTTTCATCTTCAGTAACAATTCTTGCTAGGAAACCATCATCTTCTGCTTCAAAGCACTGCAAAAGTTCCTGACATGCATCAATGTGTTGTTGTTTCAATTCTGGAGTAAGCTGTCAGGCACCCACCTTGCAGACACTTTGTGGTACTGTAGCACATCATGGACGATGTGGTGTGCTGAACCTTCAATGATATCCAGGTGTACGGCAAATTCATTCACAGTCAATGGCAACTTTCCGTTATAAATATAGAAATATATATTCATTCAATTCATAGGTGTCTCAGTCTTTGCAAACTATGCACGTGGCACCCTGTGAGTAGCCTCTCAGCGCAAGCCTGGGCGCTGAATATTGAGATCCTGGGCTCCCAAAACTGCAGGATCCCCCTCTCTGCCTCACTAGTGTAAACGAAAGGAATGCAAAGCATGACAATTTGGCACCAGCTCAGCTGCAGGAGCTGCCGGAATGAGTTTGCAATTTTGAAACCATTCACCTTAGGTGCTACCACTCTGGATTTTCTGTCTAGATTTACTCCCGTAGGCCTACCCTCTGCCGAGGTTTCCACAAGGCAGTGGAGTCGTTGCACGCAGATGCTAGTTACTCAAGACATCCGATGATACTCTCATTGTCCCAAGACTAGTCAGCACTCTCTGGGACTTGTGGGTTTAAAATCAGGATTCCTCCTCTTTTAGGTGAACTGCCTGAACAGACTAACGAGCTTTGTCTACCCAGGTTTAGAGTGAGAGTTTACCTTCTCTTAGATTGGCTGCCAACCAAGGCTAATGAGCCCAATCTGTCCACCCAGCAACCAGTTATACCGCCAGGTATACGGTTGCGCCCCCCACAGCAGGCTCTGTAAGAAACATGAAGGTGCTACTGGGGACACAGTAATGTAGGAGAGGCCATTGGCATGGAAACTCCTGAACAGCAAGCCGAACAGTGAATTCAGCGGCGATCTCTAAACCTGGAAATGTGAGGCTTAGGGGCTTCACTTTCCTTTAACGAGCGGGACGTCCAGCCCAGACCTTGGTACCCCCTAAAAATATATATATATATCGCGCATGAGCTGCAGTGGTCAGCGACCCATAGCTGACTGCTAGCGTCAGGGCTAGCGATACAGAGCTGCCAAGACCCTTCTACACCTCCACTCGGTGATCCTGAATAACAGGCTGCAGCAGGGTAGACTGGCTAAGGAGAAGGGATCAAAGAGGGAATGCTAACCCGGAACTCAAAAAATGTTTGCTGAAGTCGGATGTGTTGGACCGAAAGGTGCAAATATCGCAGTCAAGCTGTAAACTACGACACAGCGCATTCCGTTTTCTGGACTACATTCTGCTAATTAAGCCCTTTTAGGGTTTGATAGCGGGAGATTGAGAACGAACCAAGCCATATATATATATATATGTTATTTATTCCCATTTCCAGTGTGGGGGGGGGGGGGGGGGTGTAGAAAAAGCTCTATGTCTCTTTGCTCAGGAGGCTGGTACCTAAACTGCTCATCCACCCACTTCTCTGGGAACACGAATATTCTGTGTAATCACATCACAATATCCTCAGCATTAATCTGGCAGGTATGTGAGAAGGTCAACAACATTTTGCATGCATCTCAATCCTTTGTTGTGCTGTGCCAGTGTGGACCCAGATTATCGTCAAACCATCCCATCACTACATAAGTGGGCAGCCCTCTGGACATACATAACCATAAAGCTACCAAAAGGTAGTACGCTGTGTCCATATATTGTCAGACGTGCATACCACATGACCAGCCCCGCAGTATTTACATGCTGTTGTATACCACTGAAACATTGAATGTGTAGCCTAGTCGACAATGAGTTGGCTTACTAGACTGAGATTACAGCGTGCCAGGGGTTCAAGTTCACAGACATTAAAAAATCTAGACCGTGGTTCACGCCTGGTATGACCGCTCCTCCAGTCGACCCAGCTGTAAACTGGTACCTGACATATGAGCTTGGGAAGGTAATAACAGCAAAGAAGGGAACTGGTCACCCCACCTCACATAGAATGCAGTTTAGTACATGAAGAGTTATCTTCATCCCAGACGGCAGTTGTTGCCGTAGAACTGACCTTTACCTGTTTACCATTACAAAAATCATGTATACTCCATGTAAGCTAATAACAGTTGATGTGTTTTCATTATAAATGTTTTCACACATGAACAAATCAACTTTTCACATATTTTTTGTGTGTCCAAATCACAGAGAACAAGACAGAACCATTCTAAATGTGGTTACTGTAGGAGGAATGACCAGTTCAGCAGTTCAGAAAATTCACTCAGAAATCAAAGAGAAATCAACAGAAGAGGTCAGTTGTAGTCTGAACATAAAAGTGTTGTCGTTGAGGAGAGAAGTAGCAGTTTTCACTCCCCCAAATATTGTCATCTTTTTTAATTTTTTTTTTTTTTTTTTAAATTAATCATTTGGCGATGGGTTGTTGCCAGTGGAGATGAAGTGTTAGGCAGTTGTTGTTGTTGAATGTCCATGATAACTTACTCTTTTAGTGCATTCTGAAAAGGATGTTAAGTTGCAGGCTGCAGTAGCTTGCCTCACATCCCAAGCGCGCTGAAGAAGGTGAACCAGGGTCCTCCAGTCGCTTGTGCTGTGCTTGGCTTCTTCTATGTAACGCTCACTACTACTACGGGAATCAGTAACTATGCTAAGTCATTAACTTTATGGGGCTCGACGACTGGTTCATTTCATGCAGTCCTTAATACAGTGCCGACAGGTACCTATTTTACAGTTGAATAAACTGGAGAGCCCTCACCCCAGGGGTACCAAAGAAAGGGAGGACAGGAGTTGAGCCACTGTAACCTTCCAAGCATATCATAAAAGGTAACCAAAGAAGGTTGTGCATGTGACAACCAATATTATTATTATTTTAAACCATTGCAGAAGTTCTCAGGCATAGGCTTCCTGTAAAGTGTCCAGCTGTAATCTCTTTCGCCTTCTATCACCCAGGCGTGCATAGGCCATCAACCAACCCTCGCCAAGTAGCTCTGTCCTGTGCAATATTTTGCACTTCCTTCCAGCTTTTTCCTGTTTTCTCCATTTCCGCCTCCATATCTCATCTCCGTGTATTTCTTGGTTTGCCTATGCTTCTCCATCCCTGGGGGTTCCATTACAGGGATTGCCTGGTGTTACTGGCCTGGGGCTTTTTTAGTGTATGACCCATCCATCTCCACTTTCTTCCTAAGATTTCCTGTTCCAATTTACTCCCATAGTCTGCCGTTTGTAACTTTGTAAAACCATTTTATACCAAGAATCTTTCTCAGGCAACTATTGATAAAACCCTGCAGTCTCCTGTCATTGCCCTTGGTCATCCTCCAGGTTTCCACTCCATACAGCAGGACTGGCTTCACATTTGAATTTAAAATCCTTATTTTTGTCTTCCTTCCTATTTCCTTGTTCCATATGGATTTCAACACTCTGAATGCAACTCTTGCTTTTTGTTTCCTTCTTTTTATATCAGTCTGTCCTATTTATATATCTATTTTTAGGTCTGTCCATCTTTCCTTGTTGATGATACTTCCTAGGTATATAAATACCTCTTCCTCTTCCAGTGGCGTTCCTCTCAGCCTGATTGCTTCAGTGTTTGCTGCATTGACCCTAATTATTTTTGTCTTTTCCTCATGGATCTTCAAACCGACTTGTTTAGAGGTCAAGCTGTAATGCTTCATAGAAATGATAGTGGTGAAAATTATGCGCCAAACGTACACTTAATATTTCAAACCTTTGTGAAAAGTCTCCTTTTCTGCTTGTCAGCAGCCAGATCTTTTTAGTTGTTCCTTTTCTAGCTTGCATTTTTTGTATATACTTGTGGGCAGATAAAGAGGTGATTGGTCTGTGGTATCTTTGACAAGATAGAGAGGCTGTCTTTATGCTGGCCACTATTGGGTAGAGATTTTGTTATGTTTAGAATTAAAAAAAATAATTTTCAGCTGCTAAGATTTCATTTAGGTGCACAGTGTGTACAAGGGACCTCCATGTTTATCATCCATCACCAATAGGACTAGACTCAGATCTAGCCTCCCAATAGACCTGAGGTCGCTTGAAACTTGTGGGATTGGAAACTCCATCGTATCTCCCTTTCATTTGTTTCTTTCTTGAGAAGCAAACACATTACTTCTCAGCTATAGCGGGTACGCGCCGTGACTACCGTACATGCATACACACAAATACGCACCCCTTCCCCCAAACTAGGCCTAAAATAGCTATGCAAGATACAAATGATAAATAGATAAAATATGCTACAGTACTGAATTGTTCTTTACATGTAAACTTACCTTGCCATGGTTGGAGAGCTTATGCACCCGAATGGTCCCAAGAGTTATGCTGGCGGAAGTATTACTCCTGGCAGATTACCTAAGTCAGACAGGTTCTTGGAGAGGGGTCATACTAAGGATCTAAGTAACAGGGGTAGCCCTATTAGTATAGTGCAGAACTCGCCGACGAGTGGTATATACTCTAGGCTGCATCAAATCCACCCCTACTCACTTGGTTCACTGTCCTCTGCTCTCGTTTTTTTGTTGTTTGTTCTCTTTTAAATATCCTCATGGATGACGAAAAGATGCAGGCATGACAGGCGGATATTGCACCTGTGCGCATTTTTGACCATCTCTCAGGTAGCAGGAAATGCCAGACATTACAGGTAGACTGGTATGATTAACTAAAGAATAATTTGATGGCTGGCCCAGATGTATGTGCTGAGACACAGACATACTGGACTGCACCTCTTCAGGGATTCTTGCAACATCCTTACCCTCCGCTTCAACATCATGATGATGTTGCACCTGATCCTGACCTGAAATGGGGTCATGCTCAGTAAGTTGCACCTGACCGTGATGTTAGGTGGGATCTTGGTCAGTATGTTACACCTGACCTTGATGTGAGGTGGAGTCCTGGTCAGTATGTTGCACATGATTCTGACCCGAGTCTTGGCAACCTACCCGAATACTAGCAGAAGAGGAACTGGGTAGCTATATTGTGTGAATAGGAGTAAAAAACTAACCTAAATATTTGAATGCTTTCATTCCTATTTGTGTATATTCTGTTAGAACCAGGACTGTTCTCTATGTTTCGGGACATAATATATTTTAGTGCATGAGTAAACTTATCAGCTGGTTGGTTTTTATCTCCTTCAAAGCAGTGCCTTAGTGATTGTATGCACTTATTCCAGCGTTCTTGCCAATTACGAAAGCACCTCTGATATTGTATCTCATGGAAATGGTCATACACCCTCAACTCTCACGCATGCACACCATAAACAAACCGAGACCTATAATAGTGAAGAATCTAACACTTTTTCCCTACAGCAGTTCCTTACATGCTGTAACCTTGACCTTTTCACCCTTTCTCAGATCATTTCTAGGGCCAGGCTCTTACTGAGGATGCTGGAAGATATGGGGGACACAGAGAGTGACACAGGTACAGAGGCCTCCCATGGTGACCAGAGTGAACAGGAAATATAACTCAACCATGTTCCCACTAGACAGAGGCATCCAACTGCGATATATAGCTTTGCTATTTGCTACCTGCTTAGTTATTCCTGTCCCACCCTAAGGTGTCAAGATCTTCTTCTTCTTTTTTTTTTTTTTTTTGGTGTCTTAAAATGTCTGCAGGATGGGTTAGCTGGCCCCATGCCCAGCTGGTAGAACATTTCCAACTGGTAGATAATGTTTTGCTAATAGAACATTTCCAACTGGTAGACAATGTCCTGCTGGTCGAACATTTCCAACTGGTAGACAATGTCCTGCTGGTTGAACATTTCCAACTGGTAGACAATGTCCTGCTGGTCGAACATTTCCAACTGGTAGACAATGTCCTGCTGGTCGAACATTTCCAACTGGTAGATAATGTTTTGCTAATAGAACATTTCCAACTGGTAGATAATGTTTTGCTAATAGAACATTTCCAACTGGTAGACAATGTCCTGCTGGTCGAACATTTCCAACTGGTAGATAATGTTTTGCTAATAGAACATTTCCAACTGGTAGATAATGTTTTGCTAATAGAACATTTCCAACTGGTAGACAATGTCCTGCTGGTCGAACATTTCCAACTGGTAGACAATGTCCTGCTGGTCGAACATTTCCAACTGGTAGATAATGTTTTGCTAATAGAACATTTCCAACTGGTAGATAATGTTTTGCTAATAGAACATTTCCAACTGGTAGATAATGTTTTGCTAATAGAACATTTCCAACTGGTAGACAATGTCCTGCTGGTCGAACATTTCCAACTGGTAGACAATGTCCTGCTGGTCGAACATTTCCAACTGGTAGACAATGTCCTGCTGGTCGAACATTTCCAACTGGTAGACAATGTCTTGCTGGTAGAACATTTCTTATTTGTAGACATTTTCTAATTTGTTGAACATCTGTTTCTTGTAGAATATCCCCCAAGTGGTAAATCATTTTCAAATGGTAGCCAATCTCTTTATTTATGGATAATTTCCTGTTGGTCAAAAATGTCCTATTGGTGAAACATTTCCTACTTGTAGAACATTTCTTTCTAATAGAACATTTCCTATGTTTATATCATTATAAACCTGTCTTTGTATGATGATAAAACTGTTTTTGTTATGGATAAACAAATTTGTGAATATAAATGTCTTTTGTATGAGTAAACAATTTGATTTGATTCGATCATTATGCTAATTTTTCTGTTTCTTCTGGTTTTTATTGTCAATTCATGTGAAAGAAATTCAAAATGTTACTGTACAGAAGTTAAATAGATCTGAATGGTGGGAAATCACTAGGTAAACAAGAAGATAGCTGGAAGGCACCGATCTTAGTGGGCCTGTACAATGACAAGTACAGAACAAACCATGATATAGCTTTTTCTATTCATGCAAAATATTTAGGTTAATTTTTTTACTTACCTTCGTAGATATAATATATATAAAGATATAATAATAATGTTTGTTGGTTGAACGCCACCATGACCAGACCGTGTCTGGGCGGAGCGGGGTGTTGCTATCTGTTAAAGCCACGTGTTTTGGGGACGGCCTCTCCTGCACTTCCAGCCAGCTGGTTGGATACCCTTTGCACTTTGAACTACCTTGAGAAGGATCTGGTGAGTTGAAACTTCCTGATCCAGTTGGACAACATGTCCAAACAGGGAAAGGCGACGACGGTCCAGGACTTCTGATACAGTTGGGAGGTTAGTCATAGTAAAGAACTCGACATTTCGTACAAGATCATAACAATGACTTCCAAGACAATGCCGCTGACTGCCCATATGAAAGGACTCGAGTCTTGAAATGTCCTTTTTCATCAGAGTCCAGGTTTCAGCTCCATACATTAGCCCTGAAGTCCCACACGGCTGGTAAATACGTAGCTTTGAACTCAGGGATAATCTACTATTGTTCCACACGTGACGGAGGTCGTTCATTCACCGAAGCAGCAAAGCCAATCCGTCTTTACACAT
Source organism: Ariolimax columbianus (assembly GCA_036924085.1). Classification (NCBI taxonomy): domain Eukaryota; kingdom Metazoa; phylum Mollusca; class Gastropoda; order Stylommatophora; family Arionidae; genus Ariolimax; species Ariolimax columbianus. Next base: position 108,702,448 of record JAVGWX010000001.1, on the reverse strand, counting down.
CTGGACTACTGCGTCCGTCAGATGACATTGTGCTTCCGGTGAAGCAGGCGGTGATCAGTGTTAGCTGGGACCTCCGCCGCACTTCGAAGGACACGACAGGAGGTCACCCGATCAAGATTTCTCACCAGGATATGGTCGCTTTCCTTCCTGGTTTTTCGGTTGTTGGAAATCCATGTGTGTCTGTGGATATTTAAACGAAGGTACCACGACCTGGTGATCTTCAGGTTGAAAGTGGCACAGAATGACAGGAATCTTTCTGTTGTCATTCATGAATCCGCTACCAAATGGACCCAGGACAGACTCGAAGCCACCGCAACGCAGGATTAGTTCATCATAAGCAGGAACTGTGGCAGTAGCATTGGTCATGTCTTGATAAAAGTCGTCCTTTACTTGAGATAAAGCCGATCAGTGGGTGAAAATTATGGATAAGTCACTGTGTTTATGCCTTAGATGCGCCAGGAGAAGTCTATTGGAGATAGCGTGCCAAGATGTCATGCATAATTGTAGTGGCGGTCTTAACTGTGGGAAGGAGGCCTGATGTTGGGTGAAGGACTACTGTGGGAAGGAGAGCTGATGGCGTGTCTCCATAGATGTGGGCGAGGACAGTGGGAGCACTACCGCATCCCAACTGCTCAGTGGGTGTGTCGACCGCAATCCCTGTGGGCTCCTGGGAGGGAGCTGGGTACACCACTGCCTTGGGATGGGGGGCCCCGAGGAGGGAATGTTTGATGAGTTCTCCTACGTGTTGAACAGGTGTCAAAGAATGTCGTCTTCCGTTCTTGGGTTCCACCTCTGCATCCTCTGAATGATCCTCTGCATCCTCTTGTGAGGCGATGAAATTCTGTCTCCATTTAGAAGATATATATATATATATATATATATATATATATATATATATATATATATATATATATATATATATATATATATATATATATATATATATATATATATATATACACATATATACATATATATATATGTAGTTCAATATATGTACATATATATATATGTAGTTCAATATATGTACATATAGACAAACCACGTGGCTGAACATTGGAGACATGCGGCATGACGTGGCGCCAAGGGCACGGAATGTAAGTACTTTGTCCTTGGGTCAGTGCGATCCATCTCACGGGTCGCATATGGCTCTATTCTTCTTCGTATTTGTTTTCTGATCTCTGGGAAAACAAGTTATTCGTTCCTTTATTCCTCTATCTTCGTTCCTCTTTTCCCCTATCTCCGCTCATCTATTCCTCTATCTTCGTTCTTTTATTCCACTATTGTCGTTTCTCCATCTCTTTTCCTTTATTCAATCTATCTTTGTTACTCTATCGTCGTTCTTTTATTTATCTATCCCCGACCCTCTATTCCTTTATCTCCATTTCCTGTATTCCTCTATCTTCGTTCCTCTATTCCTTTATCTCTATTTCCTGTATTCCACTATCGTCGTTCCTTTATTCCTCTATTTCCGTTCCTCTATTCCTTTATCTTCGTTCCTTTATTCCTCTATCTCCGTTCCTCTATTCCTATATCTTCGTTCCTCTATCCGTCTATCTTCTTTATTCATCTATCTTCGTTCGTCTTCTCCTCTGTGTTCGTTTCCTTATTCCATTATTTTCGTTCCTTAATTCATTATATTCGTTCCTCTTTTCCCCTATTTTCGTTCCTTTATTCGTATATTTTGCTTCTTTATTCATTTATCTTCATTCCTTTATTCCTATTCATCTATCTTCATTCCTTTATCCTTTATTCCTATCTTCTCTCCTGTATTCCATTATCTGTGTTCCTGTATTTCTCTACCTTCATTCCTTTATTCCTCAATGTACTTTCCCCTATTCATCTATCGTTGATCCTTTATTCCTCTATATTATTTCCTCTATTCCTCTATCTTCGTTCGTTTAAACCTCAATGTTCTGCCCCCAACTCTATCTTCTTTCCTTTATTATTATATGTTTTTTTCCTCTATTCCTTTTCGTTTCTTTATTCATGTATCTGTTCACTTATTTATGTATCTTCCTTCATTTATTCCTCTGCCTTCGTTCCTTTACTCCTCTATCTTTGATCCTTTGTTCATTTATCTTCGTGCCTTTATTCTTCAATCTTGCAAGGAATGTCGCTTCTTGAGCTTTCTTTAAATCCTGGAAGTCAATTTCAAACTCTGCTGGTTTTGGACCTGTGTGAATGGCGAGGTGTGCTACCTCATGAGTTGGAGAGACTTCTAGCGCTCTGTTTGTCCCATTTACAATCTGCTCTCAGTGCAGCAGTTCTCATATTATTGTCTGTCACAAACAGAGCGCTCCTTCCCCATTAACCACTGTTGTAAAATCCCCCCTGGAAGAACTTCTTCATCGATCAACTGATGCTATGCTTCTAGTCCTGTGAGGTTCACGAAGGAGAATGCGTTTCAGGTCTTCGCCGGTCCCCTACAGCTTTTCGAGCAAGATCAAAAGGTCGCTCTCCCAGGCCAGACTGTCTCAGTATTGGGTGGACCCTTTCGAGGCGGGCGGGGGGAGAGGGGGGGGGGGCTTACCTGGCTACGTCTCACACGGACGACACCATAACGATCTAGTGTTTGTTGCATAGCATCCGTTGTTTTGCGTAGATGTCCGTTTTTTTATTCCCGTGCCACTTGTTCCTACATCTTCCGACTTCGACGGTTGAGGTTTTCACTCTGGATGCCTCATTCCATAGACATATTGCCTTACCAAGCTTATGTGCTCCGCCTGCCCACATTTTCTATTCGAGTTTTGTTGCCTTAGCCTTTGTTCTTTCTGAAACTACCGTAAGGTAGCGGTGGTTTTTGTGTATCCTTCACATGCATGGATAGAGGCCGAAAGCAAGCCACGAGACAAGAAAAGCATTTAACCCATAAAATGGGGAGTTCACGTGGTTTAGTCTGCAACATAATCTTATCTTTGCGGAAGATGTTTCGCAAATGATGATTGGTTGAACGTAAAGTGTCAATGTGGCTGAGACAGCAGACCAAAAACTTCTGTGTTGCAGACTTTGGTGCACTGATAAAGCGATGGGATAAGTTTATCAGTGTTGGTAAAAATTGTGTTGAGAAATAGCAAACAGTGTAAGTGCAATAGTTAAATTATTATAAGATTCGCATCTCATTTAATTTTATTTAAATATCCATTTATGATCTATTTAATGACTTGTCCGCGTATGTAGTGCAGTGGTATATGTTAGTACTTGTAATAATTGGTTCATGTATTTCATACCGTGATTCACACATTCTCTGCCACTCGCTGGTTAATTAGTTAATGTATCCGCCTTACATGTTGTATTAGTTGTCTGGTCTATTGTCTTTGTTTATTTGTCAGGTACTTTCCATTGTTTTGTGTCCGTGACGAAGGCTTTGTGACAGCAGCGTGGATTTCGTTTTGTGTGTAAGTCTAGATGCGATAGCTCAGTATACTAACTTGCCTTTTGACAACCTCGTCTGCCTGACCTATATTAATTGCAGAATGTGGTAAGCAATATACACAAAACACTCGAACCATAAGCTGAAGTTAGCACAAACAACTCAATTGGGAGTGCCTTCTACAACTTTCAAGCACTTACTTCCTTTGTGTAAATGTCGCTATACAGGAACCAAGACAACAATTAAATATGTATGAACGACCAAGCCACTTGACTTGTGTGCAAACGTCGAGGAGATAAATTCTCTTTCTCTATCACTCACTGGTTCTAAAAGATTTAGGTCCAGAGATAAAAGATTACTCAAATGCAGACAAAGTTAATATGAGGGCCGGGCGACACACGTTAATCAAGATCCACGACTCACGTTTATATATCATGAACCTTGAAACGGTCTATTGTACAACAGCTGGCAAACGAGATGGGGATTGGCACTGTGATCCCCATAATCGTTTGTCTGATGAGAAGACTTGTATCGCATTATGTAGGAGCCTTCTTTTCGCCCTGGATGTATGATAAGCCACATGAAATCTGCTACTAGAAAACATTAGTCGGGTAATTTTGAAAGCAAACTACTATAGCTTTACGAAAGAAAGATAACAGATGTGTACTCAAGTTTCGATTTGGGGACGAGGAGATTAACGCCTGGCCAGACAAAACAAACTGATCAGACAATTTTAGGGTCAGACAAAACATACTGATCAGACAATTTTATAGTCAGACAAAACATACTGATTGAGTAATTTTAGGGCCAGACAAAACATACTGATCAGACTATGTTAGTCGGGGTCAGACAAAAACATACTGATCAGATTATGTTAGTCAGGGTCAGACAAAACATACTGATCGGGCAGTTTTAGAGTCAGACAAAACATACTGATCAGGCAATTTTAGGGTCAGACAATACATACTGATCAGACAATTTTAAAGTTAGACAAAACATACTAATCAGACTATGTTAGTCAGGGTTAGGTGAAATATACTTTACTTGGCTTGCCTTCATTCGTTCTTAATCTCCCGCTACCAAGCCCTGAAAGTCCTTTAAGTAGCAGAATGTAGTCCAAAGAGCGTAATTCTTCTTTCTCCTCGTTCGTCTTCAGACCTCGACTTCAATGACTCTAACGAAGGCCGCAGTCGACTCAAAGATCTGTACACTTCCGTACAGATTCTCGTGCAAGGACACTGGCTGTTGCCAAATGCTACTTCTTTTGTCGGTATACAATAGACAGGACTGCAAAATGTGTTCTGCCTTCATGGGGGCTGTGTCGCAGGCACAAAGGTCCGTAGTGCGAATCTTGAACTTGTTGTACAGATGACATTTCAGTCTGGTGTGACCTGTGCGTAACCGGAGAATGATCACCTGGTCAGGCCTAGAGAGTTGATGGTACGCATCGTTTTCTACATGGCCAGGGTGGTCTCTTTTCCAGTTTGCACTGTACGTTGCCCTGATGAATGCTTTAATCTTACTGTATGTGATTTCTGTATCACTCTGCTGCATCTTTCCTCCCTCTCTGGCGAGTCTGTCCGTCTCCTCGTTGCATGAAATGTCGCAGTGGGCTGGTATCCACTGGACTGTGCTTTTTGTTTAATCACTGGGACAGGCGTTCGAGCGAGTCTGCCAAAGCACCGAGTTCATTTTTGTGCTGGTTCTTGAGCGCCATTAACATTGCGAGGGCGTCTGTGAGAATGACCACTTGCTTTTCTGCCTGTTCTTTATGGTCTATAAGGGTTTCAGCTGCTTGTCTCAGGACACTGACTTCGGCACTGAAGTTGCTGCAGCGCCTCCCAGTGGCAAATTCTGCTGAGTATACTTCGCTTTTTAGTTTTATAGTGATGCCTCCTCCCCCGTTTCCAACCGTATCTTTGGTTGAGCCATCCGTATAGGTGTGTGTCTAGGCTGATGGTGGACATTTTTGGTTGATGTAATTTGTAACTATGTGTTTTTTCTGTTCCTCTGTTTGTGACTTTTTGTCTTCGATGTTAGGGATATTGCATATAAGACCAGGGAAGAGTCTTACTTTCCAGAGGCAGCGGATGGAGCATGCTGGTATTGGTTTTATTTTTTTTCGTTTAAAAGTGCAGCATTGTTTTTAATCCTTTTTTTTTTTTTTTGCCTGGACTTTAAAACTTTGTCTTGGCCTGCCGCGTCCCAGCCCATTTAGTTTGTGGTGCATCGGGTGGTCCATGATTCTTTTGAATTTTCCCCCTTGCTGTAGGATTCTACAGTCTCGGCGGTCGTCCATTGGCTGTAGCCCAGTCATGGTTTCCAGATTTTTCTATTTGGGTGGACTTCAGGGCTCCTGTTATGTTACGAGCTGCTTGGTTCTGGGTACGCCCTATTTTGTCAAAGTTTGATTTAGAGACATTTTTTTTTCAAGTACCCGGCTTAGCCTTCCCTCTTTGATCTCTTGTCGGTAGTCAGTCTGCTCTGTTGCAAAATGTTATCCAAGATCACCGCGTGGTGGTGTAGAAGGGTCTTAGTAGCTCTGTTTCGCTGGACCTGACGCTAGCAGTCAGCTATGGGTCGCTAACCGCTGCAGTTCATGTACTGCTCAGCGTCTTGATCCGCAGACGAAATATAATGATCAGGCAGTGTTAGCCAGGGTCATGCAAAACATACTGATCAAGGTGGGAGTGAAGAGCTACATCAGGGCCAGGTAAAACATACTGATCAAGGTGGGAGTGGAGAGCTACATCAGGGCCAGGTGAAACATACTGATCAAGGTGGGAGTGAAGAGCTACATCAGGGCCAGGTGAAACATACTGATCAAGAACCCCACCTCATTTCCCCTGGAAACAGACTGTTTCATGGAAGTCTGGCTAAAGAGATGGGGAATCGACGTGATTCAGTAATGAGCGACACGCAGATTAAACCAAGCACAAATTAACCGCCTGAAAGGCCCCGGTCCACCTACATGAGCCCGCTCAGGATGTGAGGAAAGCTACTGCAGCCCGCCACGTAACGCCATTTTTCAGGGCACACAGAAGAGTAGTTACTCATTGTGGGCATTTAATAACAACAACGTTTCGATTTCAAGAATCCATTATCAAGATCTGGACAAACGCAATTAGCGAAAATGAGAAAAAGCTAAGTTAGATCAATTTCTGGGCTAAAAGTAAAGCAGACCCTGAATCATATCAAATGATGTGCGTCATCAATGATGTGGCCAGATTTAGCTCAGTTCTAGAGGTTTTGAATTGTAGACCATTTGTGAGGTCCGATGAAACGAACCTAATTTAACAACCTCAAACTGCATTCTACACCACCTAACTAAGAAATATTCATATAATGTTCTGGCTGAACACCATCTCCAATCGAGAGTTGTTTGTGCGGAGTAATAAAAATTACGTGAGCGCCATCATTATCGGTCGACGGTGGAATCGGATACGCCACGTCCATAGAAAAGAACCACACACCATCACCAGAACTGCCTTGGCATGGGCCCTAGTCAAGACGAAATAGAGGCCAACCTGAGTCAACTTGTCGAAGCGACGTGGATGCCAAACTAAAAATCAGGAACCAGAGTTGAGGCACTTTGCGAAGGATGGCTGCAGACCGGGTGAAGCGGAGGGAGTTTGTCACTGCCCTTAATGACCCATTTAGGCGTGACGGGCTCTGACCGATTTGTCACTACCTGACCAAGAAGTCAGAAAAGACGATTTACTTTCAACGCCCAGTCTAATATTGATTAGCATTGATAGGATAGTTAACACATGTTGTTAGACAACAAATCTAATTGGTCTTACTCTATGTCTTGAAGGGGGCATGTAATAAGAAAGGACATTCATAATAATGATGTCTCCATTGCTTACTTTATATCAGATGGCTAGGGTGCAAATGGTATCAGAGTCGGGTGAAACATATTGACGAAGGCCCCCATCTTACATCCTTGCTCGTGTGCTTGGAAACAGACTGTGTTACAGTAGCCTGGCCAACAAGGTGGAGAACGACGTTGTTATCCCCATAGTGGTGACCTTACTTCTGCTTCTTCGGCATTCGTCCTCCTTCTCCTTAATTTTTCTTCTTCTTCTTCTTCTTCTACAGCTCTTGTCCTGAAAGGAAGTTATAGCGATGTGTCGTAGTTTACTACTAGGCTGTGATATTTGTGCCTTTCAGCCCGAAGCATTCAATTTCAATATGGCGTTTTTGGAGACCGGGTTTGACTTCCCTCTTTGACCCCTAGTTCTTAGTCAGGCTGCATGGCTGCAGCCTGTGTTCAGGGCCGCCACTTTGAAGTGGAATAGGGTCTTGGTCAGTTATGGGCCTTTGACACTGACGCAAATAGCCAGAAATGCGTAGCTGGATGCTGTCATCTCATTACAATGCTGCATTTTCGGCCCTGATGAGCTTACTGAGGAGTCTTGTGTTGCACTACAACCAGGAGGACCCCAATCCATCTTCTGAAGTACGCCTCGAAATGTAAGAAGAGTCACTGTAACCCGCTACCAAAGAAACATTGTAAAGAGTTAACTCCTCACAAGAACGGGAAAAAAACGCTGCAGTGAATGAGTTGACAGCAGTCAGCAGCTCGTAGCTGACTTCTTGCGCCAGGGTCAACGAACCCAAGCTGACCGACCCCCTATTCCACACGGTGGCCATAGAATAGACTGCACCATGCAACCTGACTAAGAGAATAGATTTGGAAAAGAGAAGATGGAGCTGGTCTCAAAAATACAGTGCTGAAACCAGAAGTGCCGTGCAGAAAGGCGCAGATATCGGATCATCGTTGTAAACTACGACATAGGACTACTTTCAAGACGAGCGACAAAGAAGAAGAAGGAAGAAAAATAAACTCAGCACGAGCAGCTTCGAACAACAAGTCTTTTTTAACTCCATAGCATAAGAGGGCATCTGCAGCTGGTTCCTGACTGGAAGTTTATATCTAAGCACATTAGTGCGCCCTTGCTGTAGTGGTTTCAACAGTTCATCTTGCGGAATGACGTTTGATGTGTAAAATCGTGCCACAACTTCGCCTTCTTCTCTTATAGTTTTAAACAGGATGTCGGTACTTCCGAATGATTGCTATGTCAGAATGTGAATGTTGTTGTTGTTACTCGAAGCTATTCTTCAGTCTTAACTGAAGGAGGGCCCAACTAGCTTGAAGTTCATTGATATGTTTCACAATAGGTTCACAACTATGGAGGTCACAGTGTCAATACTCGCCTCACTGGCCAGGCTGCTGTAATATAACCTATTTACAAGTGCGCGACGTAGATGTAATTTATGATCTTTGTCAGTATGCTGCACATACTCCTGACGTTCTGTGGCACGACTTTGAGAATCACTGATACATGCAAACACGCCCAGACTACATAGGCTCTTACACTACTGAACGGTCAACATTCGAAACGAAGAGTGACGTGTTAATTTGTTAAGTACAATACATGTGTACGCATTAAACGGCACAGAATGTATATCGTATGACTCAAAACAGTTGCATAGTCTTTTCAAACAATGCGCATTTATTGACTAAAAACATATAAGTGACGAGTTCAGTAACGCTTTGTTTCCGCTTTGTGAGGCACGTCTTTTTTCAACCACAGATATGGTCTTTTCGGCCATATAAATATAGAGGTTATATATTTTATACCAGGATGTAGTTTTCTGCGTACAAGTAAAATAGACTAAAATATCCCGTTACGGTAAACTGTTCTCTGAGGCGTTGATTTAAATAGAAGTCTGGGTATTTGAGGGAAACCAGGAGAGATGCCGTGGCCACGTTTTATTACGCACGTCACAAGAGAGTCATTCTTTCTAATCGATGGAAACCCCGAGGACTTTGTGTTAGCAAAGGTAAGTCGTTGTAAACATTCACCAATAAATGTATCCATGGCATACATTGTATCTGCGACCAGAAATGAAAACAAAGAGGCGTATTGAAGAGAACACTAAGACAGTACAGCTCGAGATTAAGAAGGAAAAGATGACGGTTAAATGCTATGTCTTATGACATTTAACAAATATACATTTACGTGCCATGAGTTGGAGTCCACGAAAGAAGAGAAGAGTGGATTGATCCAAGACCACCCGATGACGTACATTTGAAGAGAATGTCAGGAAACACTTCCAAATGAGTTAATTTCAAGAAGACCAACAACAATTGAAATCAGTGAGTCAACTGTTTCAGCCTTAACTTTTTTATGCGAACAAACAAGTAAACTTTAAAGAAACTACGTCGTTCGGGTGGAAGTTTCTATTTATATTAAGCTATATTTTGGGTTGTTTTATTTGCTTGTTCGTTTGTTGGTTGGGGGAAGGGGGAGGGGGGGGGGACTTCGTGAGTGTAATTGTGATAGATTAACAAGTAATAGAGGATGTGTACACAATTTCAACTCTCCAGGCGATGGGGAAAGTTGGTTAAAATAGGAGAAAAAGAAGTCCACGAAAACGGATGTGTCAAATTAAATAAAAGCTCGTAGAAAAGAGAAGTATTACAAGTAGGTTATTGTTGTTGATGTAGTAGTAGTTGTTGTTGTTGTTATTGATGTAGTAATTGTTGTTGTTGTTGTTATTGATGTAGTAGTTGTTGTTGTTATTGATGTAGTAGTAGTTGTTGTTGTTGTTATTGATGTAGTAGTTGTTGTTATTGTTGTTCGCAGCTGCTTGTACTTAGTTGAACTAAATCTTGACAACGTTTTTTTCTGTTAGTAGCGGGTTACAGCAAATTTTCTTACACCCCGAAGCGTACTTGAAAAGATAAACCGAGGTCCACCTGGCTGTACTGCAATGCAATGCTCTTGAATAATCTATCCACTATGGAAATTATACAGTGACGATCCTGACCTTGTTGGCTAGACTGCTGTGACCCAGCCGGTTTCCAGAAGCAGGAACTAGACGTGGGTTGATGCTCTTGATCAGTACGTCTAATCTGATCGGAATTACTCTTTGCTCCCTAAGTGACTGTTCAGACTGAACGCTAATTATCCCACACAGTTTCTGTAACTTCTTTGCTAAGCTTTTCGTTTATGTACAACGCCTATGACTTGACTCGTTTGTTCCATAATCGCACTCAGATGCAAAATAAAAAAATTACATTTGATGAGAGCAAAGAAATTGAGAAAGTATACAGAGAAAAACGAAGATTATTAGAATAAATGCAGCTGATGCCAATCAGATTGTGTTGGGAGATATACTCCAACAAGAAATGGAATCATTTGTAATTATTTGTCTTTGCAGCAATATATACAAAGTCAGATACAAATATGGGATCAAGATGCTGAGCAGCGCATGAGCTGCAGTGGTCAGCGACCCATAGCTGACTGCTAGCGTCAGGGCCAGCGAACCAGAGCTGCCAAGACCCTTCTACACCTCCACGCGGTGATCCTGGATAACAGGCTGCAGCAGGGCAGACTGGCTAAGGAGAAGGGATCGAAGAGGGAATGCTAACCTGGTACTCAAAAAATGCTTGCTGAAGTCGGATGTGTTGGACCGAAAGGTGCAAATATCGCAGTCAAGCTGTAAACTACGACACAACGCATTCCGTTCTCTGGACTACATTCTGCTACTTAAGCCATTTCAGGGTTTGGTAGCGGGAGATTGAGAACGAACGAAGAAGAAGAAGAAGAAGATACAAATATCAAAATAATAATGCAAAAGATATGAATAGTTTTTATTGATTTGGGAAACTTATGGAAATCCAAAGAAATTAAATCACCAAAATACAAATCTTCAAGCCCAATGTAAATTTCGTTCAATTGCATAGCTCTAAAACACAGAGAATAACAAAAACAAACAAAAAAGGTACTGACTTTCATTACCTTCTACGAAGGGCAGATGGATTTAAATGGCGTTATAAGATCACTAATGTAGAACTTTCATGAAGATTAAGGCAGATATTTCTAGAACATGACGTGAAGAGAAGGCGACACATTCATGATCATCATCAGGTCATTTAGTCCCAGGACTGGTCAACAAACTAAACTCATGGATTTTGTCCTTCCATTTCTGCCTATCCTCTTTAGCCGTCTTCAGCTCAGCATACGTCGTCACAGCCATGTTCTTCGCAAGCTTGAGACAAAAATGTATTTCTAGGTCTTCTCCTCCCTCTCCTTCCCTGCATAATGTCCCTCAAGGCCTTTTTGACTGGGCCCTCTCTCCACAGATTATGTCCCAACCAGCCAAGTTTTCTTTTTATCTTCCCTCTTCTCATTAAGGAAGCATATATGACTACAAGACAGTCTCAGGGAGCTGAAAAATGTTAATGATTGAAGATGATGATTTAGCCCCTCCTAAATTGTATTCTCTCTTCAAAGCTGTATTATGATACCTTCTTTTACTTTCTTCTTCTTGTAGCTTTTCTCCTGATTGTGCCTTTCAGCGTCCGGTTATGAAGAGGTTTCTTGATCGGACCCTAGTATGTGCTTCGTGCATAAGAAGCTTCACTGCTTCTGTTATTTCAGCCTGTCTTATATTTTGCGGGAGAGACACTTGACTCTGCATCCATTGTATCGGTACAGTATTGCTTTCTGTTGGAAACTGTCTGGTGTTTGTCGTGTCACGTGGTCAAACCATTTGGTTTGCTGTCTCTTGATGAGGTCTAACACTGGTATTGTGCATACTTTGTCTACTAATATCATTTCTGATTGGATCCATTCGTGTTACTCCAAGCATTCGTCGCAAACATTTCATCTCTGTTGTTATGGTGTTTATTTTATCTTTGTTTGCTTATATCGAATTTTCGAATTGATAGCACAATGTGGGTAGGAATATCGTATTTGTATAAAGTTCCTGTATTTATTGTCACGACGTTTACATTATAATATCGGGGACAGTTGTCCAATGATTTGAATTGCTCCATTACATTTGTTTTAGATTTCGGTTTCGTCTTTTCCATCTGCTTAGATTATGTTACACAGGTACGTGAAATCCTTCACGTTTCACTTGATAGTTTTGTATGCATTTTGTTGTTTCTATTTCTTTTCTCGCAATCGTCATAGCTACGGTTTTCTTTATGTTGATTTTCATACTGTAAACGTACATACCTCATTGAGCTTGTTGATACGCTCTTGAAGTTGTTTTGCTGAGGTTGCTATTAGTGCTTGTTCCTCAGCAAAGAGAAGTTCATTTTAATGTTCGCTGAGGTTGTTGTTTCCCTAAAGTGTGTTGACTATTTTTACAGCTTTTGATCGTACTCGATTGTTTTCTCTACTAGTAATATGGGTGTGAAGATTATATCTGTACAGCTCCTGTTTTTACCAAATCCCACTTGTGTTTCGCCATGCTGTGGTTCTGTGATTTGGAGTAGTCTTTTTTCCATTATTTTACAGAATGTATTTCAAGCATGGCTAAGTAATGATATTCCTTAATTTCGTATAGTCTTTTTTGCTGCCCTTTTTTCCATACGGGGGATTATTGTTGCGTTTTCTCAGTCTTCTTGTGTTTCTTATTTAATCTACATGGGTTATACAGTCTGTACCGCCAGGTTATCCATACATGTTTTGTTGCTGTGATAAGTTCGTCACGGGTGTCATCCGGCCCTGGTGACTTGTTTGATGGGTACGTTTTGTAAAGTGTTTTTATTAAAATCTCTGATTCTGTTCCGACCGGTTCTAGCTCTGTAGTGATGTCGATATACGGAGCCACAATCCCCCCCCCCCCCCTTTCTCCCACCTCCTCCAATAATTAGTAGCTTTTTCTAGTTAATTACAGTTTTTCTTTTGCTGTGTTTCGTTTAAAAGAAATCAATTTTCAGTTTTAAGCAGTTCACTGTTCTCAAGAACGCTTTCAGATGTTATGTTTGTTTTCCCCACTCTGCGACACAATAACTTTCCCTGCCGATACCTGGTATTACTTTGTGAAGATGAATGCATTTCTGTGCCTAGTATTTACAAGTGCGTAATTTATTGTATTTTTGATATTTGTGATTGAACTTTATGCATATTAATTTAAATAATTTGCTTCAAATAACAGTTTGGATTGTGGTATATACCACAATAACAACCAACACAGATAGAATTGGATAGAAAGAGCGATATTCTTAGCACCTCTGTGACGGGAGGCAACGATATAGTTGGGACCTGGGGCTCGAGTCTCAGCCCAACCTGGTCGAGCCGCAGAAAGAGGTATCTGCCGTCCCGCCGATCAAAGCGGGCGAGGACCTGTCCGATATTCACCCCACGCGGCGGGGAGGTATGAAATCATCTGTAGACGACTTAGTTCTCGGTCGGGGTGTCGCGAGCAGTAGAGCAGCCACCTCACTACGAACTGTTGAGACTCAGCCCGCGATCATGAGATATGTTCGCACACCAGACGAACAACATCTTCGTGCCATGACCAAGCTTGTTTCCTGGCCAAATGCACTCTTGCCTCGTTCTTTACTTTTGTCTTCTATCAGTCATCCCAATGGACGCAGAAGAGATGCAGGCCAACGGACATTGCACCTCTGCCCCTTTGTGACAACCTCCCAGGTGGCGGGGAATGCTAGGCCTACCATCACTGCAGAGGAGCCGAGAATACTAAAAGGGATCAAGGAGATACCCCCACTCACATGTATATGCTACGTTTCTGGCAGGACGTGACGATCCTGGGACACAGACACACTGGACTGCCTCTCTTCCGGGATACTTGAAAAACTTGTACATAAGTCCAACATATCATCATGATAATCATCATCACATCCTTTCAACACGAGTGGGGAAGACTCGATAGTCCTGCAAGACAACTTTCCTAAAAGTTACAACTCTGACCTCAATCAACTGCTGCCTTGCAGATGGGCTGGGGACAGCCAAAGGCTAAGCAGGGCAACCTTACAGAAACGCCTGTTGAAATCGGATGCACTGGGCCACAGGCCTAACGAAACAGTGCAACGTAAATCGCTGTATGATGACGTCACAATTTAAAAGAAGAAAGTATGGTACTCATCCTGTGGAGTCCCACCAGGCAGAGAGAGAGTGCCGGGCCCCACGCCTCGAAGGGGCTCACCTGATGCTGCTGTGGAGTCAAGGCAGAAGGACATGGGGCAAGAGCTACTGACCGAAAAACCAAGACCCTTAAAATACTACAGTGGAATGCGGAGGGAGTCCTTAACAAAAAGGTTTCTCTAACAAATCGCCTTTACGAAGGCGAGATAGACGTGGCATGCATCCAAGAAACGCACCTCAACAACAACCACAGATTCTCAATCAGAGGTTACCAGACCTTCCGACTTGATAGAGAAGGTCATAAAGGAGGGGTTCTGATACTGACACGTAACTGTATACCAAGTAGCGCAGTATCTGTAAATCACACCGGACAAGCAGAAATTGTAGGAGTCGACATAATGACAAAAACAACGAAGATCCACATCTTCAACCTGTATGGCCAACCCAACAAAGACCTGTCGCTCTCGAGTATGGAAATCAAGGACCAGCTGCCTAGTGGTTGGAGACTTCAACAGTCACTCGGAGAGATGGGGATATTCAGACACAGACAGCAGAGGGGATGAAGTGGAAGACTGGGAGATAAACACAAATCTCTATCTTATCAATAAGCCGGATGACAGCCCTAGCTTCTATTTACAATGCTGACAGATGGACTGTGTGAAACCTATGGTGGAAAGCCTAAGAAAAGCAATACTGCAAGCAGCCACCGTGACCATCCCAAGAGGGGCAAGGAAAAACTACAAGCCATATTGGAATCATGAACTGCAGAAAGCGGAGGATGAAGTCTCAAATGCAAGAGAGAGAGAGAGAGAGAGAGAGAGAGAGAGAGAGAGAGAGAGAGAGAGAGAGAGAGAGAGCAATCTATGGAAGCAAATATCGCCCTCAATGCCATCACTGCGAAATACAAAAGAACACTGAACCAAATGACAAGAGACAGTTGGGAAAAAACCTAGAAAGCCTTAATGTAGATAAAGAAGGGAACAAACTATGGAATTTAATCAGAGCCATGAATAACGAAACACCATACAATAAACAAATTACCATCAATCAGGGTGACAACATGCTTACTGGGAGAAAACAGCAAACGCCTTTATAGAACATTATGCCAGAGCAAACCACATTGATGTCCCTACAGACAGGCATACATACATTAGTGAAGAACAAAAGAGCCACGACAACATCAAGATTGCACCAGAGGAGCACATGATGGCAAAATTAACGATGAATGAAATGAATGAGGCCATGAGAACTTTCAAGAAAAACAAATCGCTCGGAAAAGATGGAGTAACAAATGAAATGCTGATGGGGTTGGGCCAAACAGCAAAGAGGAAGTTACTGTCAGTCCTGAACCAAAGCTGGAAAAGGGGAATTGTACCGCAGGCGGGATCAAGATGCTGAGCAGCGCATAAGCTGCAGTGGTCAGCGACCCATAGCTGACTGCTAGTATCAGGGCCAGCGAACCATAGCTGCCAAGACCCTGCTACACCTCCACTCGGTGATCCTGGATAACAGGCTGCAGCAGGGCAGACTGGCTAAGGAGAAGGGATCGAAGAGGGAATGCTAACCCAGTACTCAAAAAATGCTTGCTGAAGTCGGATATGTTGGACCGAAAGGTGCAAATATCACAGCCAAGCTGTAAAACTACGACACAACGCATTCTGTTCTCTGGACTACATTCTGCTACTTAAGCCCTTTCAGGCTTTGGTAGTGGGAGATTGAGAACGAACGAAGAAGAAGAAGAAGCACCGCAGGCATGGAAAAATGCTGTACTTTTACCCGTACCAAAGAAAGAAAAAGATAGAACAGATCCAAATGGATACAGGCCTATCAGTCTACTGAGCTGTGTAGGTAAACTGATGGAGCGTATGATAAACACCAGACTGATGTGGCACCTGGAAGAAAAACACATATTAATTCCACAGCAAACAGAATTTAGACAACACAGATCCACTGAGGACCAGATCACTCTCATAGCACAGAAAAGAAAATGCGGTCCAAGAGAAAAAGCATACAGTAGCGGTTTGAATGAATCTAGATAAGACATTTGACAAGGTGTGGAAAGAGGGACTTAAAGTCAAGCTACGAAGAAGTGAAGTTTGTGGGAAAATGTACAGATGGATCAGCCACTACCTCGAAAACAGAACAGCCAGAGTTCAAGAACAAGGGCAGATGAGCAAAATGGTGGCACTGAAGCAAAGAGTACCCCAAGGGGGAGTACTGTCACCCACACGTTTTCTGGTGTATATAAACAACATAACAGAGAATATACCAAGAAGAGTCCACAGCTCCATGTTTGCAGACCATCTGGCTATGTGGACCTCTGAAACAAATCTCATCATAGCAAATAATCGGATGCAGCAGGCACTAACATCGTCGGAGGAGTGGGCGAAATCATGGTTGGTCAAAATAAATGAAGAAAAAACAACATGTACGATATTCTCGCTTTCAGATAAACCACAGAACACCAAAATAAGTCTTAACGGCAAATACCTGCGGCCACACGCCAACCCAAACTACTTGGACGTCACATTTGATCGGCGCATGTCATGGAAAAGTCAGATCGAGAGAAACCGAATGAGAGCCAGACAAAGAATGACAATCACGAGGAAACTTGCTGGCACAAGCTGGGGAGCAGACGAAAGAATACTGAAGAAACTGTACACTGGAAGAGTGAGACCAGTTCTCGAGTATGGCATTGCGGCACGGGCAACAGCAGCAAAGGCGAACTTTGATAAAATTAGCAAACTTCAAAACCAAGCCATGAGAGTTATAACAGGAGGCATGAAGTCAACGCCAATTGTAGAACTTGAAAAGATTACAAATCTGCAATCCATGACCGATAGAAGAGACTAAATAGATTTGGAAAAGGGAAACTAAAGCGGAGAAACTTTGCAGAAATAGCCAAAGCAAAGATGAGCGAAGAACCTATGAACACCATAACAACACCACAGTCCATTCCTACTGTACGCAAACTCACATGGAAGCAGCATATCATTCCGGAGGTGGTAGAAAATACACCAGGTATTGGAAACAAGAACACCCAGACTGAAAAAGAAAGAAGAGACATAACCCTGAGGTACACAGCAAAAAACTACACAAGCATGGACTGGACCCAAGCATACACCGACGGTTCTGTAACAAACACAACACAGAATGGAGGGAGAGGGGTATTCATGAGCCTACCAAATGGTAGACAAATAACACTGTCAGTGGCAACTGGAAAATTCTCAAGCAATTTCAGAGCGGTGGCAGAGCCACTGAAGGCTGCAGTAAAAGCAATGCTGACAGGCGAAATTAATGAAAGCCAGATAGTCCTATTTATAGATGCACTTGCCGTGCTTTTAGCACTAAAAAGCCAGAAAAATACAGAACTTAATGATTTAAGAGCAGCTCTCTGTCAACTATGCCAGCAGTCCGCACCAAAAAGAGTAGTGGTCCAGTGGGTTCCATCCCACTGTAACATCCAAGGCAACGAGGAGGCAGACAGACTGGCAAAAGAAGGTGAAAGACTACCACAACCAGATTCTAGTGCGACCTACGAAGAGTCCAAGAGGTTTATTAGGGCCAGATACATGGCCAAATGGGAAACAGAACATACTGGCTACACAAAAAATGATGCCTACTACCAGTTGAACAGAAAAGAGCAGGTTGTGATCTTCAGACTCCGCACAGGCCACAATAGACTGAGGTACCATCTATTCAATAATCTGAAGATAGGTGGCACTGACGAATGCACCTGTGGTACAGGGAAAATGACCGCTAAACATCTGCTGCAAAATTGCCCGACATACGAGGACCAGAGAAAGCACATGTGGCCATCACCAGTGCCAACACTAGACAAGCTCTATGGCAGTGTCGACAGCCTCAGGATGACATCTGCTTTCTACGAACAAATTCAAGTTGACGTCTGAAAGCGTACGAAGAAGATGAAGAAGTTTTAAAAGATATCAATTTTCAGTTTTAAGCAGTTCACTGTTCTCAAGAACGCTTTCAGATGTTATGTTTGTTTTCCCCACTCTGCGACACAATAACTTTCCCTGCCGATACCTGATATTGCTTTGTGAAGATGAATGCATTTCTGTGTCTAGTATTTACAAGTGCGTAATTTATTGTATTTTTGATATTTGTGATTGAACTTTAAGCATATTAATTTAAATAATTTGCTTCAAATAACAGTTTGGATTGTGGTATATACCACAACAACAGCCAACACAGCTGACAATTGGATTGAAAGAGCGAATATACAAGCTGTGTTAAAAGAGTATCCAATCTTTGGGCCGGAACAATTACAATTACTCACATTGAGGTTTGAAACTCGAATAGACTCAAATACTTGAGCAAAGTAGAGCCGTAGCCTGTTAGGCGCCATCATATTAATGCTATTAACAAACCATCTAACCATGACCGGTGTTATGCAATGTCTCACTGTCGCCTCTTACGACATGATATCTGTGGGGCAATCGTGCTATACTTATCCTGTTCTTACACAAAAACTCCTAGCGAACCCCTCGGTACACAAGTTCTTATCTAATAAAATAACGCTGCAGTGTATAGAATTTGGAATCCCATACACTTCTCACAAGGGTTCTGCCATTATTGGATGCCTTTCAGGAAGGGCTTCTTTGGAAATGGAGTACAGCTGGGTGGTTGCATTCCGCATAATGTCTTCTCGAGAGACAAATCAAGTTCCTTTCAGCGAAATTTTCAGCTTGAGAAAAAGCAAACATTGCAAGGAACCATGTCGAGAGAATAGATAGCATAGCGAACAAAGGGAATGATATGTTTGGTCAAGAAAGTTTGAATCAGATGATACAAATGGGCGGGTGCGCTGTCAAGATAAATCTGCCAAGTTCCGTTGTGTACAGGTTCCGGTCGTTTGCGCCGAACATCATCACGAAGGCGACGGATGACCTCCAGGTGGTACTATTTGGTAGAACACGACTTTGAAATTGCTGGGCAGGACATCTCGCTTTTTTTCGGCCTCGGGGATGATGAGTGTCTTCACTGTGACGACTATAGCTTGGTTTCTGGGTCGTACCCATAAGCCCACGAATCATCACCAGTCATCTCATCGTTCAGGAAGTCGGGGGTCGCCGTTTGCGCAGTCCAGCATGTCCTATGAGACTTCCAGACGGAGTTGATTCTGCTCCATCGTTAGCAGCTTCTGCACGAATTTTGTGGATACTCTACGCATAGCCAAATCCTCGGTCAAAATGGAGTGTACCGAACTAATGCTTATTCTCACCTCATCCGCAAGTTCTCGGATTGTGACGCAACGATTCTGTAAGACCGCAGTCCGTATTTTGCCAATGACTTCATCATTTTGGCCTACCGGAACGTGATCCGCACTCCACCGATGTTGCGGCCATCTTTGAAACAATCGTACCACTCCTTAATTTGTGTTATGCTCACGACGTCATCACCGAAAGCCGGTTGAATCTTCCCAATGGTTTCCGCGTGGGTATCGCCTAGCTTTTGGCAAAATGTGGTGCAACACGGCTGTTAAATTCATTCCGTCATTTCGTCGGGAATGAGAACCCGACGGGTGCTCATTACATTCAACACTCAAAGACTGACTACCAGCGACTGACACAATCTACCGAAGGACAGACAACACCAGTGTTTCATTTGTTTCCATGGAAAATATTTTATAAATATATATATATATATATATATCAACAGGTAAATCACAGAGTCCCGTTAACCCCGTGCTTTCCCTTCCAACATGGTTTTTTTTTTTTAAAGGTTTAAATGTTAATATAATCTATATCTCTATCTTCAGTCCACTTATGTCGTTAGACGTCGTGACCTCCTTTGTTTCATATTTTTTGGCAAGGTAAAAATCCACTGGTGACTTGCCAGGTCAATCCCAGCATCTGTTAGCCGCTGAAATATGCGATCGCCTATTTTTGAGACTGGTGAAGGTGGAAGAGTGCAAATTAGAGCACGGTAGACCCGCAGCCTGTCCGGCGCCATCTAAGTCGCTCCGTTAACTACCTAACCAAGAACTGAAGTTATAGCCACACAGTCCTCCTTTTTGCGACATATTTTCTGTGGGGCGATTATCTCTAGAATAATTTGAGTAGATTCTAAACTTGAATTTTGCCCGAACAGTGGCTGTTAGGCCTACTCTTTTCGATTTCCAACTGCTGATGTATTTTTAACTTGCGCGTCGCTGCATACGGGTGTCTGATCTCACTACTTAGAAATCAAGGAAAATATTTACCGGATGATCCACGTGAAAAAAATCCCGGTATCCACCGTGATTTGAACCCGCGACCTTCAGCACCCGAGGCGAACACCTTACCTCGAAACCACTATATGCGTCTGACCTGGTCTCGGAAAATCTTTCGTTAACTCACGTCTTTTTTAAAACATCGTTTTCTAGTTCTTTACTGTTGTCTTCGACACACTTTTGTATTCTCTGCCTACATTCTGCGATGAATGTCAACTGGTCGACATCCTTCAGCTGTTAGAAACCGAATCACCGTTCACTGATCAACTCTGGACAGATTCCGTACCATACCCGCCATGTTTTCAACGGTCTGATGAGGAAACTTAGAGTCGGAGGATATTTTTCAAGCTTGACGGTTGGTATGTGCTGTTTACACAAGAAGTGGCGTCCTCATGCGCATCGTACGAATGTTCACTTGTTGCAGTTAAGTCCGGTTTCATTTGAACCCGCCTCGTGCATTCTTGACTAATTACATTGGCCGTTCAGTTATTATTTTTAAAATGGTATTTTGCATTTGATTATGGGCGTGAGCAGAAGAGTCAAGTGATCAGCAAAAGCCATAGCATCAAGTCTTAAGGTCAAAAGCCATGGATTCTATTTTCCTATGTAAAAGTCGTATCTTCATAATCCTATCAATAGCCAGCTTAAAAACAAATGGGGATCGGAGACCCTGGTAGTATCCTGGTCTTAGTCTTATTCGACCTGTACTTCTACAAGGGGAATCCCAGCACTGGCGTTAACTAGATGTAACCGGAAGGAGGATTTTAAAAATCTGGCTAGGCTCGAGCAGCTTATTACTCCGCTGCGTCGGGACAAGTGCTGCGGAGAATGGTTAATCGATGTGCGAGTCCATCTTAATAGACTCAAACACTTGAGCAAAGTAGACCCGTATCCTGTTAGGTGCCATCTGTGGTACTATTAACAAACCACCTAACCATGACCGGTGTTATGCCATGTCACACTGTCGCCTCTTACGACATGATATCTGTGGGGCAATCGTGCTATTCTTGTCCTTTTAATACACAAAAACTCCTAGCGGACCACTCGGTACACCAGTTCTTATCTAATAAAATAACGCTGCAATGTATAGAACTTGACACTACATATTTTCGTTCGTTTTCCTGTTAGGCAGCTTCAGGAGCACTCCGTAGTTCAGTTCCAAAGCAATTTTCAGAATGATTCCCTGGTTGGTTGCAATGACTTGTCAACATGCTAGGTTCTGTGCCTTGATAGTAGACTTCAACGGATTGTTATTAGTTAGTCCACCCCTTTATACTGCTCTTCATTTTATAGCGCCTTCTTCGTCTTGTCAGTCTACCTTCAACCTTTCCCTCCAGCATTGTTTTCAGCAGTGCATCATGCCTCTTTATATGATTATGTCTACGATACTTAATTTGCCTAATTTGTGTGTCATTCGGTATTTCCTTCCCCATTCTAATCTCGCTAGGACTTTTTTTTTCTTTTCACGAAGTGCGACCCATTTGTATGTATGTCTACATTTCAAGGACCTCTATTTTGTCATCCAACTGGTTTCCCATTGTTCCTTTTTCCGCACCTTTAAGTAATAATAATAATGTTCACCTAGGCATCTAGGACCCGTTGCGTCGATCGATCCCTACCATGTCTAACTGCTGCGGCTTGTAGCCAAACCTCGTTCAATGCCGAAGGAAAGACTGCTATCTGTCGGAGCCATGTAGAACGGGGACAGCCACTTCCACGCCCCCGGCCAACCGGTGAGAGTCCGTTGTTAAACATAGCAGACTTAGATATTATCTGGTGAGCCGGTACTTCCTGGTCCAGTCGAAACATGTGACCAATCAGAGTGTCCGAGATGGAGGGAAGATTCGTCTTTACAGACATCTCGACATTACGGACGAGATCAAGCCACCGGATACCGAGGATGCGTCGCTAGTTGCGCATATGAAAAGCATCGAGTCTTGAAATGTCCTGTTTCAGCAGGGTCAACGTTTCTAAACCATACAGGTGGGCAGAAATCACACACGTCTGATAAAGACGAATTTTGGATCCGAGAGAGAGTATGCCATTATTCCACACCCGGCGAAGGTCGTTCATAGAGGAAGCAGCAAGCCCGATCCGCCGTAACAAGTCAGGGGCACTGCGTCCATCGGATGAAAAAGAACTTCCCAGGTATTTAAATTCATTGGTACACTATCGCGTGACCATGGCCGACAATGCTGTGTGGACCAGTGTCAGAGCAAAGGTTCTGAATTTCCGTCTTGGCCCAGGATATTGATAGACCCAAGTTTGATGTTTCGGGACCCAGTTTCTCGAGAGACTGTTGCAGAGCCGCATTGTCTGGACCAACTAGGACTATGTCATCAGCGTATGCGAGGTCTGTGGTGCGCGTTTGGTCCATGACAATGAAAAATGGTTCGCTTTATCAATAATAGTCATTTACGCTCCCCACGAACGAAGCAGCCCAGCCACAGATTAATAATGACTTCTATAATTATCTGGAAAATGCCTCTGCGACTGTTCCTCGGCATGATGAATTTATTATAATGTGGTATTTCAACGCTGTTTCGGGTAAAGTCCGTTTGGCTGCGGAACCGCGAATGACAACTCTTACAGGTTCCTGTCATTCTGTGCCACGTTTGGCCTTGCGATCACTAGTTCCTGGTTCCGTCATTTGGATATTCACCTTTAAGTAATGATGAATATTTATAAAACATGAGGACTCATTTGTAATTTCTTTTGGCAGGTCATCAGGTGGTTTAAAAAAATCGTTTGTTGCTCCACAGCCGCATCATGTCTTATCATCCCCTTACCCTCATTTCTGAAAGTTCGTAGGTACATGAGTAGATCAAATAAGGAACGAGAACAATATTAGAATGATAGATAAGGAAATGGACCTTGGTATTATAATAGAGCATTCAGGTAAAGCCAGTGAGCAAGTCCAGGTAGCAGTGAATATGGCAAATGCAATGTTGGGTATGATAAAAAGAAATATTAAACATAGGAGCAAGGAAGTGATTGTCAAACTATATAAAGCATTGGTTAGACCTAGATTTTAGTACTGTGTACAGATGTGGAGCTCTTATAAAGGAGATATAAACATGCTGGAAAGGATACAAAGAAGAGAGACAAAACTGATAGTGGGATTTCAGAATTACAGTTATGAGGAAAGACCCAGAAAAACCGGTTACAGTGTCTAGAAAAGAGAATAATTCGAGGTGACTAAATATAGGTATATAAGATAATCACAGGGAAAGTTAAATTAGACTATAACAAGTTTTTCAAAATGCAACCACCAACAAGAACAAGAGAGCACACTACAAATTAACTAAAGAAAGGTCCAGATTAGATAGAAAATATTTTGTTTAGTCAGAGAGTGGTGAATGCTTAGAATACATTGCCCCAGGAGATAGTGGAGGCAGGGACAGTTAATGCATTTACGAATAGATTGGATGCGCATAGTTTTTAGAGCAGGGTTTTTTTTTTTCGGAACTGCAGTGTAAGCAAATGTAACTAGTTGTATACAGACTGAGTCTTCTAAACCAATATAAGGACGTTAAGTTAAGATACAACTAACTGTCTACTTGTTACAGTATCTCCCAGTTTACTATGATATTCACTGTCAGGTCAGTTCAGGTAATCTCATAACCGGTGAGATCGTTGGGGCACTCATGAAGACACTCCCACAAACCCACTCCACTCCTTTCTGTCAGCGGCTGCTGTCTGTGCCTTATCTGGTCGGAGAATGATGTTTATATAAATATGCCTTAGTCAGTCGTTGCCCTTGTTTTCGCCGCTCACGTTTGGAGTCTCCATCTTGACTTCCCCTGCTTGCAGGCCAGCACAAAAAGCATGCCTCCAATCAGATCGGTTTGGGGCAATTTCCTGCCAGTTACTGGTGGTCATATCTAACGCTTTCAGGTCATGCGTGCAAACGTCTTTGTAGCGAAGGGCTGGTCTGCTCTGTCCGTGGTCAATATCTATAGGATTTCGTTTTAAATCCGCCCGTCTTCCATCCTGCACATGCGACCCTGCTACCTCACGCTGTGTGGTGGAGGATCATAACTAAGCAAGCGATCTTCGCACCGTACATTACATCATTGAATATATACCTTGCAAGTAAATAGCCTGAAACTAACGGAAAAGGTCCATGGAATCGCACCTCCGGATATTATAATACATGTCACATCTAAAGTTGAGAGACAGAAGCAGTCCTGTGGCCAGAGATACCCTCTTTTCGGACATTACACCAGAAAGAATACGAGTGACATCGATGAACAGTTTTCTGCTCACTAGACAGCCCCCAAAACAGAACCCAGAGAGAAACCACACAGAAAAGTGACGACAAAAGAAAGGTCAAGGTTGGATGAAGATTAGAAAAGAACTGGCACCAGGGCATAATTTGCCATACACTACCTGGAGATCTCTGCCCAGGTTAAGAACAGGTGTGTCCAGATGTGGGTCTAACCTAAAAAGTGGGGATATCCAGAAGATGAAAATTGCGAATGTGGGGCCGCCTAGGACCCGGAACACTTGATTATGTTGGAATCCTGTACAGTGGAAAACTTGATGGTGGCAAATGAAGAAGCAGTGATGGTGGCAAATGAAGAAGCAGTGATGGTGGCTGGTTATTAGACGAAGACTTCATGAAGTTGCCGGACACGGAAAGTAAGTAAGCAATAGCCTAAATTATATCTACCTGATCTAAAATGTCTCAATATGTACCGACACGTAACTTGTCTTTCCGCTGTAAACCTTATGACATTTTATAACAATAATTCTTTCCATTCTGCAGTGGGGCAACAACCCGTATGTCTACGCAGTGTGGTCAACACTTTGCTACGTCTACATTTTTGCCATGGTAATCTATACTGCTTTGAGAAGCGAGTACGGGATCAAGATAATCATTTGGTTGACCTACTGGTGCTTCTACTCTGTGGCACTGCGTTTTGCCATCACTGCGTCCAATTGCTGGATTTACATCTACGAGAAAAAAGGCAGAAAAACAAACACACCTGTCCATAAACAGGAGAACGATACTTCACAGAACGTTCCCCGGGAACTCAAAGGCGATGAAGTGAACCCTGGTTTTAATAACACTTCTGGCAGTGAAAGAAAGTCAGCCGAAGAGCACCATGTCATAAATGGTGTTGAGGAACAGCCTGAACGAGATGGGATAGATGCACTTACAAGGGAAAACGGACAAAATCAGTCAGGCTTAACCACTCTGCCATTAAAAGTTACATGTCAGTGGTTCTTACAGAATATATCCAACTGCGTGACCATTCTCGTCACGGTCCTGTACTGGTTTCTTGTGTATACAGGTCAGTTTTTTCCCCTAAACATTAGAATACACATGAGATGTCACAATGATACTTCTTAAGCATTCACGTATTATTTCTTAAACGTGTGTATGTCTGTCTATTTGATAAAAGAGTCGATCGAGTTGAACGGGCTGGACGAGAAAGGACGGTTTGAAGGGACAAGTGATGAGCAGTTTTACTAGGAAACTGCCTAATCTAGACGTTTGGCTACCTTACTTATTGTGTCTGCCTTGTTTGACGGCTGGCCACAAAATAGATTGCTTGATGTCATTAACGACTGAGTAAAAGTATAATTTAGTTATTGAAATCGCATCTCATGCTTTTCATAAAAATAAATCTGTGAGTATTGTTGCCTTTGTAAAATTCCAGGGCTTTTTGGAAATACTGCATTGTATGTTTACTGCAGACTAATAATTAATATTCATATTTAATATTACTAGTATTCAAATGAAAACGGACCTAACTGCACATACGTACGATGCGCATGATGGCGTCACTTCTGATGTAAACAGCACATACCAACCGTCAAGTTTGCAAAATGTCTTTTATCCTTTGACTCAGTTTCCTCAGCAGACCGTTGAAAACGTGTGATATGGTTGGTATGTGCTGTTTACACCAGAAGTGACGTCATCACGCGAATCGTACATATGCACACTTGGTGCAGTTAGGTCCGGTTTCATTTGAACACATCTCGTGTGTATATATTTAAGTTAGTTGCGCAAGTTATGATAGCGACACCATAGAACAGTTTTGTCTTGATGATGTACAGTAACGTGCGCTGCATTTGGATTATAGCGAGGAAGAGGCTCCGTTGGTCATAAACCTCATTCTCTGGTGCCGAACTACTTGGGCCAGTGGCAAGACATAAATCAAGACGACTGGAGGTAATTTTGAAACCTTTGAGATCAGGAGTCGTTTGAAACCTTTATATATTTATCATTATAGATATTAACTATTTCCACGCGAAACTGTTTTCTACACTCTAGTATGGTCTTTAACTTGGAGGTATGTCTTGTTACGATATGGCCAAAAATGACTTAATGGTCAAACTGTCTAAGCAGGGGACGGCGTGGCCTAGTGGTTAAGTGGCACGGCTCACAACCAAAAGGTGCTGGGTTCGATCCCCATCACAGCACCGGCCGTTACCCCGGGGAAGCAAACCCTTAGAAAATGCAGGAGGAAGCAGACCCTTACATAAAATGCATGCTGAAGTCGGATGCACTGGGCCGACAGGCGCAAAATAAAAAGCACAGTGTAACGCACACACGCCTTGGGGAATAGATAAATAAGGCGAACGCAAAAAAAACAAACAAAAAAAACAAACTGTCTAAGCCTGATTTCGGTCATTAATTCTCTTTTCACCCCCTAATTTTTTCAATACCTAGAAATTGTTTTCTTAAATTTCCAAGAAATCTGACCCAATCTTCTATATACCCACATTTCGAAGGCTTCAATACTCTTTTCCAACTTGTTATTCAGTGTCCAAATTACTGTGACATAATGTAGTGACGAGTATACATAACACCTGACAATTTTCATTTTCAATTTATGGTTTATGTTTGAATGTCGGGGGTTGCGGCAAACCGTTCTGCGGAGAGAGCCCGACCATATGGGGAGACCAGCGACGATGAAGCCGAGCCCTCGCCTTTAATGTCAAGTATTACAAATATATAATTTGTGATATATAATAATATAGGGGCACGTGGTCTGACCATGGAGATCTTTGCAGTGACTAAGGCAATGGTTTGGTTGGAGATACAAATCTTTGCCCACGCATGATTTTTCAGCGACTCTTTGAGCATGCTCAGGAAGATTGAGATGGGCTGGGGTCAAAGACTGTGGCTTGAGTCTATGAGCATGCTCAGGAGATGGGCTGGGGTCAAAGACTGTGGCTTGAGTCTATGAGCATGCTCAGGAGGAGATGGGCTGGGGTCAAAGACTGTGGCTTGTGTCCATGAGCATGCTCAGGAGATGGGCTGGGGTCAAAGACTGTGGCTAGAGTCTATGAGCATGCTCACTAAGATTGAAATGGGCTGGGGTCAAAGATTGTGACTTGTGTCTATGAGCATGCTCAGGAGATGGGCTGGGGTCAAAAACTGTGGCTTGAGTCTATGGGCATGCTCAGGAAGATTGAGATGGGATGGGGTCAAAAACTGTGGCTAGAGTCTATGAGCATGCTCACTAAGATTGAGATGGGCTGGTGTCAAAACCTGTGGCTAGAGTCTATGAGCATGCTCACTACAATTGAGATGGCCTGGGGTCAAAGACTGTGGCTTGTGTCCACGAGCATGCTCAGGAGATGGGCTGGGGTCAAAGACTGTGGCTAGAGTCTATGAGCATGCTCAGGAAGATTGAGATGGGCTGGGGTCAAAAACTGTGGCTTGAGTCTATGAGCATGCTCAGGAAGATTGAGATGGCTGGGGTCAAAGACTGTGGCTTGAGTCTATGAGCATGCTCAGGAGAAGGGCTGGGGTCAAAAACTGTGGCTTGAGTCTATGAGCATGCTCACTAAGATTGAGATGGGCTGGGGTCAAAAACTGTGGCTTGAGTCTATGAGCATGCTCAGGAGAAGGGCTGGGGTCAAAAACTGTGGCTTGTGTCCATGAGCATGCTCAGGAGATGGGCTGGGGTCAAAAACTGTGGTTGAGTCTATGAGCATGCTCAGGAAGATTGAGATGGGCTGGGGTCAAAGATTGTGGCTTGAGTCTATGAGCATGCTCAGGAGATGGGCTGGGGTCAAAAACTGTGGTTGAGTCTATGAGCATGCTCAGGAAGATTGAGATGGGCTGGGGTCAAAGATTGTGGCTTGAGTCTATGAGCATGCTCAGGAGATGGGCTGGGGTCAAAGATTGTAGCTTTAGTCTATGAGCATGCTCAGGAGATGGGCTGGGGTTAAAGATTGTGGCTTGAGTCTATGAGCATGCTCAGGAGATGGGCTGTGGTCAAAGATTGTGGCTTGACTCTATGAGCATGCTCACTAAGATTGAGATGGGCTGGGGTCAAAAACTGTGGTTTGAGTCTATGAGCATGCTCAGGAGAAGGGCTGGGGTCAAAAACTGTGGCTTGAGTCTATGAGCATGCTCACTAAGATTGAGATGGGCTGGGGTCAAAAACTGTGGCTTGAGTCTATGAGCATGCTCAGGAGAAGGGATGGGGTCAAAAACTGTGGCTTGTGTCCATGAGCATGCTCAGGAGATGGGCTGGGGTCAAAAACTGTGGCTAGAGTCTATGAGCATGCTCAGGACGATTGAGATGGGCTGGGGTCAAAGATTGTGGCTTGAGTCTATGAGCATGCTCAGGAGATGGGCTGGGGTTAAAGATTGTGGCTTGAGTCTATGAGCATGCTCAGGAGATGGGCTGGGGTCAAAGATTGTGGCTTGAGTCTATGAGCATGCTCACTAAGATTGAGATAGGCTGGGGTCAAAAACTGTGGCTAGAGTCTATGAGCATGCTCACTAAGATTGAGATGGGCTGGGGTAAAAAACTGGCTAGAGTCTATGAGCATGGTCACTAAGATTGAGATGGGCTGGGGTCAAAAACTGTGGCTAGAGTCTATAAGCATGCTCAGGAGATGGGCTGGGGTCAAAGACTGTGGCTAGAGTCTATGAGCATGCTCAGGAAGATTGAGATGGGCTGGGGTCAAAAACTGTGGTTTGAGTCTATGAGCATGCTCAGGAGAAGATCTGGGGTCAAAAACTGTGGCTTGAGTCTAAGAGCATGCTCAGGAAGATTGAGATGGCTGGGGTCAAAGATTGTGGCTTGAGTCTATGAGCATGCTAAGGAAGATTGAGATGGGATCAAAGACTGTGGCTTATGTCTATGAGCATGCTCAGGAAGATTGAGATGGGCTGGGGTCAAAGATTGTGGCTTGAGTCTATGAGCATGTTCAGGAAGATTAAGATGGGCTGGGATCGAAGACTGTGGCTTGTGTCTATGAGCATGCTCAGGAGATGGGCTGGAATCGAAGACTGTGGCTTGAGTCTATAAGCATGTTAAAGGAAGATTGAGATGGGTTAGAGTTGAAGACTGTGGCTTGAGTCTATGAGCATGCTCAAGAAGATTGAGATGGACTGGGGTTGAAGACTGTGGCTTGAGTCTCTGACAAGAACAATACTGACAAGACTATGGTCCATTTTCGTGCCAGTTCACGCAGACGTAAAGAGAAACGAATGAGCTGACATGCTTACAGGTAGTGCTACTGTGGGAAGGGGATGAGCAACGGGCCGGGCTGATATTCTGGACGTCCTTAGGGAGGCAGGACGGTTAAATGATTCGAGTAATTATGCCGAGTCTGGAACTTTGACCAGACTGCAAGAAAGTCAGATCACAAGAGGGAGAACCAGACAAGAACGCTACACTTGAAGCCAAAGGAGACTAGTAAACCAACACAGAACTGGCGTTGTGAGCCGACATGCGCTGGGAGATATACCTGAAGAAGAGAGCTAAGCACCTGTGAACTTGTTCGATGTGCAGTGAGGCTGATCTGTCGACTAACTAACTGACAAATATATCTCTGGTATTAATTCCTTCTTATTTTTGTTTGTGCAGGAGAACCTCAGGACTACTCAAGCATCACTACCCATGTACTCACTTCTTTGCTGGTGACCGCAGACATCATGGTCAGTCGTGCACCAATTCGAATTCAACATTTCCACATACCTTTATCATACCTTGCCATCTATATTTGTTTTACCTTGGTCTACTGGGCAGCTGGGGGCACCAACCATAATGAGAAGCCTTTTATCTATAACATTTTAGATTATTCCAAACGTCCAGGCGTTGCAGCCTTGGCCATTTGTTTGACTGCTATAATCGGAATATTGATGATACAGATATACTTATATTTTCTTCACCGTGTGAGAAATGCCTTGTTCTCTTGTAGGAGGGTGGGTGGGTTTTCACTATATGTAAAATAGTCAGTACCGTATCGTTAGAATAGACAGAGCTATCCCAAAAGTTTTGTGAAGAATTAGAGAAGACATCCTTTTGCATAAAACAGATGTGATATAATTAGAAATTGTAATGGTCATTTTTACGTAGTGACATATTAGGAAACGCCAAGTGGCAAAGCTGATTATGTCCAGCCTAGGAATCAGGTCAACATGTAGCTAGGAGACGGCCATTAGCGCGCTTTTTTTTTTCAAAGCCCAAAACTACAAATTAGGCCAGCTTATCCGGACAGGAACTCTATTTTTAGGTGAACGATTATGTCCCTTTATGTTCATGACTCGACTTACCCTAAAATTATCATCACGCTTCGCTACAGGAAATATCAAGTTGGTTTTTGTTAAATGTCACAATTTTAAAAATATCTTTGTTCAAATAATTTTTGTTGCACCGTACCACATTTTTATAGCCGGACTGCTTTAGTTTTAATCCCATCCACTTTTGGCAAACTTCGTGTGTAGTTAATTCTGCCTAGGCTTTGCATGTGTCTATGCTTGGTAAAAGGCAGCAAGTGCTTTGGAGAAAGAGTTGTCCTTTTCATAGTCGAACTGCCTTCCAATCTAACGAGTCTCAAATACCCAAAGTTTTGTCTTCAGTGTTTTAGATTATTGCATTGCAGAACTGGCTATTTGTTTTATGACCATTGTTCTATTTACTGCCAACACATTGCATTTTCCGTACTTTGCGAAAAAAAAAAAAAGTTTGGTGATGGTCCGCATGCGACGGCAATCACCATTGACAGCAACCATTCTCGACACTACCTAGGACTTCATCTACCTTGGCAGGAGACCTCTGACGCATTTAGCTGTACCGACGTAGTCCGAAGGATCGGTATGGCTGTCTTATCTATGTACTCCTTGCACAGAGTCTTGGTCCTAGCGGAAGTTCTCCCTGGAAACTAAGCTATGCCGTTACAAATCCTGTGTCATTCCAATCATTCTATATGACTTTGAAACTTAGAGGATCTTGAAGCCTTCGATATGCGCAGACAGGGGCGCGTCCTTGGAATTCACTAGAATTATCGGGTTACGAACATTGAGGTTGTCCAACAAACACATCTCGAGAGTTTTGTTTCTATGATTGACCGTCATCACTTCTTTATCTTTGGTCATGTCGCTCACCTCTCCCAGCCCGCCAGCCCCTGCACATGGCTGTCCAAATCAAGGGTAAAAGACCTAAATTGTAGTGCCCACGCATCACATGGCTGCGACAGATCGCTCAATCCTGATCAGAAATAATACGCCTCATGGACCTCGGTCATCAATCGTTGTAACAGATGATCGACACGGATGACACTAAACTATGCGGATGACACTAAACTATGCGGCAGGGTCTCATCTCACGCAGAGGTAGATCTACTGAGATCTGATTTAGATACGATTCAAAAATAGTCTTAGAGCTGGTAGATGGAGTTTAATGTAGAAAAATGTACAGTCATCCATATGCAAAGATAAAATAAGGAATATTTTTACAGGATGTGGGAGAACAAAATAAAGAAAATAGGAAAGGGACCTCGGTGTTATAATATAATAGATCATACAGGTAAGGTGCGGCAGCAAGTCCTGGTGACAGTGAAAAATACTAATGCAATTCTGGGTATGATAAAAACTAACATTTCACATAAGAGCATGGAAGTAATAGTCAAACTGTATAAAGCATTGGTGAGACCTAAATTGGAGTAATCTGTCCAGGCGTGAAGTCCTTATCGTAGAGGGGATATAACCATGCTAGAAAGGATACAAAGAGGAGCTACAAAACTGACCATGGGATTCCAGAATGACAGTTACTGAGAAAGACTCAGAAAAAGGGGCTTACACTGTCTAGACCAGAGTAGAATTCGAAGTGATTTAATTCAAGTTTATAAGAAAATCAAGGGAAAGGACAAATTAGACTATACCAAGTATTTCAAAGTAGAACGGCTACAAGAACAAGGGGGCACAGCTTCAAATTGTTTAAAGAAAGGTCCAGATTAGGATATATTTTTTTAGTCAGAGAGTGGTGAATGCTTGGAATGCATTGCCACATGATTTGGTGGAGGCATGGTCAGTTAATGCATTCAAAAATAAATTGGACACTCAGTTATTTTTAGTACGTGTATTGGCAAAGTGGAATAAACTTGTTTATTTCTAGTACTGGTATAGTGGAATAAACTGGTTTTATACAGACTCTGTAGAGCCATCTAAGCCAGTATAATGAAGTTAAGATGCGACGGTCTTGGTCACCCAGGCATATCATTATTACAGAAGAGTGTGGTTTTTAAATCTTTATATACAATTTTGTGGGAGCATCAAACATATTCATCATATCTGATTATTCTCTTTGTGCAAAATAGAAGCAAATGTTTAGGGTAACAAGTATGAATCCGCCAAAAGCACATGGTCCGAGTGATTAGACCATTTGTCTAGAGAGATACTCCAAGAAACATAAATTAACTAATATGTAACAATGTCTATGACAGACAATGTGGTATTTCCAAACAGTCTCAGAATCTTATACTTGCAGCAATCCTGACAGACACAGCTGTTGATGATGCTATGTAAGATATTAATAACTATTTTCTCATTGGCCACTGTAAGTAAGACGTTTGTCAGGACAGTCAAACTGTTCTAACCTTTTATACTATCAAATCAATCAATAAAAACTGTTTCAGAAATATGTGGAGCATAGGTTTTCATTAAATACATCCAGTCTATGTGGGTTAGCCAGTCCTGTGCTCAAATACCCATAATCATCTCATAGTTAGTGTTACTCTTCTTTGTTCCCATTTTGAACCAGATGTTCAGTGGTCTACGAGTTGTGGGCCTAGTTTACATTCCCAGCGTACTAGATCCGATGTACACCATCCTTTGTTTGGCAGACCGGGCTTGTCAGAAGCAAATGTTTAGGGTAACAAGTATGAATCAGTCAAAAGCACATGGTCCGAGTGATTAGACCATTTGTCTCTGGTGGCAAAGGAACGAAATTCAATTTCTGATCTAGATACGTTCAAGTCTACCCAACAGTACTTGGGTATATATACTTGGTGCGGATCAAACATTGGTTGTCAATAATCGTTCTACAGTGTATACAGTAAATGATTTCTGCATTAAGTGTAAATTTAGTCTCATAGTGGCTGCAGACAATAGGGATAAGTGACTTGGATTTTGTGAGGTGAGTGTAATGGTAGTCCCATAAATGGTACTGCCAATCGGGATAAAATATTATAAATTAATGTGAATGAGGTCTAAGCTTTTTATGAGCGGACACATGTAAAGGTGATCACACAGTAGATACCCCTGATGTGTATAAAGGGTTAGACTCAATTTAGTGAGGTGATCTCATCAAACAATCCATTAAGACGGAATGGAGAGACCAGCACAAATAATACAAGCCAGAAAATGACAGCATAGACAAACTTTGTAGCTTTTGGCAGACAAAGATCTTCAGACTCAGAATGGAGGATCAAGATGCTGCAGTGGTCAGCGACCCATAGCTGGCTGCTAGCATCAGGGCCAGCGAATCATAGCTGCCAAGACCCTTCTACACCTCCACGTGGTGATCCTGGATAACAGGCTGCAGCAGGGCAGACTGGCTAAGTAGAAGGGATCGAAGAGGGAATGCTAACCCGGTACTAAAAAAATGCTTGCTGAAGTCGGATGTGTTGGACCGAAAGGTGCAAATATCGCAGCCAAGCTGTAAACTACGACACAACGCATTCCATTCTCTGGACTACATTCTGCTACTTAAGCCCTTTCAGGGTTTGGTATGGGAAGATTGAGAACGAACAAAGAAGAAGAAGAATGGGACATTGCAGACTCACAGCCAACCTCTACAGAATGGGTCTTAGAGACACCACCACAGGCGATTGAGGAGCACCAAAGCAAATGCCAGAACATATCCTACAGAACTTTCCCACTTATGCAGACCAAAGAGATACAGTCTGGTCTGGAGAGCGACCATGCTCAAAATGCTGTGGGAGACCAGTGAAGACCTGAAATGCAGTTTCTTTTGTGGATCTCAATGGGCTAGAAGCATTTCATCAGAAGTGAGGTGATGTAAGATAAAGATTGTCTTATCACAGATACTCTCATTGAGGATGTAGTTTGCAGAGGTGGTAAATTAGTGAGGTGACCAGAGATAAAGATAGTCTTATCACAGATACTCTCATTGAGGATGTAGTTTGCAGAGGTGGTAAATTAGTGAGGTGACCAGAGATAAAGATAGTCTTATCACAGATACTCTCATTGAGGATGTAGTTTGCAGAGGTGGCAAATTAGTGAGGTGACCAGAGATAAAGATAGTCTTATCACAGATACTCTCATTGAGGATGTAGTTTGCAGAGGTGGCAAATTAGTGAGGTGACCAGAGATAAAAATAGTCTTATCACAGATACTCTCATTGAGGATGTAGTTTGCAGAGGTGGCAAATTAGTGAGGTGACCAGAGATAAAGATAGTCTTATCACAGATACTCTCATTGAGGATGTAGTTTGCAGAGGTGGCAAATTAGTGAGGTGACCAGAGATAAAGATAGTCTTATCACAGATACTGTCATTGAGGATGTAGTTTGCAGAGGTGGCAAATTAGTGGTGACCAGAGATAAAGATAGTCTTATCACAGATACTCTCATTGAGGATGTAGTTTGCAGAGGTGGCAAATTAGTGAGGTGACCAGAGATAAAGATAGTCTTATCACAGATACTCTCATTGAGGATGTAGTTTGCAGAGGTGGTAAATTAGTGAGGTGACCAGAGATAAAGATAGTCTTATCACAGATACTCTCATTGAGGATGAAGTGTTTAAGGTCTGACAATTTAGTGAGGTGACCAGAGATAAAGATAGTTTTATCACAGATACTACTGATGGAGATTCAATGTTACACATTTAGTGTACGAGGTCAAAGTTTTAAGTTCTTGAGATGACCAAATGTGCCCTATTTAAAACTAAACAGACTAGAGTGTGATCCTGTTAGATAAAATGCCCTGCCAGTTTAGTAAACAGACTTTCTACCATTGCGTTATATACCTTGTTTCGATTGAACTAAAATACACTCATTATATCTTATCTTCAAATCGGATTTTACAAAATATATTACATTTAAAAAAATTACTTTTACATTTATTTGTTTAATATGTGTTTCAGATCTGATCTCTCTGATTCTGGTTGCATGACTAAACAAGTTGATATGTAGCAAAATAATTATGTTTGTAAAATTCTAACCTGCTTTGAACAACAATTTTTTAAATAGTGAAAGGTTGGTTCGCTGTAAAATATTATTATCTGAAGGAATATGATATTTTTCTTAGTCTAAACCACACCTTTCTTCTGCCCTGCTGGTTCATCTCACTAACAGCTGGTTGGTTTGATGTCGAACTTTTGCAGTAATGCACAGATTGCAAAGATTTGAAACCAAAAGCAGGTCCAGCAGAAAAGGGCGTCTGAGAGGATAGAGCAGGAGTGTGTACAACCAGTGAGTTATAGGAACCATTTGTATCTACACTCTTCACCATTTACTTATAGGGACTGAGCACCTATGGATCTGTCAAGAGTGCAATCATGTAGATTCTTAACAGAACAGATGTAATTAACTAATGTGGTTAATCTGACCTAAAAACATTCCTATGATGACACCGAAGAAGATTCCACCAAAAATATGTAAGGATATTGTCCCTTACTTTACCTTTTCTCCACAGGGAGAGGAGACTAATGTCTGAGGTCAGGCAAAAACATACTGATCAGATATCAGATAATATTAGTCATGGGCAGGAGAGATATACTGACCGAGGCCTCCACACCACTTCCACACAGTTCTCCCTGGAAACAGGCTATTCATGACAGTTTTTCTAATGAGGTGAGGGAGAGACGTGATCCCCATAGTAGTAGCAACATGCAGATGAAGCCAAGGATAGCACAACAACCCTAGTCCACCTTCATCAGAACGCTCAGGATTTAAGGAAATTTACTGCAACCCGCCACCTAATGCCCTTTTCAGAGTGCACAAAACAGTAAAGTTTTTCATTGTTAGCATTCAACAACAACCATTTGTCCACCTTAAAGTCTTCATGCCATCATCATTATGAGTCACTTTTCAATACTTCTTCTTCTGTGTTCGTTCTCAATCTCCCGCTAATAAGCCCTGAACAGGGTTTTGCAAGTAGCAGGATGTAGTCCGGAGAATGAAATGCGCTGTGTCGCTAGTTTACAGCTTGACTGCGATATTTGCACCTTTCGGTTCGACACATCCGTCTTCGGCGGGTCTTAATACTTAAAAATGTAACTGTTTACTATCAATGGTCTATACTTACATAAGTAATCTCTTCTCTTCTACCCTGGGTGTGGGGAAGGAAGACTAATGTCTGGTCTGGCAAAATATACTGATCAGACATGTTAGTCAGATTCAGACAGACAAGACCCGCACCTTGGCTTTCTCGTGCCCCTTCTTGGAAACGGGCTGTTTTCATGGCAGCCTGCATAACAAATTGAGGGATCAACGTGGTCCTTGTAATAATGAGCGACACGCAGATGAAGCCAAGCATAACACAACCCCCCTGGAGGACCCTGGTCCACTTTCATCAGATGTGTACAAACAAATGACTCAACGAAATCAACATATCACCAGTTCAATCCAATAATCTTAACATACTCATGTACTTTTAGTCCCTGATGAAGGCCTCTTAGTCATAAGGTAAACCGACACATGTACCTTATAACTGACTTACATTTTTTAATGTTAATATTTTTTCATACAACCAGAGCAATGGAAAAATTCTCATTCTAAAGTTAAATCTTTACATTTGCACCCCTACACAGACGTAATACAAGAGACAAGCATAATAATGTACGTTTTCCTGTCTAGAAGTTCTCCAGAAATCTCAAATATTTTCTCATCAACGGCTGTTCTCTCATAATGCCAAATCATAACTTACTTTCTCTTCCTCTACTGCTTACATACTTCTGATCTTTTCAATGTTCATATACATTTTCAACAATAATATAAACAATTTTAATAAAGTACTAAGTCCAAATGTAGCTGCTGTCAAGACACTTTGCCATGGATGTCTAGTTTGTAAATTGTTATTCGTCCAAAAAAGTCTGTACTGTTGTCAAAAACAAGCTTTAAGGTGGACAGCGAAACGAGCTCAGGGAGTCTAAATATCTGAAAAGAAGAACAAAAATTAATTAGGATAATGGGTCATATTCTATTTGTGGAAACAAGACAATATTTGAATGCAAAATTATACGCAGAAATGTAATTGCAATATTTAATATGAATTTTAAAAAATAAATATGAGATAGATATATATATACACACACACACACAAATATTAGAATATATTTTTTTTTAAACTGCTAATGTATACATACATTTGAATATATAATGTTACTACCGCTGGAAATGAAGTAGAGTATTTATCTAAATCAGTTTATGAGGGGTAAGCTTTTGTGAGTTTGGGTGATACTAGATCTTTCCATCGCTGCCTTGCCTTTCCTAACTCTAACAGTCAGGTTTGCATCTACAACTTGACGGATTGCGCATGCGCACACACCAGCCCCTTTCCCTCATTATCATCTGGTTGTTCAGTCCTGAGACTGGTTGTAAGGTTTTCTGAGCATGTTTTTCCATTTGACTCTATCATCTGCAGCTCTCTTCATTTCAGAATAGGTTCGTATTTTAATGTACTTTAATATATACACACAAACAACAAACACAACCTTCGTAGGGCCAAAGCAAAAAATGAAACCAAAATGTTGTTAATAGATAAATAAATAAGTAGCTCAGCAGACTCAGTTGGTAACACTGCCAACTCTGGTAAATAACATTGAACCAGAGGCCCTTTTGTCATTTTCTTGTCTCCTATTTCATCAAGAATGGACAAAGTAAGAAAGGAAAGCAAGAGATAATAAGATGACCATGAGGATGTAATGGGCATAATTATTTAACACTAGGAAGTTCCTAATATGAATCTTAAAAAAAAATATCTGTAGATTGACCTAATGAAGACAGGGATTACTCTGGAAGTGTTTGAAAGACGTACTCAAGCTGGACAACTATAGCTATTATTATACATACTACCAACAAAAAACGAAAAGAAAAAGATAGATACTCCAAGAAACATAAATTAACTAATATGTAACAATGTCTATGACAGACAATGTGGTATTTCCAAACAGTCTCAGAATCGTATACTTGCAGCAATCCTGACACACACAGCTGTTGATGATGCTATGTAAAATATCAATAACTATTTTCTCATTGACCGCTGTAAGTAAGACGTTTTTCAGGACAGTCAAACTGTTCTAACCTTTTATAATACCAAATCAATCAATAAAAGCTGTTTCAGAAACATGTGGAGCATAGGTTTTCATCAAATACATACTAGCCAGTCCTATGCTCAACCACCCTTAGTCACCTCATAGTTAGTTACTCTTCTTTTTACTCCAATTTCGTGCCAGAGGTTCAGTAGTCTAAGGGTTGTGGGCCTGGTTTATATTCTCAGCGTACCAGATCCGATGTACGCCATGCTTTGTTTGGCAGACCGGGCTTGTCAGGAGTATCTTCATGGTATGACTGCTTCTTCTAGTTGACCCAGCTGTAAACAGGTACTTGACAAAATCAGGGGACAATTTTGATGCAGCAGCAGGGTTAATGTTTTGTCATTGGCACTTTCAGCAATGAAAAGAACTGAGCCCAGGTGCAATGAGTTGATTCTATGAACTATTTTCCATTTATACAAGATAAAAGTTCACTCAAGCTCGAAATATCTTTGAAGTTATTTGTCTGCATTATTACTTGACTTCTCTAATGTACAGGTAACACAAATAAATATCCATAAAATCAAACAAGCCATAAATAACTAAACAATGACCATACTAGTTCAACTTGTAATCTCACCTGCATCTGGTTAATGTCCTGAGGATAAAATGAATGAAACTTGACTAAATTTGTGCTGCCAGAGGAAGCCGACTCTAGCCAGCAGTTTTTCCCAACAAAACCTCCATGGAATTGAAGATGAATCTCTTTTATATTGACTTCCTGGTTGAACTCCAGTAAAATCCATTGTGGACTGCCCTAAAAAATTGAACACACAATAAAAGCAAATCAAACTGACAGTGAGGAACAAAGCCATATATGGCACCTACTGACATACTTAGTTGGTACTATCTACCCTTGATGTTCCAGAAAGAGTGCCAGACTAGACATCTGTCTTTTATAGACTGTCTTATATTTTCATTCCAGTAGACTCTGAATTATCATGGATCC
This sequence comes from Ariolimax columbianus, assembly GCA_036924085.1. Classification (NCBI taxonomy): domain Eukaryota; kingdom Metazoa; phylum Mollusca; class Gastropoda; order Stylommatophora; family Arionidae; genus Ariolimax; species Ariolimax columbianus. The sequence continues at coordinate 108,662,439 of JAVGWX010000001.1, read as the reverse complement.
TTGGCTCTTTCGCTTTCCATGACTGCTGTGGTAGCTATCTTCTTGAATTCTGCAGGCATGGCTAAACCAACAAAATTAAGATTGCTCCACATGAGTCTGCAAGGGGCTGGGTTTTGAGATCATGCCATATTGTTTGATTGTGGACCTTACCCTATCTCTTGTTACTTGGACCACTATTCTTAGATATCTCATTTCAGAGGTCTGGAGCTTGCTTTCCTGGGTTGTGGTCATTGCCTATAGTTCATATCTGTAAGTCAGACTGGTACATTGGTGGAGCAGTATACATCCATCTTTGTTTTGTTACCTATTTTCCTTCTACTGAGGAAACCTCTATTTATATCATGAAAAAAGTAAATTAAATAGTTTAGACAGATAACATCAGACAGCAGGACTTTAGATCTAAGACTAAGATGAAGATGGGCTGACTGTTAAAGAAACACTACGGAGGGATGAATTGCAAATAACAGTGTCTACATAGACAACACAAAAAGAAGATTGTTACATATCCTTCTCCCCCCCCCCCCCCAATATAACAACATAAGGGCACACCTCATAACTGTATAAAAGAAGGAATGATTTGCAAGTTAATTGTACATAATAAAACAAACTGCACCACTGAAAAGGGAAGAAAAATAGAAAATTAAAAAGGATAATTAAGAGGAAATTAAAGTCAATGCTTCAAGTGCTAGGCCAGCTGGTTTTCACAGAGTCTTGTCCCTAATGGTTAGGGCGTGACAAATTTTAGGGTGGTTCACCAGTCAGTCTAAAATTTCCCATCAGCATGGTCGGACTACAGACATACAATTTATATTAGCAAATTTAAACTAGGCACTCATTCACCTGTATTTCTAAATAAGAATGCATTCCAAACCAAAATATTTTGTTTTACTTATACAGTATTAGCCTATTTCTTCAGAATAAAAAAAGCAGTGCAATCAGAGGCATGGCGTTTGTGTCCTCGAACATGCCTGGTAGCTTTAGTATTGTAGTACCATTTATCGATGGCATTAGTATGTTTCAATTTGGGTAGTGGAGGTCCATTTAGATTCATCATCATACGCTAGCTAATGTACAATCTATTTGAACCGTAATATTATTAATAATCGTGCGAGAGTCGTTATGTAGTAACAATTAAAAACATAATTAACAATTAAAAATTTATATTTTCTTGTACTCGTCAATCAAAAGTTTTTACTTGCAACAGACAAGCGCTTTTGTCAAGCCCTGCTAATGGTGCTTACCAGTTCTGTGGTTAACCTCTTCCTCCTCCATCATGATATTAAAGTGTTCAGTATTTTCTACTATCATATTTTAATTTATATTGACCTGGTGAACAAAATGTTGTTCTTATCACATTATATTGCAGTTCTGTGGTTCTTTAACACTTCAATTAGAACATTTATGTCAGAAACTGACTCAATATTAATATACCCTTATAGTATGGCTTGGCTTGGTTCATTCTCAATTTCCCGCTGCCAAATCCTGACACGGGCCTAAGTAGCAGAATGTAATTCAGAGAACGGAATGCGCTGTCGTAGTTTACAGCTTGACTGCAGTATTTGCACCTTTTAGTCCAACACATCCGACTTCAGCAAGAATTTTTTGAGTACCGAGTTAGCATTCCCTCTTCGATCCCTTCTCCTTAGCCAGTCTGCTCTGTTGCAGCCTGTTATTCAGGATCACCGTGTGGAGGTGTAGAAGGGTCTTGGCCGCTCTGGTTCGCTGACCGCTGCTCAGCATCTTGATCCCCCCTTATAGTATGATTAGAATAAAATGTAAAAACAAATTATTAATAAAAATAAGTTTGCTTAGGCGTCTGAGGCTCATTGTATCGACTGACCACATCTGTGACCAACTGCTGCGCAACCTCTCCAAACCTCGTCCAGAGCAGAGGGAGAGGCTGCTATGTGCTGGAGCCAAACTATGCAGGTATGGCCTCTTCTACGCCTTCAGTTGTTCAGGGGAAGTCTTTTGGCGCTGAGGAATGACCTGTGAAGTATTTTGTGGGCAAAGATTTCAGCAAACAAAGAAACTCATCGGTGGTTCAGTGTTTCCGAGATTGGCCGAAGGCCTGTTTTAGGAGAGACCCCCACGTTGTGAATAGTCAAACCATCAAATGTTCAGGATACGCCACAGGTTGTGCATGTGGAAGATCTCTAGTCTCATGTTTAAGTACTGTCCAGGTTTCCAGCATGCAACTAAATATTATATTAACGAACTTAACTGAATGTCTACATCTGTGACATAGCAACAACAAAAACTGTATCACTTCCACAATAATCACAGCTGAAAACAATATTGCAGAATAATTATAATTAAACCTATCAGTGCTTCTCGTGAAATAGAAACAAGATGCAATCTTCTGGCCATACAAACACATACACATGTAATATTTCTCTCATACACACATTTAAAGACATTTTCACTAATTTTATAATAATAAGAAAGAAGGATATTTTGAAACAAGCAACTGTCACGATTAATGATTTTAACATGCAATAGTGATGAGCCTAAGTGGTCTGCCGGGATCTTTATGTGTGACAAGGACAAGAATGGCACCACTACCTCACAGAGAGCATGTAGTAAGAAGTGACTGTGTGACATGGCTTAACACCGACCATGGTTAGGTGGTTTGTTTAGAGCAGCATAGATGGCGCCTAACAGGCTTTGGGTCTACATTGCTCTAGTGTTTGAGTCTATTAAGATGGACTCGCACATCGGTTAACCATCCTCAATTAATCGATTGCCCCAACGCAACGGAGTATTAAGCTGCTCAAGCCTGGCCCGCTAAGCAGGAAACCCTTCTCCCGGCTACATCTAGATCATACCATGGCTGGAACCTGCACAGGTGCATCTGCCCCTGTTAAAGTAAAGGTCAACTACGACTAACATGCAATAGTTTACGACTTACTTGGTCAGAATTCCAGCACGTTTCCTCATCACCATCTAAAAGATTATTTTTACCAAACTGCTTAGTATCCTTATTTAACACCGAACTCACTCTGAAATATAATATAATATAATGTATGATACGTGTCTTAAGAAATTCTAGTTGAATAATGAATCAAGTTAACGAATCATTTAATAACCCATCATCATCACGAAGTTGTGGCTGTCATTGATTATTAGAAACTATATGTTTGTGGTTTCCTATTGCTTTTATATACGTTTTCTTCAGTTTTGCACATGTAGCTTTTGATATCTAAGTTTCTCAAAACATCGTGTAGCCTAGCGAGCTTGGTTTACAATCCCAACGTACCAAGCTCAAGTCACGTCATGTTCAGTTTGACAGACTGGGCATGTTGTGGGTTTTTTCATGGTATGATTACTTCCCCATCAACCCAACTGTAAATGGCTATCTGACAAAGTCAGGGGGAAAATTTGTGAGCTCTGCCAGAGCTATAGAGTTCATGCTCTGTCTGCACTTTCAGCAATGAAAGAGAATGAGCACATATGGGTGCACTAGGCACAATAAAGTTGGTTCTATAATCCATTTTCAAGCATCTCATCTGCTAAGCAGCAGGTGGTTTGAAGTCTGTTTACCTTCTCTTAGATGAGCTGCCAACCTGGCTAATGAGTGTCATCTACATGATAATGATCACCCAACGTCTTCCAACAGGTTTTATATAAAAGGACATACATTTTATGTCTGGTTCAAGACTTATTCCTACTGGAACAATTTGATATAACTTGAAAAAAATCAATATCAACCTAAAGTTAAGCCTCCTGGAAGATCCATGAATAATCAATACATTTTTGTAAACATAAAAAATATTTGTACTCATTGATAGAGAGATGAATCATAGACATGCCGTATCCACCTATTTTGTCTGTCTTGCTACTGGATTCAGATAAAAAAAAGCATGATAAAACACTACTCTTCCTCACTGAAATTCATGTGCATTATCTGGCTTATCATTCATATAATGGCAGAACTAAAATTAAGGAATGCGACTAGTTCTGGGTGACACTATAGATACCTTGATTATAATGATGTGGTACGTGCTAGGACGCCTGTTGGTGACATCCAGACATAAATTGGCAAAGGTCAAAGTCTACACGTGAGTTACTGCAGACAAGAGGCACACTTAGTATGCTGGTATTCAAATAGTCAGTTTATACCTGCTGCCACGCAGCCAAAGGCCACCCGTAGTGTGTTCTCTATTTTGCAATATTTACTTCCAGCGCCTTAATAGGCCTGTGGGAAGGTAGATTATGTATTGGGTAGGAATTTCATTACTAATTTTGCGCGGAGAGAGGCTAACAGCCTATTTCTATTGATGTTCAACTGCAAGAGGAATTCATTGTATAATAACACTTCTAACATCAATGGAACAAGAATCAAATGAGGAATATCATGGATGGCACAGACACATAGCGATTGGACAGGTGACTACAGTTGATGTGATAGTCAAGGGAGAAGAATCAGTCCATACTGGTGACAGATTACCACAGTCATCATAACCCTAGGCAGGGTTTGCAGAGAGGGATAACAGGAAATCACAGCTCAAAGTTAAATAGCTGATGGACACTAACACTCAGGAGAATGATACTGTCATATATCATTACTAGTTAGTGGGAAATCAGGTCGGGGCATCTCTGCTAGAGTGAGAGGTCAGTTTGTTGATGTGTGAAGTGGGACATGCAAATCAACAACCCCCAGTATGAGCATGGGGATTGTCTGTGATCTCAGATCTGGGATGGGTATCTGAGACTACAAGGGTAGTCCTCATGTCAGACTTTCAATCCTTTCTCCAGAAGGTACAGAAAGCCTAGGTAAGGAATTAGTGATTAGCGGCTGTAGATGACTTCAACCTCCAGGGACTGGTGTGAATCTACTGTCCTGGTCATGCTGGGGTTCCGGGTAATGAAAGAGTTGATATATTGGCCACACAAGCACCCATCATGGCCACTCTGGACATGGCCATGGGTGACATTTTTAAGTCTATTAATGACCACCTGTTAGGTGATAACACTGTAATATAGATGAATCAGCAATACTCGAGTATTAACAACGAGACCATATTCCAATAATTTCCGTGCAGAAGCAGAGGCACTGAAGGCCGCAGCTCAGCTTGTAATCCAAGATAAAGATATCCACCAAGAAAACTTAGTATTCCTGACTGATGCCGCGTCAGTATTAGCAGCGCTAAAACAACACAAAGATGAAGATCTCGAACAATGTATGTTCTCCCTGACACAGCTCTCAGCAGAACACCCAAGGTTGGTCATATAGTGGATCCCATCTCACTGCAATATTGAAGGCAATGAAGCTGCAGACAAACTAGCAAAGAGTGGAGGAGCATCCCCACAAACAGACCTGAGTATCACATATAATGAGGCCAAGACCATAATTAAAGCCAACTTCAGGGTAAAATGGGCTGATCAACACCCCGACTTCTGAAAAGAAGACAGCTACTCTTACTTAACTAGAGAAGAGCAAGTCATCATCTTCAGCATGAAAACTGGGCATAACTCAAGGGTCATCTTTACAACAAAATAAGGATTGGGACAGATGACAGGCGCCCATGTGGGGAGAATATAATGACTGTGGAACACATCCTGCAAAGCTGCACGCTCACGCAGGAAAAGAGAGAACAGTACTGGCCTCGTGAGACAGATATGAGACAAAAGCTGTATGGAGATGAAACAGCCTTACAAACAACGGTGTCCTTTGTAAGAGAAACCGGAACCTTGATCTGAGGATGAACAAAGAAGAAATCAGCAATACACAGACTGCATAAATTTTTTAATTAAATGAGGATGGCGCACACAGAAGGATGAAGCAGGGGTGTGTACAACGAATGAGCTACAGGAATCATCATTTTCCACACCTGTGACTGAGAGAGACTGAGCTCCTATGTGTGTGAACACATAAGAATAACAACAGTCATGGTTTGTGAACGATAAATTACAAGTAAGCAAGATTTAGATTGTGTGCTTTTGCTTGTTACAATACATTCCTGTTAAATTGCAACTTAACATAGTTAAATACTATACTATGCACGTTTGTCCCATCTTTGACCGAAACGCCAATGTTTGGACTCTGTGTTATCAATGTAATTGCAAACAATCACCTTCCAGGAAAAGAAAACCCTTATCCAAGACATAAGTAAAGTCAACCAAATGAAAGACAACTACTATCAATGCCTTGATCGAGCAGTGCAAGTGATCCTGTTCTGCATGTAGTAAAGTATACCCATAGCATTACTTCCGTAGGCATGTGAGATGTTAGCGACCTCACATTTCAAAGGCTCGGCTATAGGAGGGTGGTAGCCATCTCCTCTCCATCGCCACTTTTACTTCCCTGACTGAACCGGTACCCATTTAAGGCTGTTTTGACCCGGGAGCAGTTGAGGTCTGAAAAAACATTTCTGCTTCAACTGGTGAATTAATCCACTCAGATGCGAAGCCAGCTCACTAACCACTGCGCTACGCGATTCTGCATGAGCTCAGGACATAAGACATAATGGCCCCTTACAGTTACACAGGCTAAAACTGGCTCCACCATCCATGTGTTACATCGTGTATATGCGGACAAGCAGCACAGACAGTGTAACGTATCCTACAAGACTGTGAGTGAGTGTGGTAAAGTGATAAGCTTAGAAGCAATTGTGTACTCGTACTGAACACTGGCCCGCAGCGACAAACCTAAACATAATGCTATTTTGGGACCTTGAAGAACTCTCTACCAAGACAAGCTAACACAAAACAGCAATCTTAATCAAACTTTATTTATCCTGAGAACTGTACTTAGATCTACTTTACGTGTAGACTTTGCATAAATCCGTTATGGTGTCTAAGTAATAATTTACATTTTTTAAATGTGATGAGCGAGAAGATAACGAATCCGTATTTAACTATTTTATAGTTCATTTTATTAACTATTTTATACTACAACGATTTAAAATTAATTCACTAGATATTATTTGAGAATTATTTAAATCTTATTTGATTTAGACGTTCTCACTGAATCACTCGGTCAACTTCGTAACAAAACCAAGTTGATAAATCATTAAATATGTGTTACTGTGTTCTCTCAATCACTCACTCAACTCAATCAATGTAATCTGCAATCAATTTCACTACCAGTAGTTGAGTAGTACCAGTGTTTCTTTCTTCTATTTATTCTACTAACTTACTTAGTAACTAAAGAAGTAAGTAACTCAAATGGACTAACTTTGAATCATAAGAATCATTCTTAAAGAATGGTACTCGCTCTCATTGAGAGTCTCAAGCAGAAAAGCATTTTCAGTACATCAATGAATAAATAATTAAATATCTACAATACATTATTGTTACATAGTGATCAAAACATTACCTAGACCGAGAGATTATTTCTGCTATCGAACAAATTGAGTCTGCCATTATGAAAACATTAGAACAGTAAATACGGCGTGACTGTCGTAAAATACATTTCGGCATCGAGGTTTCAGAAACAGGTTCACGTCCTTATCGAAAGTTGTGGCTGACTTTCTAAGGCCAGTTCCGTACCCACCGTAGCATGCCCTTTCTGTCATCAGGTATATTTACAGCTGCAGTTTCTGTCCGACATATTACGTCTTGCAATATTCTCTTGCTTCATCAAAGGTAAGATCAAGTATTTCCAAAAATGTAAGGACATCATCAACTGCAGTTATTCTTAAGAAGTCAAGCGCTAGGTCAAACTACTTACCTTAAACTTAAACTAGGTAGTAAGGTGAGGTGCATTTAATATTTATTTTTAAGATTTCATGATGATATTGAATTGAAAATTATTGTTGAGGAGTACGACTGGAATACCTTTGGCATCAACATAAATTACAAACTGCTAAATCACCTGCCTTCGCTTTGCAGATGATCTAGTGCTTCGTGGAGGCAGTCACAGACACGCAAACGAAATGCTAGCACTGCACTGCAGCGCTCCACCGAGAGGGAAAGAAGGCGGGACTTGAAGTTAACACGTCCAAGACGAAAGTCATGCTCAATCGATTCGCTTCGGCGACCCAGTCTTCCTAGATGGAAAGAGACTCAACGACGTGGACGAGTACATCTACCTTGGGCGCCTGCAGAACGACTTGAGCCCAGAGTTGACAAGACGACGTGCAGGTTGGCCGGCAACATCCACGACCAGAGCCTGCACACCTCTCTGTTCAACTCCACAGTACTACTTGCAAAATGCTATGCGGTGGAAACATGGTCACTCACGAAAGAGATGGAGTCCAAACTCAGAGTGACCCAGACCTCCTTCGTGAGATGCATCATCAGCCTCATGCTTCATAGCGATCGCGCACAGTCTTCACAACTCGGACATACGTCAGATGTCCCTAATGAAAGATGCAATTGTTTATGCAGACAAGATGAAACATTGCTGTGGAGGCCACTTACTACGAAGAACTGACGATTGTTGGAGCACAGTGACAGCAATATGGTACCCTAGAGATAAGAAACGACTACGGGGACGACCACCAATATATGTTGGTCTGACTTCCTTGCATCCCGCAACAACATTTACGATACCACAGATGGACGACTCATTCTCCACTGGTCCAACGTGGCCCAAGGCAGAGACCGTTGGGAGAAGTTGGGACCCACAACGGTGTAACCACCTCTGAATAACGGGTCTTCCAGTAATTGAATTGATGATGCCATACACGACGGTCCGTCTTTATGTGAAACTACGCATTTTAGCTGACCTCACAAATCCGTTTTCAGTTTGGAGTAATTTATGCAGAGAGGTCATGGGAAAAGGTCAAAAGGTGAAATGGTAGCTCTAAAACTTACCTGTCTTTCGATCAATAAATCCAAGTTCACATTACTAGCAGGATTGAAATAACACACTGCCATAAATGCGGACGACGTCCTGCTATACATTCAGGGCAAAGATAGGACTGAAATTGTCGGGGGTGTGTGGAGCAAGCTGGGGAAACTATCTGAATGGTGCACCGACTACAACGCCGAAATCAATACACCTAAGGCCAAGATTGTCTGGTTCTCCCTAAACAGTAGGTTGGCCTCAGATACAATACCGGGCACACCTACATAGGCACCATCATTGAGAGAGGACATGACATGAAATATCGGGGTAAAACATTTGACAGACGTCTCTCTTTCAATAAACATGTTGACAGTGTGATTCTGAATGCAAAGAAGAGGAGTATCAATGCAATCAAAATCATGGCAACCACAGACATGCAACAACGGACTCTCTTTCTGTTGATGCAAGCACTAGTTTTGTCTGTCCTGGACTACGGTCTTGGGTTACTCACGCTATCGCAGACACATGTAGGTAGATTGGAGAGAATCCAGAACGATGCCATGAGAGCAGTTCTGGGATGCACTAGAGATACTGCCGTTGCTGCCTTGAGATTCCTGCTTGATTTGCCAAGTATCAATATTTGACATCAAGTAGCGGAGGTAAAGGCATATGCCAACGTTGCCAACAACGAACACCACCCTTTGCACCAAGACTTGGTTACACTCAAAGACGAGGAAGGTCATGGATGGTAGAGGCAGAAGACTCCCTGATGTGGGTCTGTCTGATTGAAGAAGTGGGAAGAGGTAGTGCATGAGTAGAAATGGGCAACGAGTGCCCCCTGACCATTTCAAGGGTGGTGATACAACTGAGCAGAGAGTGGGGCGGCACTAGAACAGAAACTTCAGTACAGGTGCTGATCCAGCAACACTCAGGATCACAAGACACAATTCTGTACACAGATGACTCTCAATTCTGTACACAGATGACTCCGCGGGCAGAGATGCAAACAAGTGCAGTTGGGGTTTTGTCGGCTACCAAAATGGCAAGAGGTTGTGGAGAAATCAGCTGCCTACTCCATTGTCACATCGAGTATGAGGATGGAGATTGAGGCGGTAACAGCAGCCCTCACTTGGTTGGTGATGCAACTGGTGACACGTACAGTGATACTGGCAGACTTGCAGGGCATGCTCCGTAAGATAGAATGATGCATGCCAAGAAGGGAGTGGGCCTCTCTTCTGAACATGGATCTACTGCCCGGGATATGCAGGCGTCTGGGGCAATGAAAGAGCTGATGCAGTGGCGGGACGCGCTGTGGAGAACGACACATTGATTATGAGAGACAGGATTGAGTTGATAAGGGCAGTCATAGACAGTCTACAGAATGATGACGAGACAGAGGGTCGCGAAAATACATATGTGACTAGGATGATAGATTTGGGAGTGACTAGGGCAGAAGGGAGAATGTGTATTCTGTCTGGAAAGATTCGAAGAACATGAATTGAAACCTCACTTGGAGTATATATTTGCTTGGCTGGCTGCTTGGACGGAGAGCGGAGCACTTATGAGAGTGTTCTCTGTGTAATGATATTGGTTCTTAGAATCAAGCCAGGCTTATTGTAAAAATTTAAGAACACACATAGTTGACATAAGCGTAGAAGAGTCGTAACTACCAGGATGTAGCAGTAGTAAAATGGTAGTTGACTACTAACCTTTTGGTAATGGCGATATAAGACATTTTCAAATCTTAAGGAACCGCTTCACTGGAATAGTATTAGTAATAGTAAATTAGTATAGTTTGAGTCAAGGCTGAGTTAGGTTATCTATTACAGAGTGATTGATTACTTGATAGACTCAGGCTGCTAGTATAAGTATTGAGTAATTATAGTAGTTTAAGTTTTACACACATTTCCAAATTTAATTTTAAATTAAAATACTACCAAGAAGATCCTTGGTGTACACATCTTCCAGTGCAGCAGCCTTATCTTTGACTGAGAATGAGCACAAACAAGCCGCATTGAGTAATTAAAACATGATGAAAGGGAGCATGTTATTTGGAAACATCAATTCATATCTCAGTATCAGCACCACTTTCATGTCATTTTTGTTCATGGTAGTTCTAGAATTGCTCTTACTTCAGTTGTGATAGATGGTATTAAATTGTCTCTTGATCTTATATGGACAGTATGTAGTTTTTCATGATAATTTTATTTATATTGAGATAGTGAAATAAAATGACACAATCAATTGAGATGTATGCAGTTTTTGTATGATTTTCTGATCCCTGAATTCACTCTATAATTCATTTATCGTATATGGGGTGTTGTTTCTTTGCAGCTTTTGTTTATTTCCAGTAGACTACTCCACACTGAGCTTGCTTTTTGACATATGTAACTGCTGGGGTGTGAAATGCTCTATGTGCAATGGCTCTACCTCATCTCTGCTCTCATTTGCGTTTTTTTATTTGCAGAGTGACTAGTGCACATCATTTAGTATTGTGTACAAGTATAAAAGTAGTCCTAAAGCTCTGCTGTTATTGGGAATGAAGTGTTAAGAACCTTGATTGTACAAAGTTTCAGTATCTGACTTATGAATGTGACCAGTTTCCTTATTTGCGGATTGTATCCATTTCCAGCATAGTAGACTAAAAATTGGCTTGACTAGGATGTACACCCTGTCAGCTTTGCCTTAGATGCTCAAGACATCAACAATAAATAATTGTAATAAAACAGGACATAGTTAATACATTATGTAAATATTGTCTGTTAACTCTTGACAGATGCTTGAAGCAGTTTGGTAATATAATGCCTAAGAACCAAAGAGGAAAGACAAAGGTAAAGATCACATTGATGTTTTTGTGTTAAATTATAATTAGTGTAGTATTTTTTAACATTTGTTTGTGAAGATAGTATACATTGTATAGTTTATAAAATAATACCTAATATGTAGGGACAGTGAGAGAGAGCAATCTTGCAGTTTTATGTAGAGCCAGTATTGCTTTATGGATATGAGTCCTGGACAATGAATAAACACACAGAACAGAACTATGGTTCCTGAGAAGAATCAGAATGATATGTAACTTAGAATATGTATACTGTTTGCATCTAAAAATTATACAAAGATATATTACAAGAAAATCTTTTTTTTTTTAAAACACTGCTAACTAAAATGGCACAGTTTATTTGATACATATTCAGGAAAGAGGGAATAGAAAATCGTATGACAACAGGGAAGATCAAATGCAAGAGAGGCAGAGGAACACAGATGAAAACAATATGGGATGGCATGACAAAGCAGATAGTATCTAAAGTGCTGAATTAGTCAAAGGGCATATTCTTGTGGCAGAAATTGATTATCAGTGCCACTCATCATAACATTTAAGGATAACATAATATTCTTCTTCTGCGATCATTGCTCATTTAGACTGGGCCTCAGGATTCTTCAATAAATTCTGCTGTCTCAATACTGCCATACAATTTTTACTGAAGGGGAGTTGATGTGGGCAACATTCTGAAGTACATGTGCTGTTGTTTGTCAGACTGGAGTAAACTGTCATGGCACAGCCTGCTTCCAGAAGTGCAAGGTATGGTCTTCATCAGTATGTTTCACTTAGCACTTGATAACCACTTGCTCCTTTATGAGCTCTTTAATCACATAAATTTCAAACAGAAGAAACAAAATAGAGCATTTTGTACAAGAGAACTGAGGATTAATGTACATGAACCTGGCAGTCTTTAAAACAAAATGGTGTGTTCTTATTTCCTAATGCAATGTGTATTGTACTATGTTTTGCACCTATTATCCAAGTGCGTCTGATTTTGTCATATTTTAAAAATTGGTTGACTTCCCATAAAAGTATGACTGCTGTTTCGAGAATCCAAATCTAGCAAGCTTGGATTATGAGCTGTGTCACTAACAGCTACGCCACGCCACACATTGTCTTTTCATATACGAGGTGCAGTCAGTCATTAAGTAGCAGCATTTGTATTTTAAAGTGCATGGAAAAGTATGTACAATAGAAAATCTGTACAATACAAAAATGTCTCTTTAGCAATTACCCATGTAGGTATTGTGACAATTGTATGCGCATGTGTAATATAGCATACAACGTGGCCGCACCACTGTTGACTTGCACAGTGGAAAAACAATGAGACGTTATTAGTTTTTTGTCTTCAAAAGGTGTAAAACCTTATGAAATCTACAGAAGAAAGAAGGTTCAGTATGGAGATAGTTGTTTGAGTCAGAGGAGAGTGAATGAATGGGTAGAAAGATTTCAGAATGTCATTGATGAACTGTGGCGTGGGAGACCAGCAAGCGTAGCAACTAACACAGTGAAATAGTAGATTGACCAACTAGTCCGTGGCAACAGGCAAGTCACTATTGATGAAATATCTGTAGATTTTAATATGAGTCACAGGGCTTTGCGCAAAATTGTCCATGATGACCTCAGTTATAGGAAAGTGTGCAGCAGATGGATAACAAGACAGCTGATGAGGTAATAAGGCAGTGCAAAATTGATTGAAGGTCACACTAAAGGACATTTTTCAAGAGAGCATTAACAAGCTAGTGGACAAGGTATGTGGCACATGGACTATGTAGAAAAATATATTTAAACAAATTATGGTGTGCACCCTTGTAAAAATGTTATTAATAAAATTTATGTTATTTTTAATGTATGTCTCTCGTAATTACTGAAAGTAACTAATGACCACCTGATAGATAATGACAGCTGCTGAAGATGGATGTGTTGGACCAAAAGGTGCAAATATCACTGTCAAGCTGTAAACTAACGAGACAACGCATTCTGTTCTCTAGACATATCCTGCTCCCTCCAAAGCCATATTCAGGTCTTGGTGGCGGGAGATTGAGAACGCAAAAGAAGAAGATAATGACATTCGAATCAATGTTCCAACTCAAATCTTATATTTAATTTTCTTCTTTCAAATTAGAAAGTACAAAGTGAAGGAGCAGAGTGTGCATTGAGTAGTAATAAACATGGAGACAAAGACAAGCCAGTTTCAATCTCCCCTGATAATGCTGTAATAATCAGAGTTTTGGCTAAACCTGGGGCAAAACTGAACAGCATCACAGGTCAGTTTCAGCCTTGGAACATAATGAAGTATTGATTAATCATTTGTTTTATAATTCGTTAAACTCTGGACACAGGGTTTCATCATTATCTATAACCTTCGCAATTAGTCTGGAGAGGCTGGGCATCTATGCACATCCTGTACTGCAGTAATGTCAACTCTGTATCATTTATTGAACTTAAAAAACCATAAGCATGTTACAGACTGACAACAGACAAAATTGTTGGGAATATATATATAGGACAACAAAGAAAGAATATTTTGGAGAGTTTGATATGTCATGGAGGAGAGTCAGCAAATAACCATTTCCTGTCCGGTACGGAATGATTTGGGAATATGCAAATAATGAGACATTCAGCGCATGTGCATATTTAGTATAATCCGTAACATTCCATAGAGATTTACCCTTCCGTTCTATGAAATTTGGGGTGTCAAGATCCTAGAAATTGTAATATTTGATCATAGCAAATGGATTACAGACTGGGGCACAGAAGAAAGGGACTGGTTGGGATATCACGGGATTTAATGCAGATGCACATGACATTGTGAATATAAATTTTGTTTGGGGGGTGGGGGTTGTTGACCATATTTTTCCTTTCACATTTAACACTTCGTGCCAATATTATATTATTAAATAGTTTTATTATGTGTCTTCAATATCTGTATGCCGTAATTGATTAATTTGTTTGTTTAAAAATTTAATTTATGTAGCTTGGTGCAACTGAAAGACAATTTGCTCAAATTAGCACAGACTAGAAAGGGTTAAATGATTTAAAACAATGGGGACAAGAAGCTGTGAGATAATCCATGATCATTTATAGTAGTTAGTATGGCACATGATGATGATGAATGTTGATATCAGTCTGATGAATCTGCAATATTGTTTGTTAGGTACTTCTGTAGCTGTACATGGTTGACATTAAAATATTAATATTTTTATTGACTTAACCAGGTCTTACTCCAGATGGTGTTGGCGTGCAGATTGCGGCTCCACCAGTTGAAGGCGAGGCAAACACCGAATTGGTTAAATATATTGCCAAGACATTGGGCATCAGGAAATCTGATGTTAGCTTAGATCAGGTGTGATTTTTCTGCCCCTTTTTAAGTTCAGTCTTAGATAAATATTTCATTTATGAACAGTGATGCAAGTAAACAATTTTACCAATGTATAAATAAGCACACCATAATATAAACATGCTGAAAATTACCTAAATAGCTTGTGGAGAGAAAGACATTTAAATAACCAAATTGTAGACAATAAAATAAAGTAACCCATACCATTACTGCCGTAGGAGTGTGAGATGTTAGCGATCTCACATTTCAAAGGCTCGGCTATATGAGGGCAATAGCCATCTCTCCCTCGCCGGAACCCATTTAAGGCTGGGTCGATCTGGGAGCCATTGCGTTCTGAAAAAACATTTCCACCTCAACTGAGGACCACTCAGATGTGAAGCCGCTTGCTAACCACTGCGCTACGCTGCTCCCTAATATAGACAATAAATATACATTTATTGAACACACAAATTAAAATAATTGGCATTTTGACAAGACAGTAAATTAACATTAATTACCTTTGGATGCAAACGATTAAAATAAATGCCTTGTAGACATACAAAATTAACAAAAAGTGGCTTTCAGTAATTAATACAAACATCATGTGGAGAAGGCAAACATAAACACTTCCTTATGGCAAGATATACAATTGCTACGTCATTTATTAATTACGAAGTTAATTTATAGTTTTGGGGTAAAAACTAAATATAATTAATTTTTTGTGACTTATGAAGGTATTCTTGAGTAATATTGCAATTTTTACATCATGTGTTGATAACAGCAAGCAGAAATGAACATTTAGTTGTTTTTTTTTTAGTTTTACTGCAGTCACTGCTTTTTACATTTGTCACAGCCACAGAATTAATGTTTGTTCTTGATATTTTCAGGAAATATTTGCTGCTATTTTGTTTGTTTTTAGTGTTTTTATTTGTATGCATGCTATTTTACTTGTGTATGTTGTGGTTTTAGTCTGATGTTTGCTTAGATCATCTGTGATTCTTGAGTCTTCTGTGCTGTGCACTCTCAAATAATCACCATACTGTAAATTCCTGATATGGGTTCGAGAGAGGCACTCTTCTTCTCTCATGGTGTTGGACTCGGTGAACATATTTTACTGTTCATCTGTTCTCAGACTATGAGATGAAAAGGCAATTGTTACAACTATAAGATTCATGTTTGTGCTTCATATGTCCATTCATTCAAAATTATGTTAAAAATCTACCCAATTTATTATAGAATCCTCACGGGGCAACTGAGTTCGTGCATTGTGCTGAGATTCTCCAAAAATACAGAGAAGAACAGAGCACGTATGGGTTAAACCGTATGCAATGACGTTGATTCTTCAACTAAGCTAATGTCCATAAAGTAATTTTGTCTGCATTGTGAACCACACTAGTGTTTCATCTTGAGTGTCTTGTTTCAACAGGGATCAAAATCACGCTCAAAAGTTTTACTATTAGACAAGAACTGTGGCTTATCAGTGGAGGCAGTAATAGAGAAGCTTCAAGCAGAAGCAGAATCATGACCATTTATCATATAACAACGCTTTGGTATGTGCCACACAATTTTATGTTATTTAATTTATCAGGTTTCTTCGTTGCTCTTCATGAAAAAACATTTTGTTACGTTGTGTGCTCACAGCGAATCTGCTGTGCATGCGCCTGTCAGTCTGACTCATCCAGTTTCAGTGTGGCACATTTTATACTCACTTGGCCCATTATGGAAATCTGCAGCATTCCTCAGATGGAAAAAAGATTAAGCAGTTTGAGACTAATGTAAAATTTTATCCTACATTTTGACTCAGAAACTTTTGTGTGATAAAAGGCATCGCATGCAAATTTCTCTAACAGATGCTTCATTGCATACCTTGTGTCAGATGGCCAGATAACAAATGCACATCTGTGATATAGAACATGACAGCAAATACCACTAGAGGTTTGGGAATGTTGATATGGATATAGCACACCTTTAGAAAGAAACTGAATAATATAATCAGACGTGTGCTAGATTATAACACACGGTGGGGGGAGAGAGAAGAATAACGTCTGGTCAGATAAAATATACTGTTCATACATGATGTTAGTCAGAGTCTGGAAAAATATACTGGCCAAGACCCTTACCTCGGCTTCCTTGTAGCCCTCCCTAGAAACGGGCCATTTTCATGGCAGCCTGGCTAACAAGGTGAGGGATCAACGTGATCCCTGTAGTAGTGAGTAACACGCAGATGAAGCCAAGCATAGCACAATCGCCTGGAGGACCCAGGTCCACCTTCATCAGCATGCTCGGGGTATGAGGAAAGCTACTGCGACCCGTCACTTAACATCTATTTCAGGGCACACAAAAGAGTACACCTACTCATTGTGTGCATTTGCAACAACAACACACAGTGGGAGGAATGAATGGACAAGGTGAAGCACGGTAGAAGAGGAGACAAGTACAGCTGTAGTCTCATGAAAATGTTTCAGAATAGGAATCATTAGAGAGCATCCATTTGCGAAGCAGGTGGATTAAGGCAGTCAAATTTGTAAGGTTAACTTTAAGCAAATGCAGTCATGGCAAATGTTCCACATTTAAAAAAATTTATTGATAGATTTCATCATCATTTATCCATCTGGTTCCCCATTGGAACATAGGGCCGCAACAGATCAACAGATACTCTGCACCTGTCCTTATTCTGCATCCACAAAACTCAGACTGAACTGGCTTCCTCTTCCACTATTCTTCATTAGATGTTTCTCAACCTCTCCACTCATCTCTTTTTCTGTAGGTTCCAGTCCAGTACATGTCTAGTTGTTTAACACTTTCAGTCCCAAACAAAAAAGCAGGTTTGACCCAAGCAAAAATGGCTGCCACTGAGTGTGTTGATAGTTAGCCTTTATAAATTAATGCTTATGTATATAAAGACATGTGTTGTTAAATATGAAAATAAAGGTAAGTGGTTGTAGATTACAGGTATGCATAATGTAAACATGAATTCATTAAAAAAATACATAGTTATGCCAAGTAAAATGTAGGCAGAAAGAAGGATGGGATAAAATTTTGCTATATAAAATTACACCTTTTTTGTTCTGAAACTGCTTGCAATGTCAATATTCTTGTAAAAACTGCAAAAAATGTCACAAACAACTATAGTCACAAACAACTATATTCTCATAACATATAATTAATCTGTTGCTAAAAAATCAATGGAAAATAATACATTTTTCAGAATTCAAAATTAGGTCATTAGACTAAAAAAAACCATGACATTTCATAACATATCAATACAGTAGAATGAACATATATTTATGATTTTTGTGTGCAAAATCCATATGTTGTTAGATATGAAAATGATGACAAATGGGTGTAGATAGCTGTTGTTTATAATGTATATATGTTTTCAATTTAAAAAATGTTAGTTATGCTACATAACTTAATTATGTATAAATGATTTCAGTGAAAAATTTATTGTTTGGCATATAAAATTGACAGAGTAAACATGTTTTCATGTATGGTTATGTATTATAAAATTGATACTCAAAGAAGATGATGATGAGACAGTAGTACAAAGTGTCTTACTTTGTTGTTGAACTGCTCTATCCATATCCAGAACAAATATCACAAAGCTGCATACAATGATGATCCAAGTAAAAGATGCACACAATAATAATCTAAAGTCCACAACTCAACTAGCTATCAATACTACATGCTATTTCATTTAAACTAATCAGATCAAGCTAGCTGTTTTGCTTATGGAAAGCCAGAAAGCAATTTTTAGGGCAAAGGTGACGTCTGCCTGTGCAACCTGAACACACATGGCTAGATCTTCGACGCCCTTTACTGGGGCCTTGGCTGCAGTGAACACAATCTCTGTCCTTCCCAACAAATTCCACAAGATGTCTAGCGCCAACTGTCCTTTCCACTTCTGTTCCTTTCATGGAATGTTTGAAGTTTTTTGAGGGACAATTTATCAGTCCATCAGGTGTCAGCTTCACAGCTTCAATGAACAGATCATTAATTAGCCGCTGTTTGAAATCTTGAAGTGAGAGCTTTTTTCCATCACCTTCCTGGCACAAACTGTAAATAATGTGAGCATTGATCTGGGTTATCTCAATAACCCAATGGTAAATTTTTTTCACCACTTTCGGCTTTTACGGTTGTGCATGCCATAATAGCCAACCATTTGATCCATCCGATCACAGCCATTCATGCTCATATTGTAGTCATCAACGACTTTCGGCTTTGTTGTTTTATTCCAGGTACCCTTCTCAACTGTTGATGCTGTGGCTTTTGTTGAAACAAGTATGCAGGGCTTCTTTGCCTTTTTATTCTTCCAGGCAACGCATAATGTTTTGTCCACTGAGTCCCAAAACCACATCTCTTGGTGTCCAAGCTTCAATGTCTTTATTTCCGGGGAAAAGCCGACGCGGTTTACATTTAGTGTTCCTGTGTAATTGTGCGAAAGCAGATAATCAATTACAGCCTTGGAAGAACAAAATCTGTCTGCAAAAAATATGATGTCCAGGTCTCAACGGCTTCAAAAGAGTGCTGAAAACTTTCACAGCATGTGCGGAGCTGGGATCAACATCCGGATTATAGACAGTATTCTTACCAAAATAAATTGTTAAATTGAATACATAGCCCGTGGTAGAATCACAAAGTCCAAATGTCTTGATGTGGTACTTCTGTGGCTTACTGGCATTGTACTGCTTATACTTGAATCTCCCTTTCCATCCAATAACCATTTCATCAATGCACATATTCTCAAAAGGGTAGAAAGCACTTTGAAATCTTGTCAGTAATAGATCCACAAATGGCTCAATCTTGGCTCGATCTTGTGACTCTGGTTCACAAACATGTAGCATGCTGTGAAAAATACACTGGAAGCATTTTCTTGAAAACATTAAATGGAACCATGGTGCATAATAATTTCCAACAGTACGCAGAGTAGTCTTTCATTTTGATTCTTGGATCAATGCCAATGGCGATCATCACAGCTGTGAATTGAAGCCATTCATAATGTGTTAGTGGTGCCCATGAAGCAAATGTAGAGTACTTCCTTGGTGGGTTATTGGCTTCAATAACCTTTGCAGCATAAGCATTTATGCTTGCTATTAAAATGCCAACAACAGCAATATCTAGAAAAAAATTTAAAAAAACCAAGGGTGTTTCCATTTGATAGAAAACTGGATTTATATTGTTTCTAGCCTTGCGAAAAGTAAAATTTGAGTTGGTCTCACCAGTTTCAACTGATCGCCAAGCTGATATGTTATTATTACCCTCATATCCATGGGTAACATTTTTAACATTGTAATCATTGTTACTAACAACGTTATGATCCTTCCTCATTTTCTTCCTTCTTGGTTCAGACACAGTCGCTGATGTTGTGGCAATCTGACTTGGTTGTCCTGTGCTCATAGTCAAACTATCACTTTCTGTATCGTCGTTCGGTTCGTTTTCAGACTCCTCGTAATGATAATCTGACAATTCTTCATCGTCAGAGCTACTGTCGTCTATATCAGAATTAAATTGTTGACTTCTCATCTCTTCAAACATCTTTATAGCTTGATCTGCAGTAAATCGATGAGGTCTATTGCTAGTATTACTTGAGGTGGGTGTTGCCATTTTAAATACTGTCGAATACATACTGAATATTTGTATAAATAACAGAAAAATTTACCAAACTTTCAACAGCGATGTCAATTTCTTACCTCGCTAGTTTTGTATTTAGTAAACGGAAGTTGGAAACGATGTCTGGTGTGTATAAAAGTGACAATATAGCGATAGAAACGAAACAAAATGTAAGCGCTGAATAATCTGCCCAAAGAGAAAACGTGACCGCACAACTGTCCGACCATTCGGCGCCCGGGACTTATTGTGTTAAACTGTTTGTATACAGACTCTGCAGGGTCTTCTAAACCACTATCAAGACGTTCGGTTAAGTAATGTCTGGCTTCTTTCTGAGAGTGTGTCCTATCCATTTCTACTTTCTCTCCCAAGTTTCCTGCTGTGTTTTTTCTCACACATACATGTTTACCATTACCTATGGCCATTTAATGTAAGTGTGCAGTGAAGACAATTGTAGATGAAAGTCTGCAGTCTGGATATGATACTCTTAGTCACATGCCATGTTTATGCGCCATGTTTTCATCCACATTAAATTATCAGATTTACAAGCTGGCTGTGTGAATAAAATATCTACTTGGCAACCAGATTTTAAGATCAATCACAATTTTCAAAGGGAAACACCTGCAACAGGAGAATGCCACTTGGGCGGATGTCCAAAAAATAGCCACGCGCATTCACAATTGTTTCCTGTTGCAAAGAGTTTATCAGTAAATATATTAAGAAATTGTCTATATTGATATTGTCATTTTAGTGTTTATTATTTTACTTTTGAAAAGAACTTGATTACGAGTAGCTCTTTCCATGACTAAAAATATGATTTTCAATCCACCAAAAATACCTATGCCATTTTATGTGTGCTATATCATAAATCAATGATATCTGTGAAAAGGTGTTTACGTTGAAGAATGAACCAATTTATGTGTCTTTTTTTTTCTCTCTAGGGGACAGCGGTTTATTCAACCCTTTGCCCAGCTAGTGTATGTAAACTTACACCACGTGACTGTAAAACCAGTACTCAATCGTTCTCAGATTTACACATCGAGAAATTTTGCTCACCAAAAATTTGAATCGATTCTTCAAAAATCTGACATTTATAAAGCAGATAGCAATGAAGGTAGTCCTCAACGGCAGAAAGGAGTTGCAGCACCAAAGACCTTTTACGAGAAAGATACTGAGCCCAGGAGTAAAAAGTTCCAAACCTTGAAACCTCCACAACAAAGAAAGCTTCCATGGCTGGAGAATATACACAAGCTGCTCATGAAGTCAGTTATTTTTCCATCAGAAAAACAAGGTTTGTGAGTCCTTTTTATCAAAACCATTTAGGGAATCAAGATGCTGAGCAGCGCATGAGCTGCAGCGGTCAGCGACTCATACCTGACTGCTAGTGTCAGGGCCAGCGAACCAAAGCTGCCAAGACCCTTCTAAACCTCCACGTGGTGATCCTGGGTAACAGGCTGCAGCAGGGCAGACTGGCTAAGAAGAAGGGATCGAAGAGGGAATGCTAACCCGGTACTAAAAAAATGGCTTGCTGAAGTCAGATGTGTTGGACCGAAAGGTGCAAATATCGCAGTCAATCTGTAAACTATGACACAATGCATTCCGTTCTCTGGACTACATTCTGCTACTTAAGGCCCTTTCAGTGTTTGGTAGTGGGAGATATGAACGAAGCCAAGCTCCCTGTGAAGCACATGCCTTCAACAGGTACACGCCAAATTCTCTTGTCCTGGGCCATGCATTCCAGCTCTTAACATCTTCTCTGTTTCCTTTTATATTTCTTGAGTTCTCTTCTCCATGTGTGTTTTGGTCCGCCTCTACTTCTCTTGCCTTGGGGATTTCAGAACAGGGACTGTCTAATAATGCTGTCAGCTGGTTTCTTTAATGTGCGTCATGTCCAACACTAGCGTCTTCTCCTTACGTCATGTTCCACTGATACATGCCTGGTTCTTACAGTAGAACATACTTTACATTGAAATAGAAGATTACAATTTTTGTTTGTTATGTATATCATTTCTTTTGATTTCCCTAAGTTTCCTATTGCAATGCTAACTATAATTCTAGGTAGAAATTGTTTTCAAGATATGATTTGTGTACAAGTATAGTTAGCAGATGGATGAATCATTTACCACTGAAACAAGATTATCAGATGTGTGGCTTAGCTGCTGCACACTCCCCAGCTGTAAATGGGTGAGTGACTTACAGTTGTGCTTGGGGCTAGCAACCTCATAATGTAAAAATAAAAAAACATTGTCAGTATAATCAGCCATTGCAAAAATTCGGATATAGATTTCCTATAAAGGGAACAGATGCAGTAACATATATGCTTCACATTGAAACATAAAGATAAATGGTTGAAGATGCTTGGAAACAGACTTTCTTTAAACAGGGGTCAGCTGTAATGGTGACCTGTGCTTCACATTGGAACGAAAAGGGGAATGAAGGATAATTGACAGATTGGTTGAAGCACTTATCCTGACAGCAAGTGGACTTAGTTGCTGCACACTCCCCAACTGTAAATGGGTGCCTTACTTACAGTTAAGTAAAATCAGTCAGCAAGAAAGGGAACTAAACCCACCTAAAAGACAAAAAGCTGAGACACTAAAATGTAATCACTGACACATCATCCCCGACAACAATGTTCGCTGTTGGACCATCTTTATACCTTCATTACATTAAATTGGTACCCTACTCTGGTCTACTAAGTAAGGTTGAAGACCTAATAAAATGTAACCTCTAGCATTTCATTCCATATAAGAAATTCTGCCATTAAACTACCTACAATGTTCTTATCTTCCTCTTATGAACCCTTTGGGAAAGAAAGTTATTCACTCTGTTTTATCTTTTACCTTATTATAGTTTTTGGAGAGGTTTCTAGGGCTTCTTTTTATTTTGTCGTCTCACCTTCTACATGGTATGTATTTGTCTTTCGCCTCTCTCGTGGCCTGATTAACATTTTCCCCCATTTTACGGCAGGTCTCGTTTACGCTGTCTATCCACCTTTTCCTTGGTCTACCTCTTGCCTTCTTCCTGATATTCTCTTGTAGAAGGTTGCATAACAATATGGTCTGGTTGCATTCTCACAATGTGACCAAACCAATTCATTCTCTGTTGCTTGATATACTGTAGGCAGGGAATTGTTCCAACCTAACCTTCTCCCGAATACTCATATTTGTGATTCTGTCTCATCTGGTGTTGGTAGTGACCTTTCGTAGGCACTGCATTTCGCAGGTGGCTAACTTTTGTTCCTGAGCCTTAATCAATGACCATGTCTGGCACTAGTAGCACAGAGGAATGGAAGATACTATTTATCATCTGCTTGTTTGCCTGGAGGAAAATCTTGGGGTGTCTTAGTAGTTGGGACAGCTGGTAGGAGACAGCGTTTGCACTCTCGTCCCTATATCTCTATTCAGTCTACCATCTTCAGTAAAAACAGTTCCCAAATGCCAACATTTTGTACCTGCTTTATTTTTGTTTCATTCATATGAATATCAAGTGTACTTATATTCATTGTCTCTGTTTTTGATGTGTTGATATTCGTATCGTACTTTTGACGACTTAAGTAGAGTGAGTCAATATGACGTTTTAGGTTCTAGTGCAATACCAAGTATTCAGGAGCCTTCTGTCCTAGAGGAGTTAGCATTTGTTACCTTACATACATTGTAAAAAAAAATGCATTTCTTTTGTACTTTTTGGCTAAGTTTAAATATTTAAAACAAATCAGAGAAATGCCCAGCTGATGAGAACAATGTGGCAGTTCATTGAAAGTTGAACACTTTATTTCTGTTTCTTTTAGACCCTGCAACATTCAAGCAAAATACAATCTACAGTACAAGTGATCTCATGTCATTGGCTCATGATATCAGCTCTGTGAACAAGGAAACCATGAAGATTATAGTTGCTTTGTGGTGTCGGTTAGACTCTATGACAGCAGAGGAAATCCTCACCACTGCAGACATCTTTTTCCACAAAGGCGTGTCTGTGCATTGGTACACAAGTGCCATGCTTACATATTTTGAAGAAACTTTTGAATCTCACTCTTTCACATCTCTACAGCTAACACGTCTGGTGTTTCACATTAGCAACCACGGATCAGCACCTCCATCATTGTTACATGCTATTGAAAAGAGAATGAGTGAAAATCTCTCACACTTTGATATAAATCTTGTAGCATTAATTTGTCAGCTGCATTTCACTATGCGAAATAGGATAAAATCCCCCATCCTTGTGGACAAAATAGCCAGTAAATTAATTGAAGACCTAAATTCCCTTCATGAACTACATCTGCCTATGATGATGAAGATGTTTAGGTTCTCAAACTACATCAAGATAAGCTTTTATAAAGAGCTTGGGGACAAACTTGTTGTCTTAGAGTACTTCAAGCATTTCCATACTCTAAGCCAAGTCATGCATATTGCATTTGCTTACGCTTCCGTGGGTGTGACTCATCCACAGCTGTTCCAAATCATCCTTATGAATTGCCGGAGAGCACATAGGCATCATAGGTTAAAAGACATCGCCAAAATTATATGGGCATGTGGAACACTGGTCACTGACCAAGCAAAGAACATCTCGTGTATACAGGATATTGTGTCACAGTTGAAGAGGAGTATTACAGTGAAGGACGTTCAAGAGTATCCTGACAATTTGGTAGATTTATTAATGGGTCTTGCCCTGTTGAACATCTACCCACATGACTTAATCAACATGGTATTTGATCCTGTCATTCTGAAAATTCTTTTTGGTAAGTTAGTGCATAAAAGAATAGAGAATCTGAGAATTCGTTTTGGTAGGTTAGTTCATAAAAGAATAGAGAATCTGAGAATTCCTTTTGGTAAGTTAGTGCATAAAAGAATAGAGAATCTGAAGATTCTTTTTGGTAGGTTAGTGCATAAAAGACCTCTATACCTCACAGTAGAAGAGGAGCGACTAAGTAAGTAAGTAAGTAGTGCATAAAAGAATAGAGAATCTGAATTCTTTTTGGTAAGTTAGTGCATGAAAGAATAGAGAATCTGAGAATTCTTTTTGGTAAGTTAGTGCATAAAAGAATAGAGAATCTGAAAATTCCTTTTGGTAAGTTGGAACATAAAAGAATAGAAAGTATTTGTATACCCAATTATTGATTAATTATTTTTGCATCTGTAACTATTTATTTAGGCTCTGTAAATGTGGGCCACAGAGAGCATGGCATAAGAGGCGACTAACTGTGTAACATAAAACAATTAGGCGGTTTGTTTAGAGCAGCATAGATGGCGCCTAACAGGCTGCAGGTCTACTTTGCTCTAGTGTTTGAGTCTATTAAGATGAACTTGCACATTGGTTGACCACCCTCCGCGACACTTGTCCCAACGCAGCAGAGTAATAAGCTGCTTGAGCCTAACTTGTTAAGCATGAAATAATCCTCCTGGCTACATCCATCTCGCACCAGAGCTGAGACCTGCACAGTGTTAATATATCAGATGGAATGGGAAAACAGGGAAGGATATGACAGCAACTCATAACTGACTGCTTGCATTGGGGTCAGTGACTCGGAGTTGTCCAATACCCTGTGTTGGCTCCAAGTGGCGACCCTGGAAACTTGATGTATCTGTGCAGCCTGAATGAGAGAATATGGATCGAAGATGGAAGGCAAACCAGATTCTAAAAAATTCCCTGCTAAAAGTGAATGTTTTGTGATGAAAGTCCCCACTCTGTCTTGACTTCTTTGTGAGGGCGTGTGCTATCCTTCCTGCTTGAGTCATATGTACATCTAATTAAATGATTTTTAAAAAATTCTTTTGATTACACTTTTAATCTGTAGCCCTCTCTTCTTGCTCCAGTAGGAGCCTGGTGACCCAACTGCAGTTAGCCTTATAGCAGTAACTCGGCATTCATGTGCTCTTCCACTAGTTGTTTCTATATCACATGATGATGAGGATGTCAAGTACCATCTCTGCATCGAAAGTTGGCTGCAATCCAACATCCTCTGTCTCTTGCCTTGATGGTGCGCTTCGATATACTTTTTTCAGTTCATCTCTTGACGTTGTATTCCTACTTACATAGCATAGTTTTCAACAGTGTGTCATGTTTATATGTCAGAAATATTTTATTTTGCCAAAGTTGTATCTCCCTTGGTATCTGTCTTCCCATTCTCACTTTCTTCAGTACCTCCTTATTTGTTTGCATTTCCTTCCATGAGATGCGTCCCATCAGTATATCTACATTTCAAAGACAACATTATCCACAAGCTAATTGTCCATGTTTATGCACCAAAGAGCAAAGACGAATATATATATCACCTGATCACTCTCATTTTCAGCGTGTCTGTTAATTGTCAATTCCTATTCTCTTGTTCGCCTTATTTCAAATCTACTATTATCTGTTATGATCTGTCAGAGGTACAAGAAACTGTTTACTTGTTCCAGCGTCTCTCCATTTACTGTGCTGTTCATTGTGGACTTCACATTGGTTTTGCTAATTATCGTAGTTGTTTGTTTTGCTAATTATCGTAGTTGTTTGTTTTGCTAATTATCGTAGTTGTTTGTTTTGCTAATTATCGTAGTTGTTTGTTTTGCTAATTATCGTAGTTTGTTTTGCTAATTATCGTAGTTGTTTGTTTTGCTAATTATCGTAGTTGTTTGTTTTGCTAAAGTTAATGTCAAAACCATAATCCCTGCTTCTGTTGCTGGCTGTCTCTGCGAGTTCCTGCAACTTCTGCTTACTTTCAGCCAACAATCCATGTGAGGTAGATTTACAGTTGTCAACAATTTATATAAGCTTTTTGTGTATTAATATATTTTTTGTGTATTGAAAAATATTAATCCCCATGGGTTGAGTGTCCAAATTAAACTGTGTCAATTAAAATCTTGGACTATATCAGAGTGTACTTAGGGAAATTCGTACTAAACTAGAGAGATTGCACATAGAATTCAGACGGTGAATAGTGTCCACTATCAAATTGCACTGATTTTGAAACACCCTAGAGTGCTCCTTTCAACTAAGAGGAGGCTGATAAATACACTATTTATTCCTACATTGTGTTATGAATGTCAATCTTGTTCCTCACTAGCAACCTATAAGAGTAAGATCCAGAGCTGTGAAATGCACTGTGTGAGAAGTGCAGCTGGAAAGACAATCCGTGACCGAATCCACAACATCACGCTGAGGCAGACAAGTGGGGACTCTTCAACAAATCAAGTGGTTTGGTCATTTAGTCAGAATGCATTATCACCAGCCTGCATCATGAGCATATCATATGCAGGTCTCCGGTCCATGAGCAAGAGGCAGACCACGGCGTTGATGGATCGAGGGTATCTCTGACACTCTCTCAGGAAGTTACACCTAACGACAGCACAAGCCTCCTATTTGGCGACAAGAAGAAATCTATTCATCCCACCTCTCTGTGATGCCGTATGGCAAGAGCAGTAGGACAAAAGAAGAAGAAGAACTAAACTAGTCTGGGTGCTGTGAGTGAGCAGATCATGGCAGGAGTTGTTGGTGTGTTATATTTAATATTGTTAACTCATAGCAAGGAATGCATTATACAATATATAGGGCCAAAGATGTAGTACAGTGAATGAACTGACAGAATATAATGACTCATAGCTGGCTGCTTGAAATAGGGTCAGTGAACCATAGCTGACCAATACCCTTTACACCTCCAGTGGTGGCCCTGGAAACAGACTGCACTAGTGTTGTCTGGCTGAGAATAGGGATCGCAGTAGGAAGGCAAGCCCAGTACCCAAAAAAAGGCGAGCAGAAACTGGATGTGTCATGCTAAAAGATGCAGATAACCCATAGTCTCACTGTAAATTACTACACAACATCAGGACATATGTTGAAGAAGATATAGTAGATATCATCGGCAGTTGATATATTTTGGAAATTGTTAGTGATTGTGATTTTTATTTTACAGGTCTGTCAGCAGATAGGGAAAAGTTTTTCCAGTTAATGTTTTTGGATCACAGTTGTTCAATAGAGTGCCCTGGTTTTACTGGTTTCCGTCTAACTAAGGTAACCATTTAAATCTACCAAAGTTAAATTATGTAGCTGGAAACAAATAGCATACAGGCAGACTAGAAAGAAAGGTAGTTGTATACCTGCATTAGCTGAAAAAGTGTTTTAGTGTGGGGGGGGGGGGGGGGGGGGGGGCGCCTGTTTTCTTACTCTTTGTTTATCTTTCCATAGCTCAAGAGTAGAACAAAATACATATTTTAACTCTGATTGAATTTGCATGTACAGCACCTTTGCTGATGTGAGAGACATACACTCTTAACTTCGCTGCTAATAGTATGCCCTAGAAGATGACTACCAGTTATCTTCACCTTCCTGTATGGATGCTGAAATATTGTTGACAGCTCTGTGTACTCTACTTTGTTCCAAACGTATCTTGTTCACGTTCCTACCCTAATACAGGGTTCCCAGACCTGTATGTAGCTTAGAGGACTTTCAAGACTGCCTGTTTTGTGCTGGGCACACACCATAACTTTCACAAGACAAAATTATAGTTGCAACTAAAAATGTACATAATACAAACAAAAACCATTACAATTTTTTGTTTTAATGTAAGTTTAAGATATTCAAATTATTTTGTAAATGTGTGTATAAAATAACGCTAGCAATGCACACAAAATTAATTTTAAAACAATTTTAACTTACATAAAATATTTTTTATTTATCTAACTCCAAGCCAATGTGATATTTAGTACTGTATTTCTTTGGCCAGTGTTTCTTAACTAGGAAAGTAGGATGATATTCTTAATAGTTGTCAAGATGTTCATAGGTGAACAGAAGATAAACTACAATGAACCTGTCATGATCTGTCTTATAATAGCACTCATGTAGACTCCAGTCTGAATATGGAAGCCCTACAAAAATACTAAATGTCTAGTCGTGCCATAGAACTTTACATGCTTGCATTGCCTTGATCAGTCACGATTGCACTCACATACTCAAGGTTCCAGAATGACATGGGATGATGTTGGTGGTCCTCATCAGCGACAATTGATCAATTATTATGCATATGATATCTGTGCAGCATGAATACATTTTGTCGCAACTGGTTGGCTATTTAACCCTTTACAGTCCGAATTGTCTATTGCAGTCAACTAGAGTAACACCACTTACAGTCCGATTTATCTGAAGTCACATGTCACATATCCAATGCTAAAGTGGGAGCAGACAACTTAGGTTACGAACAAATTATAGGAAGACAAGGAATGGGACAGATGAACGAAAATGGAGAAATGTTTGCAGAGTTATGTGCGCTACACAAAATGATAAATGGAGTAAGCATGTTTTCACATAAAAAGATACATAAGACCACATGGAGATCTCCAGACCATGTAAAAGAAAATCAGATTGATCACATCTGTGTCAGTCAAGCATTCGGAAGTACACTACAAGACGTAAGAGTAAAGTGAGGTGCAGATGTTGCAGCTCAAACTAAAAAAGTACCCAGTATAGGTCGCAAGGAGAACAAGATATAACATACACTTATTGCAACACCAGGAAAAGAAGACAGAATTTAGCTTAAAACTTAATAACAGATATCAAGTGCTACAAGAACTATATGTGGATGAAGAAATGGCCATTAATAGTATGGGGGACCAGGCTAAAGATATGTGGAATAAATCATGTGAAGAAACTGTGGGATTCAAGAGAAACCAACACAAACAATGGACCACAACAGAGACATTACATAAAAAAGAAGAAGGCTATACTCAATAATTGCCGAACCCGAGCCACCAAAGCAGAAGCACAGAGTAATTATACTGTTACAGATAAAGAGGTCAAGATGTGTACACGGAAAAATAAACGGGAATATATTGACAAGCTGGCACAGGGGGCAGAAGCAGCAGAGAGGAAATATGATAGATCTTTACTCATTAACAAAGAAAATGGCAAATAGATATATACAGACAGGCAAACCAATCAAAGATAGAGAAGGCAGGATATTGACATCATCAGAGGAACAACAGAAACGATGGGTTGAGTATTTCAAAGAAAGTCTAAACAGACCTGCACCACAAGAAACACCAAACATCCTACCAGCAGAGCAGACCCTGAACTTGGACGGCAACCCACCAAGTAAGATAGAAATCCAAAGGGTCATATCCAAACTCAAAAAGGGAAAGTGGCAGGACCAGACAGAATAGCAGCAAAGCCATAATGGCAGATATGACCCTTTGGATTTCTATCTTACTTGGTGGGTCACTGATACATTGCAAGGATTATTCAAGAAGAAATGGGAAGAGGAGAGAGTGCCAACAGAATGGAAAGAAGGACATCTGATTAAACTGCCTAAGAAGGGGGACCTGGCAGATTGCAGCAATTATAGGGGGATTACATTACTGTCGGTGCCAGACAAGATATTCAACAGAATCATCTTGGACAGATTAAAAACTGAAGTAGACAAAAAGTTCAGAGAGTAACAGGCATGATCTTCCCTGTCGAAATCCTGCAGGATTTCGCCAGGGAAGATCATGCACAGATCATATAGCTGCGCTACGCAACATAATAGAACAAAGCATTGAATGGAAATCATCCCTATACACAAATTCTATAGACTATGAAAAGACGTTTGACCGTGTGGATCAAAGTACTCTACGGCAACTGTTGAGACACTATAGGATACCAGAGAATTACACAACCCTCATCCAGAATATGTACAAAGACATAGTAGAGTGGTACATGAAAGAGTACTGATTGACAGCTTCGGGATGCAAACAGGGATGAGACAGGGATGCCTGCTCTCGCCTTTCCTGTTATTGTTGACTATAGATTGGATACTGAAGACATCAATCAAAGGCAAAATAACGGGTATTCGGGGGACACTATTGTCACAATTGGAGGACCTGGACTAGCAGATGATCTAGTACATTTGTCACACAATCATAGTCAAATGCAAGAGAAACTTTATGTGGTGAAAGAACAATCGGCCAAACTGGGACTGAATATCAACATAAAGAAAATCAAGCTCCTTAAACTCAACACTAACAGCAAAGAACCAATCATGCTGGAGGGAGAGCAGTTGGAGGAAGTGGATACTTTTACCTATTTAGGCAGCACAATAGACACATCAGGAGGTACAGATGTAGATGTAAGGATCAGAATTGGAAAGGCACGAGGGGCATTCCTGACACTAAACAATATATGAAGATCCAGAGATATCAAGATTCACACCAAAATTAGAATATTTAATGCAAGTGTCAAGTTGGTGTTACTGTATGGAGCGGAGACATGGAGAACAACCAAGGTCATACAGCAAAGACTCCAGTTCTTCATTAATAGATGCCTACGAAGGATAATGGGCATAAAGTGGCAGGACGTGGTGAGGAATGAAGACTTGTGGGAAAGAAGCTAACAAGAGCCATTGGAACAACAAATTAAGCAAAGAAAATGGGGCTGGATATGACATATGCTGCAGTAGGCACAGTATAACAAAGTCAGACAGGCTCTTACATGGAATCCTAAGGGGAAAAGAGAGAGAGGTAGACCCACAAATACGTGGAGAAGAGAATGTGAGGAGAAGAAGCTAAAATTAAATAATGACACCTGGAGAGAGGCAGAAAGAGCAGCCCAGGACTGTGTACGCTGGCAAGATGTTGTCGATGGCCTATGCACCGACAGGAGTGACAGGCTTTGATTGACATGTCACATATCAACCATATCTTGTTATTTAACTGAGTTTGATTTATATACAAAAGCTGTATGTTTAAATTTACAAAATTATAATTTTAGTTTAATGACTTTTGTTTGTGTTAACTTTGAACCACTGAAATTTCTGTTTTTGTCTTGGACATTAAAACTAACTAACATTTTGTAAATTACGTTGGATTGTAAAGGGTTAACTATGGGATCATAAGCTCTTTTCCTTGGTTACAACTTTGAAATTATATGAACTTTTTACAGTCTGGCTTAATTTATTAGAGCAACAACTCTGTTTTTCAAATAGTTTTTTCTTCAAAATAAAATGAATATGACACAAATTGAGCTTGCCATATTTTCGGATGTGTCGAGCTGGCATGTCTGTAGATTTTCTTCCCACACCAGACAGAAACCAGAAATGTACTATCCTAAAACTAAGCAATTACAAGGGTGTATTAGCAAAGCTCCAAGGTACCGAAGCCAATGTAGGTTTTACCACGCTCATTCCCTGCCACCAATTGTCTTCTGGTTAGGCCAAATCCCTCTAGGCCTGTGACTAAATGTTCAAGAAAATTGGATTGCCTTGTCCTGCACCGCTGTGTCTTTATGATTAGCTTCAGTTGTCAGATTGTGGTGAATGCTGGTTCTCTTTTCCCAGGTCTGTTCAGTACTGTGCTGTTCCACCAGGTTTAAAAAAAAAATTGTGCTTGCTTTTCTACAGCTGCTGTGTTTAGACTGAGTGTTCACTCTCCCAGTTACCTCGAATCTTGATGTTTAAATGCATCGCTTAGAAAGTCCCCAACTTAAAAAATTTACCAAAAATGTAAATACTGGCAGATTGTCGAGAACTATTCATTTAACAAAATCTGTGCATCTATTCAAAATCTCTACATAATTTAAAGTCTTTCTAAGATATCAATCTTTGCTGATATGCGCAGCATAGAGTTTGACAGGTACTTACTAGGTTTCGGGCTGTAAATGTTTTGTGAGCAGACTTCCAGTTGATTAGGGCTGTAAAAGGTTAAAAATGAATAACCATTCAACATTTGATTTAAAATGCAAATAAAAGCTTATCAGTCTTGGTCAAACAGCGGTGATCATTCAGTTGGGATCACTGCCATGTGGTTGTTGCTAGAATTTGAAGGACTTGAAATATGTTGGTGCCTTTTGCTTTCTAGAAGGTGATGACCAGATGTTTCCATTTTTGATTTCTGAAACACCTTTAGCGAGGTTGTCAGCTCCTCTGTGTTATCAAACTATGTCCTTCAATTTCTTGTTCTTACCCTCAGTCTTTCTTGTTTTTACAATTTTCAGCTCCTTAATTCTGAATATTCTAACGAAGCCATAACTGGCCGTTAAATTTTCATGTCACTAGACTCTAACATACTCGATTCTTGGCAGAGGAATCCCCTAATTGTAGAATCAATAGTGAGCTTATTTTTCCACAAAATAAAACTTCTATGTTTTCAACAACGTCACTGGATATCTTAGTTTCATTTGAGAGCAAAGTGACATCAATAAGGACGTTTACAAGTTTTCAAAGTTTATCTTTAATCTGTTACATGTCCATTGTTACAAACAACCATAAAGTTACATTTCTCTGAAAATGTATCAGTTTTTCTAAATAATTAAAATGTCATTTGTATTTTAAGATGTATTACGATATTTTTAACTCTTAAAAAAAAAATTTGCATATGTGTGCAGAAAAGAGTTATGTCATTGTGCTTGGGAGTAAGGGATGTATTTTCTTTTTTTTTTTTTAAATTTGAGGCTAATGCACATAAGGTGCCACTGCAATTAGTCTCTTGCAGAAATCCTATGACAAACAAGAACACTCTGTGTGGTCTTACAGTGATAGCTTCTACGAGGAGCATCAAATGAAAACCTTAAATATATTTTTGGTACATTTATTCAGAAAAAGTGAGACACAATTGTATCATTTTTCGACTTGTGTCCTAAATGCCTGTAAAGTGCATGGATTCCTGTGTAGCCACTAAAGCACAACCTACTGGGCCCCTTCATCAGACCTGAAAATCTTTCCTCCCGGTTCCACTTTTAGTCATCCAAAAACTTGGAAATTACTTCGAGCTATGTCTGGTTAGTTCAGCTGATGTGGTAAACACTGAAAGGGGAGGTTCTTGATGGCTGCAGTGGTTGCACATGCAGTATGGGGTTGAGCATTGTCATGTTGGAAAAGGACAACTTTACTCAGAAGTCGACATTTGTTTGGATTTGATTGTGGATCGTAGATGATTCCTGAGAATATCTGTATACGTGGCACTGATGGCAGTGTTTCCCCTGGGCATGTAGTGCTCTAAAATAACGCTCGTTCATTCCAAAAGAGAGTCAGCATAAACTTCCCTGCAGATTGCTGCGTGTGAAACTTCTTCAGTTTCAGTGAGGAGGGATGGTGCCATTCCTTGCTTGCTCTCTTTGTTTCAGGCTCGTGACAGTAAACCCAGGTTTTATCTCCAGTAACAATTCTTGCTAGGAAACAGCATTCTGCATCAAAGTGCAACAAAAGTTCCTAACATGCATCAACATGCCATTGTTTCATTTCTGGAGTAAGCTGCAGTCCCATCCACCTTGCAGACACTTTGTGGTACTATAGAACATCATGGGTGATGTGGTTTGCTGAACCTTGACTGATGTCCAGATGATCAACTATTTTCCTTAACGAGGCGGTCAGCGGCTGAAATCAACTCTGGGCTCACTACCCAGTGTGCCTGACTCGGTCGTGAACAGTATGTAAAGAAACTCATGCGGTTTTGGAACTTCCTACTCCACTCATACACTTGTTGGAGTGAAAAATATGCATCACCGTACTGGACCTTCATTGTCCGATGAATTTCTATAGGTTTCGTCCCTTTGCTGCTAAAAAACGGATAACAGTGCGCTGCTCCATTTTGTTGCATATCAATAGTGGGTCAGCCATCTTTTAACTGCAATTATGATGTCATGGCACATCCTTAGCAACCATATTAACAAGTTACAGTATAAAGGCATGTTTTTTTCTCATTTCTATCCCACTTTGAAGGTTTTCATTTGAAGTCCCCTCGTTTAACAGTTTCAGCCTTTCATATTTAATCTTAATGAGTATTTTGTTTTTCTCATATTTTATGCAAGGCTGAATATGCTATTGTAGCTCAGAACATAACAGACAAGTCGCTGGAAATAGATATGCAACTGAGGAAGTCTGTAAAACCTGCTGTCACAGCCTTAGAAAATGTCCTGGGCCCTGACTGTGTTCAGTGCAAGTTTGTCCTACCACACTGTAGAACTTCAGGTGAGTTGGCATGTATTTGTCATTTCATAAATGAATACATGGTTAGTATTGGATGACACAGGTGTTCAGCCTATCTTCACCCCTCCTTCTTCTGTTTATAGCACGATAGCTCTGGAAATGGTATAGGGGTACCTTCTAAGGACATGGCAGATACAGTATGTGTAGATTAATTCACATGATTTTCTTTTCTATTCTTTTTTAGTTTATGTATTATTGTTTGAAACTGACATACTTGTCTGCAATAAAATAGATTACTCAACTATAAGTACCACTTTACCAAATATGGACATTTGATATTGAACTTGGGGAACTGAGATGCAAGTCCAGTTAGGCAGAAAATACTGACCAGGGTGTTGCGTCAGGGTCAATATGCTGACCAAGACCACAATCCCTCTTACATGCAGCATTCCCTGAAAACAGGCTGTTTTCAAGGCAGCTTGGCTGACGAGATGTGGATCGATGTGATCCCATTAGTAGTGAGCGTCCTGCAGATAAAACCAAGCAAAGCACAACCGCCTAGAGGACCCCAGTCCACCTTCATCAGCACGCAACAACCCGCCACTCAACGTCCTTTTCAGGGGACACAAAAGAGTAAACTTACTTATTGTGTGCATTAAACAACAACATATTGAGCTTAATTGTTAAAATTATTGCCCTTCGCAAAGCGATGATGGTCACAACATGAGACGGATTTGTCTTAACAATGTGATATGCGCTGAATTTAGATTATAGCGAGCACGTGATTACGCTGTTCATCAATCCCACTCTTTCTCAAACTACCTTGGATCAGTGGCAAGACTATTGGTCGAGACAACTGGAGGTAATTCGGGATGCAGACACTCTGGTCTTATTTCCCGTGAGACCAGGGGTCGCTTGAAACTTGCGGGATTCGATCGCCCACCTTTTCCGTTCATCACTGTGAGAGGTGAGTGGCTTATCCTCTTGACTACAGCGACCCCTGAACTTAATAGTACATAAACAGATAAAAACTCTTTTTTTTATCTGTTCAACAGCATGTAACGGAGAGTATCACATCCAGGCTGAAGATTTACATGTTTTTTTTTTTGCAGCAAGCATATATCACTTTGTAGTCTGTGGTTCGAATCTGTATGCCCATTACTTCACTTTATTTTTTGGTATATATATTTTCGGTCACCATCAGCGTTTACTGTGTCACTCCAGATGACAGTATAGGTATGCCATTGCGTTTGGTTTACTCTAACCAACCATAAAGGTGTGTCCGTTGAGACCATTCGATGACGAGCCATTTGCTACTGCTGTCAAGATCAGCACCTCTGTATTGACACAGTGCTTTGTTTTAATTAGTCTGATTTTCCTGATCTGTGCCAGTTCTGAGTTGGCTGTCAAATGCCAGCTGGTGCAGATTCCACAAGGGAATGGGCCTCCGCATAGCTGGAGCAGCCCACAAGAAGGTTGAAATCATGTTCTGACCTCAGTTGGCCTGCTGACTGGATATATTTCTTTGCAATTGTTGACTATCACTAACAGATGTCTCAGTTGCCAGAAGTAATAACAAATACAGACTTCTGCAAGAGAATAAGACAATTAATACAGCTGGAGTTGGGAGAAAAAATTATATGGAAAAAAACATATAAATATAATTATATGTGCACCCAGTAGATATGAAGAGTAAAGATGAAAAAAAAAACACATTGCAAAGAGCAGTGGAAGTAGAAGTCAAGTAGTCTCAAAGAAAATCTAAAATATTCTAAGTCCTTGAATGGTCTTTGTTTGACCAATCAGGTTGAATCTAAATAAATATCTAGAAAATTGATGTCTTCAAGGAATAGAACAAATTATTGAAAATGACTAAATAGCCCTATAAAACTTGTTAGAACAAAACCTAATCAATAGAATTATATCTTAAAGTGTAGTGATGTACATTGGACTTACTCCTATATGACCTAGTTGGTTCCTGAACAATGATTAGTGTCCATCCTGTGATGATTCACTTTTATCACTAATTATCACACTTGATTACAAATGTTTTTCCAGTGAGCTATGCATGTTTGGAAAAAGGCACCTTCTAGATTAGGGATCAGAAATTTAAGACTGAATGCTGCCTGACTGGCGTAACTATCACAAAAGGTTGCACAAGTTAGAATTTTACAAAATAATGTTCTTTTGAAGTGCATCTAATTGAAGATTTTAGAATTATTAGGTTTACAGCAATTTTAATGCAGCCTTTCAACATGAAGCGGTTCCACATCCCTACTCTAGAGTCTACATCTCACATTAAGAGATACCTGCTCCTAGTCTCAATGTCGTCAAAAACCTACTTTCTACACATTCTGGTAATTTAATTT
Source organism: Ariolimax columbianus (assembly GCA_036924085.1). Taxonomy (NCBI): domain Eukaryota; kingdom Metazoa; phylum Mollusca; class Gastropoda; order Stylommatophora; family Arionidae; genus Ariolimax; species Ariolimax columbianus. The sequence goes on along the minus strand of JAVGWX010000001.1, from coordinate 108,624,720 downwards.
GAAAAAATGTGTATAAATATTTACAAGGCAACACATTTTATTTTTTTCTTTGTATTCAGTTTTTAATTGCTTAATTTTTGACTGAATTATCAGGAATATAACACATGATAAAACTAGACAGTACTTTACTTAATACAAAGAAAATGTTGTTCAGAGTTACTTGTGCTGAGCTCATTCTTGGCGATATTTCCTTTGTAACGGGTTACAGCAGCTTCTTTTACTTTCCGAGGCTCCTCCGTAAGCTCCCCACTATAGAGATAAAAGTATCGATCCCCACCTCTTTGGTCAGACTGCTGTGCTCAGCCTGTTCCTAGGGGCATGAAGTGGATCTTGATCAGTATGTTTCACCTGATTCTGATTACTCTGTTCATATACAAAGGAAATGAAAATATCTCATTTACCAAAAAATTTCCACAGGAAGCGTTTCATTATTATTACAGCAGAAACTATATTGTAGTTTCAATTTTTTTAATGTTTTTTTTATAATTTACTAACTATTTGTCAATCACTCTATTGTTTCGGACCCTCACAGATATTGTTCTTGCTTATGACACGGAAAAGAAACTCTTTGTGAAGCCAGAAACAAAGTCATTGCGATCTGACAATAATATTTTGAACAGTCTGTTTAACAAGACAACACAAGAGTAAGTCTGTCTTAGGTGTCAGGTGTGTTGTTTGATGAAATTATTCTTTGTCCTTCTTTTCTGGAAACTAACAATTTTTTGTTGTTGTTGTGCATTCACCTTATTTTCTCTAATCCACAAGGCGGTGTGCGTTGGACTGTGGTTTTTATTTTGCGCCCGACTTCAGCATGCATTTTATGTAAGGGTCTGCTTCTTCCTGCATTTTCTAAGGGTTTGCTTCCTCGGGGTAACGGCCGGTGCTGTGATGGGGATCGAACCCAGCACCTTCGATTTGTGAGCAGTGCCACTTAACCACTAGGCCACGCCGTCCCCGAAACTGACAATTCATAGCACAGTGAGATCTGATAGCACAATGACCTAGGTTACAGGGAAGAAGGATTTCCCTCAATAGACCAAAGTTATGGGATTTGGAGTTAGCCAATATTATACTAATATTAAAAAAGGTGATAGATAGTCGACAATGGGAAAATTATAGAGGCATGTCCCTTCTTAGTGTCCCTGAGAAAGCCTACGATAGATACTGGGGCAGACACTAAGATTTCTCGCTGAGCCACAGATTGGTGAGGCCAAATGTGGTTTCAGAGCAAATAGGAGTACTTAGACCTTATCTTTACACTCGGGCAAATGAGTAAAAAGGCTCTTGAGTGTGTTGGCGCAATGTACTTCTGCTTCTTGGACCTTTTTCAAACATCAATCAATTAAAACTTCTTCAGATCCTTATGGAACACAGATCTTAAACAAATACATGCCAAGTCATCAAATGTTGACCTGCTCATATCTTTTGAAGTTTAGGTTCAGCACAAAATTACAAATCTTCAACTTCAATGTGAAGTCCTCTTTTTTTTATGTGAGATTATGTTTTGATAGATGACGAACAGGAATGTGAACAAATTTGAAATTATCATAAATGCGCAGGATTTAAAGGCTGAAATGGTTTGCTCATAAATGCGGAACAGTTCTATAGAACTGGCCAGATAATCAGTACACCAAGACATGCAGGCTAAGTAATGGCACTGGTTTGGCATACATCCACCAGGTTATACTTTGATCCCAAGAATAAGAGGTGTCAGGATAGACCAAAACAGATAGGGCACAGAAAACTGGTGTCGTAACATAAATAAATCAGGAAAGACCTAAGAATTGATACAGTTGGCATAAGATGGAGGGACTAATCAGCATTTGTTGAAGACCTGTGATCTGAGAGAGATTTGATTGATTGATAGTTCATCCTTCAGATGTGCTGGGGTGAACTCAGCCATCACTCTTGAGGAAGATTTTCTACTGTTCCTTTGCTCTTCCCAACACGGCACATTGTATATCTGACTTTTAATTTGTTGAATAGATTATATTTGAGTCTGCGGTTGCCACTCTGGATATTGTCACTTGATCTCTATTTGGTATGGACTAGTATGGTTCTGATACAGACATATGTTTTGTATAAATACAGTTTGGTGGTGGTGTTGCTGAGTAGAATGCAGACCAGCTATGACGGACATCCATTGGGATTGATTCATTGCAAGATTAGACAGCTTCAAGTTGTCGGATACCAAGTTATCACGGTAGGTGAAAAAAAAATGTTGTTTAGTGGTGGCATCTATATTCAACTTTTCACTACATGTGAAACATAGGTCCATCACTACAGCTGGCAGTTTCATAGCAATGATTTTACATGATCAGTTTACCAGCCTCATGCACAACCCTGTGTGTCACATACGTGTAGAGGATTGCTGTTGTTGTTTTTCTTGTTGGAAGCTACTCGTGCTGCGTTCTTCACTCTTGGCGATGTTTCCCTGGTAGCGAGTTACAGTTGTTCTTCCTATATCCTTAAGCATACCGAAGAAGATAGATTTGATTTGACTGAACCTACCAAATGGCAGAAAAATAACACTGTCATTCGCTACTGGTAAGTACACAAGCAATTTCAGAGCGGAGACAGAGGCACTGAGGGCGGCAGTGGAAGAAATGGTGACACATAAAGAAAATGAAAGCCATCTTGTCCTGCTTACAGATGCTCTGGCCGTAGTCACAGCGCTAAAAAGCCAGAAAAACACTGAGCTTAATGACTTAAGAGCAGCACTCTGTCAACTATGCCAGCAGTCCGCACCAAAAAGGGTAGTGGTACAGTGGGTCTCATCACACTGCAACATCCAAGGCAACGAGGAGGCAGACAGACTGGCAAAAGAATGTGCAAGACTACCACAAACAGATACTAGTATGACGTACGAAGAGTCAAAATGGCTTATTAAAGCCAGATACATGACCAAATGGGAAACTGAACATACCGGCTACACCAAAAACGATGCCTATTACCAGTTGAACAGAAGAGAGCAGGTCGTTGTCTTCAGACTTCGCACTGGCCACAATAGACTGAGGTACCACCTATTCAACAAATTGAAGATAGGTGGTACCGAGAAAATGACCGCTGAGCATCTGCTGCAGAACTGCCCAACATACAAGGATCAGAGAGAGCAGATGTGGCCATCACCAGTGGAACCACAAGACAAGCCCTATGGCAGTGTCGACAGCCTCAGGATGACCGCCGCTTTTTTCGAAAAAATAATGGTTACTGTCTGCGTACGATGAAGAAGAAGAAGATTTGACTGCAGTAAGAGATGTCTCAGTAGGCTCACAACTATACTTGGAATCATGATATTCAAACAGGCATGTTTATGTCTGTTGCCAGGTAGCTGAATGCTTCGGCTATCCGTAGTAGGTATTTTAAACTGGCTGCGGGAGATAGAAACAATTTTTGGTAGATTTTTTAGTAGAATTTTTTTTTTAAAATCCAAGCAGCAGCTGTTAAACCTACTCTTTTCGATATTTAACTGCCAAGGGATTTTTAACATATTCGACGCTGAACACAGGAGCCCAATCTCACTAGCAAGAGATCAGATCTTCACCAAATTTGACATAGAGATCACTTTTGATCCCTGTAAACGGAACTGGCATGCTAGTCTGGTTAGGCACAAGATACTGACCAGGACGTCGTCAGGTTCAGACACACCATTCTGACTAATACCACTATCTCTTTCCAGTAGCGTTCCTTGGGACAGGCTGTTTTCAAAGCAGTCTGACAGACAAGATGTGGATCAACGTGATCCCTGTAGTCATGTGTGTCACGCAGATGAAGCCAAGCTTGGCACAACCGCCTGGAGGACAGCGGTTCACATTCATCGGGAATGCGAGGAAAGCTGTGACAACCCACCACTTAACGCCTTTTTCAAGGTGTAAAAAATAGTAAACTTACCCATTGTGAGCATTAAACAACAATAATAATCCATGTAAAGTTTTTGTCCGCATTAGAACCAAAAAGTTACAAACGAATATAGTTTGATGAAACATTTACAAGGCAGTATAAAGAAATATATATTGTAACGTCTTTCCGTGTGTTGCAGTCAACAATCACAGTGTGAGACAGTGTAACGACATCACCAAAGCATGGCATGCAATTGGGACTCGTTCAATAGTTGATGTGATGTACAGCTTAGAAGAATGTGGTAAAACATGGGGATGAGATGAGGAAGGACAGTAACAAATAAATACTTAATACAATTGTCCTGGGCAGCATTAGTTACTCTAGTCAGTAACTAAAATAATTGAGCTACAATTATGCTTATTGTATGGCGGTAAATAGACGAATCGTTTAGTTTATGTTATTGCAAGCTCTTTATATGATAAACCTAATCAGCAAGCACTGTTATGGTGTTGATACCAGGCAATGGGGACTAGTCACAATTGTCATTAACCTTTTTTCACTGCATGGTGTCACTACTACAGTTAGCCTCTCTGCTGGAAAAATGCACTAAATCATTTTTATGCTCAACAAGTGGTAGTATCTGTAGTACTTTCTACAGTCTCGATATGCACAGTAGAGTGAGCTTACTTAATCTTTCCTCCCCAATAACACATCTTGGGGATAGCAAGAGGTTGTAAGCATTTCCTAATAGGCCAACAGAAGAATATAAAATAAGTAGTGTAATGAGAATAAGAAAGATAACTGATAACATGATATGGGTAACAGACATCAGCATTAAGAGGATAAGAAAGATAACTGATAACATGATATGGGTAATAGACATCAGCATTAAGAGGATAAGAAAGATAACTGATAACATGATATGGGTAACAGACATCAGCATTAAGAACAGACACTGTCCTTATCGTGTGCATGTGTCTTTGGGGCAGTTATTTTTCTCAGAACTCAAAGAAGTTTCCTTTTTTTTTTCAAAATTGAACAAAATTAATTTACTCTCAGGTAGATGCAGAGGAGGCATTATCATATTCTTGCTTAGACATGGAGACAACACAGAAGTTGCTGTTTGGTCATATCTCTGCTGCATTAGGAGTTGATGTCAGCAAAGTTCTGCGTTCTAGATGAGAGTTACCATTGAGTAAGTGAACTTAGTGTTCAACAGTTTTAAACAAGTTGTTCCACTTTGATTCATTCAGTATAATCATTGATTATGTAGTGAGAAAAAGTGGTTGTTGTTTAAATGTCCATAATGAATAAGAGTGCGTCTTTTGTGCATCCTGAAAAGGGCGTTGATTGGCAGGTTTCAGTAGCTTTGCTCACATCCTGAATGTGCTGATGAAGGTGGACAGGGATCCTACAGGAGGTTGTGCTATGCTTGGCTTCATCTGCGTGTCACTACTATGGAGATCACGTCGATTACCCACTTCGTTAGCCAGGCTGACATGTTGTTGTTGCAGATCCAGCAGCATTCGCCCTTCGACCCAATGCCAAGTAATGGTCCCTTCGACCCAATGCCAAGTAATGGTCCCTTCGACCCAATGCCAAGTAATGGTCCCTTCGACCCAATGCCAAGTAATGGCCTTCGACCCAATGCCAAGTAATGGTATCTGCACATGTTTATCAGCTGTTGTCTAGTGCTATACAGAGTTTTCCATGTATCTGACCACAGAGGAAGAAGCATTTTTCTAAAACCAGGCTGCCATGAAATTTTCAGGGAGACCTACGTGGAAGTGAGGGGGTTTGTTGGCCAGTATATTTTAGAGAAATGAAACTCAAGACAACTGGAAGTTCCTTCTCTGACCTCAGTTCAAATTATGTACACAAAAAACGATGCCTATTGACAGTTGAACAGAAGAGAGCAGGTCATGGTCTTCAGACTTCGCACTGGCCACAATAGACTGAGGTACCACCTATTCAACAAATTGAAGATAGGTGGCACTGACGAATGCCCGTGTGGTACCGGGAAAATGACCGCTGAGCATTTGCTGCAAAACTGCCCGACATACGAGGATCAGAGAGAGCAGATGTGGCCATCACCAGTGGCAACACTAGACAAGCTCTATGGCAGTGTCGACAGCCTCAGGATGACCGCTGCTTTTTTCGAAAAAATAAAGGTTGATGTCTGACTGCGTACGATGAATAAGAAGTAGTTCAAATTATGAAAGGTGACTATGGATATTATTACCATGCAGGCTATGCTCTGGATTCCTATAACTGAGAGGTGTCAGGGAAGACTGAAACACACGTGGCACAGAGACCTTGAAATCTGGAAAGATGAGGTCAGACCTGGAACAATCTGGGGTAGTTGTCTCGCCGCCACGATTCAATTTCAACCAGTGTTCGTAAAGCGATCTCAGTCCCGCCAGGCAGAGCGATAGCGCGGGCTTGCGGAAAACGCTCGCCTGCCTTTCCCCGTAGAGCTATTGGGGTGCGGTTTGTTTTGGCGTCTCCTCCACCGAGGTGCGCTTCTCTGGTCCGTATCAGGAAACGTTGTCAGTCCGTGGTGATTTATCTAAGGCTTATAGCAGAGCTCGACAGTTCGTCTCGCTGGTGGTCAGACTCTCGCAAAGAGCTTGTGACCGGCAAATGGAAAGCAGGAATCGTGCCTCAAGGCCCTGTGTTCTCCCGGGGACCAACCCTCGGGAGAAGGGCAGGCCAAATTGTCTCTAGTCCCAGTGAAATTCATCGCCGAGGTCGTTGGGATCCGTTCTGCACAGAGCGCTGCCATCCCTCCTCGAGCGAGCCCGGTCGGTCTGTCGTCTGGTGCGTGTAGGGGCCCCTGTCAGGCGGTCCTAGGTCGACAGAGTGAGGGACGGGTGGAACAACCGTCCGTCCGTTCCGTCAGTCGGTCCCTGCGGCCGTCCCAGTGAGGCTTTTTACACACCCGTCCTCCGCCGACCGGTGTGTGCGCTACGTACGTCTCCGACAGATATCTGGTTGATCCTGCCAGTAGTTATATGCTTGTCTCAAAGATTAAGCCATGCATGTCTAAGTTCACACTGTCTCACGGTGAAACCGCGAATGGCTCATTAAATCAGTCGAGGTTCCTTAGATGACACGATCCTACTTGGATAAATGTGGCAATTCTAGAGCTAATACATGCTTACCAAGCTCCGACCCTCGCGGAAAGAGCGCTTTTATTAGTTCAAAACCAATCGTCGTTTCCCGTCGCGGGGTTGCGGCGTCCCCACTGGTGACTCTGGATAACTTTGTGCTGATCGCATGGCCTCATGTGCCGGCGACGCATCTTTCAAATGTCTGCTCTATCAAATGTCGATGGTACATGACATGCCTACCATGTTTGTAACGGGGAATCAGGGTTCGATTCCGGAGAGGGAGCATGAGAAACGGCTACCACATCCAAGGAAGGCAGCAAGCGCAACTTACCCACACCCGGCACGGGGAGGTAGTGACGAAAAATAACAATACGGGACTCTTTCGAGGCCCCGTAATTGGAATGAGTACACTTTAAACCCTTTAACGAGGATCTATTGGAGGGCAAGTCTGGTGCCAGCAGCCGCGGTAATTCCAGCTCCAATAGCGTATATTAAAGTTGTTGCAGTTAAAAAGCTCGTAGTTGGATCTCAGGCGCAGGCGGGCGGTCCGGCTCGCGCCGGTTCACTGCCCGTTGTCTCCTGCCCTACCGTCTGCCGGCTCTCTCCCACGGGTGCTCTTCGCTGAGCGTCCTGGGTGGCCGGCGCTTTTACTTTGAAAAATTAGAGTGTTCAAAGCAGGCCTCGGCTGCCTGAATAATGGTGCATGGAATAATGGAATAGGACCTCGGTTCTATTTTGTTGGTTTTCGGAACTGGAGGTAATGATTAACGGGGGCATTCGTATTGCGGCGTTAGAGGTGAAATTCGAGCTACTGCGAAAGCATTTGTCAAGAATGTTTTCATTAATCAAGAACGAAAGTCAGAGGCGTGAAGACGATCAGATACCGTCGTAGTTCTGACCATAAACGATGCCGACTAGCGATCCGCAGGAGTTGCTTCGATGACTCTGCGGGCAGCTTCCGGGAAACCAAAGTGTTTGGGTTCCGGGGGAAATATGGTTGCAAAGCTGAAACTTAAAGGAATTGACGGAAGGGCACCACCAGGAGTGGAGCCTGCAGCTTAATTTGACTCAACACGGCCAACACTGAAATGACTGACATGCCGAGACCACTTTCCTTGGGTCTAATATGGAACTGGTGCTGGACTTAGACCTCAGAAATCTGGGGTTATGCCCTCTGTGGCTCGGTTGGTCTGCATCCAGTGTTTGAAAAAGGAATTGACGGAAGAGCACTATCAGGAGTGGAGCCTGCGGCTAAATTTGACCGAAGACGCAAACACTGTAGAACGACTGACAAATCGAGAGCACTTTCGTTGGGTCTAATAGTGAACGTGTGCTGGTATTAGACCCACGGAAGACAGGTCAGCTCTCTAACCTTCTAATGAAGGATCGCTACGGAAACCGTGCCTTAACACCGCGGAAACCGCAGGCTCCAGATACCTGGTCACGGACAAACAAAAGCCCTCGATTAATTCGTCCTGGCCAAAAAATGAACGGGTGCTGGAAATAGATCATCGGAAGACAGGTCAGTTTTACCCTACAAATGACAGGGCGTTGCTACGGAAATCCTGCTCAACTCGAGAGGAACCGCAGACATTTGGTTCACGTACCAGGCTGATAAGCGAGGCTAAGAGAGGCTACCATGTGAGGGATAACGGCCGAACGCCTCTAAGCCAAAATCCCGCGCAAAAGCTCAGCACGATTGCAAGGGGAGGCCTCTACATGGTGGGGGCCCCAGTCCCGCCCGGTCGAGCCGCAGAATGAGGACTCTGCCGTCCGCCGATCAAAGCGGGCGGGAAGCAGCTCGATATTCACCCCATAAGGCGATGAGGTATGAAACCATTTGTATAAGACTTAGTTCTCGGTCGGGGTATCATAAGCAGTAGATCAGCTACCTCACTGCGAACTGCTGAGACTCAACCCTTGACCATGAGATATGTCCACACCAGGCGAACAACATCTCCGTGCAATGACCAGGCTTGTCCCCTGGGCAAATGCACTTTTTCGAGAGGAATCACAGGTCGCTGACATTTGGTCCACGTGCTTGGCTGATAAGCTACCATCTGAGGGACTACGGCCGAACGCCTCTAAGCCAGAATCCCGCCCTTAATCTCAGCACCGCTGTGATGGGATGCTACGACATGGCTGAGATTTGCGTCTCAGCCCGGCCCGGTCGAGCCGCAGGAATGCACCTGGTAAAATGCACTCCTTCCTCGCTCTTTGCCTCTGCCTACTATCAGTCATTGCAATGGACGCAGAAGAGATGCAGTCCAGCGGACATTGCACCTCCTGCCCTATGGTGACAACCTCCCGGGTGGCGGGGAATGCTAGGCGTACCATCACTGCAGATAAGCCGAGAAAATTAAGCGAGCAAAAAGATACCTCACTCATATGCATATGCTTCGTTTCTGGCAGGACGTGACGATCCTGGGAAAAAGTCACACTGGACTGCCTCTCTTCCGGGATAGTACAAACTAGTACATAGTCCATCATATCATTGCCAAACCCTATAGACACGAGTAGGGAAGACTCGATAGTCCTGCAAGACAACTTCCTAAGAGAGACAACTCTGACCAAAAACAACTGCTGCCTTGCAGATAGGCTGGGGACAGCCAAAGGCTAAGGAGGGCAACCCTACAGAAACGCCTGTTGAAATCGGATGCACTGGCTAACAAATCAAAATAGTGCAACGTAAATATCGCTGTAAACAGCGTACGATGAAGAAGAAGAAGACCTGGAACAGTTGATCCAAGATATGGCACATATTTGTTGAAGATATATGCTCCTCTGAGAGTTGAGAGAGTTTAATTGACAGTCTATCCCTCAGATGGGTTGGAGGAGACAGCTTTAGTGTATTTTATAGAAATCATGTGTCATGTCTTAAAACATTGATATTGTTAGCATTTCAGTGCTAATGATGTTCTATGTTATGCCTTCTAAACTCTTTCTATGCATTTCCTGCCCCCAATATTTCACATTGCCACAAAGTCCTGTTAATGAGCGTGTGTCTAAAGAATTTTGCCTGTCTTATTTTAATTTTTTTGTCACGTACTTTTTATTCATAGGTAGTGACAAATACAGACAGCAGACAGATCTGTGGGAAAGGACATGGTAACAACCAATACAGCAGGACAATGGGGAGAGAAAGTGGAGATGGATTGGACACATTCTCAGAAAGAAACTGGACAGCATAACCAGGTATTCATTGAATTGAATCCGTAGGGAAAGAGATGAGTGGGAAGGTCAAGAAACATCTGGTGACAAATGGTCGAGGAAGAAGTTCAATTGGGATCTCGTTGGCAGAGCCCCATTAGCAATTTTCCAAGGTACTGAAGTCACTAGGTTTAGGGACTAACAAGGGAGACCCGCCTAGATGAGCTTCCTATCCACAACCAACACATCATACCCAATGTCTATGGCTGTGTTTACCACATTAGCCAGTTTGTGGTTGAAAATAAATCCTGCACCAACCCTGATCGTTGACTGGGAAACCACTGCGCTACCACGGTTTTAAATATATATATATATATATATATATATTTTTATTTGCTGTATCTTTGAAATACACAAACAAACTAAAAAAAGCCCTCTATTGATTTGTCCGGTCTAATAGTGAACAGGTGCTGGTAATAGACCCTTGGAAGACAGGTCAGTTTTACCCTACTAATGACAGGGCGTTGCTACGGTAATCCTGCTCAATTCGAGAGGAGCCGAAGACATTTGGTTCACGTACTAGGCTGATAAGCTAATGGCGCGAGGCTACCATGTGAGGGATTACGGCCGAACGCCTCTAAGCCGGAATCCCGACCAAAATCTCAGCATCACTGCGATGGGAGGCTTCGATATGGTCGGGACCTGGGGCTCGTGCCTCAGCCTAATCCGGTCGAGCTGCAGAAATAGGTCTCTGCCGTCCGCCGATCAAAGCGGGCGGGTAGCTGCTCGATTTTCACCCCATACGGCGATGAGGTGCGAAACCACCAACAGAAGACTTAGTTCTTGGTCGGGGTGTCGTAAACAGTAGAGCAGCCACCTCACTGTGAACTGTCGAGACTCAGCCCCTGACCATGAGATATGTCCGTACACCAGGCGAACAATATCTCCGTGACATTACCAGGCTTGTCCCCTGGTTAAATGCACTCCTTTGAAAGGAATCGCAGGTCGCTGACATTTGGTCCACGTGCTTGGCCGATAAGCCAAATGTGCGAAGCTACCACCTGAGGGATTTCGGCTGAACGCCTCTAAGCCAGAATCCCGCCCTAAATCTCAGCACCGCTGTGATGGGAGGCCACGATATGGTTGGGACCTGGGGCTCGCGTCTCGGCCCGGTCGAGCCGCAAAAATGCACCTGGCCAAATGCACTCCTGCCTCACTCTTTACCTCTGTCTGCTATCAGCCATCCCAATGGACGCAGAAGAATGCAGTCCAGCGGACATTGCACCTCTGCCCTATTGTGACAACGTCCCAGGTGGCGGGGAATGCTAGGCGTGCCATCACTGCAGATGAGCTGAGAAAATAAAGGGAGCAAAGAGATACCTTACTCACATGCATATGCTACGTTTCTGGCAGGACATGACGATCCTGAGACACAGTCACACTGGACTGCCTTTCTTCCGGGATAGTACAAACTAGTACAAAGTCCATCATATCATTGCCAAACGCTATAGACACGAGTGGGGAAGACTCGTTAGTCCTGCACGACAACTTCCCTAAGAGAGACAACTCTGACCAAAAACAAGTGCTGCCTTGCAGATAGGCTGGGGACAGCCAAAGGCTAAGGAGGGCATCCCTACAGAAACGCCTGTTGAAATCGGATGCACTGAGCCACAGGCTTAACAAAATAAAACAGTGCAACGTAAATATCGCTGTAAACAGCGTACGATGAAGAAGAAGAAGAAATACACAAAAAATAGATTGTGTTCAAAATAATTTTTGTGTGTATGTCAAATAAATAAAGTCATTTATAAAACGTTTGATTCAGTTTTGAACATTTTTTGCTATGATTTTAATCTATTCAATGTTTAATTCTAATTTCTTGTTCATTGATTCTTGACTAATGAAGCTATTGTTATTGAATGCCCATGGGATCAAGATGCTGAGCAACGCAAGAGCTGCAGTGGTCAACGACCCATAGCTGACTGCTAGCGTCAGGGCCTTCGAACCATAGCTGCCAAGACCCTTCTACACCTCCACGCGGTGATCCTGGATAACAGGCTGCAGCAGGGCAGACTGGCTAAGGAGAAGGGATCGAAGAGGGAATGCTAACCCGGTACTCAAAAAATGCTTGCTGAAGTCGGATGTGTTGGACTGAAAGGTGCAAATATCACAGCCAAGCTGTAAACTACGACACAACGCATTCCGTTCTCTGGACTACATTCTGCTACTTAAGCCCTTTCAGTGTTTGGTAGTGGGAGGTTGAGAATAAACGAAGAAGAAGAAGAATGCCCACGATGAGTAATTTTACTCTTTTATTCGCCCTGCAAAGGGCTCTAGGTTGCTGTTTGCAGTAGCTTTTCTCATATATTGATCGTGCTAATGAAGGTGGGCCGAGGTCATCCAGCCAGTTGTGCTATGATGCTTAAAGATGTAACTATCATGCCTGATGGTACATTTCAAGGCAGCAACAGACTTTACTGTCTCTGACTATCCTTCATATGGTGTCCTACATCTCATCAGTAATTTACATTTTGGATTCTGTGGTTCTCCAGTGAAATTTCTTTGTACAATAAGCTAAAAAACTTTTCTTACACTCTTCTTACAAGATCTTGCACAGATAAAGACAGAATTCATAATGACAAGCCGCATATTTCCATCATTGAAGGAAATATTTCCATAGCTGATTAAACATCCTAGATGTGACAAAAGTGTCTGATGATGTTGCAAACATTGCTTGCCATGAGCAACTAACTAAAAGAACTCTTTATATTTGAAAATCGCCAGGAGCAGTCTGTTAGTCGCTATCTGGGAAAACATTTTAACATTTTCGAAAAGAAACAAAAATAAATTCCTAGACCATACACCACCTACCTTCCCTCAGGCTTAGTAAATCAAAGGAAGTTAAATCACAAAAGGTAGGGTCAGATACATGGCCAAATGGGAAACAGAACATACTGGCTACACAAAAAATTATGCCTACTACCAGCTGAACAGAAGAGAGCAGGTCGTGGTCTTCAGACTCCGCACAGGCCACAACAGACTGAGGTACCATCTATTCAATACACTGAAGATAGGTGGCACTGACGAATGCACCTGTGGCACAGGGAAAATGACCGCTGAACATCTGCTGCACAATTGCCCGACATACGAGGACCAGAGACAGCAGATGTGACCATCACCAGTGGCAACACTAGACAAGCTCTATGGCAGTGTCGACAGCCTCAGGATGACAGCTGCTTTCTTCGAACAAATTAAAGTTGACGTCTGACAGCGTATGAAGAAAAAGAAAATCACAAAAGGAACTTACTACGAATAGCATTCGTCTGCCTGAAAGTAGATATATACTGTGTGTGTGCTGTAGAATGATTCAGGCTAATTTGCCGCATGTTGTGTTCATGTGAATACGATTAAAACATACAAAACCATATGTATCATGTAACTAGAGGGACAAGCACTAAACTACACCCTCTTTCTCATCTACATACCGTAAATGACCTTCTCCAACCACCAACCAACCCCCCCTCCTCTCCTCAAACCTTGGAGCTTTAATAAGTATCCAATAGAGGTGATACATTCTAACTATGGGAACCTCTTCTCCCTTTGCCGCTCTAGAGGTGATACATTCTAACTATGGGAACCTCTTCTCCCTTAGCCGCTCCACTTCTATCCCTTGGGGGTGAATAGATACTGTGTAATACCACCAAGCAGAAATTACAGCAATAAGCACAACCATCGAGGTAATACTCAAGAAGTTCCAGCAAATAAAGCAAAAACATTCAATATTCTAGTCTTCACTGATTCAAGAATAAAGTTACGGACACTAGAAACATACCTACAAATTACCAACAAAAAAGGTACACAGTTGGCTGAGATGATTGATAAAATACAAACAACACACAACATCAAACACCCTTTAGTGAATTCCAGGACATGTAGACATATCAGGAAATAAGAAAGCAGACAGAATAGAAAAACTAGAAGCAAGCAGGGTTCAAATAAACACACCACCCAACATGCAGGCAACAAAACATATACTTCAAAGAGGAATTCTGAACCGATGGATGTAAGGTGTCTACTGGACATGCCTTGTATAAAGAAATGACACACCCAAACAAAGATGGCAATATCAACAAACGGTACTTGTGCGTTAATTCACCCATGGATTATAATAGGTCAAATTTAGTAGAATGTAGCCACACGAAGCACCATACTTTTCAAATCGCGCGGTAAACACCGTACGTGGAAGATGAATTTATTGCAGTTGTCAGACTTGACACGTAAGAAAATAAATTGTGTGCAGTTTTTGCAGGAAAGACGAATTATACACATCGTCCGACTGTGTGCTAAAAATCATGTTATGACTTTGTCTCTCACAGTTTGCCAAGATCGTTAGATATGTCGCACATGTCAGCAGGACATTCCTGTTTGTTCTGGCACATGGTTAGAGGGCACCCAACCCTAACCAAAATGGAACACACAGACACATGATAGATTTCTACATGTGTGAGTTTCTGTGGCGACATCGGAATAAAATCCGCCAGTTAGTCCCGTTCGACAATATTCAGTAGGACACCACAGACTTTTTTTTTTTTTTTTTTTTTTTTTTTGCTAAGATGTTTGCCTCACTAGTTTTTACTGGCGGAGGCGCGCCATTTTCCACCCCAGACCGTAGTCCATTGGGCGATATCAGGACGCATAAACCAGTGCTTGGATGAATGTGTCCGTCTGTATGTACCTATGCTAGGTTTGTGCGCCCTCAGAAGCTAGCCCAACCAAAGTGCAATGGAAGGGCCTCACCATGAGGGCGCGTGTGAAAGTTGTGCAAGAGTGTGACTGTAGGACAGAGTCAAATGAAACAGAGTGAGGTAAGAGGAGAGAGAAGGGGAAGAGTTGCCCCCAGGGTGAGTCCTCGGGTGTATTGAGGATGACAAAATTTTGGCCTCCTGTACTAGACACTTATAATTATTTTTGTACGGAAACCCGTGTGGTCATTGAATGGTATAAAATTTCAGAATGGGTGAATTAACGCACAAGAACCCAACAAACATCACCGCAGGGGGCAGAGCATAATCTTCCAACTTAGAATAGAACGCATCGGACTTAACAAATACTTCAGTTACACACAGACCTAAACTGCACCCATCCATACGAGACATTGCAACATGTGTTCGCTTGGCCAGGACTCGCCACTGACAGATCAAAGTTATTGCTGAGCACCCCATCAATCACCAACACCTTATACAGCTCCACCCCAACAATCACAAACACCTTATACAGCTCCACCCCAACAATCACCAACACCTTATACAGCTCCACCCCAACAATCACCAACACCTTATACAGCTCCACCCCAACAATCACCAACACCTTATACAGCTCCACACCAACAATCACCAACACCTTATACAGCTCCACCCCAACAATCACCAACACCTTATACAGCTCCACCCCAACAATCACCAACACCTTATACAGCTCCACCCCAACAATCACCAACACCTTATACAGCTCCACCCCAACAATCACCAACACCTTATACAGCTCCACACCAACAATCACCAACACCTTATACAGCTCCACCCTAACGCCTTATACAGCTCCACTGGCCAGCTACAAAACACTTGCAAATTCTTCAACTTGGCATTGCCTGTGGAAGAGCGAACAGCATGGCAGACCTAGTTGATCAATAACAATAAATAGTCTAGTCTTCTACAGATAAAGTATTTCGGTATGACAGTAACATACTAGTCCGAGTAGAGGCTGGCCGTGTGGTTTTGGATGCCGGTGTTCTTACCAAAAGGACATGCATTCAAATCCTCAGTATGGCATATATTTGTTTTAAAAATTAAAATCTAGCATTTACAGTGTGTGGCGACTGCAGCGCCAATCAGCCTTTATTCCTCAATTATATAAATCATCCACATGGGCATCACCAATGGGAATAGACACAGTAAGGAAAGTGTATTTTAAAAGATTGTACATTGAAGTCCTCCACAGGCGCAGACAGAAGTGAATATAATCAGACGGCCAGATTGTGGAACTCACTCAAAGAGTGGGCCAACGCATGGCTAATTAAGTTAAATGAACAAAAAGAAACCACAAATACAATGTTTTCTTTGTCAAATAAACCACATAGATCTAAACCAGTGTTTCCCAATCTTGTTACTTGGTGCAGATGTAACTGGTAGTCTACAGACTGATGAGTCTTCTAAACCAGTATTAAAACGTTACGTTAAGTTGTCACACCTGAGGACCGGTTAAAAAAAACGGAAAAATGTGTCGCTAACCTGTGAAAATTGGAGAACATTGTCGCAGGCCGCTCAGACAAATAAAAACCATTATTTATATAGTATTTTGTGAATTAGTTTTTACATCTAGGTGACCGCGGGGACTGCAATAATTACAGAGGGATCTCACTCCTGAGCGCTGTAGACAGTTTATGCTTACATGGTACTATAGATTGAGCCTGTTTGCGGACTCAGAATCTCAGTGTAACTTTAGAGTACCGTAGATAGATTAACAACGGACATGATTTTCTCTCTTCGCCATGTCTAGGAAAAGTACAGAGAACAAGACCAGCTTCTCTATATGATGTTTCTAGACCTCACCAAGACCTTCGACTTGGTTAGTAGAAAAGGTTTATTCGAACTCATCGAGAAGATCGGCTGCCCAAGAAAACTGCGTAGCATGATTTCTTTTCACATTGATATGAAGGGATAAGTCTTCTACGATGGATCTTATTCATACTCTTTTCCCCATCAAGAGCGGAGTGAAGCAGTGCTTGTGCCAAACCTCTTTAGGATCTTATTCTCCGTGCTCCTGTCGTACGCTTATAGCACATCTGTGGACGGTGTTTATTTGCACACCAGGTCAGATGAGACCTGTCCCGACTGTGTGCGAGGGCCAAGGTGAGGACGGTGCTCATTAGGGAGATGCTATTTGCGGATGATGCGGTTCTAGTGGCCAATAATGAGTAGGCCCTTCAGAGACTGGGAGACCGAGAGAAGCACGCAGTTTGGGCTTACCATATTCCTGGAAAAGACAACAGTCTGCGCACAGGGTATTGCCACTCACACTCAAACGTCCGCCCCCACCACCACCACCACTCTTCCATAAAGATTGATGGCGTCACTCTAGAGGTCGTCAACAGCTTAACTTATCTGGGGTTTGCCATCAGTAACACTCTCTCGTTCGAGAGAGGCAGTAGGGTTAGCAGGATGAGTACCATCATGTCCCGCCTGACGAATAGAGTCTGGGAGAACAATGCGCTGTCTCACTAAACCATTGTCCTGGTCTATCAGACCTGCGTTCTTGGCACTCTCATGTATTGAAGTGTGACTTGGAACATGAAAGCGATTTGAGTAGTAAAGGGATTAAGCCGCAATACCTTTTTTCTCGAATCGCATGAAATTTCTGCTGGTCTGCATCAGTCAGTGGACCGGCGGTTAAGAAACACTTCTCTAAACTAAAACTAATCGGAGAAAAAAAAAACTGCACCTTGACAAGAACCCTAGCTATTTAGGTAATATCTTTGATCTGAACGGCGGCAGACGTGAACAAAAACAAAAACCAAAGATAGAGAGAAACCAGATGTGTTCAATGCAGAGAATAGCAATCGTTAAAAAAAACAACTGGCTTGAAATATAATTTTTTTTGTTGGGGGGGGGGGGGGGGGGGATTGCACATGGAAGTGTATTAAGGAAGCTGCACACACTGTATTTGTGAGACCAGTCCAAAAAAATTGCATAGCAGTACGGGCAATTGCAACGAATCAAACTTTTTCAAAAAATAGCTCAAAACTAGGAATGCGAATTAAAACCGGGTTCATGAGGACCACGCTCATTGGAGAACTGGAAACAAATGACTAACTTGCAACCAATGGAAAACAGAAGAGACAGTAGGGCCAAAAAACAAGTGCAGAAATCTAGAAGGCTGATAGACTACACAATGTACCAGAGAATAAATGGATGTCGAAGACTCAAGTGGATCAACTTTGTGGCATCAGTGAAAGTAAAAAAGAAAAGGGGAGAACAGATCCTATAAATGGCACACTACAAATAAAACTTATGCACGCTAGACACGTGTTTCCCGCCTGGAGAAGCTTCACAGAGCTGACAGAGAACATTTCTGGCATTGTTAAACAAATGCGGCCAGACAGAAATAGAAAGAAAATTCTTAACTGTCAAACACACAGAAAATCACGACACAAGCAACATCTGAGCCCATGTATATACAGATGGATCAGTATCGCCTGCAACAGAGAATGGAGGTGGAGGAATCTGAGTCTACAAAGACATATATCAGTGGCGACTGGAAAATGTTCAAGTAATTTCACAGAGGCGACAGAGGCCTTGAAACTGAAGCATAAATTCTAATGACAGATGAAAACACAGACAAGTTGGACTCTTTACAGACGCACTGTCAGTGGTTGCGGTATTGGGGAACCAGACAAATTCAGACCTAAAGGAACTAACACACTCTATAAGCTATATCACCGGTTCAAGATAGTTGTGATACAGTTGATCTCATCTCATTACAATATTTTTGGCAATGAAGAGGCTGACAGAATGTGGAAACTACCTCAACCTGATATAGGTATATGAAGAGGCTGACAGAATGTGGAAACTACCTCAACCTGATATAGGTATATGAAGAGGCTGACAGAATGTGGAAACTACCTCAACCTGATATAGGTATATGAAGAGGCTGACAGAATGTGGAAACTACCTCAACCTGATATAGGTATATGAAGAGGCTGACAGAATGTGGAAACTACCTCAACCTGATATAGGTATATGAAGAGGCTGACAGAATGTGGAAACTACCTCAACCTGATATAGGTATATGAAGAGGCTGACAGAATGTGGAAACTACCTCAACCTGATATAGGTATATGAAAAGGCTGACAGAATGTGGAAACTACCTCAACCTGATATAGGTATATGAAGAGGCTGACAGAATGTGGAAACTAAATCAACCTGATATAGGTATATGAAGAGGCTGACAGAATGTGGAAACTACCTCAACCTGATATAGGTATATGAAGAGGCTGACAGAATGTGGAAACTACCTCAACCTGATATAGGTATATGAAGAGGCCAAGAGGTTTACCATGAACAAGTGGGATGCAGAACTCCCAGGTCATAAAAACAAATAACGCATATTACCAGCTCAACAGAGGTGAGCAGGTAGTAATCTGTAGACTGCACAGGCCACAAAAGACTGAGATACCGTCTACTCAACAAACTAAGAATAGGACATACGGATTAATGTTTCTGCGGCACTGACAAAATGGCTGCCGAGCTTCTGCTATAAAGGTGTCCAACATACGAGGAATAACGACAGTATGTGGGTCATCACCAAACCAATACCATTTCTGGATAAGTTCTATGGAGATACCAATAGGCTCATGCTAACCACTACTTTATGTTGATCGATTAAAGTTGACGCAAGAAAGCGTACGAAGAAGAAGAAGATAGTAGAACAGGCCACGGGCTTCTCCTGTCTTGAAGATATAATAACGGAAAATGGGAGATCTATCTTAGTCCACTTGTATCGTTAAATGTAGCGGGCATGTGTGACCTCCTTTATTTCATTTTTTTTTTTCAGGCAAAAAATTGCTGGTGACTTGCCAGGTCAATCTCAATATCTGTTATCGACCTAACGGTTGGTAGCTCCTTTAATATACGATCGCCTTTATGTGGGACTGGTGATGGTGGACGCGTAAATTAGAGCAAGGTAGAGCCGCAGCCTGTCAGACGCCATCTATGCCACTCCGCTAACTACATAACCAAAACCTGATGTTATAGCCACACAGTCCCCTTTTTTGTGACATATTCTCGGTGGGGCGAGAATCCTAACTTAATTTGAGTCGATTTTTAATTTTGCCCAAGCAGCGGCCTACTCTTTTCTATTTCCAACTGACAAGGGATTTTTAACGCGCGCCACTGCACATGGGTGTCTGATCTCACTACTCAAAAATCAGGGGAAATATTTACCGGATAATCCACTGAAAAAAATCCCGCCTGCGAACACCTTACCTTCTTCTTCTTCTTCTTCTTCTTCTTCTTCTTCTTCTTCTTCTTCTTCTTCTTCTTCTTCTTCTTCTTCTTCGTACGCTGTCAGACGTCAACCTGTATTTTTTCGAAAAAAGCAGCGGTCATCCTGAGGCTGTCGACACTGAAATAGAGCTTGTCTAGTGTTGCCACTGGTGATGGCCACATGTGCTTTCTCTGGTCCTCGTATTTCAGGCAGTTTTGCAGCAGATGTTCAGCGGTCATTTTTCCGGTACCACAACTGCATTCGTCAGTGCCACCTATCTTCAGTTTATTGAATAGGTGGTACCTCAGTCTTTTGTGGCCTGTGCGGAGTCTGAAGACCACGACCTGCTCTCTTCTGTTCAATTGGTAATAGGCATCATTTTTTGTGTAGCCAGTATGTTCTGTTTCCCATTTGGCCATGTATCTGGCTCTAATAAGCCTTTTGGACTCTTCATAGGTCACACTAGAATCTGGTTGTGGTAGTCTTGCACCTTCTTTTGCCAGTCTGTCTGCCTCCTCGTTGCCTTGGATGCTACAAATAGAATTCAAAAAGAGATTAGGAATGGGCAAATCTGTTTTAATCAAGATGAGTTTTATATATATATAAATGGCTTCATTCGTTCTCAATCTCCCGCTACCAAACACTGACACGGGCCTAAGTAGCAGAATGTAGTCCAGAGAACGGAATGCGTTGTGTCATAGTTTACAGCTTGACTGCGATATTTGCACCTTTCTGTCCAACACATCCGACTTCAGCAATCATTTTTTTAGTACCGGGTTAGCATTCCCTCTTCGATCCCTTCTCCTTAGCCAGTCTGCCCTGCTGCAGCCTGTTATCTAGGATCCCCGCGTAGAGGTGTAGAAGGATCTTAGCAGCTCTGGTTCGCTGGCCCTGACGATAGCAGTCAGCTATATATATATATGATATTTAAACAAATCACTCATACGTGAAAAGTTCCAGTGGTCTGGTGTTATGTACACTCGTCTATGCTATTTGACGTAACAATTTGGGCAATGAACAATAGACTGATGACAAGCAGTGATACCTTTAAAATGTGGATAAATAGAAGAATTATGCGCAAATCCTGGAAACAAAAAGTAAAACAAATAATGAAGTCTTGGAGGAATTAAGAGTTCAAAGAGAGTTATTGATGAACGAGATTAGAGTTTACCGGTTAAGATATTTTGGTCACATAAAAAAAATAAAAACAACACCTTGCTGAAAACTATTCTGCCAGAGGTAAACAACGCTATGAGTTGGAATATATTATCAAAGATAAACGTAGAAAAGCCTGGCATACTCCACTATTATAGCAAAGCACAAAGAACGTTGGAGATTCATTGAGATCGCACTTAAAGCTCAACCTTAAACTTATTCCTGCAGCCAGATGTCCATGTTGCTATTGTTAGTTGCTGTACCTTGAAGCTTCTCGTGCTGAGTTGGGTTAGCTCTCAACGATGTTTCTTTTGGTAGTGGGTCTTTGTGGATGTTCTAGACATCTCTAGGCATATATGGGAAGTTTAACCGGGGTTCTCCTAGCTGTAATGCAATTCGAGTCTCCTCAGTAAGCTCACGATAAGGGTTAAAGTGTCGATCCCCAGTTCGTTGACCAAATTACTGTGACACATACTGTTTCCAGGAGCACAGCCGAGGACGTGAGATTGAGTCTTCATTAGTATGTATCACCTGGTCCTGATTACTCTTCACTTCCGGCGATGTCACTGAAACGAGCGTCATTCAAATTACGCCAAGTCACGTTAACCACAATCCATTCTATATGTATTTTTTTCACTGTAACACGACTTGGCACCTTTCACTGATCTGCTCAATAATATACATCGTTCTTTTTCATCTTCACGTGAAGCATAGGACCACACTCCAGCTGTCCCCATTACTGGAAGCTTGTTTCCGGACATTTCCATTGGTAGTTTTAATCACAATGCCTTTACACGCAGATGGTAGCTAGCACATTGTGCAATCTTCTGTCTTTAGATGTCTTTTACGACATGTTTGAAATCAACCAATCAAGCAATCAATCAAAACCTAACAGCTTCCTGTGGAGCACAAGTCTTCAAGAAATTCACGTCAAGTTTTCTTGCCCTGAGTCGTCCTTTCCAGCTCTGTCTACATCTTGCTTGTTTCCTTTATGTATGTCTCGAGCTACCTTCTTTTCTTCTCCACGTGTGTTTTAATCTGTCTCTATTTCTCTTATCATGGGAATTTCAGAACAGAGAATGTCTACTTCATTTCTTCTTTGTGTTCAGGATCTTTTGGCCATGCTATATGTGCAGACCAGTCGCTATGATGAAGTCTGTAGTCTTTATCAGGTCGGAACGGCTACTCCACAGATTTTGTCTCAGCTCCGCACCCTCTGGCCAGATCTGGTATCTCATTTCCCCAATAGATTAGACATTCCTGTAAAATGTGTTCAGGGCTCCGGCCTCTTGTTCTACATGGACATACATCGGTATGTGAGATCTTTAGTCGGTATAAATGTTCTAGCCATCTGCAATGTCCAGTTCTCAGGAGAAAAAAAGGTAGTTTGTTGATTTCTTTTGAGTTTGTGAATTGGGTATGGTGTACTGCTTATGTTTCTGTCTTCTCTCCATTGGTTTATATACTGATTTCTTATGCTGTTCTTAATCTGACTGTATGGTACTCGATTATTAAATTGTGCCTTTTTGATGCCATCTTTTGCTAGAGCCCCAGTTCTTTCGTTTGCATGATTCCGCAATGGGAGGGTAGCCACTGGGGCGCTATTGTTGAGGATCTCTGGAGTTTTCCTAGCTCTGCTCTTATAACAGCGGTTCGTTCTTTGTTTTTTGTATTTGCCCCTAGTAGTACTCTGCGGTCTGTGAATACAGCTATTTTTGTTGGTGGCTGCCTTTCTGTTTCTATTTTTAACTTGGTGTTTCAGTTTTATATGTATGGAATGATCAGGCATGCGTAGCATATTTTCACTATGTGTCAGCCCCCTTTCCTCTCGTCTAGTATTTAGGAGTCTTATGTTTGTATATGATTCCATTGTCTGGATTGGTGTAGTCTTCATTCCTCCTGTTATTATCCTTAAGCCCGAGTTTTGAATTCTGTTTAGACGTTCCGTGTTTGTTTTTGATGCTGGGATCCAGACTGTCATGCCGTATTCAAGTACCGGCCTGACTGTGCCAGTATATACATTTTAAAGGATGTTGCTATTTGCACCCCAGCTTGTTTCTGCCAACTTCTTAATAAGGAATAGTTTTCTGGTTGCATTTTGTTTTATCTTCTGCATGTGTTCCCTCCATGTGAGTCTCTTGTCCATTTTAACTCCGAAATACACAGGGGTATTTTCTTGTACACGCTCTTTACCATTTAGATTAAGTTTTGTTTCTTCCTTGGTGTTGGACAGTGATAAGCATGCTGTAACTGTCTTTGGGATGTTAATCTGCAATCCCCAATCTATAACCCACTGTCCAACAGTGTCCAGTGATGTCTGCATTCTGTTTTTAGCTGTTGGTAGTTCTTCTGTAGCACTCAACATTGCGAAATTGTCAGTTCCCCCCCCCCCCCACATCGTTTATGAACAGGATCAAGAGGGTAGGAGAGATGACTCCTCCCTGGGGTACGCCTTGTTGGAGAGTTATTCTATGGTTCAGTGATCCATCTAATTTCACTCTTTCTGTTCTATATCGGAGGGAGTCTCGTATCCAGCTGTACATTCTCCCTTCCATTTTGTTGTTTAATATTTTTGGGAAGAGTCCTCTCCATATCTAGACAAAGGCTTTTGCCACATCCACAAAGACCGCAAGTACTTCTTTCTTACACTGGAATGCATTTTCTCCATTTTTTGGATTAGGTACACTAGTTGGTCTTCTGTGCTGCGGTTTTTCCTAAAGGCTGACTGTGAGTTGAGTAGGAGCTGGCATTTTTCCAGATGTTTAGTCTTGCGTTTACCATTATTTCAATGACTTTTCCAAGACAGCTGAGCAGACTTATTGGTCTGTAGCTTTTCTTGCTTGTCTTGTCCTTTTTTGGTTTTCTAATGGGGATAATGATAACCTCCCGCCACCGGTTTGGGATCTTAGCAGTGGTCCATGATTGGTTGAAGATTTTCAGGCGTTTTCTTCTTGCCCCTTGATCTAGGTTTTTAATCATTTCATTTATGATGCCATCTTTTCCTGGAGCTTTCTTGTTTTTCAGTTTCGGCAGTGTTTAACTCTACCATTTTGAATGATGCCTTCATGCAGGGATCCGCATTCTGTGTTTTAAGGTTCTGTTTTAAGGTTCATCGCTGGAGCTTTCGTGCTTTGTGCTAATGGGTAAAAAAAACCTAGGCAATGAAGTCGAGCCCACGCTTACATTTTTTTAAAAATTTTTTAAATAAAGTAAAGTTTTATCTCCTTTTTTAACTTCTAGTTTGCGTTCTCGTGTCAATGTTGTAGTACTCTACTCTCTGAAAAATTCATCCAGGATGTTTGCTGCCATTTTCCCTGTTTTATGTTTCTCATTTTCCCTCTGGTGTCTTCATTTAAGGCTCTTGTCTCGTTCCAGAGTTTACTTGTATCCCTGTCCATGTTGAGGGTTTTAGTCTTTTCATGCCACCTTATTTGAATCACATCCTGTTTTTAATGTTGCTGTGTTTCCCTATGTTTTCTGGTGAAGGATTTTTTTAAAATGGTATCTCTCTGGTCTCGCTTAGCTCTTTGTGGATTTTCCCTAATCTATTGCTTCAATATGGTTTATAGTTTTTTTTTCGTTTTCCACTTGAGATTGATTTCTTTGCTGCCTGAATGATAGCTTCCGTCATGATGCAACATTATTGTTTACATTTTTGGCATGGGATTTTTTTTGGCAGAGTTTATTTACATTTACTCTTTTGAAATTCCAGCTTGATTGCATATCTGTTATCTCTCTTTGTCCCATGTTACATATTTCTAAAGTTATTGGGACATGGCATCCAGTTGGTTGTTGACTGTTCTTGCGATTAGCAGTTGAAGGTCGTCCGTTGCCATCTCAAGGTCCGAAGTACTAATAATTGTTGTCCACATTCTAGAGTAATATGTATGCCTAATGTCTGGCCTATTTATTAGGATGAGCTTATTTTCTATCATCCAATCTTCGACCTCCTCACATCGCTGGTCCATTATTTCATAGCCCCAGCTTGGGGAGTGACTGTTACAATCTCTCACTACGAGATGTCTCGATTCTTCAATTTTGACTGTGTATTGCCAGAGCTGTGGCTGGTGAACTATAGCAGGTTGTTATCATTGAGTCTCCACTGGGTAGGATGATCTTAACTGTGATGTACTCAAGTTCATTTGGTCCAGATCTATTTGTTTCTACTGCTGGTATGAGTTTTTGACTAGTGTTATTATTCCTCTTTGGCTCTTTTTTCCATATCTTGAAACATTCATATCTTCTGATGAATCATTTTTGAGTTTATTTTAGGTGTTTTTTCTGGATACAAATGATGTCTATGTCGTTTTCCTTTAGGAATTCTTGCAGTTCGGGTTTCTTGTTTCTCACACCCTCTGCATTCCATTGTAGCACTTTTAGATTTTGTTGTTGTTGATCAGTCGCACTACTCTGCCTCCACCTGACCACTAGGTTAGCAGAGGCACCGGCTGCTTGGGTGGGTCCCGTCGTGGCTGGGTGCCCGGAACCATTCCTTTCCGGTTCGACACCATGACGACACCATGACGAAAGGGTAGACTGTCGCAGGATCATATCATGTTAATGCGCGTTTGCCCTAATTTTTCCCGGTTCCTGCGCCGTAGCTGACACATTCCGTCTTCGGCAGGTCGGGTGGAGGTTTCTGTTTTGGGTTTTCTCCCATAGCCTTCCCCCGATGGTACGTGCAAGGCAGTATGTTAGGTTGTCTCCCATAGCTTTTCCACATCCCGATAGTACCTGCAAGGCAGTAGATTGGTTTGTCTACCGTGGTTTCCTTCCCGTGGCTAGAGCATATAGCGGCATTTACCCTCTTCGTGCACCAGTCCTAGGACACGTGGGGAAAGCAATGCCACCTGTTGTCCCACCCCATCCTTCTGGAATACACCGCCGTTTGGTGCACGACTGCTTATTCGTCCAGTTATTATGCCTGGCTTATATCGCAGCTGACGCTCCATATCTGGAGGTCGCAGAGAATGTCTAGTAATGCTATGAGCTGGTTACGTTAACGTGTGTCCTATCCAACCCGACGTCTTCTTGGTGTTTTCTTGCAACTGATGTTTCTGTAGCAATTGATTTTACATGATGAGCTTGCTAGCCAAGTGCACAGGCACAACATGTCTGGAGCGCCCGAGAAGCACAGTAGTAGAGCGTTCGCTTTTGTATCAAAGGCACTGTGTTCGAGCCTCGTTATTGACGCCCTCCATCCTGTCAGCTGAAAATTGAAACGCAGTTTACTGTTATTGAAGGAAAGTTCGCGGGGAAAGGATTGGCCACTCCAACACCGTAAATAGCTGAGGTCTCAAACAATGAAGGCTCTAAAACGTCATCCCCGACGCCAGTGTCTGCTTTGGGATTACTTAACCCTAGAACAGTAGGCTCCACACTTTTCAGTACAAAGATCAAATTGTATATTTTACACAATTTCGCGGACCAAAACAACTAACAATTAATATGTTTCACAAATGAATGGCTTGGCTTGGCTTCGTTCATTCTCAATCTCCCACTACCAAACACTGAAAGGGCTTAAGTAGCAGATTGTAGTCCAGAGAACTGAATGCGTTGTGTCGTAGTTTACAGCTTGGCTACGATATTTGCACCTTTCGGTCCAACACATCCGACTTCAGCAAGCATTTTTTGAGTACCGGGTTAGCATTCCCTCTTCGATCCCTTCTCCTTAGCCAGTCTGCCCTGCTGCAGCCTGTTATCCAGGATCACCGCGTGAAGGTGTAGAAGGGTCTTGGCAGCTTTGGTTCGCTGGCCCTGACACTAGCAGTCAGCTATGAGTCACTGACCACTGCAGCTCATCCGCTGCTCAGCAAAGCTTTATTTAAGTCATTAAAAAATTCAGAGCAGAAGAGAAACGTGACAATTACTTAGCATTTTAGTTCCTTGCGCCAGTGACTGTCATAGACCATCACCCCCGATAACGTCTTTAAGGGCAGCAGCAAACTCTCTCCACGTGACCAGGTCTGCAACCACCCTTCGTGCTGTGCCCCAACTTTTGTTAATTATTCTTATCTCAGCCTTTACATTTTTTCGCCAAGTTATCTTAAGTCGGCCTCTCTTTCACCTACCCTCTGGGGCTCACACCAAGTTAGCTCTGGTGATCGTGTCTGGTTCTTTTCTTAAGACATGACCTTTCGAATTCTAGCGTCTGTCGGTTATGATGGCGTTCGCGTTTTCTTGATCTATCCGGACAAGCAGTTCTCGGTTGTTGGTTCTGTTTGGACTAGAAAATTCGATGAATCCATCTTAGGCAGGTCGAATGAAAAGATTACAACATTGATGTTTCTCTTTCTGTTACTTTCCAATTTCTCATATTTATACTGTGAAATGGAACGGCTATTTAGAATATATGCCTTATTTATACTGGGAAATGGAACGGCTATTTAGAATATATGCCTTATTTATACTGGGAAATGGAACGGCTATTTAGAATATATGCCTTATTTATACTGTGAAATGGAACGGCTATTTAGAATATATGCCTTATTTATACTGTGAAATGGAACGGCTATTTAGAATATATGCCTTATTTATACTGTGAAATGGAACGGCTATTTAGAATATATGCCTTATTTATACTGTGAAATGGAACGGCTATTTAGAATATATGCCTTATTTATACTGTGAAATGGAACGGCTATTTAGAATATATGCCTTATTTATACTGTGAAATGGAACGGCTATTTAGAATATATGCCTTATTTATACTGTGAAATGGAACGGCTATTTAGAATATATGCCTTATTTATACTGGGAAATGGAACGGCTATTTAGAATATATGCCTTATTTATACTGGGAAATGTGACAATTATTTCGAATGGATGCCTTATTTATACGAGGAAATGGGACAATTATTTAGAATAGATGCCTTATTTAAGTATAAAAAAATGTATGGTCTGACAGAAAAACCATTAACTTAAACTGCAGATGAGATCTTTTATTAATTTGTTGAAATTTTACTAAAATAATAATAATAATTTTTTTTCAAATTGCTGCAAGCCAGATGAAATATTGTGACGGGTCAGATACAATTGTTTGGTTGTCTGGCGGGATGTGGAATATCTTTGTTCGGTCATGTCGTACGGCTGGACCAGGTAACCCCGGCATACAAGATACTCCATAGATCATTCCTCAGCGACAAAAGTCTACCTCCGACCAGCTGGAGGTGCAGAAGCCGGGCCGTCCTCCGCACAGTATGGCTCCAGCAGATGGGAGCTTCCACCTTCGTTCTGGACGATTCCTGGAACCACGCCACAGCAGTAGGTCATGAATGTGGCCGACCGATGCAATGGACCTCAGACGCCTAAGCGAACTTATTATTTTTTATTATTAGTTTGTAGACCCTTGCCTTAGAAAATGACAGTAGAACCGTACTTTTCTAGCTGGGACTCGTACGTATGATATACTAATACAGATATAACGTGAATCTCTGTATCTGCTTTGTCTCGGCTCGTTCTACTTTTGAAATAGTGTTATGTTATACGAGTACATGTGATACTTTTAAAATGGGCAGAACGAATGGTTCAATTATACAGCTACATTCTTCAATGATATTGACATGCATGTCGAATTTAGAACTTTCACGTTTGTGACTTTAAATCTGACTGGACTTGGCTTATTCGTTTTGGTTTATCTTGTAACCCAGAACTACTGCTGATGCTCTCTACAAGTATCTGTGTTGGACGGTCTTCACGAGCTGCCCTAATGAGACCAGAAGCGCTTACATTTCACAGTTAAATTATTTAAACCTTTACGAGTTTGCATATAGGTTATTCGACTTGTTCTGTTTTCATTTACCGGAACACGAAGGTCCATCATCACAGTTAATGCTTTGCTTTGAAGCCTTTGCTAGTAGTAGTAATTTATTTGACAGAATCCAACGTATTTAGTATCATCGCTCGTGTTTGACTGTTCTGTCATCTGGAATGTAACTCGGCTTTGGATAAATCAGGTTGTTTGCTCTGTGGAACACTCCAGAATGATGCGAGGGTGAGTGTTAAGCGTTGGTACATCTGTACTTACATGTTTAAATACATGTAGCGTGTTTCTTTAATTGTTTGCTATTGTTGATGTAATATGTTTATAGGTGAATGTTTTGATAGATATATTTATAATTGTATCTTACTTACTTCGGGTCTAAGTTTAAATAAAAAGAAATCGGAGGTGATGGTAGAAACGAAGAAACCGGCCTCTCCAAAATGCTGCGTCAAAGCTAAGGGGACCGAATTGAGACAACACGTTTAAAATACCTGGCCAATGGGGACGGCGTGGCCTAGTGGTTAAGTGGCACGGCTCACAACCAAAGGTGCTGGGTTCGATCCCCATCTCAGCACCGGCCGTTACCCCGGGGAAGCAAACCCTTAGAAAATGCAGGAGGAAGCAGACCCTTACATAAAATGCATGCTGAAGTCGGATGCACTGGGCCGACAGGCGCAAAAAAACCACAGTGTAACGCACACACGCCTTGGGGAATAGAGAAATAAGGCGAACGCAAAAAAAAAAAAAAAAAAAATACCTGGCCACATACATCAGATGGAAGAAGTAATTACGAAATAAAATGCAGAATAGTCAAAACAAAATCGATCTTCCAGACTATGAAAGAAATGTGCAACAAAAACTTGTCGCTGGAGCTGAGAAAGAGAGTCCTTTGATGCTGCGTAGAACTAGTATTGACATATGGCAGTGAGTCATGGACAAAATTAGCACGCACGTGCTTTGATCTTAGCCGCATAGCGCAGTAGTTAGCGAGCTGGCTTCGCATCTGAGTGGTCTTGGGTTCATTCCCCAGTTTAGGCGGAAATGTTTTTTTCAGACCGCAAAGGTTCCCGGGTCGACCCGGTCTTAAATGTGTACCGGTTCAGTCTGGGAAGTAAGAGGGGGCGAGGGAGAGAAGATGGCTACCGACCTCAGATAGCCGAGCCTTTGCAATGTGAGATAAAATAACATCTCACACCCCTACAGGTCGGCGGTAATGCTATGGGTTACTTCACTTTAATATCTACATGTAATCTGGACCTTTTTTTCATTATTGTGTGACTCTTGTACTCGGCTGTATTTTTTAAAACAAAATGGCTAAAGTCTAATTTATCCTTTCCCTTGGTTATTTTATAAACCTCTATTAAATCCCCTCGAATTCTTCTCTTTTCTAGACTTTGTAGGCCGGTTTTTCTGAGTCTTTTCTCGTAGACCGGAATCTCAATATAAGTTGTGTCGGTCGTTGTATTATTTCCATCATATTTATATCCTCTCTGTGGTTAGAACTCTACACGTGTACATAGTACTCCATTCTAGGTCTAACTAAAGCTGTATACAGTTCGACTATTACTCCCTTGTTCCTATATTTAATATTTTTTTGTATTATACCTAACATTGCATTTGCATTTTTCACTGCTACCTGGACTTGCTCACTCACGTTATCTATATGATGGGAGAGAAGACTGACGTCTAGTCAGGAAAAATATACTGACCAGACATGTTAGTCAGGTTTAGGCAAAACAGATTAGACAAGACCTTCACCTTCTTCGTAGCCCTTCCTGGAAACAGGCTGTTTTCATGACAACCTGGCTAACCTGTAGAGGGATCGACGTGATCCTCGTAGTAGTGAGCGACACGCGGCTGAAGCCAAGCATAGCACAATCGCCTGGAGGACTCAGGATCATCATGAAGAGACAAGAAAACAAGCTTAATGAGGAGGTCCATGAAGCACAAGCAGGTTTTAGACAAGGTAGGGGCACGACTGATCACATCCTCAGCATAAGAAATATTATAGAAAGAGGCATGACAAAAATGTTGACATACACACTTGCTTTATACATGACACGAAGGCGTTCGACTGTGTGCAACACCAAGTATTGTGGAACATAATGAGATATATGGGATTCTCATCACACTTCATTCAATTCATAGAATACCAGGAAAGACAAGCATCTATCAGAATAGCCGGCGAAACGTCAGACTGGGTTCGAAGCTCAAACGGGCGTAAGAGAGGGATACATACTCTCCCCTTATCTATTCAATACATATGAAGCATCTATAATGAGGAACATCAAGAACAATGGAAATTACGACAAGTTCGAGCCATTAACGATTGGTGGGAACGAGATACCAGAGCTCAGATATGCAGATGACGCAGTTTTCTTAAAGAACGCTGCGGGGCTGAACCGGTTGATCCTGTTGGAAAAACAACACAGCAAAGACCAAGATCTATACCTGAATATCAGTAAAACCAAGATAATGAGCCCAGATAAAGGCAACAATGAAGGAGAATGGCTATGGCAATGCAGAGGTTGAATATAACAACAGTGGATAGAGAGAACAAACAGCAAATACCCACAGGACCCAATCAATAGACTGAATAGGAAACAGTATACCACAATTTTCACCCTCAGAACAGGTCACTGCAGACTAAATGCACACATGCATAAAATGAAAGCACATGTTAGAGAGGACCCCAGACTCCAGAACACATCCTGCAAACATGTCCACTGCACCAAGGCTCCCGTGAAGAGATCGGCCCGAGGAAAGAAACATAAAAAACAGACCATGGGGACCCATTAGGACCTGCGACTGACGTGTCACTTCATGGAGGCAGCCCATCTGGCGACATAAAACGAGCATACGAAACCGAGCGCAAAAAAGAAGAAGAATATAATGATAAACTTATGACAGAACTCTAATAAAATGACGAACATAAAAATCCTGCAAAATTGCATTTTCCCGGTGGCAACGTACGAATGTGAAACGTGGACCACCACACTAAGACTTAAGAGAAGGATTGAATCTTTTAAACTAAAATGCTACCAGAGGGTGCTCAAAATACCTACATAGCGAGAAGGAAAAATACAGATAACCTAAAAGAACTGGATATCAATAAATATTGGTTAGTAAACAATCTTGTCCAGAAAGCTAAAATATTTCGGCCATATCAAACGCCATAATGGCCTAGAGAGAAGGATACTGGAGACCGTGGTGCGTGGAAAGCGGGGCAGAGGCAGATCGAGGAGAAGATGAACACAAAACATCACGGAGGTTCTGAAGATGACAGAGTCAGGAGTTCTGGCTAGAGATCGAGAGTATTATAGAGGGGGGCAAGAGATAATGTGAATAGCAATGTAATAGTAGCATGTTACACAATGGACAACAAGTAATATTAATAGCGATGTAGTAGTAGCATGTTACAAAAGCGGACAAGACGTAATGTGAATAGAAATGTAATAGTAGCATGCTACAAAAAGGAACAAGAAGTAATATGAATAACTTAGTGTATGTAATCATAGCATGTGCCTTAATTTTAATGGATACATATTATGTTGCAGATATGATTCTATTGAGTCAATGAGTGCAGGCGAACTGCTGGTCAACAGGAGACGAACGAACAAACGTTTTAAAATAGGAGCAGCGGTTTTTGGTGGTCTATTATTCTTGATTGGGGTTCTTATAGGGTACTTTAGTCATAATGGTCATACTTTCCATCCACCAGATCCACAGCCAGAAAGGTAAATCATACATAATAAACTTTTTAATAAGAATAATAAAGTATTATCATTATGTGTCATGCTTATTGGTATTGATGATACATTTTCTCCAAAACTATATAAAATGTAATTTGTTATTTCACCATTTTGGATGGTCATTGTTTTCATATACATCTTGGGAATCTATAGAGATCATTTCTTTTCTCTGTCTTTATTGGCTTTAAAGCATTCAATATTTCCAGTAGTTATAAGTCTTACTTAACTTAACGTCTTTATGATGGTTTAGAAGACTCTGCAGTCTGTATACAACCTTGCTTTAAAAGCTATGCACATCCAATCTATTCTTAAATACATTAATTGTCCTTAGCTCCACTACTTCTTGTGGCAATGCATTCCAAGTATTCACCACTCTGACTACAAAAATATTTCATAATATATAATCTGGACCTTTCTTTAGTAAATTTGTATCTATGCCCTCTTGTTTTTGTTTAGCTGTTGTATTTTGAAAAAGTTGTTATAGTCTAATTTATCCTTTCCTTTTATTATCTTATAAACCTGTATTAAGTCACCTCGATAAAGGGCTTGCTCCATTATACATTTGAACTAAACAAGGAAGTACTTCAAGCACAGGCAGGCTTCAGACAAGGGAACACTTCGTAAACATGAGGAATATCATAGAAAATACAGATAGTACAATATAGATCAACACACTTGCTTCAAATATTACACCAAGGCTGTTAACTGTGCAACAGAAAATCCCGTGGAACATCATGAGAGATGGGGAGTCCCAAGCGCACCTGATTCTATTGAAAATATATCAGGATCGACATACGTATACACATATGGATCTGCCTCGGTGAACAATAAAAGAGGAGGCAGTGGAATCTACATTGAACACTCCAATGGTGAGATAGAAAATCACTCCATACCAGCAGGAGAGACGTACTAATTTCAGAGCTGAAGCAAGAGCTGTTCATGCAGCAACTCAGATTCTTATCAGCCAAAACATAAATACAAGGAAGACGGACATTCTAACAGACTCCAAGAGTGTACTCCAAGCCACCTCAAGCCACAAACAAGATAGACTCTCACATGAAATAAAATACAACATAGGATTGTTGTCTCACAGAACAGATTTAGTCCTACAATGGATTCCTGCCCACTGTGGGATCCATAGAAACGAGAAAGCAGATGAGCTCGCAAAAGCTGGAAGTGGCTGCAAGCAGATTCCCCATCCACTGAGATATAAAAAAGTAAAGACACTCATCAAACGATCCATGAGAACAGCATAGAGAGAACGGCACAAATAATACAAGCCAGAAAATGACAGCATAGACAAACTTGGCAGAGATGGGCAGACAAAGATCTTCAGACTCAGAACGGGACACTATAGACTCAAGGCCCACTTCCACAGAATGGGTCTCAGAGACACTGCCACGTGTGATTGTTGAGCACTCAAGCAAACACCAGAACATATTCTGCAAAAATGCCCTACCTATGCAAACCAAAGAGAGGCAGTCTAGCCTGGGGGAGCGACCATGCTCGAAATGCTGTGGTGGACCTGAAACGCAGAGTCTCCTTCGTGGACCTCATCGGACTAGAAGCGCACAGCATCAGTTGATCGACAAAGAAGAAGAAGTTATCAGGATCAAGAAGCAACTGTCAGAATAGCTGGTGAAACATCAGACTAAAATAAGAAATGTGAAATGTCAGAAACGGTCACAATTACGAAAGGTTCGACCCTCTTACAATTGGTGAAAACGAATTATCAGAACTAGAATGTTCAGATGACACAGTTATCCTCTAAAAGAGCACAGTTGGACTAGAAGAGGTGAGTAAAGCTTTTAAACAAAGAACAAAAATCCCTACTTGAGCATCTATAAAATCAAAATGACGACCACCGACAAAACAAAAAACAGACTTTAAGTTAACATTGAAAGTGAAGAAGTCAAAAACGTCACGTTTTTAATATCTTTGCTCTATTATCAGCAACAATCGAGACTACTGAAAAGAAATCAGTAGACAAATGGCATGGTATTACAGAATGAGAAAAGTATGGCAGAACACGAACAAAACAAAAACTCTGAGGACATGCATCTTCCCTGTTGCAACGGAAGGATGCGAGACATGGACCAACACACAAACTCTGAAGAAGGAAATTGAATTTTTGTAGCTTAAATAGTACAGGGCAGTTCTCAGAACAACAACAACAACAACAAAAATACAGACGTCCTAAAAGAGCTGGGTATATAACAAAATTGGCTGGCAATCAAAATTACGTCTAGGACATTTAAATACTTTAGCCACATCAAGAGCCTCAATGGTCTCAAAGAGTTGAAAGAGAGCTGGAAAGACAATACTGTCATTTCTCTTGTCTCAAAGAGTTGAAAGAGAGTTGGATAAACAATACTGTCACTTCTCTTGTCTCAAAGAGTTGAAAGAGAGTTGGATAAACAATACTGTCATTTCTCTTGTCTCAAAGAGTTGAAAGAGAGTTGGATAAACAATACTGTCACTTCTCTTGTCTCAAAGAGTTGAAAGAGAGTTGGATAAACAATACTGTCATTTCTCTTGTCTCAAAGAGTTGAAAGAGAGTTGGATAAACAATACTGTCATTTCTCTTGTCTCAAAGAGTTGAAAGAGAGTTGGATAAACAATACTGTCATTTCTCTTGTCTCAAAGAGTTGAAAGAGAGTTGGATAAACAATACTGTCATTTCTCTTGTCTCAAAGAGTTGAAAGAGAGTTGGATAAACAATACTGTCACTTCTCTTGTCTCAAAGAGTTGAAAGAGAGTTGGATAAACAATACTGTCATTTCTCTTGTCTCAAAGAGTTGAAAGAGAGTTGGATAAACAATACTGTCATTTCTCTTGTCTCAAAGAGTTGAAAGAGAGTTGGATAAACAATACTGTCATTTCTCTTGTCTCAAAGAGTTGAAAGAGAGTTGGATAAACAATACTGTCACTTCTCTTGTCTCAAAGAGTTGAAAGAGAGTTGGATAAACAATACTGTCATTTCTCTTGTCTCAAAGAGTTGAAAGAGAGTTGGATAAACAATACTGTCATTTCTCTTGTCTCAAAGAGTTAAAAGAGAGTTGGATAAACAATACTGTCATTTCTCTTGTCTCAAAGAGTTGAAAGAGAGTTGGATAAACAATACTGTCACTTCTCTTGTCTCAAAGAGTTGAAAGAGAGTTGGATAAACAATACTGTCATTTCTCTTGTCTCAAAGAGTTGAAAGAGAGTTGGATAAACAATACTGTCATTTCTCTTGTCTCAAAGAGTTGAAAGAGAGTTGGATAAACAATACTGTCACTTCTCTTGTCTCAAAGAGTTGAAAGAGAGTTGGATAAACAATACTGTCATTTCTCTTGTCTCAAAGAGTTGAAAGAGAGTTGGATAAACAATACTGTCATTTCTCTTGTCTCAAAGAGTTGAAAGAGAGTTGGATAAACAAAACTGTCATTTCTCTTGTCTCAAAGAGTTGAAAGAGAGTTGGATAAACAATACTGTCATTTCTCTTGTCTCAAAGAGTTGAAAGAGAGTTGGATAAACAATACTGTCATTTCTCTTGTCTCAAAGAGTTGAAAGAGAGTTGGATAAACAATACTGTCATTTCTCTTGTCTCAAAGAGTTGAAAGAGAGTTGGATAAACAATACTGTCATTTCTCTTGTCTCAAAGAGTTGAAAGAGAGTTGGATAAACAATACTGTCACTTCTCTTGTCTCAAAGAGTTGAAAGAGAGTTGGATAAACAATACTGTCATTTCTCTTGTCTCAAAGAGTTGAAAGAGAGTTGGATAAACAATACTGTCATTTCTCTTGTCTCAAAGAGTTGAAAGAGAGTTGGATAAACAATACTGTCACTTCTCTTGTCTCAAAGAGTTGAAAGAGAGTTGGATAAACAATACTGTCATTTCTCTTGTCTCAAAGAGTTGAAAGAGAGTTGGATAAACAATACTGTCACTTATCTTGTCTCAAAGAGTTGAAAGAGAGTTGGATAAACAATACTGTCATTTCTCTTGTCTCAAAGAGTTGAAAGAGAGTTGGATAAACAATACTGTCACTTATCTTGTCTCAAAGAGTTGAAAGAGAGTTGGATAAACAATACTGTCATTTCTCTTGTCTCAAAGAGTTGAAAGAGAGTTGGATAAACAATACTGTCATTTCTCTTGTCTCAAAGAGTTGAAAGAGAGTTGGATAAACAATACTGTCATTTCTCTTGTCTCAAAGAGTTGAAAGAGAGTTGGATAAACAATACTGTCACTTCTCTTGTCTCAAAGAGTTGAAAGAGAGTTGGATAAACAATACTGTCATTTCTCTTGTCTCAAAGAGTTGAAAGAGAGTTGGATAAACAATACTGTCATTTCTCTTGTCTCAAAGAGTTGAAAGAGAGTTGGATAAACAATACTGTCATTTCTCTTGTCTCAAAGAGTTGAAAGAGAGTTGGATAAACAATACTGTCACTTCTCTTGTCTCAAAGAGTTGAAAGAGAGTTGGATAAACAATACTGTCATTTCTCTTGTCTCAAAGAGTTGAAAGAGAGTTGGATAAACAATACTGTCATTTCTCTTGTCTCAAAGAGTTGAAAGAGAGTTGGATAAACAATACTGTCATTTCTCTTGTCTCAAAGAGTTGAAAGAGAGTTGGATAAACAATACTGTCACTTATCTTGTCTCAAAGAGTTGAAAGAGAGTTGGATAAACAATACTGTCATTTCTCTTGTCTCAAAGAGTTGAAAGAGAGTTGGATAAACAATACTGTCATTTCTCTTGTCTCAAAGAGTTGAAAGAGAGTTGGATAAACAATACTGTCACTTCTCTTGTCTCAAAGAGTTGAAAGAGAGTTGGATAAACAATACTGTCACTTATCTTGTCTCAAAGAGTTGAAAGAGAGTTGGATAAACAATACTGTCATTTCTCTTGTCTCAAAGAGTTGAAAGAGAGTTGGATAAACAATACTGTCAATTCTCTTGTCTCAAAGAGTTGAAAGAGAGTTGGATAAACAATACTGTCACTTCTCTTGTCTCAAAGAGTTGAAAGAGAGTTGGATAAACAATACTGTCACTTATCTTGTCTCAAAGAGTCGACAGACATGAAGAACATGCTCTACTGTTTATCTGCTCTTCTCACACATGTATTTGCATCATGTTATAAATGTGTTGAACAAATGCTATCTTTGTCTGCAGAGGTCAGGTCACAGTTGATCTTAGTTAGTTAGTTGTCCATCACAAGCGAAGATGGCGACAGCGTCAGACATGTTTATTCAGATGTGACTGTACCGTCTTATTACAAACTCTACCGCAAGTAGGGCACATATAAACAGCATTTGTAGTTGGACAGTCTTGCATTCTTTCATTTCGTGCAGCTCACTTTTCCTGCGCCTCCGTGATTTAAAGATGTTTAAAGAAGGACGCTAGTTAATGAAAGATCTTCAGAGACAAGGTCAGGCGCATATTGTTGCGTTAACTCACGTCCTTCTTTTAACGTCGTTATCCAGTTCTTCACTGTTGTCTTCTGCACACTTTTGTCACCATACACTGCCTTCATTATCATTCTGCAATTAATGTCATCTGGTTGACATCCTTCGCCTGTTAGAAACAGAAACTGAGGAAACTATGAATCGGAGGATAATGAAATTTTGCAAACGTGACTGTTGGTATGTGCTGTTTACACCAGAAGTGACGTCATCATGTGCACCATACGTATGTTCACTTGTTGCAGTCTGGTCCGGCTTCATTTGAACACGTCTCGTATTTATATATATGTACATTAACTCCTACATGTCACCTACAAAGATCGTAGTACCACAAATGATAGAGTACGTCAAAGAATCAAGAATGTAAGTAGACTTTATGACGACCTCACAACGATCAAAAAGCAAAAGCTTACTTGACATGGTCATGTCTCGAGGTACAAGAGCCTTGCGATATGTTGTTGTTGCTTAGATGTTTGCCTCACTAGTTTCTACTGGCGGAGGCACGCCCATTCCACCCCAGACCGTAGTCCATTGGGCGATATCAGGATGCATAAACCAGTGCTTGGATGCATGTGTGTGTCTGTATGTACCTATTCTAGGTTTGTGCGCCCTCAGAAACTAGCCCAACCAAAGTGCAATGGAAGGGCCTCAACCTGAGGGCACGTATGAAAGTTGTGCAAGAGTCTGACTGTTGGACAGAGTCAAATGAGTGAGGTGAGAAGGGGAAAAGTTTCTGTCCATTATGATATTCTGTTTAGATTCACCTTACTCCATTTTTTAAGCGGTCCATCCTATAAATACATGTGCATGAACCCCTGTTCTATTTGTTTTAGCTTTCCTTGCCTATATATTTATTATAAGTATAAATATTTTGTGATTAGATATTTATATTTATTTCATGTCCATTCTAAGTCAATATTTCGGTTTTCCGTTTTGTTTTTCGTTTCTTATTTCTGCCAAAAATCTAGCTGTTAAATTAAAAAAACAACGAAATATCGCTTTAACTGAATCAATTTTGCTACATGAAGGTGAATCATGGACGCACATATAAATTACAGGACACAGTACGAGGCAAGCGAAGGCGGTGGCGTCCGAGAAAACATTGGGAAGACAGCATCTTTGAATGGACAAACCTACGACCAGAGGATGCACGAGTAGCAACCGCAGGCAGAGAGGGACGTCGCAGGCTTGTGAAGATGTCAGCAAGGATGCTCCAACAACCTCAAGGGCTCATGGGATGAACTGAACTGATTAACCGCACCACATTCACATTCATCACCTGAGTGTTACCATGGCTTGAAGATAGAGTGAAGAATAGTAACACTGTAACCAGCATGACAATTGACATGTCAAAAAGGTGACTACAGAGTGTTTGGCATAGACTCTTGCTATAGGTGTAGAAACTTTAAGCCACAAAAACATAAATAAATATGGTGTGTATTTATTGAAGACCTGTGCTCCGCTGGGAGCTGAACACGTTTTGATGATGATTAAGAACACGTGCATTATATTTTCAGACTTGACCCATCACAATACATAATTCAGCATGTCAACACAACTTATCTACGGAGCATGCTCAGGTATGTCCATAGTTTATTGAGGGATTGTGAGCAACTCAGTTGTAGAGGAATTAGTGCACTACTATCTCAAAGTAAAACTGGCCCGGTTGCATAACCTAGTCTCTCAACTCTCCTTCTTCTTCTACTTCTTTTTCTTCTTCTTCTTCTTATTCATTCTCAAACTCCTGCTACCAAGTCCTGAAAATGGCTTTGCAAGTAGTAAGATGTACTCCGGAGAACGACTACACTGCGATATTTGAACCTTTCGGCCCAACGCATCAGTATGAAGTTTATGGGTACCGGATTAGCCTTTCCTCTTTGATCCCTCATCCTTAGCCAGTCTGCCCTGCTGCGGCCTGTTATCCAGGATCACCAAGTGATAGTGGAGAAGGGACTTGGCAGCTCTGGACTGTTGGTCCTGACACTAGCAGTCAGCTTTGGGTCGCTAACTATAGCGCATGTACTACTTAGTATCTTGATCCCTCTTAACTCTTCAGTCTACCCAGCTGTAAATGGTTAACAAACATTTATAGGTATGGTCAGATGCCATGCTAATACAAATAAAAAAACTACATACGTTACAACCTAGAGGTCATCATCAGGGACAAGAAATAACAAAAGTAAAAAATGAGCTAATAAATCATAAACAAATTGATGAATACATACAAGAGAAATGAACTCATAACTGGCTGTCAGCGCTATGTGGTGATTTAGAGAGAACTGCTTTTTTCAGAAATCAGAGCAGAACTAGAAAAATGTCAGAGATCTTCAACAATTGCGCTCCAATGGCTACCCTCCCAACTGCGGAATCATAGCAAATGAGAGCGCTGACTCTCTAGCAGAAGATGGCAGTAAAAAGGCACAATTTAATCATCGAGTACCATACAGAGAAACCAAGAACATCATGAGAAATCAGCATATACAACAATGGAGAGAAAACATGAACATAAGTGGTAGACCAGACCCAATTCACTAACTCAAAATATACCAACAAACTACCTTAATTTTGCATTAGAACTGCTCACTGCAGACTACTAGAACATCTATAGAGACTAAAGATCGCACACACCGATGAATGCCCATGTGGAACAGGAAGCCAGAATCCTGAACATTCTACAAGAATGCTCATTCTATAGGGAAATGAAATACCAGACCTGGTCAGAGGGTGCAGAGCTGAGACAAAAGCTGTGGGGCAGCTGCTCCGACCTGGTGAAGCCTACAGACTTCATCATTGCAACTCGTCTGCAGATATAGCCTGACCAACGATCCTGAATAC
Source organism: Ariolimax columbianus (assembly GCA_036924085.1). NCBI lineage: Eukaryota > Metazoa > Mollusca > Gastropoda > Stylommatophora > Arionidae > Ariolimax > Ariolimax columbianus. The sequence goes on along the minus strand of JAVGWX010000001.1, from coordinate 108,583,631 downwards.
AAAGAAGAAAGGAGAGAACTGGTCATCCTACTTACCAGAAACTGAAACCTTGTACAATGAAATCATGAACACTTCATCCCCAGCTGCAGTATCTGTTATGGTACAGCCCTTACAATTTTTACAGCTTTATATATATTATTTATGCCTTATCTATGAGTCTGCTCTTGTTCTTCATCTCTGTAGTTGATTATTGTTTATTATGTAAATCTTTCCATTCTTGTATATCTGCTGTTCAGTCATCATCATACTATGAAACATGTACAATGCTTTCATTTGAACGTGCATGTCTACCTGTTTCTCTATTTGTTAAATGCATGAGAAATTAGAGAGGAAGAAAGAACAATCAGCCAAATTGGGACTGAATATCAACACAAAGAAACCAAAGCTCATTAAAATTATTCGATCAACAAAGAACCAATAATGCTGGATGGACACCCATTGGAAGAGGTGAATGTCTTTACTAATTTGGTCAGCACAATTGACACGACAAGGCATATAGGTGCAGATGTAAACATGGAGATATAAACATGCTGGAAAGAATACAAAAAAAGAGCGACAAAGCTGATAATGGGATTCCAGAATTACAGTTATAAGGAAAGAACAACCGGCCTACATTGTCTAGAAAAGAGAAGAATTCAAGGTGGCTTAATACGGGTTTATAAGATGATCAGAGGAATGGATAAATTAGACTATAACAAGTTTTTCAAAATACAACCACCCACAAGAACAAGAGGGCATAGCTACTAATTAACTCTCTTTAAGAGGTCCAGATTAGATATCAGGAAATATTTTTTTAGTCAGAGAGTGGTGAATGCTTGGAATGCATTGCCACAGGAGGTAGTGGAGGCAGAGACAATTAATTAATTTAATAATAAATTGGATGCACATAGCTTTTAGAGCAAGGTAATGTAAATGAAACTGGTTGTATACAGACTCTGCAGAGTCTTCTAAACCAGTATAAAGACGTTAAGTTAAGTTGAGTTAAAGACCAGAATTGAAAACGCAAGAGTGACATTTCAGACACTAAACAACATATCGAGAACCAGAAATCAAGATTAGAATATTCAATATGATTGTCAAGTCAGTGCTGTTGTATGGTATGGAAACGGGGAGAACAAGCAAGGCGATACAACGAGCAGACTCCAGCCAGCTTTAACAGATACCTACAAAGGATAATGGGCATACAGTGGCAGGACATGGTGCGAAATGAAGACATGGGAGCAAACAACAGCCACTGAAACAACAGAGTAAGAGAATAAAATGGGGCTGGATAGGACATACAATAAGGAAGACATCATCCAAGATAGCCAGGCAGGCTCTCATATGGAATCCACAGGAGAAGAAAAAGAGAGGTACCAAGAAGAGAATATAAAAGGAAATTATGATTAAATGGCTACACTTGGAGAGAGGCAGAAAAAGTAGCAGAGGATAGTGAATGCAGGCGAAATATGGTGAATGACCTATACACCAAGAGGAGCGACCGACTTTGATTATGGATTGATTGTCTCAATATCTGTAGAGAATTATTGTGGACACAATTTATAGGGCTATATTGAAAACGTACTTTAACATTAATAATGATACTGGTTTTACTTACTTCTCTGTTTTAATTTGTTATATTTTTTGGGTCCAATTCTTGATAAAACCTTATATAGGTTGAAATGACTGTACAAGTCTATCACTGTTCTCATGTAAAAAACTATTTGAACTTTGCTTGTTTTTCAGCTATTTTAATTGATGAGTTTTACTGCAGTTTCTCATTTAATGCAATTTGAACTTTGCTTGTTTTTCAGCCATTATCTGTGTTGAATGTTACTGCAGTTCCTCATATTATGCAATTTACATGTGACATCTCATCTTCTGTAGAGACTTCACTGCCCAGCCACGAATGACAGGAACTGAAGGGGAAACAGAGCTTGCACACCTAATACATACTCTCTGGACAGGCAGTGGACTCGATGATGTTCATATTACATCTTATAATATTCTACTGTCATTTCCAAATGATACAGCACCTAATAAGGTAGGTACAGATAAGCGATCACGAGTGGTCTGTTGGAGTCTTTGTGTATGACAATGACAAGAATAGCACCACTACTCCACAGAGAACATGTCGTAAAAGGTGACTAACTGTGTGACATGATATAACACCTACCATGGTTTGATGGTTTGTTAAGAGCAGCATAGATGGTGCCTAAGAGTCTGAAGGTTTGCTTTGCTTTAGTGTTTGAGTCTATTAAGATGGACTTGCACATCGATTAACCACCCTCCATGATACTTGTCGCAACGAAGCGAAGTAATAAGCTGCTCGAGCCTAGCCCGCTAAGCTGGTATGAATATACTGTCGATCATTTGTCCTTTCATTCCATTAGAATGCTTGAGTGTAGGAAAGATAATAACTGATAATCAGTGGGTTTGACATAAATGTTTGCTGTTTTTTCTTCCTAGGTTGAACTTGTGAGTAAAACTTCTGCAAAGGTTATGTTTACTTCTGCGGCATACGAACCACCCCTGCAGCCAGGGGAGAGCAACTCTAGTGTGATGAGCTTCAATGCATATTCTCCAGCTGGTATAGCTTCGGTATAAAAATCTCTCCACTGTGTTGTATATCTCTATTATATATCATTATATAATGTGTATCGCTATTTCATTATATAAATTGTAGCTCTGTATCTAATTTTTTATTTATTTATATGTGCCTACATTGGTGTGTCTTTAGATGTCTTTATTCATGTCTTCATTATATGTGCATCCACATGTCTCCATTTTTATATGTTCACCTAATTTTTGTCTTATTATGTGTTTCCTTTATCTCCATCTTTGTATGTGTTAACCTATATCCCTTTTGTATATATTCAAATGTTTATTTCTGCAACTTTATCTTTATATACATTAATGTATATTCCAGCACCACTATCTTTATGTCTTTCTCTCCCATTATCTTCATATTTATGTTCCTGTATCTGTCTATTTATATGTGTATTCTAGGGGACGGCGTGGCCTAGTGGTTAAGTGGCACGGCTCACGACCCAAAGGTGCTGGGTTCGATCCCTGTCACAGCACCGGCCGTTACCCCGGGGAAGCAAACCCTTAGAAAATGCAGGAAGAAGCAGACCCTTGCATAAAATGCATGCTGAAGTCGGATGCACTGGGCCGACAGGCGCAAAATAAAAAACCACAGTGCAACGCACACCGCCTTGGGGATTAGAGAAATAAGGCGAACGCAAAAAAAAAAAAAAAAAAAAATGTGTATTCCTATATTTTCATCTTTATATATACATCCTTCTACATAATCCTGCTCTCTAAACTTGAATTATTAACCTCCTCTATGCCTGTGTCTCCGCCTGGATGTTGTCAGAGCTCAAAGGGGTAGTAAAAGAATAGTAGCACTAAACCTGCCAAGCTTGTCATATTACGGTAGGGCAGGGAGCTGGATTATTGACTGTATAGAAACTTTGTCACAAATACTTAAAAAAAAATGGACAAATCCATAAAATAAAACCCATTGCAATTGAACCATCCAAGCCAGAAAAAAGTTCTCTGTACAGATAAAGATGAAAGAAATCTGCATTGTTGACTTATTGGTTTTCTTCTAAGAAAATCTCCTGATTTGGTAGCTGAATGTGGTTCTTGTGCGTTAATTCACCCATTCTTAAATTTTATGCCATTCAATGACCACAAGGATTTCCGTACAAAAATAATTATAAGTGTCTAGCTATCAGGTTGCAGTTTTGTTGGGTGCAGTTTTGTTGTTTTTTGTGGGCCCTAAAAAGAACCTTGATGCTGTTTTGTGGGCCCTAAAAAGGGCAGTGAGGGGAACAGATTACCAAGGATCGCTGAAGCTATGCACATATCAGGCCATACACATGTTGTTCGTTTGTAGCTGCACAATTTAAAGAGGAGGCCAAAATTCTGTGATGTCCTGCAGAATATTGTCGAAGGGGTCTAACTGACGGACTTTATTCTGATGTCGCCACAGAAAATCGCACATGTAGGAATCTATCATGTGTCAGTGTGTTCCGTTTTGGTTAGAGTTAGGGTTAGGTGCCCTCAAACCATATGCCAGAACGAACAGGAATGTCCTGCTGACATATGCGACATCTCTAACGATCTTGGCGAACTGTGACTGAAAGTTCGTACCATGTTGTTTTTTTGTTGATCGTTTCCGAAGAGGACCACATTGTTATCTGTGAGATGACAATATGCCTTGTGTGTGAATTGGATTTAAGCGAGGGAGAATTGTGCACTGTCAGCCTCACTCTCTTGTCCTGATTCCATTTGATCCAGTTTCAAGATATGATCAAGACGACTGGAGCAGAGTAATTTGGATGCAGTGGACGACCAATGTGATCTTCTGTGTCTAGCCTGTTCCAAACACTCCACAGCGAGTTGCTGGTGGTCACCTTGCTGCCCATTGACCAGCCAGTCGTTCTTCCGCACAGTCCGCCTAATCCAGTCTTCACATGCTTAGGTAGACAAGCCCTATATCACTTTGGATTTATTAGACCCATCGGCTTGCCTCACTTGGTTTAGCCGGTCATGTTGAGACCGTTGCCTGGGGTGTGGTCACTGCCGCATGCTGGCAGCTATGTGGAGCCACAAGTGAGAATTGAGTGCCAGATGATGACCAATAATGGACAAACTACCCAAGATAGAGAACGACATGTCCGCCACTAGAGGTACTACCCTTCCCTGACACCCCATATACTCCAACCATGTATGAACGTGAAAGTTGCACAGACGACAGCGGAAATAAGGAACTACAACATTGATTTTCTGGGACTGGCTGGAACAAAGTGGAAAGGATGAAAATGAACATAGAGAAAATGTTGTTGTTCTCGGGCACACTGAAGAAGTAAAGTTGGGGCCCTAATGCTATCAAAGTAAATACAAAATGCACATTTAGAAAAGGAGATAGTAGCTACATTCTAAACTGTCAAAAAGAAGCTAAAGTTAACTTTACCCAATATTAGTTAGTTGCCCATCGCAAGCAGTGATGGCGACATCATCTAACAGTTTTGTCCTGATGATGTAACTTGCACTGTATTTGGATTATAGTGAGGAAGAAACTGCATTGGTTATCAACCTCAAGCTACCTTGGACCAGTGGCAAAACATGTCAAGCTGACTGGAGGGAACTCAGTGTCCTGGCACTTTGGTCTTACCTCCCTTGAGATCAGGAGTCACTTGATAATTGCGAGATTCGATTGCCCACCACTTTCCGTTCATTGCTTTGAGAGGCGAATGCCATTCATTCACAGGCGTCTCAGTCTTTGCAGATCATGCGCGTGGCACCTTGTGAGTAGCCTCTCAGGGCGCAAGCCTGGGCGCTGAATATGGAGACCCTGGGCTGCCTAAAACTGCAGGATCCCGCTCTCGGCCTCACTGGTGTAATACAAAGGAATGAAAAGCATGACAATTTGGCACCAGCTCAGCTGCAGGAGCTGCCGGGACGAGTTGGCAATTTGTAAACCATCCGCCTTAGGTGCTATCACTTCGGATTTTCTGTCTGGGTTTACTCCTGTAGCCCTACCCTTTCCTGAGGTTTCCACAAGGCAGTGAGTCGTTACTCGCAGATGCTCCTTACTTGAGACATCCAATGATACTCTCATCGCCCCAAGACTAGCCAGCACTCTCTGGGACTTGTGGGTTTAAAATCAGAGTTCTTCCTCTCTTATGCGAAATGCCTGAACAGGCTAACGAGCTTCGTCTTCCTGGGTTTAGAGTTAGAGTTTATCTTCTCTTAGATTGGCTGCCAACCAAGGCTAATGAGCCCAATCTGCCCGCCCAGTTATACTACCGGGTACTCCGTCACGCAGCCTCTGTAAGAAACAGGAGGCCCTTCATGAAGGTGCTGCTGGGGACACCATAATGTGGGAGAGACCATTGGCATGGAAACTCCTAAACTGCAAGCCAAACAGTGAACCCAGCGGCGATTACACTTGGAAATGAGAGGTTATATCAGACGCTTCACTTTCCTTTAACGAGTGAAACGTCCAGCCTAGACCTCACCAACCCACTCAAGTGCCATACCTCTCGACAACATCACTCACCCTGCGAGCGTTGTATTATGTTTTCTGTGTAAGTCCCAGTCTCTTCAAGGTGATGTGTTAGTCCATTTTTATTATTGACAAAAACTGACACTGTCTGAAAATATGTCGAAGGGCGCCAATCTTGTGAAGTTCAGCCGTGGAAATAAGACACAGGTTAACCAAAATACTATTGCAAATAGTCGAAGACCATACCAGGTGCCAGGATAATAGAAGGCATAAACACCAGAAAATGAATGAACTAATCCAAATGGAAAACCACAACACGTTTCCGTTGACACAAGTGTAAGTCGTCAACTTGTGTTACCTCTCGCCAGGGTTCGAAATAATGAACAGACAAAAATGAAACAATAATCTGGTTCGATCCTGGTAAGACTGATACTCCAGTCGACCCAGATGTAAATGGGTACCTGATGTATGAGTTGGAGAAGGTATAAACAGCAGTACATGAAGAGTTATCTTCATCCCTGACGGCAATTGTTGCCAAGGGACTGACCTTTACCTTTTTACTCCCCCAGGCATACTAGGCCCGGAGGAAGGCTAGTGGCGTATTTGGTTTGGATTTATTTTTTGAAATTTTGGCCTGCACAGTGACTAACACTCTGCTTTTTTCCATTTTCAACTGCTATGGGTTCTTTTACATACATAGTGTGTACACAGGATCTCAAAGATTATTGTCCATCTCCGGTTGAACGGCATCCTCAATTTTGCTTCGCTTGAGAGTATCGGTCGCTTGAAACTTGCAGATTTCAAAGCCTGCCATTCCGTGCTTTTGTTCGTATCTCGAGGGGTTATCGCTTTGCATCTCTGCTATATTCAGTTGGTTTTTTATATTTGTTTTATTTGCTTTCTTTACAGGGAGATCTTGTATATGTTAACTATGGAAGTCTGGAAGATTTTGAATTTCTTACAAAGAATTTAAATTTGAATCTCTCAGGTAAAATTGTCATAGCACGATATGGCAAGATCTTCAGGGGTAATAAGGTGAGTGCAGAATTCCTTTGAAACAACATTACTATTTTAACTTCAGTACATTAAAAAAATCTATATTAATCAATGGGAATCATTATGGCTTAACTTAACATCTTTATACTGGTTTAGAAGACTGCAGAGTCTGTATTCAACCAGTTTCTTTCACTCGATTTGATCTAAAAATAACAAAGTGCATCCATTCTATTTTTGAACGCACTAACTGACCCTGTCCCCACTATTTTCCGTGGCAATACATTACAAACATTCACCACTCTCTGACTAGACTAAACAAATGTTTCCTAATATCTTACTGGACTTTTCTTTAATTAATTTGTAACTGTGTCCTCTTGTTCTTGTAGTCAACTGTACTTTTAAAAACTTGTTATAGTCTAATTTATTCTTTCCCTTGATTAACTTGTAAACCTGTATTAAATTGCCTTGAATTCTTCTTTTCTCCAGACACTGTAGACAGGTTTTTCTTAATCTTCCCTCTTAACTATTGTAATCCCACCATTAGTTTTGTCTTTTTAAAAAATCCATTCCAGCATGACACAGGTGATTTGGGATGGAATGAAAAGATGGGTATGAAAACAATAACGTCTAAAATAACAAAATATACAAAGAACATATGAGTGTAGAGGGAATAGATCGATGTTGCTACACATAGCATGTAATGGGATAGCATAAAACATATAGATGTAGGGTGTGGTGTATGTAATGTTATGTAATGATAGGAAATGTAAATTCTATACTATGCGTGTTTATATGTAATATATGCATGCAAGTATGTTATGTGTGCGTACATGCAGCAAATGCAATGTATGTAGTCTGTGTGTGTATGTATGCATGTGTATATGGTTTGAAATTTAAAAAAAAAAATACACAGAGAGAGAGAGAGATATGTAATGTATGTAGAGGTGAAAGGTGATGGAAGTCCTCTAACAAGAACTGCAGAAGGAGATAATATGTTGGACACTTCATTGCATTAGGTCTCAGCCTTGTCAGATCAGAGCGACATGTTTAATTTCTCTCTCCCCCCCCTGTGAGAGATAATCTCATTTAGCATGATACTAACTGATAGTGATAGGGATGGTCAGAATAATGATGGTGCCGAGGATGATAGTAATGATGGGGAAGATTTAAAACTTTTCTTCTGCTACTTCTTCTTTGTCCGTATCTACTGAACATGCATAGGATATCAACCAACAACAACCTAGCACACAAGTTATGTGCTATTTTCTCCAGATCTTTCCAGCTTCTTTTTGATTTTCTTGCTCTTTCGGTCTCTAGGTTTCTTCTCCATGTGATTTTTGGCCTTCCTTTGCCCTTTTTCCCTGTGGGTTCCATGACAGAAAATGTCTGGTGATAGTGGCAAAGAGACCCCCATAAAAATTAATGGTCAGATAACATGAAGAAGTGCAAAATGTTACCTATCTGAGATGTAGCATTGAAAAAGATGGAGGAATAAACCAAGATGTTAATACTAGGATTAACAAGGCCAGATTTGCTTTCACACTCTTTCCCCAATATGGAACTCCACAGCATGTTTCATTGAGAATAGGAAAGGCTGTTTAACACGAATGTGAGGTCTGTCCTGCTAATTGACTCTGAGACATGGTATGTGACTAAGGGTATCACAACCAGACTGCAGACTTAATGATCTCTGGGTAGTAGAAAACGAACACCCGCGTGCAGTGTAGCGCGCATTAAATATCCCTCGGCAGTTAGAAATCAAAAAGAGCTGGCTTAACAACCGCTGTCCTGGCAAAATTCAAAATTCTGTTTAAAATCTACCCAATTAATTATGGGATCATCGCCAGTGTTACGGAGTTCATGCATTGTGCTGAGATTCTCCCAAAATATGTAGAAAAACAGAGCACTTATGGGTTTAACTGTGTGCAATGATATTGATTCTTCAACTAAACTAAACTAATCTATACAAGTACCAATTACTTTGTGTTAGATGGCCATAGATAATGGCAAATATAGATCTGTGAGTTAGGACACGGTAACAACCGGTACAGCAGGAAATTGGTGAAAGAAAATGGAGATGGATAGGACACACTTTCAGAGAGAAGCTAAAAAAACATAACCAGACATGAGTTGGATTGGAACCCACAGGAAAAGAGACAAGTGGGAATGCTTAGTAACACCTGTTGGAGGAAGTCAGTTTAATCAGAGTTTTGTGGGCGAAACTCAAGAAGATGGCAAGGAATAGGAACAGATGGAGAGAATCTGTTGCAGCCCTATGTTCCGTAGAGAACTAGATGAATAAATGATGATGATGACTGGCTTGGGACTACTGCAGTGTGTGGCTTATCAAGTTGCAGGCATTGTCTCCATCTTCGGTCCCGTTGTTCACCTTACCCGGGAAGTCCCAGCCCATGAGATGCTCCTGCAGGCTGTGGGGGTGAATTATGGGAAGAAGTCATGCTCATCAGATGGCCACCTCCCCAACAGAACTGCAGGCTGCCTGGGATGCGACCATCAGACAATGGTCATTCGACACGACGGGCCCTGGTCGCCTAAGCGTGCTAGTAATTGATTGTTTGTTGCTTATCAAGTGCCGCCTTCTTTCTTAGGTGTTCTGTTCCATCTATCTTTGTTCTGGTCTCTACTGTAAGCTTTTGATTGGAACCTTATTAAGCTACTGATGGCCTAAAATCTTGTTTGCCTTTTGTATCCTGACTTTTACATCCTCATCTGCACCACCTGTACTGTTCACAATTCTCCCTAGCAATGTTAGCCTAAATTGATAGGATTCATGTTGTTGGCCACATTTAATTTTACAAATTGCATATTTTCTATATGTATTTTTAGATCTATCTTGGGGATCAAAGATGCTGAGCAGTGCATGAGTTGCAGCGATTAGTGACCCAAAGCTGATTGCTAACATCAGGACCAGCGTCCCAGATCTGCTAAGACCCTTATCCACCTCCAGGTGGTGATCTTGGATAACATGCTGCAACAGGGTAAACTGGAGAAGAGATTGAAGATGGAAGGCTAACCCGGTACCCAATAATGCCTGCTGAAGTCGGATGTGTCTGACCAAAAGGTGCAAATATCACAGTCAAGCTGTAAACTATAACATAACACATTCTGTTTTTTGGACTACATATTGCTACTTGCAAAGCCCTTTTCAGTGCTTGGTAGCTGGAGTTTGAGAACGAATGACGAAGAAGCGATTGCTATGAGATTTTGTTTAGTGTGTTTGTCTACTTCTACTGTGAGATATGAGGGCAATGGTGTCTGCATGTATAACATTAATTTCCAATTACAGGCTTACAATGCACAATACTACAATGCTAGTGCTGTGATTCTCTACTCAGACCCAGCTGATGTCAACTCAGTGTTTAATGGAACAGGAAAATATCAACCTTACCTCGACTCCTGGTGGATGCCAAGCACTGGGGTACAGAGAGGCACTTTGTATGGGTTTGGTGAAGATCCTGACACACCATTTTATCCAGCAACTGGTAATCATTGTTTCAATTGTCTATAAGACAATCTTGAATACATTAAAAAATTATTATAAATAATAATATTTGCGAATAACAAGCGAAGATGGCAATATCATCAGAAATAGGCCTTACAATGTGACTTCGACATAAATAAATTTAAGTGAGAAAGATTTCTGCTGTTGTCAAACTCACTCTCTTGTGACCTATCTGGGTCCAGTGGCAAGGTATAATCGAGACTATTGAGAGGATGCAGATTATTCCACAGGGTTTACTCCCAAAGCCTTTCCCGAGAACAAGTAACCCGCAATTTTAATACATTTTATTAACATCAATAAGATTACAATACAGTAAAAGATAAACAGCGGATGCACAATGGACCACCCTCTTCTATAGACAGATTACCATACTGATACAACGTGATAGGGTGAAACAATCTCTTTAAAGCTCTTCACGGCAGCCCTTGAGGAGGTCTTTAAAAAAATGCACTGGGGAGATAGAAGCATAAACATAGACGGAGAAATGTTTATTCATCTCAGGTTTGCTGATGACATAGTCATCCTCTGTCACTGCATCAAAGAAGTGGAGAAAAGCCTGAATGAGCTCAGCAGAGTAAGCACTGCAATTGGTCTAGAAATCAATAGACAGAAAACCCAATTCATGCTCAACACCTTCTGCCCAAAATCAGCTATGAACCTTGGAGATTATTCCGTCTAAAACATAAATTCCTATATCTACTTGGCCCAATAGATCAAGAACTCCCATTTAATAAATCAGAAGATATCACAAAGGGTGAATGCAGACTGGCTCAGCTTCAACTGTATTAAACCCATACTGCAACAGATGCAAAACGACAGTGCTAGAGCTCACACCTTCAACAGTGTAATTACTACAGCCATGGTATATGGGTGTGAGGTTAGAAACCTTTGGAAAGCTGATGCAGATAGACTCAGCATTGCTCAACGAGCGATGGAGCGAAGAACATTAAAGATCTCCATTTGAGACCAAATCCGCAACGCAGAGATCAGACGTCAAACTTCTTTCACTGACATCATAGGTGTCGCGCTGTTATAAAACTTCATATGGGCTAGCCATGTGGTGCGCATGCTGGATAACAGATAGACACGTAGAGTGACGTGATGGTGGTCCTACAACTTCAGACGTCCTTGCAGGCAACCGAGATTGAGGTGAAGAGATGGCCTGAAGGTGGCTCTGGGCCCAACATGGTACTCAAAGGCAATAGAGTGCAATGAGTTCACTTAACATTTGGCTACCTGGCATCAGACACACCTGCCTGCTTGTATATCAGGATTTAAAGATTGGATAACACGAGTAAAGAATGTTGAATCTGTCACAGCCTCTGGTGATATAACCATTCACTTTTAGGAAAATTCTGATTTACTGATCAAGTTAATTTTATAGTAGATTCTGCAGTAGGTAATACAGTAACTGCTAATCATTTGCCTGTCACTCCAGATGGTATAGTATAGGTCCAACACAGCATTTGGTTGACCATAGCCAGCTTTTATGAAATATTGAATCCATTTGTTTGCAGTGGTTTTAGTAACAATAGTTTTTAGATAGTGATATTGCTAGTCCCATGCGCAACCTTTCCTAGTCGCCTGTCCTGATGTGCCAGAAAGTGTTAAATTCTTCATTATTTTAAGTTTTCAGTCCTAAATAGTCAGGAGGTTGGGTCCCTTTCTCTTTGTTTTACTTTCTCTAGCTGAGAGTAAACTTAGGTACCTGTTTACAGTTGGGTAATTAGGACAGTTTTATTTGAATCCTACTATATGGCCCCCTTGGCAAGAGCAGTAGGACAAAAGAAGAAGAAGATTTTGCCCCAAAACATGACTGGTAAATAAGAGCATCACATCTAGACTGCAAAACTCCACCAACAGATGTCTCTATCACGTTCTTGCTAATAGAAGACCCACATACAATACAAAAGACAGATCTGTGACAAAGACCAATGCTGCTTGAAATTAGGGTAACGGTAACGGTAGCCCAATAGCAGACACTGCTGTCAGGTATGAAGTGTTAGAGGCTTAATTTTAAGACCACAGCTTATTTATGAGGTTGGGTGACCAATTACCTTCCTCGCTACCATTTCTTTCCTGACAGAAAGCCAGGTATCCGTTTACAGCTGGTTCAACTGGATCATGTCGGCATGAGAGTTGAACCCTGTACCTTTGCAGTGAAAACTGAGTGCTCTACCACTGCAATAAAATAGGGGAGAGAATGTGACAGACATACACTCAGAAAAAAACCCAGAATAATTTAACCAAAAACACGCTGGAGTGGAAACCACATAGGTAGTGAAGAGGCCAAAGTAGACCAACCTGGTGAAGAACAGCGAAAGAGGTGGCAAGATCAACTGGAGTAACATAGACTGTGCTTAATAAGGCAGACACACACAACCCCCCCCCCCCCCCCCCCCCCCCCCCACTATAAATCGAAACTGCTGGAGAGCATCCGTTGCAGTCCAAATGGGAACTAGAAGGGACATGTATGTTAGTATTGAATCTTACAAACTTGCTTACTGTCTGCAGACTATGCTGTCCATATTGATGCAACTAAAAGAGCCCTGCCAAAGATTCCTTGTCAACCAATCAGCTATGGTGATGCTTTGAGCATTTTACGGTACATTTCACATTTTTTAATTTCTGTTCTCATCTCATGTCATTATCTAACAAAATGGTTATCAGTGCCAGACATGAACCCTGATGATGGCATTATAACAAAAGATCACAACATGTAAGGACTCAGTGGTCTCGAGGTAAGGTGTCCGGTTTGGGTGCCGTAGATCACGGGTTCGAATCACAGTGGAGATCAGGATTTTTTCACATGGATCTTCTGGTAAAAATTCCCCTGATCTCTGAGTAGTGATATTGGACTACTGTGTTCAGTGTCGAGCACGTTAAAATCCCTTGGCAATTAGAATTCGAAAAGAGTAGGCTTAACTGCGGCTTCCGAGACAAAAATTCAAATTTGTACCTTCCCCCACGCCTAGTAAGCTGCAGGAAGTTTAAAAAATGCCTACTATAGATAGCCTTTGGCTACTTGGCAATAGAAATTAACATGCCTGTTTGAATACTAAGATTTCAAGTATTCCAACCACTAGCTGGTAGGATGATCAAGAAAAATGTGGATTAATGTTAAAGACATACTACAAGGGCATGGATTAAAAATGACATTGCCTACACATATGGTACATGACAAAAAAAGGCACATCCCAATCACATGTAACAACATAATTGGAAGGATGAGCTCAGGTCTAAGCTAACAAAACAAGTGAATATAAGCTCATAATGGAGATAGTGAACACTCAATTTCTATCCTACCTTGTATACATAAGGATGGAGAATAGCAAATATAATCAGAAATAAAGAGTTATAAAATAGAAACATGCATTTGTCAGTTATTGTCAACAACCTTGGCTGTGTGCATTTAAGTATTATAATAAGTTTAAGTGGTAAATGGTTCAATAATTTAATGAGATTAGATAATAAATGGTTTGTGTTAATTAATGAGTTCATATATTAAATTGAGTTAGTCAAGTCATGAGTTTACATATTAAATGGTTTTAGTCAATTTGTGATTTTATATATATTTCTATAGTCAGATAGTGGGTATAGATTAAATATTAATGTGCTCACACTTTGGCTCATGTAACCTATTTCTAACTTACCTGTTTACTAAACACAGCAATTTGAGTGGACCAGTCTCCCCCCCAAGCTGGCATGGCACACTACCTATAGATTACAGGGTTGGACCTGGCTATGAGAACAACACAGATTTGTAAGTTATCAACTCTCTGACTTGTGTCATTTGTTACTTTGCTGCTATTTCAATAGCAAGGCTGACGTTCACAAGTAAAATACTTCTAGTGTAAGTATCAAATTTTTAAGGAGGACAGAATACAGCTATTTAGTCAGTCATTTATCAGTCCACTTGTGCCCTGGTGGGTGGCATGGGGTGCCCAGGTCACCTCTCATATGCTAGATGTGTCACTAATTGTATTGTCAGCCATGGCACTGGAAAATCACTTTTTTTTGTTTATCGGCCTTCCCCTCAGTTACCCTCTCGCTTGGAAGCTGGACTGTCGGGCATTGTGAGTCAGCAGCGTCAGCTGATCAGGAAACGTTCTCATGAGTAGATCAAATCATCATACCTTCTGTCTGGGCATTGGATTGAACTGGTTCTTTTGTGAGTGCCCTCGTTTCTCAATCTGTCTCTCCAGGACAGGATGACATGACTGCCATTTACAGACATCTCATTTTTCAGGTGCAGACCTTGCTCTCTCGTGTCTTGAGCATGGCCCATTTTTGGCGATGTAAGCGCAGTGTTAACTAAACACTGGAACCCACAGGGGGAAAGGAGGGTGACAAAAGAACACCTGACAATGAACAGGGAAATAAGAAGTTAGACCTGAAGAATATGGCCTGGATTGTTAATTGGTAGAAAGCGAGTGTTACAGCCCTTTATCCAAATGGAAAGCAGGAGAAGTAAGTATGGTTGTAGGTGGCAGTGTCAACCTTATCATGAAATATGAAGCTCTACAAAGGTTATGTGGCAATTATTATCTGGTCTTGAATCTAGCCATACAAAAAAAATAGATTGATCTTTTTAAGAAAATTACTTGAACTAATTCAGTGTGTAGAGAAAGTTTTTTAAATAAATATACCTATTCTCCCTAGTGACAGTTTGACATTGCAAGAATAAGTGTGTTCAGAGGTCCAAAGTACTCTGGAATAAATGAGTTATTCTTTCTTCTGCAATGATGTGTCTGCACTTGGAGGCTACATTCCTAAATGAAAAAGTAAATGCTCTTTTTGGGGACATAAAGTACTGAAGTATTATCTTCTTTAAAACTTCTCTTGTAACACAAGTCTGTTCCTTTTTCTTCTTAATATGTTGGCAGAGAACTGATGAAGCTCTCTTTTACTATCACTCCTCATGTCTTTTATGACAGCTTGAAACTCCCTCCACTTCACTTGGTCTGCAGCCATCTCTTGAATAGTGTCCCAGTTCTAGTTCAGGATTTTCATTTTGATTTCTACAATTTTCTGCTAAGTTGTTTGTGGTCAGCCTCTTTCTTGTTTTCCTTCTTGGGTCTAAAGCATGAAAGTTCTGGTGATGGGGACATTGTCACTCCAGTTCCAATGTCAATTCGGTGTGATAGTGTGCACATCTTCTTGAAGCTTACTTTCAAAGATATGTGCAAGTGAGACATGAAGGCATTGGGCATTTATCTGATATTCTGGGAAGATGATACTGCAGACCGATCCAAGTGGAGCTGTACTCTAAAGAGCCACCTCAGACTGGCTGAAAATAAACTCTTACAACAAAGAGAAGGGAAACAACAACTAACAAGAAAAAAAAAACCAAGAACTCTTTATACAGTTACCACTCCGAGGTCATATCATCTTATAGTCAGTTGTGGCTGGAAGAGGCTGCTGCTTTTTGAAGCCTGATAGTTTCAGGTGTTTCTTTCTGGGTTTTTTTTAACGATTCTTTTTATATTACATTGCTATTGTTAGATTGTTGTTGTTGCGAATGCCCCCAATGAGTAGGTTTACTCTTTTGTGTGCCCTGAAAAGGACGTTAACCGGCTGGTTGCAGTAGCTTTCCTAACATCACGAGCGGGCAGATGAAGTTGGATCGGCATCCTCCAGGCGGTTGTGCTATGCTAGGCTTTATCTGCGTGTCACTCACTACTACGGGGATCCTGCTGATCTCCCACCTTCTTAGCCAGGCTACTATGAAAATAGTCCATTTCAAGTAAGGACTGTAAGGAAGTTGAGGTGGGGGTCCTGGCCAGTATATTTTGCCTGACCCTGACTAACATGTCGGATCAGTATGTTTTGTCGGACCAGACATTAGTCTTCCTCCCAGATATTGTTAGACATGTTTTGTTAAGGCAAATGAAGTGCATATATGTTATATAATTGCTTCACTTTTTGGTTCCAGGAAAGTTGAAGTAACTGTTAACAATTACTTGGATACTCGACCAGTTCACAATGTGATTGGCATCATACATGGAAGAGAGGAGCCAGGTACGCCATGTCATTTCGTATTACATGAAAGGCTAGTAAGAGTGGTTGATTACTTACTACAGATGGGTATAATGTAAACCAATGCATGAGTTTAAACAAGAATGTAAACTACTCGTATTACTTAGGACATGCAAACAGCTAGTAGGACAGTTTCTATTTTAATGTTTTTAGCACCATCATTGTTCGTCATGCTTTTTGACATTCTGTCATGGTATTTTAGATCGTTTCTCTGTATTCTTCTGATTCTCTAATCATTGATATTTTTCTCTTTTCTTCTCTCTGCTTCGGCATCCCTTCGCCTTATTTCTCTATTCCCCAAGGCGTCGTGCGTTGCACTGTGGTTATTATTTTGCGCCTATTAGCCTAGTGTATCCGACTTCAGCATGCATTTTATGTAAGGGTCTGCTTCCTTCTGCATTTTCTAAGGGTTTGCTTCCCCGGGGTAACAGCCGGTGCTGTGATGGGGATCGAACCCAGCATCTTAGGATTGTGAGCCGTGTCACTTAACCACTAGCCCAAGCTGTCCCCTGTATTTCTTTTCTTCTCTTGACCGTAATCTTTCCTTTTGTCATCCTCTGCTTCTCTTGACAGTAATCTTTCCTCTCTACCATCCTCTGCTTCTCTTGACCACAATCTTTCCTCTTGTCATCCTCTGCTTCTATCGACCACAATCTTTCCTCTTGTCATCCTCTGCTTCTATTGACAGTAATCATTCATCTCTGTCATCATCCTGTTTCTCTTGACATAATCTTTTCTCTCGGTCATTCTCAGCTTCTCTTGATTTTAATTGCTCTTCTATTTCTTCCATTAACCATACTAATTAAGCTACTGCATTACTTATATTCCCAAACTGCTGTTATATATCTAGACAGGTATGTTCTTGTTGGTAACCATCATGATGCCTGGGTCTATGGTGCCGTTGATCCCCAGTCTGGGGGTGTGGCTTTGTCCCATGTTGTGGATCTGTTTGGACAACTTCTAAAATTAGGTAAGAATTTGTTCTTGCTGAGATATGAAGTAAACATTAATTCATTTAATCATTGTTGTTAATCCATTTTATTCCAAACTCACCATAGTTTACAACTTCTTCTTCTGTTCACATCTTTAATGTTTACGCCATCAAACAAGTCCCCATGATAAACTTGACCATTGTTTAGAGCCTCAAAAAATATTTCCTTATATCTAATCTGGATATTTCTTTAGGTAATTTGTAGCTATGCCTTCTTTTTCTTGTAGGTGGTTCTATTTTGAAAAACTTGTTATAGTCTAATTTATCCGTTCCTTTAATTATCTTTTAAACCTGTATTAAGTCACCTCGAATTCTTCTCTTTTCTAGACAATGTAGGCCAGTTTTTCTCTTTCCTCATAACTATAACTCTGGAATCCCACTATTAGTTTTGTTGCTCTTCTTTGTATTCTTTCCAGCATGTTTATATCCCCTCTACGGTAAGGGCTCAACGCCTTTACACAGTAATCCAATCTAGGTCTAACTAATGCTTCATACAGTTTTACTATAACTTCCATGCTCCTATGTTTAATATTTCTTTTTATCATACCTAACATTGCATTTGCTATTTTTACTGCTACCTGGACTTGCTCACTCCCCTTACCTGTATGATCTCTTATAACACGTAGGTCCTTTTCAATGTTTGGTCAGTCTGTTGTGTTCTCTCTTAAGGCGAAGAATGGTAATCTGTTCCTGTTATTCAAGGGTGTGATAGCCGTAGTTTCATTGAGCTAGTTCTCTTCTGTCAGCCTGAATATCTTCTTGTTCCTCAATATGTCACAGTGTGATGGTAACCACTGATGCATGGTTAACTTTCTTGCAGCTTCTTTGCTTAGTTCAGTCCTCAGGTGCTGGAGTTTGCCACCCTTGAGAGCTTGCAGTACATATAATGCATCAGTGAAGAAGATTACCTGATGGCAGTCAGAATTGAGGATTTCAACTGTTGCTTGCTACTGAGTTGTATTGTTGGCTATCTTCTTAAGTTCTCTGCATTATTTCTCTTTTCCTTTCTTCTTCTTCTTCTTCTGCATTCGTTCTCAATCTCCCACTATCAGGCCCTGAACATGGCTTTGCAAGTAGCAGGATGTAGTGCGGAGAACAGAATGCGTTGTCGCTAATTTACAGCTTGACTGTGACATTTGCACCTTTCAATCTGACACATCCGTCTTCTGCAGTTTTTCTTCTCTTAATCACATGTGTAGCATATGGTGACTACTGCAACTAGCCCCTGTTACAGGAAGTCTGTATCAAATCACTTCCATCTGCTTCTACTGTAGTTGTTTCTGAAGTGAGTAGTTTCACATGATGAGTTGGAGGCGGAATAGAGTCTTGGTCAGTTATGGGTCACTGACAATGATGCAAACAGCAAGATATGAGTTACTGGTTGTTGTCAGCTCATTCATTTTGCTTCATCTTTGGCCCCGCTCAGCTCTTTTCATTGCTAAAAGTGCAGGGGACAGAGCACTAACTCTGTAGCTCTTGTAGGGATTCAGAAATTTTCCAATGATTTAATCAAGTACCCTTTTACAGCTGGATCGACTAGGAGAAGTGGCCATACCATGAGAAAACACACATGTCCGGTTTGTCAGACCAAGCGCAGCATGATTTGAACCTGGTATATGGATTGTAACATGAGCTATAGCCCATTGACCACATGCTTCCCCGATTTGTAATAATTTACATCTTTAGTTTTCTAACTACTTAATGTGAATCATTACTTGTAATACCAAGTTGGCACTGTAACTATTATCATTCAGCCAGAAGTATATTTGTGGACTTGAATGATTGTATTAAAATAAAAGAAATCTTAACCCTTTAAACCCTGCGCAACAGTCTGTAAAATCCCATTACCCTGTGCTTCTGAGAAAATATGCACAAGGTAGACATTTGAGGAAAGCTAGCTACTATGATAAAACTGTTATTCTATCTCAAATTGGCTGACCTAATCATCTTTAATGTTCCTTTTTGTTATGCCATTAAATTGTAAAATATATTTATTGAAGACCATCATGTATCAAATTTACTTGATACAGCACTTTGTATAGCTCTGGGACCATAGTCTTGATCCTCCGAGGGGCAGGAAAAGTTCTGGTTTGATCATAATCTGAATCACATGTGTCATCATTCAAATAATTACTGGCTTTTTCAAAATAAACCCCATCTAAATCTAATTTATGGCCTCCAAATTCTTTAGTATACTTTCAAAGGCTTGTTCTGTTGTTAGCCTTTTAAAACTGTCATTTCAAGAATTTTCAAAACTACTTTCCATCATATAAATTGCAAAAATGTCATGAAAAATGCAGTTTGTGTGTGTTACCATATTTCTTATATGTGAAAATGTGTGTACTGTGTAGACATCATGATATTGTGGCCAAAATTTAAGCAGCACTGAAATACGACTAAAAATAATGGTCCACCCGTCACACCCAATAATGGGTGGCTCAGTCAATGAAGTATCTATACACACACACACTGGTATATGGATGCCATGGGTTCAATGGATTATTTTTTAAGTTTTAACTTACTTGGTCATTTCTCTTCTACATTGGGGTGTTGTTGCTAATGTTACTCGTACTTGAATTACGTACTATTGGTGACCTTCTTTCTGTGGTAGGTTGCAATGGCTCTTCTCACATTCTGAGGCATACTTGAGAAAGTAGACCAGTAAGAAGGGAACTCAGTGGTCTTGAGGTTAGGTGTCCGCCTCGGGTGCTGGAGGTCGCGGTTTCGAATCCCGGGGAAGACAGCTTATTTTCACATGGATCTTCTAGTAAAAATTCCCATGATCTCTAGGTAGTGAGATCTGACTCCCATGTTCAGTGTCGAGCACGTTAAAAAATCCTTGGCAGTTTGAAATCGAAAAGAGTAGGCTTAACGGCCGCTGCCCGGACAAAATTCAAGTTAAAAATCTGCTCAAGTTATTTGTACCTTTCCCCATGTGGTTTATTAAGAGCCGCTATAAATGGGGCCTAACTGGCTGTGGATCTACTTAGCTCTAGTGTTTGAGTCTATTAAGATGGACTTGAAAATTGGTTTAACCACCCTCCAAGAAACTGTTTGTGTACAGACTGTGTAGAGGCTTCTAAACCAGTATAAATACGTTAAGTTAAGTTAAGGAAGTTCACCATTATGGGCATTGCAGTTTCAATCCTCACTTTGTTAGCCATACTGCCATGAAACAGTCCATCTCAGGAAGAAGTGCTTGGAAGTGAGGTGGGGTCTTGATCATTGTTTCACCTGACATTGACTAACATGGTCTGATCAGTATGATTCACCTGACACTGACTAACATGGTCTGATGATTCACCTAATACTGACTAACATGGTTTGATCAGTATGTTTTGTCTGATCGGACGTTAATCTCCTCTCCCCTGAACCCCGTGTTGTAGAGGTCAGGGTTAAAAGGTATTGGAAAATGTCAGTCCCATGGGAACAATTACTGTTGGGGATGAAGATAACTCTTCATTTACTAAGCCACAGCCAATGTGGGGTGGTGTAGCCAGTCCCTTCTTTGCAGTTTTTACCTTTCCCAACATATGTCAGGTACCCATTTACACCAAGGTTGACTGGATGAATGGTCATGCCAGGCATGAACCACGGTCCTGATTTGTTTCTGCCGTCTATGATCTCGAACCCTAGTCTAGCAAGTCAGCTCACTTTTGACTAGGCTACATAATCCACCAGAGGTCAGGGTTATGGATTGCTGAATATAGCTTCATATTTTGGAGATAGAGCTGTGAATAGGAAATAAGCAGTCACATGTGAATAGGAAATAAGCAGTCACATTAAAAAACATGCCGTCTTGCTGGAAGATTGGCCCTCAACCAAGCAAAGTCACAACATGCTAATCCCCTGCTTATCATGCAGACAGATTTCAAGTGTTATTATGTTATGTTATATTATCTTTTATTATTTTTCAGGCCATATATATACACACACCAGTTTTTTCTTGGTACAATCGCTTCTTCACAAATGGAAAGTAATGGCTACCTACTGTACTGCCCAACTGTCAAGAAAATTATAACAACCAAATAGGTTGGCAGCTGTAATAGTGACATTCTCCAAAGGATATGCTACTTATTTGTTTTATATATATATATATAAATAAATTGCATTTATCAAGGTTTGAGCTCAGACAAATTTATTTATATATATATATTTATATATATATATATATATATATATATATATATATATATATATATATATATATATATATATATATATATATATATATATATATATATATATATATATATATATATATATATATATATATATATTATAACTTCTGCAACCTGTTAATGTAATGTTCTTTTCAGGGCACACAAAAGAGTAAACTTATATATGCAATTTATTTATATTTAGGACATCGTCCAAGACGAACACTTATATTCTGTAGCTGGGATGCCGAAGAACCGGGCCTTCTTGGCTCGTCTGAATGGGTTAAGGTAAAGCAGCTATGTTTGAGTGCTAATCTGAAATAAGAATGAAAAAAGGAAATGCTGTAAAATGAAGACAAATTAATATTATACACAAAAGTTGAGATATGAATGGAGTAATAGAAACAAAACAGTGCCATCCAATTGTATTGTACTTGCCAGTGGATACATAAATGAGAAAATGATTTAACAGTGAGTAACACGCAGATGAAACCAGGTATAGCACAACCGACTGGAAGACCCTGGTCCACCTTTGTCAGCATGCTTGGGATAGGAGGAAAACTTCTGCAACCCGTTAACGTAATGTTCTTTTCAGGGCACACAAAAGAGTAAACTTACTTGTTGGGGACATACAATAAAAAAAAAATAAATATATGTTGCATTATTAAGAAATTCTGTGTTTGGAAAAGTCAAATTCATATTTTTTCAATTTAATTAGTTTTTCTTTTTCTTACATGTGTTTGTATTTTGCTGTATAAGAAAGTTATTAGAAGCAGCTTATATGGTTGTTGTGTTTTTGTAATTTGATAAAACTATGTTTAAGTTTATTTTTAGTTGTCTGAAAATACTTTTTTTTTCAAACCGTTACTCTGAGCATCTGCGTGGTACTGTGGTTAGAGAGCTTGTCTCTCACTGTGATGGAACCAGGCTCGCAACCAAGTTGTGACACACTCTAATCAAAACAGCTGTAAATGGCTACTTGACTTATGGGGCAAGGCTGCAAGAAAAGAAATTGACCACCCCCATCTAAAAAAAAATGTAGACATTATTTAACAACTTTTCTACCGCTTCATCCCAAATGGTATTCAGTGTTTTTTACATGAGCAGAGCAGGAATGTACACCTGAGAGGATGTATCAAGAATGTGTACAGCCATCAAACTACAGGAACCATCAATATATGAAACCTTTGTCATCTATTGAAAGTGATTGATATGAATATTGATGTCACCTCCTGAGAGATGCTTGTACAAAACCGCACCACCTGGCGTGCTAGAATCACAGATTTTGCTCAGATCACAGAGAGTATAGCCATTATGGAGGTTCAGCAATAGCGTGCTGCCCGCAAAAGCTAAACGCACGCCGTTTTCACAGCCGGCTCCCCACATGTGTGCACTGAATGTGCCAGGGTATATCATTCCAGGATTGGTCTTTACTGCCATAGGAGAACACATTTCACAGCAATGGTATGATGCTGTCGTTATCCATGCTTACGATGGGCAACTGTTATTATTATTATTTAAAGAGATTGAGCCCCTATATGTCTGTCTAGAGATTGAATAGCCACGTACATAGATTTAAACTGGCCCCCATCACACATGTATGTGTGAATAACCAACACAAACATATCCTACAAGACTGCTATATGGTTAGGCAACTGCATACTGAGCACTTGTCAGCGGAGACGAACCTTCACACAAAGCTGTTCGGGAGCCTTGAAGAGATCTCCATCACTGCAACTTTTATTCGTAGAACCTGACTTCACTTGTAAACACAATACAATAATGGTAGACGAGAAGAAGAAGAAGAAACATAATAACATTATTTATATCCATTAAGTGAGTCAGCATGGTCAACGGGCGAAATATCTGTTTCACAATCCCAATGCACTGGGTTCTAATCCTGCTGCATTCATTTTGGCAGACACATATTCTTTTCTTTGTGCTATTGCTCCTCAGTGTATGGAAAGTAATGGCAACCTGCCATACTGCACAGCTGCCAACAAATTTATAGCAGCCAAATAGATTGACGAATGTTGTGCTCCATTATACCCCGTACACTCATCATATTGTTACGTTATGTTTTTACATTTGATTAAGGACAACTTGAAAGTACTCAATGAGAGATCAGTTGCATATCTTAATGTAGATATGTCTGTAATGGGAAACTTTACACTAACGCCAACAGCAAGTCCATTACTCCATGATGCTCTGTACAATGCTGCTAAACAGGTAATGTTCTGAAATGGTTTAATCTAAATGCTTTATAAGTTTTATCTGTAAAGAACAAGTTATTTGTGTAAACATATCAATATTAGCCAGAACTGTAGTAAAACTGGAGACTGATGGTAATTGAGAAACTAAAAAGACAGTTTCCATGGCCACATCAAAGCAAAACCTTCATATGCACTTTGACATAAACCTTGACATAAACCTTGATACAAAATGATATAAACCTTGATACAAAACCTTTATATAAACCTTGATATAAACCTTGACATAAACTTTGATTTAAACTTTGACATAAACCTTGATACAAACCTTGACATAAACTTTGATATAAACTTGATATAACCTTTAATATAAACTTTGATACAAAGCCTTGATATAAACTTTGACATAAACTTTGACATAAACCTTGATATAAACCTTGACATAAACCTTGATGTAAACCGTGATGTAAACCTTGATACCTCAACACCTCACTGTAGAAGGCTAAGTAAGTAAGTAAACCTTCATATCAATCTTGAAGAGCAACTTTGTTAATTAAGTGGTTTGGATGTTGGTGGTCTTATGAATACAACAGAGTTTTTTAAATTTCTATTTCTGCTTAAACTTTTTATGGGGGTTCCAAGGTACAAGTATCTGAGACTTTTTACTTGTTTTCATACTTTTGCACCCAACTTAATCACACATTTAATTGTTGTTTTCACATTTGGAATGGCCATTGTTGTATCTTTCAAATAAATTGATATTTAGTTCTTAATAGTGTATTACATGTTTTCATAATCATTAATTATGTCATATATTTGATGACTTATTATACAAACTTGTGAGGTTGCTTACATTGTAGGCCACAGGATATGACTTGACAGGCTGCATATAGTCCATAGACCACATGCTTGACTTTTCTGTTGGAACAGTTCATCCCTATAGCGTTATATGCAATAGAAGTATAATATCGATTTCCAATCAAATTATGTTAGCCCAATTTATTATCAGAGCCGCGGTAGGATAGTGGTGAGTGCACCGGTTTCACAGCTGAGTGATCTAGGTACAATCTCCAATTGGTGTGGGATAATTGTTCGATCCCAAACATATCCGTGGGTCAACACAACCTACAAGAAATATTGGTGCAATAATAAGTCTGGGAAGTAAAAACAGATGATGAGTACTTCACCCCTTGTGTGCTGTTGGTCAAGAAAATATTGAACCTAACACCATGTTTCCAATATGCCACACGGCGTGTAAACATGATCTGTACTTGACTTTACAAGTTACTATCAATTATTATAAAAAGCTGTCATTATGCTAAAAACTTGTTAGAAAAATAAGAAAAGCCATAAAAATAACAGAAAGACATCACATACATTCAAACAGATTAGAATACAACAGGCTAACTGCAAAGATCAACAGACGAGACAAAAATAGAAAAATGATCAAATATGTGCAATAATCCCAACTTCAGTTCTGAAGTTGGGATCAAGATACTGAGCAGCGCATGAGATGCAGTGGACCCAAAAATTGCTTGCTGAAGTCGGATGTGTTGGACCGAAAGGTGCAAATATTGCAGTCAAGCTGTAAACTACGACACGACGCATTCCGTTCTCTGGACTAGATTCTGCTACATAAGCCCTATCAGGGTTTGGTAGCGGGAGATTGAGAACGAACGCAGAAGAAGAAAGAAGAACTGAAGTTAAAAAGACTTGGAAACTGTTGAACCAATCCAAAAATTACTGCGGATTCTTGACATGAACTCATAACGGATTATACAAAGAAGTAGATACATTTTTCTCAGAAACAGACAAAGCTCTCCAACAAAAAAAAAAGCTTGACAAGATTTTGAAAAGTAAAGAAAAATCCAGTTGATCAAATCTGAAGCTCTTTAAGGAAAACTTCAAGAACCACAGTGTGCTGTGAAGAAAATAAGAAAATGCAGCCAAGGAAGAGAGATAGAAAGAGAGAGAGTGACAGCTGTCCATTAAGTATAAGATTCACAATGCCCAACATAACCACCGCACTCATGAACTGCCAGTGAACAAATCAACCAGCCCCCACCCCAACATATTCAAACTCTATGCTCTTAAAACAATCCAGTCTTACTCCAGGAACTCGTCCATATATGCAGAGAGACTCAGCCTTTAAGGCTTCCATAAACTTAGGATAAGTAACATATGTTGCCAGACAAAACCATGAAGCAACTATCTGCACTTTGTTGATAAATCTGCTCTAACTTTAATGCTGAGAACCAAGCATTATCAAACCAATGCAGAGAACCAAGCATTATCAGACTTTGATGCAGAAAGCTACGCATTATCAGACTTCAATGCAGAAAGCTACGCATTATCAAACCAATGAAGAGAGCTACGCATTATCAGATTTCAATGGAGAGCTTCGCATTATCAGATTTCAATGAAGAGAGCCAAGCATTATCAGATTTCAATGAAGAGAACCAAGCATTATCAGATTTAAAAGGAAGAGATCCAAGCGTTATCAGACTTCAATGAAAAGATCAAAGCATTATCAGACTTTAATGAAAAGATCGAAGCATTATCAGACTTTAATGAAAAGATCAAAGCATTATCAGACTTCAATGAAGACATCCAAGCATTATTAGATTTCAATGAAGAGGTCCATGCATTATCAGACTTCAATAAAGAGATCCAAGCATTATCAGATTTCAATGCGCAGATGCAAGCATTATCAGATTTCAATGAAGAGGTCCATGCATTATCAGACTTCAATAAAGAAATCCAAGCATTATCAGATTTCAATGCGCAGATGCAAGCATTATCAGACTTTAATACAGAGATGTAAGCATTACCAGAAATCCTATTTGTTATCATTTCAACTAACAAGAACATGACAATACACACAGTAAACCTAATCACCTCCAGAGCTTCCCTATCCACCCACCAAGGCCCTGAAAGCTGGATTCCATGTCAGAGAAAACCCTAATAAGTATTCTTACATCTATAACAGTAATTGCATCCTAAGGCAACAAAAACATCCTACAGTGACACCAGGTCACACATGTATCCGAGGCAATAAAAGTACTGATAAACTGGAGCAAACAAGTCACAACCCAACATCCCCTTTTACCATAGATCTATTAAAAAAATAATCTACATCACTACAACAATTGCAGACAAAAATGGATGGACTGATAAACTACATGTAAGCAAGAGTGATGTATGCAGACATGTCTGAATGAAATCTCAAAGATGGCATAATAAATTTGACCTAACTAGAATGCAGTTTTCAGGTTGCGAAGACATGTGCTGTTTAGCAAACACCTACACAGAGTAACCGCAGACCACACACCATACTGTAAGTACTGCTAAGGACTAGAGGAAACACTGGATTGCCCCTCATTGTTGGAATTTTGAAATTATCTACTTCTACCAATCCCCTCCATCACCAACACCCTGTATGGAGACACAAAACAAGTAAAGAAAACATGTATATTCCACTACCTGGCAAAGAGAAAGAAAAGAAAGTGAAAACTAATTATCCAAGTGGTCGGAAAAGTCAAAAGTCAAGTCAGAGATTCCCATTGCTGGGGTCCACCAGAAAGATCTATAGGGCTGAGAAATGAATGCTGCCAGCTCCTGCAGTCAACACTATACATTGTACAGAGTAGATTTTTTTTTTCCCCTTTAGAAAAAAAACAACCTAAATGTTTCTAGGTTTTGAACACATATCCCATTTGTCAAGTAAACACATACTCAAATCACTTGGCCACCAAGTTACTAAAAGCAGTAAAGATGATCTTCATTGATGTACCTTCTTGCTAACCTATTCCAACTACCATGCATTCACAGGTTCCAAGCCCAGTCAGTGAATATAAAACTTTGTATGACCTGTGGTTAGCCAGGGGTGAGCCAACAAATACAGAGCCAAGGTAAAATTTGCTGAAAGATTTGATGAAAGTTTTATCAATTTAAAAAATTGAAAATTTATTTCATGCAAGTTTGAAATAAGAAATCAAGATCTTTTTACACTTGTCTGATTTTAATAAAGTAAATATCATTTTTTGATGAAATTATAAATTTTGGTAGTTTGCTTCTAAAACAAAATCCAACAATATACTAGTAAATGGTATAGGTTATGCACATTAAAAGGGATCTTAAATGTAAACTTAGGAATTACAGCAGCCAGCGACTCAGCAAGTAATTTTCATCAAGGTGATGCAAACCCACAGACCACAAGCATATTTTTTTTCTCAATTAACATTGGAGCATTTATTTATACATGCACACACACACACACGCACACACACACACATGCTGATAAAGACCAGTCTGGTCATCCTGTTCAGATTGCAGCAGAAGCATCTATCTGGCAGATAGGAAAGATGATTCGAGCTGACAGGCTTGTAACAAAAAAAAAACAATGAAGCAACTGCAAATAGGGTGTTGTTGGCATGGTTTAGCCTACAGCATAATACAGGATCAATTGAATTTTCGGAAAGTTGCTCAAGGTGGATACCCAGACAACTGACTGGCGAATACAGCATGAACTAATTGGACTCATCTGTACAGCATGTCTGTCGATGCTTCTGGATGAAATTGGAAGAAATTTAGGCCTCTGACCAGTATTGCTCAATCATGACAATGCCAGACAACATGCGGCTTGAATGACCCATGAGAAAACTGGTCAACTAGGGTGGCATCTTCTTGTGCATTCACCTTACAGTCCTGACTTTCCTCAAGTGATTACCACTTGTTTGGTGCACTAAAAACTCACCTTGGCGGGAGACTCGTGATTGACAAAGAAGTTGAACATGAAGTGCAAATGTGGCTAAGACAACAGATTCAACTAATTTTCGTTCACTGATAAAGCGATCTGATAAGTGTATAAATGTTGGTGGAATTTATGCTAAAAAAATGGACAATGTAAATGAAATAATAAATGGTTTTCAAGTTTGTGTCTCATTTAGTTTTAAAAAACAAATAGCCATTTGGGACATATACTGACTTGGCCTCGTGTGTGTGTGTGCGTGCGAGCAATAAATAACATTGTGAATTATTTTTACTTAATGTGAGGTATGTTTAATGCTGCTGACATATTACAAATTATTTACTAAAATGTTGTTGTTAGTGACACATGAAATATTTACAATGGTTAAATAAAATTAACAAATGAGTGTGTTACTTTTTCCAGTGTTGGTTACTTGCTAGGAGGCAGTGATCATGTTAAGTTTTATCAACTGGCTGGCATACCCTGTACTGACATCCGATTTCTTTATGATTTGGTAAGAATATTTATTCTAATTTTCTTATCTTTTGGGTGCGGTCATTCTCTATTAATATTTTAATTGAATCATAAAGTTCTAAAGCAGGGATCTCGGACATGTGACCCGTGAGGTGGCATCTTGTGATCCGCTACAAGATAAAATTTGAGAATGGTCTGTAAGCTGGCAAATGAAGTTTAATGTAGATAAATGTACAGTCATCCATATGGGTAGATTCAATATGGAACATAATTACAGAATGGTGAGAACAATATTAGAAAGATAGATAAGGAAAGGGACTTTGGGGTTATAATAGATCATACAGGTAAGGTGAGTACCAGTTAAGGTAGCAGTGAAAAAGGCAAATGCAATGTTAGGTATGATAAAAAGAAATATTAAACATAGGAACAAGGAAGTGATAGTCAAACCGTATAGTATAAAGTATTAGTTAGATCTAGATTGGAGTACTGTGTACAGGTGTGAAGTTCTTATCATAGAAGGGCTATAAACATGCTGGAAAGGATACAAAGAAGAGCGACAAAGCTGATAGTGGGATTCCAGAATTATGGTTATGAGGAAAGACTCAGAAAAACCGGTCTACAGTGTCTACAAGAGAGAAGAATTTGAGGTGACAATACTGGTTTTTAAGATAATAAAAGAAACAGATAAATTAGACTATAACAAGTTTTTCAAAATGCAACCAACTAAAAGAACAAAGAGGGCATAGCTACAAATTAACTAAAGAAAGGTCCAGATTAGATATTAAAAAATATTTGTATAGTCACAGAGTGATGAATGCTTGGAATGCATTGTGACAGGAGGTAGTGGAGACAGGACAATTAATGCATTTAACAATAGATTGGATGCACATAGCTTTTAGAGCAGGGTGATGTAAATGAAACTGGTTGTATACAGACTGCAGAGTCTTCTAAACCAGTTTAAAGACGTTAAGATAAGTTAAGAGTGATATTCCTGAGTAGGATAACATATAATAAATGTTCTACACAAAGGGTGGTACATATTTAAAAAAAACCCAGAAGCAATGATCATGACAAAAGAGAGAACATTGATTACAATTGAAATAATGATACAAAGCACGAAAGCATCTTTCAACCATGACTGACAGTAGGATGAAGTGACTTTGGAGTCGTAACTCTGTACTGAAGTTTTTGTTTTATTTTTCTTTGTGACGCTGCCATTTCTTGCAAGAGCTCATTTTCACCCAGACTGAGGCGACTGTTCTGGGTACATCTCCACTTGGATTGGTCTGCTGTTTCATCATCCCTGGATGTCAGAATCATGTCCAGTGCCTTCATGGTCCGCTTACACACATCTTTGAACCTCATCTGTGGTTGCCAAACTGTTCTTTTGCCATCCGCTAATTGTCAATAGAAAATATCTTTTGGGATGCAACCATCTTCCATGTGACAAACATGACTAAGCCACCATAGATTTCGCTGTCTAAGGAGGTTGTTAATGCTTTGGAGAATACATGTGAGAATACACCTCTGCATTTGTCACTCTGTCCGTCCATGTAAACCCAAGGATGGATCACACGCACTATAGATGGAATATGTTAAGCCATTGCTATTTACAGATGATACATGCATTGTAAACCATGAACTTAGTTTTAATTTAAAGTTTCTGGTTTACCGAAACACACGTTGTAAGACAAGCAAATATAGTGCATTGGCAGCTTTGCCAATGCGATTGTTCATTTCTGGATCTAGTGAGAGCTTGTCGTTCATCTGGGACATTAGCTACATAAATTAGTGCACAGCTGCCAATTCATAATTATCGATGTTAAGAATTTTTGTGGCATCTGTTTTACTGTGTCACCACATTTTGTTTTATTGAAATATATTGTGAGACCAAAGTCTTTGCATATCTGGGAGAAGCGATCTATCAAGCTCGGAAGTTTCTGCTGACTGGGTGACAATTACAGCATCAAACAGCGAATAGTAAGTCCCTGATGGTGACCTTCCTGTTCTTTGTTTTGGCCTTGAGCCTTGCAAATTGATCACACAGCCGACCACATAACCCAGTGAAAAGGTATATTCATTCATTAACATTATGAAATGCATGTTCAATTTGCAGAGCAAATCCAATAAAATGCCTTTGTTGGGTCAATGAAGACGATTTTAAATGGCTGATTCTGCTTGCATGACCTTTTCTGAAGCTGCAAAAGAGAAAAAAAACCGTGATCATTGATTTTTCAGACCAGAATCTACACTGTGACCCTGGATATACATGATTGGCCAATTTTTATAGCTGTAGTAAGATTACTCTGGTGAAGACGTTGCCCAATAGAATGAGCAGAGAGACACCTCAATAGTTTTTACAGTCACATCTATCACCTTTATTTTTATGTAATGTTACAATATATTTATCTCTTTTATGCTGAGCCTCTCTCTAGCACTGGCATAACATCTTGTGCAGTAGTTGTAAGGGTGTACCCTTAATCAGGTGGGATTCCACTGCTGCCTGCTGCTATACCCGTGGCCAAGCTGTAAATGGCTATATTAAGGTCTTCTAGAGATGTCCAGCTTGTCTATATTGGGATAGCTTTTGACAGCGTCAAGGGCTATGAGAGTGACGGTATAGTCACACAAGTAGAACTTGGAATAGAGCTCGACCCATCGCTCCGTCTGCTTTTCTTTGTCTGATGGAAAGATATTAAAATAAGTGGAAAATTTTGATACCTTGGAACTCTGGTAACAGGATATGATATATGTACAACAGAGAAATTAACACGATATAAGGTAAAGGTAGTCCCTTAGCAGACGCTGCTGTTGGGGATAAAGTGTTAGAAACTTTATTGTGCATGTCACAGTCAATTTATGAGGTGGGGTGGCCAGTCACCGTCCTTGCTGCTTTTCCTTCCCTACCAGTAATTCAGGTGCCCCTGAACCTTTGCCACGAAAAGCATATTCTCTACCTCTGCAAATTAAGTCACGATTTTACACAGGCTTTCAAAAATGAAAAAGAAACATCATATTGAGGATAAAGCACTAGGAACTTCTTCTTCTTTGTTCATTCTCAATCAGTTGCTACCCAACCCCCGAAAAGGGCTTTACAAGTAGCGGGATGTTGTCCTGAGAATGGAATGCATTGTGTTGTAGTGTTTTTGGTCTGACGCATCCGACTTCAGCAGGCATTTTTGAAAACCGGATTAGCCTTCCCTCTTCGATCCCTCTGGTTGTCTGGCCCTGATGCTAGCAGTCAGCTATGGGTCGCTGACCACTGCAGCTCATGCACTGCTCAACATCTTGATACCAAGCACGGGGACAATAACAAAGCATCACCTCAAGCCTTTGTCATAAACTAAATGTGATGAAATAAAGGATATTTAAGCAAAATTGAACACAAGCTGTGAATGATAAGCAAATAAGTTTTAAGACAATTTTACAAAGCGCAAACTAACAGGAAACCAAACATTATTATGGCTAAAGGCTTTTAATCAAGGATTTAAACATGTTTGATGGGGTATGGGGGGACTTAGTGGTCTCAAGGTAAGGTGTTCGCTTCGGGTGCTGGAGGTCACGGGTTCAATCCTGGTGGAGACACCAGTATTTTTTCACGTGGATCATCCAGTAAATATTTTCCCTGCTCTGGAGATCAGATACTCTGGGACAGGGCTGCAGAAGGTGGTTGACCAATGTGGGAGTCCATTATTGGTCTGTGTGAATACTTCCTAGCCACACCAAAATTAGCACTATTAACAAACAGGGTGAAGGTCACCATACTTGTCAAGTTCAATCATGTGCACTGGGCCGTTAAAATATGACCCTGATTACACAGGGTAACCAAAGTAGCAAATGGTTTGCCAGGTTTGTCAAGGAAAAAGACACCACAGATCGAAATTGGAAAACCATATAATTTTTCTGTAGACACAAGTAAACGTCATCGAGAAGTATGAATTTCAATTAAACCCTAGCCTGGTAGCATCAATGATAAACTCAAACATGAGAGCACAATAGACCTGCAGTCTGTTAAATGCCATCTTTGCTGCCCTTAGGTCATCTCAATGTTTGCCACTTCATCCTTGAGCTATTTAACTTGTTCTCATGTAACCCTAAGAGTGATTTGTGTTTGAGACCCATTTTTAGAATTCATAGTGGTGCTGTTACCAGCAAATGTAAGGATGATTAATTAAAAAGACTGCAGATTACATTTCAGTACTAGTACTATTAAAGTTAAAACTGCTAGTGTAAATAAATTATATTGATCTAAAGAAATAATGCTTTCACAAACTCTTCATGCTCTTTGATAATTGTATTATGTAAGCTTGTCTACGTTTTCAATGATGTACTTCTATGTAGTCAGAGAACCTTATTTGTTGTGCAGTCCTAGCAGTTTCATCTCAAGTAAAAGCATTATGTACTCTAAAACTAACTGCAGGATCGTTCTACAGCAGCCCAACAGGAGCAGCAGAAAAATGTTAAATCAATTTGCTACAAATGTGTATTTCTGTAAGAGTGGACATGCTCCATTCAATCAACTTTTGTTGACCGACCTATTCAAGGATTTTGCAATTAGTTAAATTAAGGAAAGATGATATTTTAAATCAAATAGATTTTTATTATAGCTGTACAATATGTACAAAATGGAAGGGAGGGCATAATTTATTTAGTACTATATACACAGCAGGTCTCTTTCTAGCACTGTTTTTTTAATTCACATGATTTTTTAATTTATAATCTTAATTGAAAAACTATAGAAGGGAAATCTGATTTCTGGCAAAAGCCACAGAGAACCAGCTAAGAACAACACATGTCTCGCTTAAGCTCAGTCTCGTTGGTATGTCAGTTAGGCTACAGCGCCAGATGGGTCTACACAACAGTGAAATCCGGGCATTGTCACAGATCAAGGATGTCCTTCAGTATGCCAACCACTTCAAACACTGCTGGGCTGGCCATGTACTCATAAGGAAATACAAACCCTGGACCACAGCAACTACTCTGTGGTTCCCGCATTGCAAAAATAAAAGACTTCCTGAAACACCTTCCACTAGGTGGGAAGATTGGCTCGAGCTGCATAATATTCACGATGATCTTGAAACAAACAAGTTAGGCTTTCACTAGACAATCCGTGCCCGAGACAGAACTGACTGTAAACTGAGCTGGGACCCACACAAAACCCCAAAAAAACGCAGTACTGCTCGAGCCCAGTCCGCTATGCAGAGAATTGCAAGCAACCATCGTTGTAGATATACAAGCCAACTAAGAATAAGTTTTAGTTGAACCGTTTATTGATTCTTGTATTCACTTGTCTTAAGTTTCTTAATTATTATGTTTATTGTGCTCTGAACTTAACTTAACATCTTTATACTGGTTTAGAAGACCCTGCAGAGTCTGTATACAACCAGTTACATTTACATCACCTTGCTCTAAAATCTATGCGCATCCAGTTTATTCTTAAATGCATTAACTGTCCCTGCCTCCACTACTTCCCCTGGCAATGCATTCCAAGCAGACACCACTCTCTGACTAAAAAAATATTTCCTAATATCTAACCTGGACCTCTCTTTAATCAGCTTGTAGCTATGCCCTCGTGTTATTGTAGGTGGCTGTATTTTAAAAAACTTGTTATAGTCTAATTTATCGATTCCTCTGATCATCTTATAAACCTGTATTAAGTCACCACGAAGTAGAATTTGTATAGAAATAGAAAATGAAGTAGAATTTCAATTGATAAATTGTTGCTATTCAAGTTTGTATAACTAATATTTAGCTGTGAGGGCTATGTAAATAAATGCAAACAGTTTCATGTTGTTTGAAGCTACTCGTGCTCAGTAGACTTAACACTTAATGATGTTTCATTTGTAGCAGGTCACAGTGACTCTTCTTATATTCCGAGGCATTTTTTAGAAGGTGGGCCTCAGTCCTCCTGGCTGTAGTACAATGTGAGGCTCCTTGGTAAACTCACACTTATGGGAATTACAGTGTCAATCCCCACCTTGTTAGCAATTTTGCTTCGACTCAGCCTGTTTTCAGAAGCATGAACAAAGACGCAGGGGTAATGATTAGTACATTTCACGTGACCCTAATTACTCTTCGCTTCCAATGTAATAAGAATGCTTGTGTCTTCCAGAAAAAGTATCCTTTGTCATCGTATCCACTGTACCATTCAAGATATGACAACTTGTTTACATACGAAAACTATCAAGATCCTGGTTTTCTATATACTAAAGCTTTAACGCAGTTCTGGGCAATTTTGGCAAAGTAAGTAATACAATGTTAGCTAAAGCTATAGTTGTCCTAGTGTTCTCTGGGAGAACTCCATCCGTGACTGCGACAAGAATATGCTCACTGCCACACTGAGATCATGTCATAAGAGCCGACTAACAGTGTAGTCTAGCCCAACTTAAGCAGATGACTCTGAAACTAATGTCAATGCTCACTTGAGCAGTGAGACATGCTAAAAGTCTGCAGTAAAAACAAAAGTAAAGTTCTCATTAGCATGCCAATGTGGCATATTGGGAATATGGTGTTAGGCCCATATTTTTCTCGACCTACGGCACACTTGGGAAGATCTGGTCAACATCACGTCTGGCCCCTTTACTTTCCCAGATTATTCTGGTACAGTATTTTTCAGGCTGGGTCAACCTTGAAAAATTTCTGCACCAGCTGGCGACCAAACCCCTATTGCTCAACTGGAAAGCCAGTGCATTACCCACTGCGATACCTCGGCCCCCAAAAGTCTGCAGTGTATGGAGTAACTTTATGAATTTGAAAGAAAGTTTTCAAAATTCTTCTGCTTCTTGTGATTGCGTCTTTGATGTTTGCTCTGTTAGACAATTTCATGTGATGTTCTCAACTGTTGTCTTGATCTCCTCTTTAGATTTTTCTGCAGGGTGAGCACCATCACAGGGTTTATTTAATTGTGTAATCATCCATTAAATATAGTCAGAGGGAGATTGGTAGTGGCAATGCAGCGGCTACAGAACCTGAGGAAACTATGCCAGAATACGGGTGAGACAACAACAGTACACATTTTGAGAACCTGTGCTTTTCCTGTGGCAGCATATGGCTGTGAAACATAGACAGTTCCACAAACGTCTGGGAAGAGAATTGCGTCTTTAAAATCAAATTGTTATAGGCAGGTACTCAGAATACCATGTAGCAAAAAAAAGAGGAATGCAGACATTCAACAGGACTTAGGCATAGAGGAGATCTGGTTCATAAATTGTATAATGAACTAAAAATTGAAACACTTTGGCCACATCAAAAGACACAAAGATCTTGAGAAAATGGTAATGGGAGGTATGGTGTCGAGCAAGAGAGACAGAGGCAGACAAATATGGCGATGGCATCAAGATTTCAAGGAATGCTTGGGCATGAGTCTGGAGCAGGCTGGAGATTTGGCAAGAGATCAAATTTCTTTCAGACGGGCTGTGATGGGTGCGACATTCTGCAATTGACATACATAATGAACTCATCCATAGACAACAATAATTGCATAACGCTGTGATTTCCAGTGTACTTTCTGGCCCAGGATCGCATTGATTAGCACCTTTTCCCAGAGAGAGTGGCTCTTCGCTGCCCCAACTGGCTGGAGAGAAAAAAAGGTTGCCAAAACATATCTGCTGTCCCATCCAGCTTCCCACAATCTTCATCTGGATTAATGAGAACAGGGTCCGCTACTTGTAGCAGAGGCAGGCTTGGCCATGAGAGGCTAAGAGATATTGTGAGCATTATGTTTGGCGTCCTGCCCCACTAGGCCTCCAACTTTAGAAATAATACCACATATAAATGTGTAATATAGGAATGAGATTGACTTGCTTTTTCACAGATCAAAAGAAGATAAGCCATAGTCATCATCTTTTCCTTTAAACTCTAATAGGAGCATAGTGCAACAACTACTGTTGACTTACCTGCTGGAATCTTGCATCAAAGCATTTATTTCTTTTTGCAGGGTGGCTTCTGTAGCATTTGACCTGACAATACTGTCAGCTCACACAGAGCCGTCAATAGTCACATTGTACGACATGCATAAAAGGGTGCAGTGTCCTGTTCTTTCCACCATAAAAAAGAGGACCTGAGACAGGCACATTGGATTTATGAAACATAAAATTATTCATTATGCTTAGGCACCCGGGCATTAGTTTGGCAACAAAGCAACAGATGATAAAAAGCATATTTATGCCGACTCTGTGCTACCAGTGCTTAAACATGACCTCTGTCCAGGGTGCGTGAGCAGAATTTCAACGTGTTAAATGAAGTGTTAGAGGAAGGTCATCAGTGTTACCAGGAAAGACAGAATGCCAAACGAAGACATCCTAAGTATGGTCAGCACTATGTCTTGTGCAGAGTACATTTCCAGGCACAAAATACGCTAGCTCGGTTTTCTAATGAGAATACACCTTAACAACATCCACTGATGACTAACAACGCTGCTAAATCTGACTACAGGGCATGAGGGCGGCCACGAGGTGGATAGATGACATTAGTTAGAGTGATTGTGCAATGACACAGGCTCACAATGACAAAGACAACACACTTGGCGCAGGACAGACGACTTAAGCAGCCCATAACCATCAACTACATAAGTGGAAAGAAAACTTAAATTTTTAAATAAATGAAACATGTATATTATAGTTTCTACAGGGTGAGGTAACCAGTCCTATGCCCTACTCTTTGCTGTCACCTCTCACAACATGCCTTGCATGTAGCATTGTTACTATTCTGTTTATGGTACTGTTAACACAAAAGCATCTGTACATATCATGCATATCAAAGTCCAACCACATATGCTTGTCATGAAGGATGGAAACATTAGAAGGATAGACCAAGTATGGTATGGGTTTATGTCTTGAGGTAGCAACAATGGGCTAGACCAAGTATGGTATGGGTTTATGTCTTGAGGTAGCAACAATGGGCTAGACCAAGTATGGTATGGGTTTATGTCTTGAGGTAGCAACAATGGGCTAGACCAAGTATGGTATGGGTTTATGTCTTG
This sequence comes from Ariolimax columbianus, assembly GCA_036924085.1. Classification (NCBI taxonomy): domain Eukaryota; kingdom Metazoa; phylum Mollusca; class Gastropoda; order Stylommatophora; family Arionidae; genus Ariolimax; species Ariolimax columbianus. The sequence continues at coordinate 108,545,510 of JAVGWX010000001.1, read as the reverse complement.
AGGTAGCAACAATGGGCTAGACCAAGTATGGTATGGGTTTATGTCTTGAGGTAGCAACAATGGGCTAGACCAAGTATGGTATGGGTTTATGTCTTGAGGTAGCAACAATGGGCTAGACCAAGTATGGTATGGGTTTATGTCTTGGCCATGACGATTATCCTGGTTTACTCTGAAAATCTGGCCACCGAAGCTCTTGCAGGAAACTGTAAATGGTTTAGCAAACTGCCAGTTAATTTGTTAATTGCTCAAAACAAACTAAGAAAGGCGATAAAACACGGATTTGAAGTTTTAGGAAAGGTTTAGTTTTTATATTTTGTTTTTTCTGATCTGAACTCCTCAGCAATTTAGCGGATGCATCAACACTACCACTGAATGTAAGTAGATATTCTTCAGCCGTGAGCAAGTTCATCAATGATCTTGTGGATATGTACAGAGATGTTTGGACAAAGAATCATGTCAACATTGGTAAGACTTTAGCAAATATCATTATATTTTGTTCTGTTCTATTAAGAAACCACATAACTGCACTGCATCAAGACCCATAGGCAGTCCTTAGCTTTTAGAAAATGATGAAGGGTGTAGATACTCATGGTTTCATTAGCTTTCTGCTGTACACACTCTTTCTCTGTCTTCCTTGGTGTGCCAAAATCTGATTAAAAAATGTTGCAATTTGTTGATTATTTGTTCATCAATTTCAGTGTCTTCACTGGGGATGGTCATTGATCAATATCAAAATATCACTGCTATCCATATCAATGTTTATACAATGGGTGTCCTTAAGGCTAGGATGGCAGCTCTTTCATTGCTGCAAACCCCAGCATGACAAGGATCAGATCAACACAAGCCATCAAAGGTTTGAGGAATTTAAGTCCACTATCCACTAACTCTACTATCCACTAACTCAATAGCCAGCCTTTTGTGCCTTCCAAAATAAGAATTTTAGTCTAACATGGACTAAAATGGATGGTTTTCATTAAGGAAGGTCTTATATCTGATAATAATAGCTGTCCATCGTTGTCACAGATTTCCCTAATGGATGTGGGTGTGCATGTGGCTGAACAAGCCAATGCGGGCAGGAAAACATCTGCTACATATCGGGCACACGAGGTTTGTAGAAGGTGATGGTGTTCCCGCTGTTCGGGATTTCCGGTTCTCGCGTCTGCTCTGGACTTTCACAACACGGTCGTCTTTGCCAGTAGCTACACCCGATATGACTGCGCTTCTCTAGTAAGACCATTGAGCGCATTCTACAAAAGGCTGCGCTGGCTTTTGCTATTCTGCTTGCCACCTCATCGTCTAGGTTGACAGATCTCGACAGCGTGCTGCCCAGATATGTGAATTAGTCTACAACGTTCAGCGCTTATATCTGAAGTCAATTCCTAAATCTCCATTGTCATACCATAAGGTTATCATGTATATCCCATATGAATGTCAGATATATCATTATATTAAACATTGAAAAGTATCTCCAGATCATTTTTGCTGCTAAATGTGAAGATATGTTAGAAACTCTAATATTCTAGAGCATTAGTTTTGTGAGTTGAGCTGATTAGTTTTCCTTTCTCTCTATTTTGCAGTCTCTAACTCAGAGCAAAGTCAAACACCCATTTTCATGAATCCCTCTATAAATAATAGCATTGTTTTGAAGAAAGATTTGGGCCAGGGATTATGCTTTTTTTAGGCTGTTCAGTTGATTACATCTCTTAACTTGTGTCTTTCCTGTAGTGAGATTTTTTCATCACTCTGAAGACTTTTTATTGCAGATTTCCTATTATTTCACTTTCTTATCTGTTGTTCAGTGTATATGTTTTTAGAGTGTGCAAATACTTGTCTTTGTGATCATTGTAACTACTGGCCCACTTTGTTTACAAGTAAAAACATTAACACAAATTGGTTAACGGGAAGAAGGCAGAGGGTGGGCATAAATAAGGAGTACTCTGAGTGGTGTGAAGTGAAAAGTGGTGTGCCACAGGGCTCGGTTTTGGGACCAATTTTGTTCTTGATATATATAAATGATTTGGACATTGATATGAGATCCATGATTGCAAAATTTGCTGATGACACAAAACTATGCAGTAGTGTCTTATCTAAAGCGGAAGTGGATATATTGATGTCGGATTTAGATAAAATTCGAGAATGGTCTGTAAGCTGGCAAATAGAGTTTAATGTAGATAAATGTACAGTCATCCACATGGGTAGATCCAATATGGAACATAATTACAGAATGTGAGAAAACAATATTAGAAAGATAGATAAGGTAAGGGACCTAGGGGTTATAATAGATCATACAGGAAAGGTGAGTGAGCAAGTTAAGGTAGCAGTGAAAAAGGCAAATGCAATGTTAGGTATGATAAAAAGAAATAGTAAACATAGGAGCAAGGAAGTGATCGTCAAACTGTATAAAGCTTTAGTTAGACCTAGATTGGAGTACTGTGTACAGGTGTGGAGTCCTTATCATAGAGGGGACATAAACATGCTAGAAAGAATACAAAAAAGAGCGACAAAGATGATAGTGGGATTCCAGAATTACAGTTATGAGGAACGACTCAGAAAAACCGGCCTACAGTGTCTCGAAGAGAGAAGAATTCGTGGTGACTTAATACAGGTTTATAAGATGATCAGAGGAATCGATAAATTAGACTATAACACGTTTTTTAAAATACAGCCACCTACTATAACACGAGGGCATAGCTACAAGCTGACTAAAGAGAGGTCCAGGTTAGATATTAGGAAATATTTTTTTAGTCAGAGAGTGATGTCTGCTTGGAATGCATTGCCAGGGGAGGTAGTGGAGGCAGGGACAGTTAATGCATTTAAAAATAAACTGGATGCGCATAGCTTTTAGAGCAAGATGATGTAAGTGTGACTGGTTGTATACAGACTCTGCAGGGTCTTCTAAACCAGTATAAAGACGTTAAGTTAAATGTAACTACTGGCCTACTTTGTTGTAAGTAAAAGTATTTAACACATAGTTGTGTCTTAACTTAACATCTTTATACTGGTTTAGAAGACTCTGCAGTTTGTATACAGCTAGTTTCTTGGAGAGTGGTTAACTGATGTGTGAGTCTATCTTAACAGACTCAAACACTAGAGCAAAGTAGACTGCAGTCTGTTAGGCACCATCTATGCTGCTCTTAACAAACTACCTAGCCATTGTCGGTGTTATGCCATGTGACACAGTTAGTCGTCAGTTACGACATGCTCTCTGTGAGACAATAGTACTATTTTTGTCTTTGTCATTCACCACTCAGGACTGCAAGGTCCACTTTGTTGTAAGTAAATGCATTAACACACAATTGTAACTACTGGCCCACTTTGTTGTAAGTAAAAGCAAAAACACACAATTGTAACCACTGGCCCACTTTGTTGTAAGTAAAATCATTAACACACAATTGTAACCACTGGCCCACTTTGTTGTAAGTAAAATCATTAACACACAATTATAACCACTGGCACACTTCTTTGAAAAAAAAAGGCATTTTTATTAATTGCCCTTTGCAAACGATGATGGCGACATCAACATATGATTTTGTCTGTATGATGTAACTTGCGCTGTATTTTAATTAGAGTGAGGAAGAAACTTTGCTGGTCATCAACCTCACTCTCTGGTCCCAAACTACCTTGGGCCAGTGACAAGACATAAGTCACGATGACTGGAGGTAATTCAGGATGCAGGCACTCTGGTCCCACCTCCCTTGAGACCAGGGTATGCTTGAAACTTGTGGGACTTGATCCCCTACCCTTTCCCTTCATCGCAAATTGTACCATTGTTGTATATCCATTGCGAGGAGTCAAACAGACTGGCAAAAGAAGATGCAAGACTACCACAACCAGATTCTAGTGTGACCTACGAAGAGTCCAAAAGGTTTATTAGGGCCAGATACATGGCCAAATGGGAAACAGAACATACTGGCTACACAAAAAATGATGCCTATTACCAGTTGAACAGAAAAGAGCAGGTCGTGGTCTTCAGACTCCGCACAGGCCACAACAGACTGAGGTACCATCTATTCAATAAATTGAAGATAGGTGGCACTGACGAATGCACCTGTGGTACAGGGAAAATGACCGCTGAACATCTGCTGCAAAATTGCCGACATACGAGGACCAGAGAAAGCACATGTGGCCATCACCAGTGGCAACACTAGAAAAGCTCTATGGCAGTGTCGACAGCCACAGGATGACAGCTGCTTTCTTCGAACAAATCAAAGTTGACATCTGACAGCGTACGAAGAAGAAGAAGAAGAAGAAGCATATCCATTGCAATTGTCCTTCACAGTGAAGATAGTACCTAAGCTGATATTCTTCTTCCAATCCCTGGGACAATTAGGTTTTCACTCATTTATTCCTGTGCCATATTTGTGATTTTTTTTCTACAGCATTTTTTCAAATCCAAACTGCTATTCTACCCTCTGCAGGTTTATGGCCATTGAGAAAAGTAGGATGTGCAATGCAAAGAATTAAATAGCCTTCAGCTCTAAGTATATTAGGCCACACGGTTAGTCGCCTTGTACAACTAACTCTGTGTTGGGCAAGGGTTCCATTCTCGCCTTTGCCACACACAGTGCCGTCCCTGCAACCACTCAGGCACCTTTTTTTTTTTCATTATATTGATCGTGTAGGCTAGTTGACAGTGAGCTGGCTTGCTAGACTGGGATTACAGCGTGCCGTAGTTCGAGTTCACAGACAGATAGAAAATAAATCTGGGCAGTAGTTCATGCCTGGTTTGACTGCTCTTCCAGTGGGCCCAGATGTAAATGGGTACCTGACGTAGGAGTTAGGAAAGGTAAAAACAGCAAGGAAGGAAACTGGCCACCCTAACTCACATAGGCTGCGGCTTAGTACATGAAGAGTTATCTTCAACCCTGACGGCAATTGCTGCCATGAGACTGAGCTTTACCTTAACTTTACTTTGATTACAAGTATAAAATTAACTTTTTTACAGATGCCCTTCTGTCAGCAGTTAAGAACTTCACTGCAGCCACAGAACAGTTTGAAAGTTCATTGTTGTCAGAAACAGATCTTGATAAGAAGTAAGAATCATTCAACATTTGTTCTACCATCTCACATAATGATCTGTCAGAGAGAGTACTGTATTAAATGGAAGCAAAGATTAACATCAAAGTCATGTGAAACATGCAGATCCAGGCCTGGCCTCTCATCCACGTCCTAATGCTGGAAACAGGCTGTGTCACAGTAGTCTGAGCAATGGAGAGAGAGAGAGAGAGAGAGAGAGAGAGATTTTTCTTTTATTTCCAAAATTTTCATAAAATCTTAAACCTCAACATAAAATCAGTTCTTTTGTATGGCTCTGAAACATTGAGAACAGCAAAAACAACAATGAAAAATGTACAGACTCATAAATAGACGTGCACAATAAAGGGATTGAAATGGCATTACATGATCACTAATGTGCTGCTTCATTTATTGCAATGTTATCATCCAAGAGATGGTTGTTGATCAACTTCAGAATTTCACCTCTGTCTATATCAAGTGTCCCTTCTACAGAAGCCTTTGATGCCAGGGTGTCAACTTATTCATTGCTGCAACCCCAGAATGATGAGGACAGTAGATCCGAATAAAAGCCCCCAAAGAATGAGACCTCTATGCCGAAATAGAAAAGTGTGACGCACTCATTCCAGAACCATGTATAAGAGCCAGGTCGTCCAAAATAATCTTGGAGGTTCCAAGGATAGAAAAGAAAAATGAGCAGTCAGCAACAGAAGAAAAAATCCACATTCTACATGGGCTCAAGGGGGTACCCTAATAGCTTCTGGACACATGTGTACACAGATGGATCAACCACGGAGAATGAAAAAAGGGGGTGCAGTGAAATCTACATTGCTCACTTCATCGATGACATAGAAAAACCACTTCATACCAGCAGGAGAGACTTGTACCAATTTCAGAGCTGAAGCAACAGTTGTACATGCAGCAGCACAGATTCTTATGAGTCAAAACACAATTACAAGAAAAATGGTAGTTCTAACAGAGTGTACTTCAAGCTATTTCAACCTCCAATCAAGATAGACTCTCATTCGAAATAAAATATTACATCGAGTTGCTGTCCTAATGAACAGATTTAGCCCTACAGTGGATTCTGACCCAGTGTGGGATCCTCGAAAACGAGAAGGAGGATGAATTCACAAAAGCAGAAAGTAACAGCATGCAGACTTGCCATTCACACCGTGAACCTCACCAGGACAGAAGCATAACATCAGTTGATCAAAGAAGAAGAGGAAAGGCCTTTATATCCATTATCCAGTTATACTCTAACTAGCCCTTTTCTACATTCTGAACTATGCTATGCTATACTATACATACAATACTATTCTATGCTACATTATGCTATGCTATGTCATGCAATACCATGCCATGCTATACTATATATTTTATGTATTAATCTGTCCCATCCAGGTGCCTCAACATGCACGTTCTGAAGTATAATCTAAGAGCTAAAAATGTTTCTCATTTTCAGACCATACAGACTCAGAATGTACAATGACAAAATGATGCAGCTTGAGAGAGCTTTCATAAACTCTGAAGGACTACCAGATCGACCTCAGATAAAGTAAGTGACATTCATCATAATTGCTGAAACATGCATAAGGTTTCAAGACAATTTAACAACTGAATCAGAGAACTAAAGAAGCAAAATGGAAAGTGATGAACCAAGACGTAACAATATTTGCAGGCAGATAATGTAACAAGTTCTTTAAATTTAGCCCCTTCTGATCCCAGCTGTGATCGTTTGACCAATATTTAAAGAGTGTTAGAAGATGGACCATTCCAGCAAGCATAGGCAACAATGTCCCAGGGATTAGTACCTATCTCCCAGGGGTAACCAAACATTTGAAGGAAGAGCAACATTTGAATAATCTCAGAAGAACTGAGGCCTAAAATGTAGAGAAAATGAGCTATCACTGCATCACCTTTTTTCATTTTTGGGATCTGTAAGAGATTTGTAGAGTTGAAGAATAAAGGCAGCTGTTCTAGCTGTCACTGTGCAGTGTGAAGATTAGGTTCATATTTCCCTGCCAATAGAAAAAAAAACATAGTTCATTATAATAGTTTGAAACTGTGTCCTTCTGACTAGGAGAGAATGATCCTAACCAATTGTCCACTTATTCCTTGGACTAGACTGAGACCATGAGTGGAGTAGGAAGTTTTGAAATGACTTTTGTTCTGAGACAGACTTCTTTACTGGGTTGGACAAACCAAGTAGTCTTGCCAGAGGTGATTGCAGTAGTTGAACGCGTAGTGATGAAATATTGCCAAGTAACTGTGAATGAAATAGTCACACTTTTAAACATCATTAAAGGTTCAGCACACTACATCATCAATGACGTGCTCCAGTTCCACAAAATGCCTGCAAGGTGGGTGCCATCATCAATGAAGTGCTCCAACTCCACAAAATGCCTGCAAGGTGGATGCCATCATCAATGAAGTGCTCCAACTCCACAAAATGCCTGCAAGGTGGATGCCATCATCAATGAAGTGCTCCAACTCCACAAAATGCCTGCAAGGTGGGTGCCATCATCAATGAAGTGCTCCAACTCCACAAAATGCCTGCAAGGTGGGTGCCATCATCAATGAAGTGCTCCAACTCCACAAAATGCCTGCAAGGTGGATGCATCATCAATGAAGTGCTCCAACTCCACAAAATGCCTGCAAGGTGGGTGCCATGGCAGCTGACTCTAGATTTGAAGCAACAATGTGGTGCATAACTGCTACACAAGCAAACAAAATACTATTTTCTACAAGAATCAAGGCACTTTCTAGGCACTGGGAGACTTGTATCAAATCCAACTGAGACTTTGGAAAAATTATACAATTGTGCTACAATTTTTTATATCCTTTACACTGCCACAATATTTTTTCCACACATCACATTTTTCTATGACTTTTGACTTTGAGAGCCTGAAACCTTTTCTTTTGTTGGACTTTAGATATGATTTTGTTGTGTGTAGAGACATATATTAATAAACGACTTGTTGGTGTTTTTGTTGTGTGTGTTAGTTTCTGAGATACAAGAAGATGAAGATGATAGTGTTGATAAACAGCACAAACAAATAGACTCACCCGTTTTCGCCATCCCTTGGGTGTAGGAAAAGTTTTTCAAATTCCAACAGAGGATGGATAATCAATGTTTACAAGATCAGCATATCTGTTACTGTTAGTTTTCACTAAAAACATATTTATTGTATCTACATAAATAAACTAAATAGATCTACCTCAGAAAAATCTGTTGCAAAAACTTGACTTCCCCATTCTCAATAATGGGTGAATCTTCAATTCAAGTGAAAAACATAATGAATCATTTCGAAATATCTAAAACAATATTCAAATTGGCCATTGCTTTTAACCTGACAGGATGGGAGTGGAACAATCAAAAGAGCAGTAGTTTCAGCCGATTTCTATATGGCAGCCCGGTTGTCTATAAATAAATTAAAATGCTTTGAAAAAACATCAGCAGTGAAATGTAAATTCAGTCGAATAAAAGCGACAGACAATGTCCTGGGCAAATTTTTTCGCCATTGGTTACGTAAACAAAAACAACTATTAAAAAAAGGAAGGTTTTCTTTTGAAGTACTCTTGTAATATTATGTATTGTAAGTTAATCTGAACACGAGGACATTAATCATATAACCATCTCCTTTCAGACATATAGTATTTGCCTCAAGCATCGTTGACTCCTACACAGAAACATTCTTCCCTGGAATAAGTGATACAATGTACAACATAAATAAAGGCCTTGACCAGTGGGAACGCTTGAAACAACAAGTGTTCATTGCCACCTTTTTCATTAGTTCAGCAGCAAGATCATTGTCTGATATAGGTTTGTAGGTGCTTCGACGACTCAGAGGATGGTGTCAATGTTTTGATTCGACGGCTCAGAGTTTGGTGTCAATGTTTTGATTCGACGGCTCAGAGGATGGTGTCAATGTTTTGATTCGACGGCTCACAGTTTGGTGTCAATGTTTTGATTCGATGGCTCAGAGTTTGGTGTCAATGTTTTGATTCGACAGCTCAGAGGATGGTGTCAATGTTTTGATTCGACGGCTCAGAGGATGGTGTCAATGTTTTGATTCGACGGCTCACAGTTTGGTGTCAATGTTTTGATTCGATGGCTCAGAGTTTGGTGTCAATGTTTTGATTCGACAGCTCAGAGGATGGTGTCAATGTTTTGATTCGACGGCTCAGAGTTTGGTGTCAATGTTTTGATTCGACGGCTCACAGTTTAGTGTCAATGTTTTGATGATGTCAAGGGATGTCTACGTAACAAAGGTTGGTTGTAATGGACATCCAACATCCCCTGTTTCTTGTCTGGATGGTACACTCTGACAGATTGTTATTAGTCCATCTCTGGATGTTTCTGTCCCACTTATAGCGCTGTCTTTCTCTTACCTGCCTCCTCTCAACCTTTCCCTACAGTATTGTTCTCAACAGAGTATCATGTCTCTTTATATGTCTAAAATATTTGATTTGTCTAATTTTAGTATTTCTCTGCCCATTCCTAATATTGTCCCAACTTCTTCATTTGTTTGCTTTTCTTTTCAACGAAATGCAACCCATTTTTCAATATATCCACACTTCGGGATCTAGATGCTGAGCAGTGCATGAGCTGCTGCAATCAGTTGCCCAAAGCTGACTGCTAGCATCAGGGTCAGCGAACAAGAGCTGCCAAGACCCTTCTACACCTCCAAGAGGAGATCCTTGATTTCAGAGCTAAGGAAAAGGTATCGAAGAGGGAAGGCTTACCCAGTACCCAAAAATGCCTGCTGAAGTCGGATGTGTCAGATTGAAAGGTGCAAATATCGTAGTCAAGCTGTAAACTATGACACAACTCATTACATTCTCCTGACAACATCCTGCATTCTCCTAACAACATCCTGCTACTTGCAAATTCCTTTTTAGGGACTAGTAGCGGGAGTTTGAAAATGAACAAAAGAAGAAGAAGAAGAAGAATATTCACACTTCAAGGTGCCTCTATTGTATCTCTCAACTGTTTGCTCATTGTCCATGTTTCTTCACCGTACAGTAATGATTAATATATGTATAAAACACCTGATGGCTCTCAATGTTAGTTTTTTTGTTTTTTGCTAGGATGTAAATATATTTCTCATGTTATTAAATGTATGTTGACCATTTCTATTGACCTCTTCACTTCCCTCCACATCTACATACTTGGAATCCTGGTACTAAAACAGGCTTGTTGTTAATGTCTGTTGCCAGGAGGTCCAAGGCTATCAGTAGTATTTTACACTTCCTGCGGCTTACTAGGCCTGGGGAAAGGTATAAATAATTTGGGTAAATTTTTAACTAGATTCTTTGAATTTTGGACATGCAGCGGTCGTCAAGCCTACTCTTTTAAATTTCTAACTGCCAAGGGGATTTTTAACAAGCTCAACACTGATAATTGGAGTCCGATTTCACTACCCAGAGACCAGGGACATTTTTACAAGAAAATCTATGTGAGAAAATCTTGGTTTCCACAGTGATTCAAACCTGTGACCTCCAACACACGATGCGGACACCTTACCTCGAGACCACTGAGTCCATCTACCATCATTTGTTATTATCTGTCCTAGATACAAGTAACTGTTGACTTACTCCACTATCTTCCAATTTGCTATTTGGTTTACTGTACATTCCACATCTGTTTTGCTAATTATGAGTTTATTTTTCCTAATCTTAATGTCAATGTCTTAAATTTGCCAAATGGAAGCAGAATGAAGAAGGGTTTTCTGCACCTTGGGCATTGTGTCTGTGTTTTCTTTGATCTTGGTGAATATGTTGGTCAAGTTTTAGCACAGCTAGATCATGCAGCCACATCCAGTGGAATAGCCCTACTAATTTTTGTAGTCTCAACTTGGTGAAGCCAGAAATGACTTAAAATAGTTTATTCAGAATTAACTCTTGAAAATTATCAATTACCTGTAAGATATTTAGAGCTTGTCAGAAAACTCTTTCCTGTGTGGGTCATTCAAATTATCAATTTAGAGTTATTGGGGAAACTCTTTCTTGTGGGGGTTACAAAAATTATCAACTGCCTATAGAATATTTAGAACTTGTGAGGAAACTCTTTCCTGTGGGGATCATTAAAATGATCAATTTAGAGTTAGTGAGGAAAGTCTTTCCTGTAGGAGTCACTTAAATAATCAATTTAGAGCTAGTGGGGACACTCTATCCTGTGGGAGTCACCAAAATGATCAATTACTTGTAGGATATTTAGAGCTAGTGGAGAAACTCTTTCCTGTCAGGGTCATTAACATGATCAATTTAGAGTTAGTGGAAAAACTCTTTCCTGTGGGAGTCACTAAAATTATCAGTTGCCTGTAGGATATTTAAAGCTAGTGGGGAAACTCTTTACTGTGTCTCTAAAATTGAGGGATAAAATTGAAAAAGATGAGGGATCCATTGAAAATCATTTGAATTCAAATATTATATAATGTAAACAGACAGAGCAGTGGAACAGAAAGTCAGGAGAAGATGCTGGCTTTTGATATAGTATGTTAAAAAAAACCAACTGGTAGCATTACACAGCAGTTCCTATACTGGAAACCCCAGAGTAAGAAGAATATAGAGAGACCAAAACCCGCAACTTCACTGAGGAACGGGTCATCAAAATCAAGATACAGAAGAAGAATAGAAGCCTGGCCAGTGGATGACACGTTGAAATGAGAATGTTTATAGGTTCGGCAAGAAAAGAGGAGACTAACGTCTGGTCAACCAAAACATACTGATCAGACAGTGTTAATCAGGGTCAGGTAAAATATACTAACCTAGACCAAGATGAATTCCATGCAGTTCTCTCTGGAAATACACATGTTTCAAGGCAGTCTATCTAACAAGGTGAGATTCTATGTGATCCCCGTAATAGTGAGCGACACACAGATGAAATCTAGCATAGCGCAGCAGTCTGGAAGACCCAAGATCCATCTTCATCAGCACTCTCAGAATTTTGACAAAAGCTATTGCAACCCGTCACTTAACGTCCTTTTCAGGTCGCGCAAAATAGTAAAGTTACTCATCGTAGGCATTCAACAACAACATAGGTTAGCCAAATATGGAGGAAGCAAAGCCTAAACTGAAGACAACAACATAGGTTATCCAAATATGGAGGAAGCAAAGCCTAAACTGAAGACAGCAACATAGGTTAGCCAAATATGGAGGAAGCAAAGCCTAAACTGAAGATAGCAACATACGGCGGATGATACGCAGACAATATTAAAATAAAACACAACTTGAATGACAAATGTCGTTAATAAACAGTCAGAGTTTGAACTGACAACCGCAAAATACTTTGTGCCAAGAAGTGATCACGTTACAATATTAAATATTCACTCAGTGAAATGGACACTGCACACTTAAATATAATCTTCATAACATATTAAATATAATACAGTCAGGCAATGTAACCATGTATGGATGGGGGAGATGGGTTTTTATAAAACAGGGAACATGTTCTTAAAGTCAGAAAGCTCTACGAAACGAGCAGAGTGACAGCAGCTATTTCGGGAATAAACAGTAAGGTAATGAGACAAGCTTGTGTCAGAATACTGCCAACACACACCTACACACACACCCACATGTAAATGGGTTCCTGGTGAAAGCAGGAGAAAATTTCAGAGCCGCCGCGGGAGCTATGGATACTCTGTTGTAAGTACTTTCAGACATAAAAGATACTGAGAGCATGTCTGTGAGAAGGTGTAATGAAGTTTGTTCTATGAGCCATTTTCCATCGATGTGTGTATATTTGTGCGTGCGTGTGCATATATATATATTCCCTGGTTCTAAATGTTGTTATAGCCGGGGGTGGGGTTGAGGATGAACTCTCAACACTAACTAAATCCTCCTATGGCGTGCGTCTCATATAACCTTTGACAACAAAGTCCAGCACCTGGCCTTTGCGCGGTAGAACTGTTTTGACCAACAGGAGAAGGGGCGGAAGGCGAGTCACTGGCGCCTTAAAACCAGTAGTTTCGTGCAGATGGGGCTCGAAAGCATAGGAAGACAGTTCATCTAGGAGAAGAAAACTCTGATTTCAAATCATATGAAGCCTTACAGATACTGGTGTATATTGTCGGGTTTTGTCAGATATGGCTGTGCAAACTATTTTCTGATAACTGAAAGTTGGTCGGCACCTTCCAAACCTGACAATCGACGATGTGCGAAGGAACACACGCAAGAAGATACAATGCCTTATCCTAGATCGAGGAAAGACAACCTCAGCTGAGTGTTGTGGCAGGGCAGAGCAGGCCATTAGCCTCGGTTGGCGCCTGGTCTAGGAGTGAAGCCCCGACAGACGAACATATAGAGTATTGCTCTGCTGATCCGGCAGTTTGTGCAGCTTGCCTTGTTCCAAATGTATTGGTATCAGCTTGCCATTGGAGTAAACAAGGCAGACCGAGAGAGGGACCATACTACATGGGCAACATTTGGTCTCTATATTTCTCCCCGGGCTTTGTGCTAGTAGCACAGTTACTATAGTCTGACAAGACGAAAAGAGCCAATGACACACGCACACGCACACACACATACGTATATATATATATATATATATAAATCCCACACGAACCTCTCTCTCTTTCTCTCTCTCTCTCTCTATCTCTCTCTCTCGCTTTATTCCTGGTTTTCTTTATCTCTCTCTTTTTCTATTATTTCATTGTCTTCACTTCCAGTCTCTACTATTGTCCCCCGCTATCCTAACTTTGATAAAACCGTCATCTGGGAATTACCTGCAGGTGTGAATCAGCCACTAAACTCATTAATATCAAATGTCCCACGAACAAAGACCTCCGAGTCAAGCTTGATTGAGCATGTCTGACAGAGTGAACAGAAATATCTGATTACTCTCTTCACAGTTCTGAAGGCACGGCACCAGGGAATAAAATCGATTGTGTTTTACTTGTCACTCGCTATTTTGCGGACGTTATTAGTTTCACAATAACTCTCGACTTTCGGTTTTTACATTTGTTGGTTTTTGGGTCTTGACCCGCCTATACAGTTTTTGAATGTCCATTGTTTATTTATAACATAGCCTGTAGATATGTATATGGTCTTATGTATCAATCGAAACTTATTCAGCCCTCTGTCGAGCATAGGTTTTCAGCATATAGAAGCCAATCTATCAAACGTTGACCTCGGAGTGTTTGTGGCTTAAAGTTTCTTCATCATATGATTGCGAACCCCACGCCTAACCCTCCCTAGTCGCCTCTTGCGATATGCCTGGCCAGCTACAGTATTACTATTTGCAGACTGTGAACAGCAACTACTTTTCATTCTTTAACGTCAGTTAGTTCTGTCAGGTGTTTATTAAATCAATCAATCAATCGATCAAGTCCTTCCGGTCCCTGCATATGTCCTTGACAAATACTCGCCGTCACCTGTTACGCGCCATCCTTTTCAGCTTCTCCCATATCTTTCCTGCTGTTTTTAGGTTTGTTTTGGCTTCCCTTTTTCACGAGTGCTTAGGCCTGCTCCTGCTTCTCTTGCCCTGTGGATTTCAGAACTGGGACTACTTTGTAATGGTGACACCTGGTTTCTGTAATGTGTATCTTATCCCTCGCCATCGTCTTCTCTTTGCATCTAATCCCACTGGCATCTGTCTGGTTTTATCCCACAGTTCTATATCAGTAACTTTATCATACCATTGTATCCTTCAATTCGGCACACACATCCATTGATGAAATCTTGGACTTCTTTTAGTTGTACTTTTCTTTGTTCTCCCACGCCATACAATCAAACGGTCTTGACATTGAAGTTGAAGATCCGTATTTTTGTGGTGGACTTAATTTCTTTCGATTTCCACAATTTCCGTAAAGCAATAAAACCCTCTCTCGCCTTTTGTTTTCTTAATTTGATATCTCTATCAACACCACCGATGTGGGCCAGTGGACTTACCATCTTTCAGTGTTAAAATAGTTTCCCTGATTTCTTTTCTATTCGACTTAGCACAATTAACATGCAGTTCTGAATCCGACGATTGAATACATGAAGGATCTTGTGGAACTGGTCTACTTAATAATTCATGTAAATGGTCTCACATCTCTTCGTTTGTTTAAAAAAAATATTTATTTATTGCGTACTGGATGTCCTAGACATCTAGTACGTAATCCAGTACACCTTAAGACAAGCCCGCCTCAGGGGCTTGTTATAAGTCTTTACCTTGACTATGAAGGAGTAGGAGGAGAAAGCTGCAATTTGGCACATATGTTGCTCATTCAATTAGTACTAAACTTGAAAATTATTAATTTTCTCTTCTCGACATGTTTATTCGGTATTGGTGCTTGGCGCAACACCTTATTGACCGGATCTGCTACTCTAACGGTTTGTCAGAACAATGGAGAAATCAGAGGTCAGAACTGTGATAAAATTCTTGATGTTGCAGGAAAAACACCTACAGAAATTCACAGGAAGATGAAACAAGTGTTTGAGGAATTATGTCCTTCGTATGCTTCTGTAAAAAACTGGTGTAGGCAGTTTAAGTATGGCCGTTCCCATGTTGCTGATCTTCCAAGATCAGGAAGACCATCCTCGGAGTGCAGCGATGAAAATGCTGTAAGAGTGAAGAAAATCATTGACCAGGGTAGGAAAATGACAATTTCAGAGATATCTAGGTCAGCAAAACTGAATGAAAGTACAGTTTTTAGAATTTTACACACCAGACTGAACATGAGAAAAGTGTGTGCCAGCTGTGTCCCGCTTCTGCTGACATGTGACAGAAACAAATGAGGGTTGATTGCTATGGCCAGTTGCTCAAAATGTGTCTGTCGAAAAAACATGTTGCCGACCATGGTGACAGTAGATGAGACTTGGGTTCCCCATTATGACCCAGAATCAAAAATTTCCAGCATGCAGTGTAAAACCCCGGACTCACCAACATATGTCAAGCCAAGAGTACAGAAATCTGCAAGAAAAGTGATGCTGACTGTGTTTTGGGACGTCAAAGGTGTCATATTGAAAGATTACCTGTCTCATGGCAACACGGATAATGGGCAATATTATGCAGATCTCCTTACCGAACTAAGAAAGACTGTGACCAGAAAACGAGGGATAGCGCGCACTCAAATTCTGTCTTTGCTTCAAACAGCCAACGATTTGAATATTGAAATTCTTCCACACCCACCATATTCTCCGGATTTAGCTTTATGAGACTTGTTTATTTTCTCAAAACTTACAAAAACAGCTAAAAGGAAATCATTTTGACAGTGACGAAGATGTCATACTGGCTTGTGATAACTGGTTTAGTTCGAAAAATAGGTTACTGTATTCTAAAGGTCTTTTCAAGATCACGCAGAGATGCCAGAAATGTATAAATTCAGGTGGTGGCGAAAATGAGAAGGAAAAAGCACTGTGCCAAATTTCAACTTTCTCCTCTTACTCCTTCCTGGTCAGGGTAAAGGCTTATGACAAGCCACTTGCATATCAAGATCACAGTGTGAAAAAAGTTTAAGTAAAGATGGCGCCTACCAGGCCTCTGGTATAATCTTGCTCCTGTTTTAGTCCAGTACGGATGCCACCAGGCCATAGATCTGACTGGAATTCATACTAATCGGCGACTTTCACTTATGTCTACAGTAACGTATTGCGGTTTTTCATTTGAATTTGTTATTTTGTTCATTTTGTCGTGTTTTTCCCTTCGATTATCCTGACATGATCATCGGCAATATGTAATAGAATTTCGGTTACCCTTTGTCGTATTTCCACAGCCAAGTACATACGGCTGAGCTTCACGACTGGCGGCCTTTCATCCTGTTTGCTGACAGCGCCGGTATTTGTGTGGCTGGTAAATGTACAAACGGGGCAATACTTGACATCGCCCGGGAGAGATTGGGCCCTGCCCGGATTTCTCCATGCCAAACACAGTGGTAATTTGATCTAACTGACTAAATCTATCCCGAGTGTTATCCGCTATGAAGAGACTAGGGCAACTGTCACATCCTAAGCAGATCGTAAAAGGCGACTAAACAGGGTTGTGTTTGGAGCTGGTTACCTCGTCATGTAAAAAAAAAAAAAAACAGTGTCAATAAAATCACCCACTGAAAATCCTCGAATTTAGGTTTTCTGTAGAAGGACCAGCTAAAGTTAAAACCTGTACTCCATATTCGAGAGAAAGGATGAATCATTACAAATGCTAGGAAGCAGCATTCCCTTAAAAGAGGACACCTACAGTGGCAGTCTATGCTTTAAATTGTGACTTGCGTCGAGGATAGCTGAAATAAGAAGGTAGTCAGTAAATAGATCACAATCTGATATACGATAGCGGAAAAATGTAGTTGGCAGTTTCTAAAGATGCCCTTAGGTGACATCAACAAACAGCTTTATGATTACTATAAGCAGCATATGCTAAGTGTCGTATGCACGTGCGCAGCAGTCGGATACAAAATGGTGTCCGTGCTCACAGAGTGTACAGTCAAAGACCAGCATGCTGTCGCGCGTTTATTTTAGGGCAAAAGGACTTCCTGCAAAGGAAATTCCTAAAGACATTCTTCCTGTTACGTTGTGAAGAGTTTGTCGCGTAAACCTGTGCATAACTGGCTAGGTCGATGCATTTTCTCAAATACGGTAAAAAATGGCTGGTGAAGCCCAACCTGGTTATCCTGCTTTGATTGGAACAGCAGCATCCTGGGCATCCACCTCACATTCTTGACTAAACCCAGACTCACATCCTTGACTAAACCCAGAGCTTTATTCACTTGTTTGTGCGCTAAAACTCATTTTAGCGGGATACATTTTGGGAAGTGGTTGATCATAAATTGTGAATAGGCATATCACAGCTGAACAACAAATTCTATTCAGCAAATTTTCGGTGCAACGACAAAGGGATGATATAAGTTAGTGGAAATTATATTTACAAATAAGGGATAATGTAAAGGCAATAATAAATGGTTTTCAATTTTTGTCTCTCATTTAGTTTTTTTGGAAATATTCATTTGTGACATATTTTCTGACTTCCTCTCGTATACTGTCCTACTGCCTAACATACACCCACGCACAGAACATAGAAACAGGTCGGGCTACAGCTGTCTAGCCAAAGAGACGGGGATCAACACTAGGATCCTCATAGCGGTACGCCTACTGAGAAGTCTCGCATTGCACTGCAGCCATGACGAACCTGTCTCAGCTTCTTCAGTACACCATACGTTGTAAGAAGAGTCCCTTTTATCTGATACCAGTAAAACATTGGTAAACGTGAATAGGTTAATGCTGAGTGGTCTGCCGGGGTCTTTATGTATGACAAAAACAAGAATAGCACCACTGCTCCACATAGAGCATCTCGTAAGTGGCGACTAATTGTGTAACATGGCATAACACCGGTTAGGTGGTTTGTTAAGAGCAGCATAGATGGCGCCTTACAGGCTGAGTGTCTACTTTGCTCTAGTGTTTGAGTCAATTAAGATGGACTCGCACATCGGACAACCACCCTCCAAAAAATGTGTTGTATATAGACTCTGCAGAGTTGCAGAGTCTACTAAACCAGTATAAAGGCGTTAAGTTAAGTTAAGTAGTTTCGAACAATAACTCATTCGGTTTGAGTGTAAGTACATTTTCCAACGCTTCCGATTTTTGCGTGCTTGCCCCACAAATAAATCCGGAAATTTAACTTCCCTTTTCTTTCCTTTAACACGCAAAGATTGATCAATCAGGGAATGAGCAAGGTTAGACAAGCAGGTGTTCCTGATAAGGAGCCAACAGCCAGTCCTAAACAATTATTGATAGATCGATTTCTGTTAATGATTGGATCTGACATGTAAGCGACAACTCGAAGATCAAACGAGCGTGTCACAACATGACCGTATTAAGTAAGGGATTATCCAGACCACCCGTTTTAATAGTTCGAAATAGGAAACGAGTTCCCACCTAGAGTAGATGTGAGTTTTATTGATAAATAATCTTGTTTTGTGAGACGTTATTTATTGTCGGCGATGAAGTTTTACAGGACATTGTACAAGGTGTCAGCTTTTTGTTATGCGAGGTAATCTTTTTTCTACCTAGCTTTTTGCTTCCCTTAACAAATTCAGATACGCATTTACAGTTGGGTAGACTGGAGCATGATGATATCAGTAAATGAAATGGGTTCCTTTGCATTAGAGACAAGCACACTAAACGTTTGTCTTGCCAGACCTTTAGTCTTGGTATAACGATACGGCATTAATACATGTGCATGTATGCATATTTGGCTGTTCATTTGGCCGACGATCTCAACTAGAAATCTGGTATTTAATCAGGTAGATCAATGCATGACGCCAGGCAGCCACACGATGCCATTTTGTCCTGCAAATACATTTGGTCGGCTATTAGAATGTACCTTTTCTTGGCCTCCATTGTTGTCTTCTTCTTCTTCTTCTTCTTCTTCTTCTTTTTAGTGTGATATTATCTTTTATGTTGAAACTGTCAGACGAGCTCTCGTGCCGAACTCGCCCTTTAGGACTTCAATTGTTAAAAGTTTGAACTTTCATCACTTGGTTTACTAGTTGTAAGTAAATGCGTGGTTTTCCACTGCTTACCTACTAGACTCCAGGAAGGTGCGGCTCCGCGATTTCTGGCCTCCTGTCTTTTCCATGTTGACATATAGCCTACCAAGCAATAAAGTGCATGAACTCAGCTTTCGGCGGTGCTATTTGGTAATGTTTAAGCTGTTATTAAATTATATTTTCTTCATCAATCTCATAGGATTAGATATTGTTACATCAATTTCAGTGGATTAGATATTGCAGTATCATTCTCATTATATTATATATTGAGGGTTTATGGATGTGTATGTGTGTATTTGTGTATATGTGCGTGCGTGCGTGTGAGTGTTCGCGGGCGAGTACGAGTGTGCATGCATGCATGTATGTATGTATGCATGTATGCATGCATGCGGGTGCGTGTGCGCGTACGCGTGCGTGCGTATCTGTGTGTGTGTGTGTGTGTCTGTGTGTGTGAGTGTCTGTGTGTCTCTGTGTGTGTGTGTCTGTGTGTGTGTGTCTGTGTGTGTGTGTGTGTGTCTGTCTGTATGTATGTATGTATGTATGTATGTATCTATGCATGTATGTATGTTTGAATGAGTGTTAGTGTGTAAATATGAACGTACTTATGTATTTGCATGTACGTATATACGTTCGTTTGTACG
The DNA here is from genome assembly GCA_036924085.1 of Ariolimax columbianus. NCBI lineage: Eukaryota > Metazoa > Mollusca > Gastropoda > Stylommatophora > Arionidae > Ariolimax > Ariolimax columbianus. Next base: position 108,525,388 of record JAVGWX010000001.1, on the reverse strand, counting down.
AGTTTAAAAGTATGCACGAGTATGTATGCATGTATGTGTATGCGTGTATATATGTGTATGTAATACAATATATGTACATATGCACGTATGAATTTGTGTACGTGTGTTCGTACGTACGTATGTATATACGAATGCATGTATGTATTTTAATGTATGTATGTATGCGCGTGTGTGTTTATATGTTTAAATGTATGTATGTAATGTATGTACACATGTATGTATATGAGTGTATGTATGTATCTGTGTTTGTTTATGTATGTGTGTGTGTGTGTTCGTACGTGCCTGTAGGCATGCATGTACATATGTATTTTTGTAGTATATTCGTAGATATATCACCCAGTTTATGCTTGCCTGCACAGTTATTTTTTAATTTTATTTATAAAGACCTATTTTTATATTTAGGAAAGAAATCAAACTGTTTATTTTATACGGTTCATTAACAACTTGTTTGGTGATTTCCTAAGAAGCTTAAGACGTGACTTGCAAGTGTACTTGTTGAGTCAGGACCTAGTATTTGTGTTGTGTTGTGTTATTCCACGGTTCGTTGGAAGTCTATATAAAGCTAGGGCTGAACGCTGGTGTTTTCAGGCAGACGGAATAGTCCTGGACACTGTCACTCATACACGAGATGAAGGCAGGTTACGGTCAGTAGTACGTGTTACGAATTAGTCTTGTATGTCTTTCAATCCAGATGAAGCATAAGCGTACCACTGGAAACTGTATCAAACCACATACGTGCGCTTTTGTAGTGGTTATTTATGTAGTAATACACTTTTTCATGACGAGGTTGCTAGACGCAAAATATACCCATATTCAACTGCCTTTTACTGCATCGGAAGACGAGCGCAGTAGCACAGCTCTTTCTTTGAAGGCTACATCTCGTGTGTATTTCAGTTAAGGTACTCATACGCTTATCTGACATCTTTCGGACCAGATACGTTGAAGATTTTGTAAGTTTTCATGTTGTGTTATGGTAGACAATTGGAGCTAAAATATGCACAGGAAAGACACGCAAAGTAAGATGTTCATGTTGTGTTGAGGTATGTATTGCTCTCTGCAGGGGTATAGGCTCTACAGAGTGCCCTTTTAAATTCAAATTATTTGAATGTCAAAACAATATTGTTCTCTGTTTGAGATAGATAGTTAAATAAAATAAGCTTATTATATATTCTTGCAATTTAAATTACATTTATCAGTTTCAAGCTTCGTGCTTTTAATTTGTTTCTACAAAACATCTGTTTGATTGAAATCAAAGTTAATATTTTTTAATTGGGTGGGTTAAGTACATAGCCTTGTCTATGGCACAAAATAGTTTGACGCCAGCCAAAATGACAAGATTCTCCAACGTGCCATGGCGCATATTTTCCTGTAAGAGCCACCTCTAGTGATGATCCTGTCCTTCATAAAGTGCGAAATGAAGACAATATATTATCTTATAATGTATTTGATCTTAATTTCAGGGCAACTGAGACGCTAGTCCAGTCAGTCACAACAAACTGACCAGGACGTCGCGTCTGTGTCAGACACAATACACTGACCAAAACCACAATCTGTCTTCTATGTAATTTTCCCTGGAAACATGCTGTTTTTAAGGCAGCTTGGCTGACGAGATGTGGATCAATGTGATCCCCGTAGTAGTTAACGCCACACAAATGCACAACCGCCTGGAGGACCGCGGTTCACCTTCATCAGCACGCTCGGGATATGATGAAAGCTACTACAACCCGCCATCTAACATCATTTTCAGGGCGCACAAAATAGTAAACTTAGTCATTAATAAACAAACAACAACAACAATCTTAATTGTTTTTTATCTGATCGATTCGGCGTCTTTAGATTACGTTGTGAGACTACATAAAACAGTCGGGATATATACCAACATAGATCGATCAGAAAGAAATGCTATCAAGAATGGAGGAACTGGTATTTCTGTCTCATATTTAGAAAACATTATGAGACAAAGGAGTAGCCCCATTGGTAAGTTCTGATCTTGCTGAGGTTCAAGCACGCGAACAAGCTATGAATGTGATTTATAAAAACAATTTTGACTGCCACCACGTAGGCATCTTCACTTTACAGTTGTAGTCACTCTCTGTATTGTAAGATCTTAATGCTCGCAAACTCCCGCACCTGAGGACACAGCTAAACAAGATAGCTGACAGAAAGCGAGCTATGCTTCGGTGACTAACGAGGGTCGAGCTGACAGAAAGCGAGCCATGCTTTAGTGACTAACGAGGGACGAGCTGACAGAAAGCGAGCCATGCTTTAGTGACTAACGAGGGACGAGCTGACAGAAAGCGAGCCATGCTTTAGTGACTAACGAGGGACGAGCTGACAGAAAGCGAGCCATGCTTTAGTGACTAACGAGGGACGAGCTGACAGAAAGCGAGCCATGCTTAAGTGACTAACGAGGGACGAGCTGACAGAAAGCGAGTCATGCTTTAGTGACTAACGAGGGTCGAGCTGACAGAAAGTGCTGGCGATTTGGGAATAAGAAGACATAGAAATAACCTACTTTGATAAAAAGAGTGCTAAGATGAGAACACAATCAACTAAACATCCACTATCACTCTTTTACCGGGAGGAACAGTTCACTATTCTTTGTATTTGGAAAGAATACACTAGACTCACGAGTCTCGAGGTAAGGTGTCCGCCTCCGGATGTCGGAGGTCGCGGGTTCGAATCACGGTAGAGACCGAGATTTTTTTCACATCAATTTTCTGGAACAAATTCTCTGGGTAGGGTGATCGGACTGCCGTGTTCGGTGTCGAACATATAAAAAATCCATTGGCAGTTAAAAATCAAAATAATAGGCTTAACGGCCGCTGCCGGGCAAAATTCCAAATACTAGTTAAAAATCTACCCACAATATTATTACCTTTCTCCAGACCTAGTAAGCCGCAGGAAGTGTAAAATACCTACTACGGATAGCCTTAGGCTACCTGGCAACGGGCATTAACAACATGCCTGTTTGAATACCAGGGCTTATTAGAGCTAGATACATGACCAAATGGGAAACCGAACATACTGGATACACAAAAAACGATGCCTATTACCAGTTGAACAGAAGAGAGCAGGTCGTGGTCTTCAGACTTCGCACTGGCCACAATAGACTTAGGTATCACCTATTCAACAAATTGAAGATAGGTGGCACTGACGAATGCCCGTGTGGTACCGTGAAAATGATCGCTGAGCATTTGCTGCAAAACTGCCCGACATACGAGGATCAGAGAGAGCAGACGTGGCCATCACCAGTGGCAACACTAGACAAGCTCTATGGCAGTGTCGACAGCCTCAGGATGACCGCTGCTTTTTTCGAAAAAATAAAGGTTGATGTCTGACTGCGTACGAAGAAGAAGAAGAAGAAGAAGAAGAATACCAGGATTTCAAGTATTTTAAAGTACATCAGACCGTCACGTACAAGCTACGACTGTCTGCTTCACCACTGTGCACATGTAGACTAAACTCACAAACTGCTGAGCATGTGTTACAGGACTGTCACCTGTATGGTAAGTGAAGGAAGATAATTTAGCCCAACAGTCAACCGGACTAAAAAATTGTATTCGACTAAAGAGGATCTTCAGACAACGGTTCATCACGGGAACTCCTTTGGTGTTGTAAACATCAAAGATGCGATCACAAGAAGAAAATAATGTTCTGTCCAAATATTAAATACAATCAACAGCTTGAATCGAGAAATTGGGATATGTGCTGAAGAAATGCAACGGGAAAAATGAAACTGAGCTCTCTCAGAAAGTAGCAGTAGTCACTGTTTGTGTGTGTTAAAGGAAGCTAAAGCTTCTGTCACACTTTGGCAACAGGGAATATTTATGCACAAGAAGTCATACTTGGCAGTTAAATATAATGTCTGGGAAGAAATCGCACAACAAAGAAGATACTGAGTTTATTGAGCACACAGTTTTGGATATACTGTTTAAATCAGTCTTCGAAGTTAGTGAAGATAAAACAAAAAGTAAGTCGCATGTCATATGCAGAACGTCACTTTTTGGCTGTTATAAGTTTCAGGGCAGGTAGGCTACCATTACTATCCGTACGTGGGGGGAACGATTGCACTGTTAAAAATCCCGTGTCTGCCAAACTGGACATAGCGGGATTCTAACCGGATGAGTTGGGATTGTGAAAACGGAAGTCTCCCCCCCCCCCCTCCCCAGGCCACGCCAAGTCATATACGGTGTTGTTATTGTTATTGTTATCACATAGTTGCCCAACGAGCCTGTTTTAGGGGCCCAATGCCATTCTTGTATTTTCAATCGTTCCATCGTGTCCCAAATGGACAGTTTGTAGAAACTAATCCACTAGTGTATTGGCGATTGTGGCGGCACTTGTAAGATTATTTTTCTCATGACTGCAAGTCCTTTGCATACAATGAGCGTGTCTTGGCTGCTTCATCAGCGTGAGAGCAGTGTCTATAAAAGGACAAGTGTTGAGAGTTGATGTGGTTTAGTGACTATTTACTGTGTCCTGTTCGGAACTGAAAGACAATGCACACACAACGATATTAGTAATGGATTACATGTGGCTAAATTACAAAAATATATGCATATTTCCGGGTAAGCATTAGTAGATAGAACGTCCATGAAAATATTGTGATAAAGGAAAAGATGATTTCATTGATTGATTCGCCATTGGCTCCAACCAAAGCATAGGGCCATCAGAACAGCTGGCTCCTTTACAGATAGCATGTATCCGAGTATATGCAGTGAGGGCATCAAAAGGAGTAGTTTTGCAAGAGAAGGTTGCTAATAGCATGTACACCTCCCTGTAGTCGCCTTTCCCGTGGACGATCGGTGGGTTCTTGATCAATGCTTCGCCTGACCAAGACACGAGCAGCTTCGCGTCAGTCACGAAAGAGATGACTAACGTCTGATCGGGTAAAACATATTGATCAGACATGTGTGTCAGGGTCAAGCAAAACATACTGATAAGACATGTGGGTCAGGGTCAGGCAAAACATACAGATCAGACATGCGAGTCAGGGTCAGCCAAACATACTGATCAGACATGTAAGTCATGGTCAGGCAAAATACACTGGCCAAGACCCCCACCTCACTTTCAGACGGTTCTCCCTGGAAAAAATACTTTCTTGGCAGCCTGGCTAATAAAGTGATTGATCGACATGATCCCCGTAGTAGTGAGCAGATAGAGCCAAGCATAACACAGCAGCCTGGAGAAACCGGTCTACCCTCATCAGCACTCTCGGGATGTGAGGAAAGCTACTGCAGCCAACCATATAGGGCGCTTTTCAGGGCGAACAAAAGAGTAATTATCATGGATATTCAACAACAACAACAACAACAGCAGTAGCAGCAACTATAACATCCACGAATAAAACGAAACGTTAGCTTTCCCACGAAAGACAAGCTATCCAACTTCTCTGCCACTGGGTCGTTTTAACTGGTTCACTACTTTTCTTTCGCCTTCTATCACCCAAGAGGACATAGGCCATCAACCGATCCTCGCCAAGCCGCTCTGTCCTGTGCGTTTTTTTCCACTTTCTTCCAGCTTTTTCCTGTTCTCTTTCTTGTCGAAAGTAAGGTAGTCGGCAGCCTAGCTTCCTTTCGGGTTTGGCTGAGCCGCGTCATATGCCCTGCTGAAGAACCTTTCCCGTCAATGACAGCTTTTGTTTTGTTTTGGTTGCCGTTTTTATAGAAATTGTTTTTTGACGAGGTGGGGTAGCTAGCCCCACGCAGAACCTTCCTTCTGTCTCATCCGGACTTAAAACCGGCCATGCAGAGATGATTCACTACTTAAAAACCGATTTATGGTTTGAACAACTAACTTACAATTTCACAGAGCACAGATATATTGACTAGAACAATTGTCAAACCAACACATAAACATTTCTTCATATCAATTTTCAATCTTACTTCCCCTCTTAGACGCTTTCCTTGTTCCCATGTTGGCATAGATGTCATTCTTATACATATCCTTGCAAATAATTGTTCAGACAAACAGTTCATTGGTATGTTGTAAATGGATTGGTCACGGAGAGCGCACACAAGGAATGCAGTGAAATCTTCATCGCGCACAGAAACGACAACAAAGAAAACCACTCTATACCAACTGGAGAGATCTGTACCAAGCAATCTCAAACCCCTAACAAGATAGACTCTTACATGAAATAAAATACAACATCGAGGTCTGTGTTTCCCCCCCCCCCCCCCCCCCCCCCAAAAAAAAAAAAAATTAATTTAAAAAAAATAAAAATAAAACGTAGATTTAGTACTACAGTTGATTTCGGCCCACTACGGGATCCTTAGAAACGAGAAGGCAGATGAGCTCGCAAAAGCTGGAAATGGCGGCACGCAAATTTGCCATCCACAGAGCAATATATAAGCTAAGCCACCCATATAACGAAATAGAGAGACCAGCCCAAACAATACAAACCAGGAAATGACAGCATTGACAAAATTGGCAGAGATGGGCAGACAAAGATCTTCAAACTCAGAACGGGACATTGCAGACTCAAGACCTACCTCCACATAATGGGTCTTAGAAACACCGCTATATGCAAATGTGGAGCACCCGAGCAAACACTAGAAGATATCATGCAGGACTGCCACACTTATGCAGGCCAAAGATGTAGTCTGGTATAGGGGAGTGACAATGCTCGAAAAGTTGTGGGGGAACTGGAGAAGACCAGAAACGCACAGTCTCCTTCGTGAACTTCATCGGACGAAAAGCATAGCATCAGTTCATTAACGTAGAAAAAGAAGATTGGTACGTTGTGTATTTGTACCATGGAAGGGCCGCCTTCTTGTGGTCCTCATGCAGGCCACTGTTAGACAGGAATTTCGGTACCATAAATTTAATTAACTTTATAGTTGTTGCCTGAGCAGCGACTATCCGCTATTTTCTATTTTCAACTGCCAAATGTTCTTTTAGTGCACAGCACGTACCTGGAATTCGATTTTATCGTCCGTTTCCGATAAGATTAGGTGCCGATTTCACCTCCCTTGACAAAAAGGAACGATTGAAAGTTGCTGGATTTGAACATCCACCATTTCACGCTTTCGTTCGTTCGCTCGTTTCTTGAGAAGTCAGTGTCTTACCTCTCGCTATAGCGACCCCTACTAGTTTCATTACATTTTTAATGTAAGTGAACTTACTATTTGGGGTAATAACATTGTAAAAATTTATACTTCCAGAAGTTAAAAACATTCCGCAGTGAATGGATTAAAGGAAGAAATAAAAATGAAAACAATAAAAATGAGTCAGAGATGTTGATTTGCTGAGATAGTTCTTGCGCCAGAACAGGTCACCAACTCCTATTAGTCTCAAGCCTTTGCTGTGAAAGAACTGAAAATAAAAGTCTACGAAGCGTAAATAACAGATCCTAGTATTGCTTTTCATAACGACTATATGAAGTAAACATACCGGCTTTACCTGTAATCTTCAACTAGACAAATGTTCGACAGGATTGGCAGAGAACAAGCTCGTTGTTAGAATTAGGCGTATATACGTTAGCGTTAATGGCTATGGGTGTTCATGTTCTGAAAAGGGGCAAATTCATTTAGACTCACTGACAAGCGTGGTTGTTGAACTGACAAAAAAAAGGTTATTTGTATGAAGGGTACATTTTTGACATTGCTTAAGCATTAGTCATTAGCAAAAATGGGGAATATATAACTATATCTTACGACATAACCTAGTACCAGGACTTCACCTGATTTGAGTTAATCGATAATCTTCTACGAAAGTAAGTCAGTAAGAAGGTCACACATTGATATGGGGCTGCTGAAAAATGTAGTTATCAGTTTCTAAAGGTATCATTAAGTGGCATTAGCATCCGGCTTTGGGATTACTGTAGGTAGCAGACGCCACATGTCATATGCACATACTCAGCACAAAATGTTCATGTTTACAATGTGTACAATCAAAGACCAGCGCTCTGCAGTGCGTATTTTTTAGTAGGGGTGGGGGAGGACTCTACGCGAAGGATATTCATAAGAAAATGCTTCCTGTTTACAGTGAGACGTGCATGTCGCATAAATCGGTGCATGACGGAATCGATACATTATATCAAGGACGCTAAGAAATTTGCTGATGAAGTCCTATGTGGTCGTCCTATTCAGATTGCAAAAGAAGCGTCCGTGCGGTTGGTGCGGAGACGATTCGAGATGACAGGCGAGTAATGATAGACAGTGTTACAGCAGAAATAGGATGTTCGCGTGGTAGGAGATGTTTCACGAGTGACGAAACTGTTGAACGTGAAGTGCAAATATGGCTGAGACAGCCGACCAACGACGTCTATGCTACAGGTTTTGGCACACGTATAAAGAGATAGCATAAGTGTATCAATGTTGGTGGGCTGATAAAGAGATGGCATAAGTGTATCAATGTTGGCATACCGATAAAGAGATGGCATAAGTGTATCAATGTTGGCACACCGATAAAGAGATGGCATAAGTGTATCAATGTTGGCATACCGATAAAGAGATGGTATGAGTGTACCAATGTTGATGAGAATTGTGTTGACAAATAAACGATAATGTAAGAGAAACAATAAATGGTTTTTAAGTTCGTATCTCAATTAATTTGTGGTTTTGTGAGACATACTTAGTGACTTGTCCTCGTACGACAGGGAGTAGATGTCTTCATTCCTTTTGTTGTGTGGCTTATATTATTTGCCGATTGGGTAGCTGCCTTTACTTATCAGCCCTTTTTAATTGCCTGTTGTGACATGCCGTTCAGGTTACATTTCCAATTCTTTGTTCTTCTTTCGGAACCTAGAATCGTACAGGTAAACACGTTATCATGGAAATGGTAAATGTAGTCTTATAGCATACATTTTCGTCCATGGTGAAGTGTTAGACACTTGATGCCGCCGAAGACGGATGTGTCGGACCGAATGGTGCAAATATCGCAGTCAAGCTGTAAAACTAGCGACACAACCCATTCCGTTCTCCGGACTACTTCCTACTTGCGAAGCCCTATTCAGGGCTTGGTAGCGGGAGATGTAGAACGAACGTAGAAGAAGAACAGACTTGTATTGAATGCAGTGATTAAGTCTCTTTTCCTTGTTGACTCGCTGTCCATAAAAGTCTAGTATCCGTATCACCATCATCAAGTGCCCTGCCGGTTTGCGTTGGCGATCATGGATGTCGATCCCCCTCTATCACGTGTGTCGTTTACCAACTATGAAGTGGATTCTGGAATTCTTGTCAATGTCTCTACTATGTGTACATTTAACTCGAAGAAGCCGGGATTTAAAAACCAGTTTTCTTAACAAGCACTCTTCGATGGTTTAACAAACAAACATGCAATGAGTTACTTCTCTGAAAACAGCCGGGAGGACCCTGGTCCACCTTCATCAGCACGCTTTGGATGTAAACATAGCTACTGCAACCCTCCACCTAACTCCCTTTTCAGGTGCCCAAAAGACTAAAAATACTCATCGTGGTCATTCAAGAACAACAACAACTTCACTTTCCAAATAACATTAACTAAAATCCTGAAGCACTGATAACACGAAACAAATTTCGTTCAATGTGCGATATTAGCTTCTTCTGGGTGCCAAGGTGTCCAATAGAAGAGCGGAATGAGTGTTCTAATCGTCCTTTTGGAGTGTTAATCCGAGGACGCCAGGTCGTTGTTTGCCATAAGCTTTGACTTTACCAGGACAGTAGATTCACATTAACCCCGAAAAGACTTGACGTCTATGTGTCCATTATGTATGTACACCCATCATAGTTAGTCTTTATGTACATTCCAAATCAATAATTGAGAATCTGATACGTTGGCTGTCATTGTTAAAGAGGTTTTAGCTATCGTGATATTTGATGCAATATTAAATCTTCACGTTTCACGAGCAAGGTAACTGTTTTTAACTTACTTTATATTTTTCATTCCGTGGCTGCACAAGGGTGCAACGACACCCTCATCCCACCCCACTTCTACTATCGATTTATATTTTGCACCGTGTTCTTGATCTCCATCTGTGAAACTTCGCTTACCTTGTTTGGTTACGTTGTTATATATCTTCCGGACGTTATGTCCTTTCATGTGTCTTATCTTCGTGTCTTTGCAATGTGTCTCATCAGTATGTCCTTTCTATCCGTTATATATATGCGTCTTATCTTTGTGTCTTTGCAATGTGTCTCATCAGTATGTCCTTTCTAGCCGTTATATATATATGTGTCTTATATTTGTGTCTTTGCAATGTGTCTCATCAGTATGTCCTTTCTATCCGTTATATATATATGTCTTATCTTTGTGTCTTTGCAATGTGTCTCATCGGCATGTCTTTTCTATCCGTTATTTATATATGTGTCTTATCTTTGTGTCTTATCTTCTTCTTCTTCTTCGTTCTCAATCTCCCGATACCAAGCCCTGAAACAGGCCTTGCGAGTAACATGATATAGTCCGGAGAACTGAATGCGTTGTGTCGTGGCTTACAGCTTGACTGCAAATTTACACATTTCGGTCCAACACATCCGACTTCAGCAGTCAGTATTGAGTACTAGGTTGCTTTTCCTTTTCGATTCCTTCTATTTAGCCAGTCTGCTCTATTATCTATTATCTGTTATCCATGATCACCGCGTGGATTTGTAGAAGGGTCTTGGCAGCTCTAGTTCGCAGGCCCTGACGCTACCAGTCAGCTATGGGTTGCGGACCGCTGCACCTCATACGCTGCTCAACGTTTTGATCGATGTGTTTTTATCTGTCTTTTTTATGTGTCTTATCTATGTGCCTTATCCATGGTTCTTATCTATCCACTGTATCTTTGTGTCTTATCTTTATGTTTTATCTATCTATATTTTATGTGTCTTATAGATGTGTCTTATCTGTGTATCTCATCGTTCTGTCTTATCTATGTGTTTTATCTATATGTCTTATCTATGTGCCTTATCCATGGTTCTTTTCTGTCCGCTGTATCTTTGTGTCTTATCTTTATATTTGATCTATCTTTTTATATATTACATTTTTACATATTATATGTGTCTTATCTGAATATCTTATCTTTCTGTCTTATCTACGTGTTTTATCAATATGTCTTCTCTATGTGTTTTATCTATTTGTCTTTTATATTTGGTTTTATCTACGTGCCTTAAAATGTGTTTATCTACGTGTCTTATCTACGTGTTTTAGCTCATATCTGTGTGTTTTATTTACGCATTTTATATATGTGTCTTATCTAGATCTGTTTCGCATGTGTCTTAATTTTGTGTTTTATCCATGCCCCACAAGCCTGTCGCTTCCACTCCATATGTTATGCCTGCTACCGGTCATGTACGGTCAGCGCGATGGGGCCCTGGTTTTCTAGCCGGATTACTTGCCTGTTTACTTGTTAATCCATGGTTCGTATCTCTCTGCCTCATCTACGTGTTTTATCTTGATCTTTTACCTGTATGCATTATACAATGTTCATATTTTTCTGCTTTATCCACCTGCCTTATCTATGTGCCTTATCTATTGGTATTATCTATACTTCTTAGCTACGAGGGGCGTTCAAATCAAACCGAGACTTTAGTTCTTGTTCTACTAGAATGGGTTATAGCGTGCTGGAACTACTATAAGTAGCTAGGGGCACTTGTGTCCTACTACTGCTAGGTGGCCAACTTGTCATGGGCCAGTCACGTGATAAGTAAATAAATGGCCTACATCACTGTTAGTGCTTGCTTGGAACAGCGTGTTCTGATGAAGTTTCTTGTGAAAGCAGGCGTAAAACATGCGGATATTTACAGAAGACTGCAATCACAATATAGTGATGAGACACTCAGCCACAGTAAGACACATGAATGGTGTAAACGTGTTAGAGAAAACCGTACATCCGTGAGTGATGATCCCAGTCGTGGTTGCTCTTAACCCACCGCAGTCATTCATGTGAATATCCAGATTTTGGAATGCCTTATCCTGAAAAATCGACGCATAACCTGTCGCAAAATTGCAAAAGAGACACGTCTTTCTCTCGGTACAATGAACCCTTTTATTCATGAACATTTTTTTTTTCGGAAGATTTGTGCGCTCTGGGTTTGATCACAAAGGAAGTTCTGCTCCTGAAAGATAATGCTCGACCTCATACTGCTCACCGTACTATATGCCATCTGCAGCAACTCGACCGGGAGGTATTGCCACATCCACCTTACATCCCAGATCGCATTCCAAGCGATTTCCACTTGTTTGGACCCCTAAAAGAATTCCTGACAGGTCAGAATTTCAGCACTGATGACAAAGTGAAACAGACTGCCCTGGATTGGTTCAGACATACGGACAAATCTCCATACGCTGAAGCTTTTCAAGCATTGCTTAAACGCTGGGACAAGTGCTTAAACGTTGCAGGAAGTTATATAGAAAAATAAATGTTATTATGACTACTTTAAAAATTAATTTGTTTTCCTTACAAAAAAAGTTCTGTTTGACTTAAGCGCATCACTTATATATATATATATATATATATATATATATATATATATATATATATATATATATATATATATATATAAATATATGTAACTTAAGTTTGTGCATATATATACTTACATGCGAGGTCTGGGCTGGACGTCCCGCTCGTTAAAGGAAAGTGATATAGCCTCTCCTTTCCAGGTGTAGAGATCGTCGCTGGATTCACTGTTGGGCTTGCCGTTTAGGAGTTTCCATGCCAATGGCCTCGCCTAATGTGTCTCCAGTAGAACCTTCATAAGGGGGTCCCCTGTTTCTCACAGAGCCTGCTGTGGGGCGCAACCGAGTACCTGAAGGTATAACTGGGGGGGGGGGGGAGGGGCAGATTGGGCTCATTAGCCTTGGTGGGCAGCCAATCTAAGAGAAAGTAAACTCTGACTCTATATCCGGGTAGACAAAGCTCGTTAGCCTGTTCAGGCAGTTCTTTTTCTTCTTCGTTCGTTCTCAATCTCCCACTACCAACCCCTGAAAGGGCTAAAGTAGCAGAATGTAGTCCAGAGAACGGAATGCGTTGTGTCGTAGTTTTATAGCTTGGCTGCGATATTTGCACCTTTCGTTCTAACACATCCGACTTCAGCAAGCATCTTTTGAGTACCCGGTTATCATTCCCTCTTCGATCCCTTCTCCTTAGCCAGTCTGCCCTACTGCAGCCTGTTATCCAGGATCAGGCAGTTCAGGCAGTTCGCCTAGGAGAGCAGGAACTCTGATTTTAAACCCACAAGTCCCAGAGAGAAAGAGAAAGTGCTGGCTAGTCTTGGGACGATGAGAGTATCACCGGATGTCTCCAGTAACTATCATCTGGGGGCAACGACTCCAATGTTTTGTGGAAACCTCGGGAGAGAGTAGGGCTACGGAAGTAAACCCTGGCAGAAAATCCGGAGTGGAAGCACCTAAGGCGGATGGTTTCAAAATTGCGAACTCATTCCGGCAGCTCATTCAGCTGAACTAGATTCTAAATTGTCATACTTTGCATTCCTTTAGATTACATCAGCGAGGCAGAGAGGAGGATCCTGCAGTTTGGGCAGCCCAGGGTTTCCATATTCAGCGCCCAGGCTTGCGCCCTGAGAGGCTACTCAGAGGATACCACGCGTATGGTCTGCAAAGATTGAGACCCATATGAATGTATTATATATGTCTTATTTATGTCTTATGTGTGTGTCTTATCTATATGCCTTATGTATCACAACTTTCATCTCTTTATCCCGTAAAGTAGGTACCCATTAACGACAACAAAAGTGTTTGCTTATTTTTGAAGCTATTTGTAAGGTATTCGCTCTTGATGAATTATTTTTCTGACAGCGAGTTTGTAGTGGCTCTTCTTATACCACATGGTATACAGAAGAAGTTTGATCTAGGTTCTCCATACTTTAGTGCAATGCATGGCTTTCAATCAGGTTCACTAATAGCGGGGATTACAGCGTCTATCCCAACCTCGTTGGCCAGGCTGGTGTAACATAACCTTGTTACGCGACTAGAGCATGAGGTAAAGTCTTGGTGACAATATCTTCTACCTGACCGTAACGCAAGTCTTCATACCCATGGCAAAGGGAAGTGTCTAGTTTGTTGAATACAATAAGTCATGTCTTAATTGCATCGCAGTGTTCTTTGTGACATGAACCGCTCGGGTTCGATTCCAGAAGGCGTATAGCTACACAATCTCATCTTTTGCTTGTTATATAATGTGTGTTGAGAGTTATCTCTTTTTGGGTTAACTAATTACTAGTCTTTCAGTATCTTTTTTTTTCTCAATCTTCTGCTGAAATAGTTGTTGCCGTGTTGTTGGGGACAACCCTTCGTTGGTTATTACATTTTGCCATCTGATACAACGTCTGTTATTGAGTAGAGGGTAAACAATGCAATAAAACATTGCTGAAACACACTAATTTCACCACATTACACCATACAATGTTCTTTATAGGTCGGATTGTAGCTTAGAAATGGAACATATTTCGAGGCGTGTTCAAATGGCGGTTAGCAAGAAACTGAAGTATCGGAAGGTGTTCACAATTGGTACGGATACTTCAGTTTCTAGCTAACCACAATTTGAACTGTTCCTAGCGACACAGCGAATTCCTCTGATAGTGAACATAAGCTCCGGTGACGATCCACCCAAATTGATGCATCAATTTTGGCGATGGTATCTTCTGATTCATCAATATGTACCTGACCTGGTCTCTGAACATCTTTCGTTAACTCACATCCTTCTTTAAACATCGTTCTCCAGCTCTTCACTGTTGTCTTTGACACACTTTTGTCACCATACACTGCCTGCATTCTGCGATGAATGTCAACTGCTCTACATACTTCAGCTGTTAGAAACCGAATCACCGTTAACTGATCAACTCTGGACGGATTCCGTATCACAGACGCCATGTTTTCAACGGCCTGCCGAGGAAACGATGAGTCGGAGGATCATAAAATTGTGCAAACTTGACGTTTGGTATGGGTTGTTTACACCTGAAGTGACATCATCATGCGCATCGTACCTATGTTCACTTGGTGCAGTTAGGTCCGGTTTAATTTGAACACGCCTCGTAATTAACTACTGAACCACTTATTTATCATTCTCATTCGATGTGTTAATAAATCAATCAAAACAATAATAAACGTTGCTGCATAATTAATTGTCCCGTTCCCCCACTCTCCCCCTTTTTAGCGTGAGGTAAATATGCAAATTAAGTTTCAGTCTTCTGACCTGTCAACATATTTTTACAAACTATACATCATTTTGAAGTTAATTGAATGTGCTGTTTAACAAAGCTAATAACTCATAGCTTCTGTGGCATTGTTAACGGCTTATGCCATTAAATGTTAATGCCAATTTGGTGGTTTCAATGAGCACCCTTTTTGTGATAGAAACGAGAAAATGTCGACTGCCACCACATTTTCCAAATGCCGACATTGTATATTCCATCATTCACACAAGGCAACATCCTGGAAGCCTTCTGGGATTGAAAGACAAAAGTAGAAATAATACTGCAGTATATAACTCAATGTTCTCTTCACTAGTTCCGTTAAGTGCCGCAGTGAGCTTAAAAGTTACCTTTCTTGGTCCAAGTGTGTTTCGTCAGTATGTTGTAAGCTATTGTTGTTGTAGGATTTTGTTTATGTCCTACATCTATCTGCCTCGCGAAAATCCTCTTTTCTTGTAGAACGATCTTCCTGCGTTGTGAGCGTGTACTGGGGACTGAATGATCTCCTGATAAGACGTCGGCCTCGAGTACTGGTGGTCTCGGGTTCAAATCACAGTGAAGACCTAGATTTTTTTCTCGTGAACTTTCTGGTATTTCCTCTGATCTCTGGGTATTAGAGATCGAACGCCCGTGTTCAGTGTCGCGCACGTTAAAAATCCCTTGGCATTTAAAAATCGAAAGGAGTAGACTTAGCGGCCGCTGCCCGGACATAATTATGTAAAAAATCTACCCAATCTATTACGAGATTCTCGCCGGTGATACGGAGTTCATGCATTGTGCTGAGATTCTCAAATAATATGGAGAAGAAAAGAGCACGAATGGGTTAAACCACGTGCAATGACGTTAATTCTTTGACTAAACTAAACTCAATTGGTAATTGATCAGGTTGCATTCTCATGAGATAACCGTAATTCGAAATCGTAATTCCTGTCTTAAATTTCATTAAGCACAACGCGTGATGTTCGCTATTGTTCTAATGCATCATTTCTAATTTTATCTCTGCTATTGCCACACATAACATTTCTTAGACACTTAATTTCACAGGTTGTAATTTTCGTCTCCTGCCTTCGATAAGACCACGCTGACATTGATAACACAAACCTGGTATAAACGTACTGTTTATCAGCTGTTTCTTTGTTGCCAAGCTGATTTTCTAGTGTTTAAGCAGACACAACAGTTGATAAGTCACAGCGGAGACTTTCTGTCACGTAGTTTCAATTTCTTTATCAAGCCTTCTATCTTTTGTAAAAATACTTTCCATGTATTTAAACCTTGGTTTGCTTAACTTTGATATTGCTTACATGTATGATAAGTGGACCCAGTGTTTTGCTAATCGTCACAGTTTCCGTGTAATAATGTGCTAATCTTCTGATTATGTATTTCCCAGACTGTATCAAATGCATTCATATGGTTTTGCAGACTTGCTTCTTCCTTGTATATTAGGTATTGGTTATCTACAAAGATTAGTTCATGTAATTAATTTTGGTTTCTTTCTTATCTTGATTTCGACTTCTTGACTGGCTTCTGTTGTTATTCTTTCCAACTAAACGTTAAATAAAAATAGTGAAAACACACATTTGAATTTTTTTTTAAAGCAGGTGTTGTTCTTCGTATTGATTTTACATTTTTATTCAAACGGTGCAATGCCGGCACATTATCTAATAAATGATCTTATATTCCACGGTGATCTCATACTATGCTGAGTTTATTACTATAAGCTCCAACAAAAGCTTTCTCACCGTTTATATATTTCTCAAATTATAAATATATGTGTGTTGTGTGTGTGTGTGTGTGTGTGCGTACGAGTGTCTGTATGTCCGAAGACTCGCGAACGGAAAGACATAACGAGCTTAAATTTTCACTGAAAATTCTATGGCAGATCTGCAGATCAGTCAATTTGTTAGAGAACCTATCTTATTTTCTTTAGGAGTTATTGGGAACAGACTATGTATGTTGTTTATCAGCAAACAGAAAAATGTAGGGGCCAATTTATTTGGTATGCGTGAGATCGCATGTGCTATTTAAATTTCAAGCAACACTGTTATAGGTTAAATTGACATTGTCTATAAGAAAGTGTACGGCAGAATGGTGTATATGCCATTCTGCTGACAAGGCGAGCAGCGATTCGAATCTACTTTCGAAATATCTACTTTTGGAAACTGACAAAATTATTTGAATTTATTTCCGAATTGTGTGAATTAAAAACGTTTGTTATTTAAAGGGAAATAACACACTTTTCAGATATGATGTAATTTGCGGAATTCTTGGAATGAAAACGTTTTTTTTGTGGTGGAGGGATGTGCGGTTAGGATGGGGTAGAGATGGGCCGTATGTTGAGATTTACATGGGCACCAAAGAAGACTAATACTTGGAGACGCAGACACAAATATAGCTTATGGCAAAACTCAGATCGCAGCAGTCACCCTTTTTCAGGCATGTCATGCCATGAGAAGAGACTGGTGAAAACAGACAGAATCTCATAGAAAAGGGACAGAGGGAGTCAAAGAACTAACACTGTTGTAGGGGATGAAGTATTAAAAACCTCACTGTACTAGACATGTGATTCTTATTAAGGGAGTTGGCCAGTTCCCATCCTCTCGCTTCATTTCCTTCCCTCACATCAAACCGATAAGACAAGCACGCATTAATGGCTGGATCGACTGAAACGTTTAAATATAACGAGGATTTTACTCTGTTCCTTTTTACCGTGAGAAAGGACCAGTCTTCCATTCTGCTGCTCAGACCCTGCCTTACCATCACTAAATAAAAGTCACGGCGATAAAATGAGAGTGATTTTCAGTCGCCCTAGATTTCTCCCCAAGTTACGACTCAAACATTCCACACTGGGACAAACTACAAATAAGATTTATGACCAGCCGAGGCAGAAACCAACTGCTACAATCTTAAGTCCATATCACGGAAAAACTTAAGATCTGCACGACATAGCGCGAAATATGGGCTATAGTTTGTTAATCTTTTCATTTTTACAAGCTTTTGACCTGACATGACCGTTGTCCGTTTGTGTGGACTTCTTCTTCTTCTTCTTCGATCGCTCTCAATCTCCCTCTACCAAATCCTGAAAGAGCTTAAGTAGCAGAATGTAGTCTAGTGAACGGAATGCGTCGTGTCGTAGTTTACAGCTTGGCTGCGATATTTGCCCCTTTCGGGTTAACACATCCGACTTCATCAAGCATTTTTTGAGTACCGGGCTAGCATTCCCTCTTCGATCCTTTCTCCTTAGCCAGTTTGCCCTGCTGCAGCCTGTTATCCAGGATCACCGCGTGGAAATGTAGAAGGGTCTTGGGAGCTATGGTTTGCTGGCCCTGACGCTAGCAGTCAGCTATGGGTAGCTGACCACTGTAGCTCATGTGCTGCTCAGCATGTTGATCCCGTGTGGACTTCTATTTCTCATATTTTAACCAACGTCCACATAACCTAGAGAGCTGAGACTTTGTTAACAGCCTCTACTAGTGCCACCAGTTAATCTTTCACATTTTGACGGATCCTGGACAGATCATTCAAAGTCTTTACAGAAAAGCGTAGTTTTAAAAAATATATTTGCTAGTATAAATAAATTAAGTAGCATGTTCTTCGCAGAACGTCGCTTCTTACAACCGACATTTTTTTGGCTCTTATAAGTTTCTTGGCAAGTGTGCAGTACAATATGAGCCTAGTGTTTTGATAGGATGTGTATGATGTTGGTGAAATAAACATTCTTTGTTTTACTTTTCTTCAAATAATTTTTAGTGGTTTAGTCAAAGTGTGAGGTAAGGAGTGATAGTGGTAAGGAAGATAAGATAGAAATAAACGTTAACCCTGTCACAATGATACCGAAGTGAATTGAAAACAAAGAGAAGATAGAGTAATAATACAACTTAGTGAGCATGGCATATCCGTGACTGAGACAAGCCGAAGTACTTCAGACTACAGCTAGTACAATTGTTAAGAATACACCCACAATGTTAAAGGATATTATGTATGCTAAGCCAGTGCATACTAAACCTAATTAGCAGTTAGATAGTTTCTTTCCCTCTACGTCGTTTGAGCGACGCGGTAAGCTTAAGTCTTCTGTCCTGCGCCAAGTACGTTGCGTCGGTCGCAGTGAGGACGTCTCGTTGTACAATTGCTCTAATGTCATCTATCCACCTACCTGGCGGTCGACGTTTTGCCCTGTAGCCAGTTATAACAGCGTTGTAACCCATCAGTGGAAGTTGATGAGGGTGTATTATCATGAGATGACCGATCAACGTATTTTTGTGCATGGAAATGTATTCTGCACAAGACGTAGTGCCGACACTCGTTTCGCATTCTGTCTTTCCTGGTAACACTGATGACCATCTGTAAACACTTCATTTCACACGTTGAAATGCTGTTCACACCCACCTTGGACAGAGGTCATATTTGTAACTGGTAGCACAGAGTCGGCATGAATATATTCGTTATCAGCTGTTGCTTTGTTGGCAAACGTATGCTCGGGTGTCTAAAGAGTGGTGACAGCTGATAAGTTAGAACATAAGCTTTCTGGCACCTGGTCTCGATCTCCCTGTCGAGGCTACCGTCTGAAGATAAAATACTGTTAAAATACTTGGACTTGAAGGACTGTTGAAAAGCAATATCATTTACACTTATGTTTAGTGTCCCATATAGTATGGTCTTGTTTATTGTTGCTTTAATTAGCTTTCGCGTGCGTGAATGCGATTAACACAAATACGTTATTTGCATGTTTCAGTAATTAAAATACAATCACAAGCAAAATAAAAATGGTTTCGCCATTCGCCGATTTTCGCATTTTGCTAGTACTCTGATCGTTAACTTGGCGAATAAGTGGTAGACTGCTGTATTGTAATGTTTTGAGCTTGTTAAAGACAGAAGGCTACGGCACACTTTGTAAACATTTGAGGTCAAATGGGCTGTTGAGTCGTTAGGGAGCTTATCTAAACTGGTAAACAGACTGGATTCGCGCCACGGTGCTAACACAATTTCTATTACAAGTGAAATACTCGACATGCATACACATGGAAAGTCAGTGAGGTGATCATATGTAAACAGTACCCGAAACGAAACAAAGGTAATGTTCATTGTAAACTGCCAGGCTTGTCGTGTAAGTTGATGACCAGCCCAATTTTATCCTCAGTATAATCCACATACAACGTAAGTTATATACTCAAGATAAAACCGTCTCATGGTGTCGCCATCATCGCTTGCGAGGAGCAGCTAACTTTTGTTTTTAAAAAATGTAAGAGACAACTAAAGAGGACTGAGCCGACTCCATCGTGTAGAAACTATAAGCCACAATCAAATTTAATGAAGATCTCTACGCCCCAGGGAAGAGGTAGAGTTATTTAGTAAATCAGTTGGCGAGGAAGGGAACTGGTCTCTTCAGATCACGAATAGCGGAGACCTTGTACGAAATAGTTTCAAACACATTCTTTTTGTCAAACATAATACGTTTCTAGTTACACATTCAGGAAGTTATGTTTTTATTTTTGATAGCCTTGTGTTACAAAATTTCTTAGTTTTTCCTTTGTGAGATCCAACAAAGTTATTCCACTGACTTTCTTCTTCATGTGACCCTCATATGAGTATTCCTCGACTAACGTATTCTTTCCCTGCCGTCGTGCAATTCCTAACAGTTTGTGTGTTTCTGGAGGTCTGAGTCTGTCGTGTCCTTTTTTAAGCTGATGTCATTTTGTTTGCTCGTTTGCAGGTTAGCATTTCTTTCAACGAAGCTACGCCTCTTTGATCGAAGGGACGACTCTTTTACTAGACTACGTCCATGTCATCGAAGGTACGCCCGTTTCATCAAAGGTACGCCCGTTTCATCAAAGGTACGCCCATTTCATCGAACAACTAATGTATTGTGAGCTGAAAGATGACCTGCGTCAAACCAGTGGCCAAAAGAAACGTTTCAAGGACTCCCACAAGTATCTCTGACACGCTTCAGCATTGATGCAAACGCATAGGAATGTCTAGTACAGGACCGCAAGGCATGGTGTAGAGCTACAATCAGAGACAACCTCCATTGCTGACGAACACCGGATCTCCGAAGCACAGAAAAAAAGCACTTTGCGAAAATACAAAACTACTGACACTCACATGTCCAATTCTGACATTAAATTATACGTATGGGGAAGGATTTTCCGTGCAAGAGTAGGACTGTACAGCCACCTTCGAACTCACTGGTGATGTGCAACACAAAATATCTGACTGCTGTTGTCATAATCACTTGCGATGGACATGATACTATTTCGGAATGTTACAATACGATAAATAGCAAGTGTGCAGTGTTTCGATGTCTAATGATGCCCGTACAGGGTAAAATTATCAGTACCGTAGCCTGCTGTCGAAGACGGATGTGTCGGACCGAAAGGTGCAAATATCGCAGTCAAAATAAATTAACGACACAACATAATCCATTCTTGCTACTTGCAAAGCTCTGTTAAGGGACTGGTAACGGGAGATTGAGAACGAACGAAGAAGAAGAAGACATACCATAGACTAATAATTGTAAAGTTCACATATACCGTGATAATATAATGTGAAATAATGTACACAATGTCAGGTAATGAGGACACGACTAACCAATTTTACTAGTGCATACAAGGTCGGGTAATGAGGAGAAAACTACCCAATTTTACTAGTGTACAGAAGGTCTGGTAAAATGAAGACAAAACTACCCAATTTTACTAGTGTACAGAAGGTCTGGTAAAATGAGGACAAAACTACCCAATTTTACTAGTGTACAGAAGGTCTGGTAAAATGAGGACAAAACTACCCAATTTTACTAGTGTACAGAAGGTCGGGTAATGAAGAGAAAACTACCCAATTTTACTAGTTTACAGAAGGTCGAGTAATGAGGAGAAACTACCATATTTTACTAGCGTACAGAAGGTCGGGTAATGAGGAGAAACTACCCAATTTTACTAGCGTCGAGACTGGACGCCTTTCACATGCACAACCAGCGGCATATCCTGTGCATCCGATGGCATGACTACACCAGCAACGTGGAGGTCTCTGCTAAAACAGGCCTCCACCCATTCTCGAAACACTTGACCGACGCCGAGTTTCTTTATTCGGTCATGTCGTACGACTGTACCAGGAAACCCCTGCCCACAAGATACTACTACACAAGTCGTTCTTCAGCGCCAAAAGTCTTCCCCCAACCGGCTGGAGGCGCAGAAGAGGCCGTCCCCGAACAGTATCGCTCCAGCAAGTAGCAGCCTGCTCCTCCACCCTGGACGAGGCCTGGAACCATGCCACAGCTGTGGGTCATGGATGTGGCCAACCGACGCAACGGCGCTCAGACGCCTAAGCGAACATTATTATTATTATTATGGCAAATCCTCAGGCTTCAAATGTTCACACTGATTGTACAACCGTCCTTGTATTTCCATTAGGCAATACATTTAGGGATACTTTTTGTCCATAAATTAGTTAAAAAAGTAAATATTCATGAAAAGGTTGTTCTGTTGCATGATTACCATTTTCTGGGGATCGAAGAGTAAAATCAGGACTATGAGAAGAGTAACATCAGTGTCAGGTGAAAAGTAACATTAGGACTAGGAGAAGAGTATCATTAGGACTAGGAGAAGAGTAACATTAGGACTAGGAGAAGAGTAACATTAGGACTAGGAGAAGAGTAACATTAGGACTAGGAGAAGAGTATCATTAGGACTAGGAGAAGAGTAACATTAGGACTAGAAGAAGAGTATCATTAGGACTAGGAGAAGAGTAACATTAGGACTAGAAGAAGAGTATCATTAGGACTAGGAGAAGAGTAACATTAGAACTAGGAGAAGAGTAACATTAGGACTAGGAGAAGAGTAACATTAGGACTAGGAGAAGAGTATCATTAGGACTAGGAGAAGAGTAACATTAGGACTAGGAGAAGAGTAACATTAGGACTAGGAGAAGAGTAACATTAGGACTAGAAGAAGAGTAACATTAGGACTAGGAGAAGAGTAACATTAGGACTAGAAGAAGAGTAACATTAGGACTAGGAGAAGAGTAACATTAGGACTAGGAGAAGAGTATCATTAGGACTAGGAGAAGAGTATCATTAGGACTAGGAGAAGAGTAACATTAGGACTAGAAGAAGAGTAACATTAGGACTAGGAGAAGAGTATCATTAGGACTAGGAGAAGAGTAACATTAGGACTAGGAGAAGAGTAACATTAGGACTAGGAGAAGAGTATCATTAGGACTAGGAGAAGAGTAACATTAGGACTAGGAGTAGAGTAACATTAGGACTAGAAGAAGAGTAACATTAGGACTAGGAGAAGAGTAACATTAGGACTAGAAGAAGAGTAACATTAGGACTTGGAGAAGAGTAACATTAGGACTAGGAGAAGAGTAACATTAGGACTAGAAGAAGAGTAACATTAGGACTAGGAAAAAAGTAACATTAGGACTAGAAGAAGAGTAACATTAGGACTAGGAGAAGAGTAACATTAGGACTAGGAGAAGAGTAACATTAGGACTAGAAGAAGAGTAACATTAGGACTAGGAGAAGAGTAACATTAGGACTAGAAGAAGAGTAACATTAGGACTAGGAGAAGAGTAACATTAGGACTAGAAGAAGAGTAACATTAGGACTAGGAGAAGAGTAACATTAGGACTAGGAGAAGAGTATCATTAGGACTAGGAGAAGAGTATCATTAGGACTAGGAGAAGAGTAACATTAGGACTAGGAGAAGAGTAACATTAGGACTAGAAGAAGAGTAACATTAGGACTAGGAGAAGAGTAACATTAGGACTAGGAGAAGAGTAACATTAGGACTAGAAGAAGAGTAACATTAGGACTAGGAGAAGAGTAACATTAGGACTAGGAGAAGAGTAACATTAGGACTAGAAGAAGAGTAACATTAGGACTAGGAAAAAAGTAACATTAGGACTAGAAGAAGAGTAACATTAGGACTAGGAGAAGAGTATCATTAGGACTAGGAGAAGAGTATCATTAGGACTAGGAGAAGAGTAACATTAGGACTAGAAGAAGAGTATCATTAGGACTAGAAGAAGAGTAACATTAGGACTAGGAGAAGAGTAACATTAGGACTAGGAGAAGAGTATCATTAGGACTAGGAGAAGAGTATCATTAGGACTAGGAGAAGAGTAACATTAGGACTAGGAGAAGAGTATCATTAGGACTAGGAGAAGAGTATCATTAGGACTAGAAGAAGAGTAACATTAGGACTAGCAGAAGAGTAACATTAGGACTAGAAGAAGAGTAACATTAGGACTAGGAGAAGAGTAACATTAGGACTAGGAGAAGAGTATCATTAGGACTAGGAGAAGAGTATCATTAGGACTAGGAGAAGAGTAACATTAGAACTAGGATAAGAGTATCATTAGGACTAGGAGAAAAGTATCATTAGGACTAGGAGAAGAGTAACATTAGGACTAGAAGAAGAGTAACATTAGGACTAGAAGAAGCGTATCATCAGGGTTAGATGAAGAGGAACATCGTGGTTAGGTGAAGAGTATCATCAGGGTTAGGTGAAGAGTAACATTAGGACTAGGAGAAGAGTAACATTAGGACTAGAAGAAGAGTATCATCAGGGTTAGATGAAGAGTAACATCATGGTTAGGTGAAGAGTATCATCAGGGTTAGATGAAGAGTAACATTAGGACTAGGAGAAGAGTAACATCAGTGTCAGGTGAAAAGTAACATTAGGACTAGGAGAAGAGTATCATCAGGGTTAGATGAAGAGTAACATCATGGTTAGGCGAAGAGTATCATCAGGGTTAGGTGAAGAGTAACATCAGGGTTAGGTGAAGAGTAACATCAGGGTTAGGTGAAGAGTAACATCAGGGTTAGGTGAAGAGTAACATCAGGGTTAGGTTAAACAGGCTGATCAAAACCTTACCTTTTGTCCACGTCACGGTAATCGAAACAGGATATGTTACAGCAGTCTGGCCAACGAAGTGGGGATCAACAAGCTGTACAAGAAAATAGTATTTTTTGCCGCAAAAACCAAGGATTTGAGATTATGAATAATTTTAATGTGTCTATTTTAATCTTTGATATCGCTTCTGTGACTGCTTTATGCCGTATATTTTGGATCTTTTCAAATGTGTTTTAATCTGTCTGATTAGTGTTTTGGTAGATTGCTTGCTTTTCATGGCAAAGGTACAGGTTTAAACTCTCGTTACCTGCACACTCCTGTTGTTGTTGATTTCGAATGCCCACAATGAGCAGGTTTCTCTTTTGTGAGCCCTGAAAAGGACGTTAAGTGGCGGATTGCAGTAGCTTTCCTCACATCCCGGGCGTGCTGATGAAGGTGGACCAAGGTCCTCCAGGCGGTTGTGCTATGCTTGACTTCATCTGCGTGTCGCTCACTACTATGGAGATCACGTCGAATCTCACCTTGTTAGCCAGACTATTGTCCTCGACAACAGCCAGTTTCCAGGATGATCAACAAAGAGGTCAGGTGAGGGCTTGACCAGTATATTTATCCTGACCTTGGCTAACATTGTCTGATCAGTGTGTTTTGCCTAACCAGACGTTAGCCTCATCGTTTCGCACGATTCAGTTAACCAAGCTTGGTTTTATGGAAGGAAAAGCAAGGAGGAAGGCAACTGATCAATCCACCTCTTAAACAAGATGTGGTCTCACACATTGACGTCTCTAACACTTCATTAACGGAGGCAATATCTGCTATGAGACTATCTTTACCTTTTTGGTTTTTATATATCTGTCTTGATATTATCCATTCTTCTCGCACGAATTACTCTTTTGAACTTAATTCTGCTGACATTTGCTTTCTTTGTCCAGATGACGTTAAAGAGACCTTAACGATGTTCTTATTGAAGCTCTGATAGGAAACATGTTGATGTTCTCGAAAGGCAGGTAACCTTCCGATAGCGAGGGTAAGCAATATTAAACCACAGTCAGGGTCTACTTTGATCATCAGTCACTTTACTTTTAAAAAAAGTAGGAACTCTTTTGCTAATATATATTTTTTTGTGTGTGCTTGTCAATAAACCCCTGACCACCCAGCAGCGTAAAGGCAGCCTCTTGGACGAAACAAATTTATGTACTTTATTATTATATTAAAATTAAAATACAGTAATCCCTCGATTTAACGACCTTATGTGGGCGACGTAGTGTCTGTTAATGTAGAAAAAAAAAAATTGAATGTAACCTGAGGTCGAAGATACAGAACATTTAATGCGCTGTTAGCAGCTAGAGGCTCACCGAAAGCTGCTTGCACCAGGATCAACTAACAACAGCTGACCAAAACCCTATTTCGCTCCCAATTGGCGACCCAGGAAACAGGCTGCACTAATGTAGTCTTGCTAGACAATAGAAACCGCAGAAGGAAGGCAAACCGGGTCCCAAAAATGACGCGTTGAAATCAGATATCTCGAGTCGAAAGGCTTATATATTGCTGCCACGCTGTAAACTACGACACAGTGGTGTTACAATGTCCTTTCCAGGACAAATGTCGAATAATAAGAAGAAGAGGAAGACGAGGAATATAACTTGCGGACGGGGAGTATTTGAAATTGATCTTATTGTTTGTTAGAACGTATTTGGGGCAAGCCGTAACAGAAGATACCGCGACGAAAGGCAGATTAGGGCAATGATTACATTGGCAATACAGGCTTCATAGGAAAACAGTAATTGCAGAAATTGCAGGAATTCTCAAAGAATATCGAAATAGAACTGAGAAAAAGAATAACCACTACAGATGTTTGGCTGATTGCACTGTATGGTACTGAAACATTGACTCTAGCAAAGAAGGATGGAAAAAGCTTGGATGCGTTTAAAATTGGGTGCTATCGAAAAATGCAACTAATGAATTGAACAGAAAAATAAGATCCAATGACAATGCGATCATAAATGATACATAAACGTGCATTGAGTTGCATGGGACACAATATGCTTCTACAGAAGATACTAGAGGACACCATTGAGGGTAAGAGAGGAAGTGCGCGACCAAGACTCACCTTTACATATCAGGCATGCGGAGACATTAGACAACCAATCTACGCTGAAGTGAAGTGACCTGTAGAGGGTCCAGCGAAACGACATGCTCGGACAACTTTACAACAAGTCTTAGGACTGATCAACCAGATGATGGTGATGATGATGAATCTAAGATGGAGCGCTTTAATACAAAATACATTACAGTGTAGTTGACTTGAATTGTGCTGTGACCATAATGGTAGTAGTCAATGGGTAAAGGTAGTGGCATAACAGACGCTACTGTCAGGGATGACGTGTTGGGGACTTTAGTGTACGAGCCCACAGCTCGGGGGGTTGTCATTTCTCTTCCTCGCTGACTTTCTTTCCCTAACAGTAAGACACGCCCCTGTTTGCAGCTGGTTCGACTGGAGCGTGCCGGTAATTGAAATGAACCCCGTTCCTCTACAACAAGAATCCAGTGCTCTATCGCTGCCCTGATAAGGTGATCTGGTAGTAGTACAGCTGTCTTTACTCAGTATCATCGGATGGCAGACGTGAAGAGAAATCTTCGGTTGAGGAATCTTCTGAAATGTTCACTAATGGAAGCAACATAATTGTTTGTTTGCTTGTAGATTGTTGAAATATATAAACAGCTGTGGTTAAACAGGAACAGTAGTCGGCCAAGTTCGCCTAAAGAAAGTGTCCAGTTGAAACTAGCAAAGTGTGGAGGAGCATACCCACAAACAGACCTGAGCATCACGTATAATGAGGCAAAGAGTAAAATTAAAGCCAACTTCAGGGGAAAATGACCTGATCAACGCACCCCCTTTACAAAAAGAGGACACCCCCCCCCCCCCCTCCCCTATGATTTAACTAGATAAGAGTAAGTCGTCATCTTGAATCAGAAAATTGTAAATTTAGGCGTCAGGTGTCCATGTGGGGAGCATACCATGTCCGTGGAACACATCCTACAAAGCTGCATGCTCACGCAAGAAGAGGCAAAACAATACTAGCGCCGGAAGACAGATACTAGACAAAAGCTGTACGGAGGTGAGAGCCTTACAAACAACGGTATCGTTTGTAAGAGAAACCGGGGCCTTGATCCACGCAGAAGAAGAAGAAGTAGAAGTAGAATAATAATAATAATAATAATAATAATAATAATAATAATAATAATAATAATAATAATGAGATGTTTGCTTGTAGACGGTTGAGATGTGCAAATAGTTTGGGATACTACATTCTGTGGCCTAGGCACTACGTCACACTTCATTCTTCCAGTATTCAGTCACGTAGATTGCCCTGTCACTGGCACTCAGAAGGTCATCCATGCTACAAGTCTCCAGGAGGTTTGGGCAGATCATCAGATGGTCCTGGTATTGTGTTACTTCACATTCGCATGTTCCATCATCTATGTATCCCCATCTTTTCAGGTTTTTCCTGCATCGTGATACACCAGCTCGAAGTTTATTTTGTGACTTCCATGTTGCGTAGGGCAGGAGATGTCCAGGCGCAGGTTCCTCCCGTAACTCGACCAAGAGGACCTGAGTCAGCTGTTTCCAACTTTCGAAGCGTCGGTTTCCTGGACTATAAGAAACTTCATCTTGACTTTTGTCTTGGGCGCTGCACCTGATGTCAGAACATAGAGTGTCTTGGATCATTTACCTGTTTTTATCTTTCTATCTCTGACGCGACAGTTCTTCGTATCTCTGGTGGCGCTATGCCGATTATGGGGTATATTTTTCCAGTTGGTGTAGATTTTAGGCATTCAGTAACTATACGGCCTGTCTAATTTATTGCTGTATCTATATGTTCGACATGCGCAGAGTTTTTCCAGACTGGAGCAGCGTACTCAGCTACAGTGAAACACAGAGCGAGTGCTGATGTTCTGAGGATATCTGGCTTTGCTCTCCAGGTTGTGCCAGTCAGTTTTCGTATGATATAGTTGGAGGTGAAATAGGACTGAGGGTCGGTGTGAAGTTCACTTAAGCGTACACCTTCAGATATTTGTAGATCCGATGTTGTTTCTTAACTATGATGGTACTGAACTTCCGTAACTATCCATAGTAAGAGACACATTTGGGGTCAGAGATGTCCCTGTGTAGTGGATAGCGATGTCCTTGAAACTCCTCATCCCAGACAGTGCATACCGTACATGGAAAACATGCTATTCTTCAATGTTTTTTTCTTCTTCCTCTGCCTTGCACAACCCAATCCACAGTTTCTTCTAGCCAGGATCATATTCATAACCTCCCAGCTATTGTTGAACATCATCTTCAATTGTTTCTCCGTTCCGATGATTTACAAATATCGGCTGAAAGTCAAATCTTTCAACATTCAAATCTGTTCCAATGTTGTTCACAAACCTTTCCCAATTATTTGCCAAAGTCGTAGTCTTCATGTCACTCCAAGCAGATGTATAGCGAATGCAGATTTGTTGCTGCAGGTCTGTCGATTTTGAAGTGCCACTAACTCCTCTTGTGTCGTCTTCTGCATATTCTTCATCCTCACAAGCATTATTTATTCAAATAAAGATTTCTTATACGGCATATTAGTGTATTATTATAGGTCTTGTCCATTAAATCAGATTCCGTTAAATAGAGCGTATGCCGTACACATGATTAACAAAGAAAAAATATATTTAGTTGTTAAACGGTAAATCGACTAATATATCACAACGTATTAAGGTGTTTTTGAAATTGTGGAGCCTGATATCGATGCTTTATGAATAAATTGTGGAGTCTGATATCGATGGTTTATGAATTTCCCTTTTCTGTTCTGTTAAGAATCGACCTCATTGCACTCTTGGCAGACAAAAACGTAAAGTGTGATAATCCCAGAGTCAACAGCAGCAACAGCAGCAGCAACAGCAACAACAACAACAACAACAACATGTTTTTACCCGTAAGCACTCGTGTTGAATTGAGCTGACTCTTGACTACCTTTCTCTGGTAGCAGGTTACAGTTGATACTCTTACATGTTAGTCAGGGTCAGGTAAAATATAATGACCAAGATGTCTACTTCACTACCACTTGGTTCTGTCTTGAAACAGACTGTTTCATTATCTGTCTGGATAACGAAGTGAGGGTGCGACGTGATTCCCATAGTAGTAAGCGACAATGGTTTGCAAAATGAGGTGTTTGGAAAAGCTGTCGGGGTCACAAGGCTGGACAGATTATGAAACGAAGAAATCAAAGAGAAGGTGACTGCACCACTGTAATTGGAATGAATGGAAAGGCAGAGAATAAAATGGCTCGGACACCTGACAAATATGCAACCAAAATCTCCCACTGCGCGGATCTACAACACCAGATAAGAGACTGCAAAGCAAGAGGGAGACCAAGACAAAGATGGATAAACGGTGTAAGTGAGACATCTTAGAAACACAATGACAATATCATCAGTAACACATCTGGCACACGAACAAAAAAAAACTACATCTTCCCACGTCGACAAACGACACAAGTGGCTAGAAGAAGAAGATGAAGAAAATAGTGATTGATTTAAAAACTTGAATAAACGTAGTTTAAAAGAAATATTCAAAACTAATTACTTACAGACTAAACTGAACATCGTGAGAAAATATGGAATTGGAACAAAGAATGAAAGCTGAGAAAGACTGATACAATTCTGCGTAGAAAACAAACTTAGCATGTGTAACAATTATTATGAACACCATATTATATAATTATATACATGGAAAAGCCCAGGTGATAGGACAAGAAATCAGATTGATTTTATTATGATCAGACACGGATTTAGAAATATTGTCAAAAACACAAAGGCATATCTAGGTGCAGACATCGACTAAAAACCACAATCCAGTTTGTATAAAAGTACATATACAACTAAAAATCACAGAGTAGAGGAGGATAAAGACACTTAATAAATACAGATTAGCGCTAAAGCAGCCATATATACGGCAAAAGTACCAGGTAGCAGTAAAGAACGTGTATGGAAACTTACAATCACAGCCAATCACAATCACAGCACATGTCAACAACCTCCAGTATGAGAATGGAGAAGGAAGCAGTGACCTCAGCACTGAAATGGATATCTGAGACTTCTATAACAAAGGCAGTCATCGTGACACACGCGCAAGCCTTACTTCAGAAAGTACAGAAGGGATGGCTTAGGTACGAGTGGATAGTTGCTGTTGAGGCTTCAAACCTCTAGACGCTGACCTGGATCTACTGTCCTGCTCATGCCGGGGTTCAGGGCAATCAAAGAGCTGACATCTTGGCTTCACAAGCTCCCATCATGGGCACATTGGTGATGGACAGAATTGACATTATGAAATCAATCAATGACCGCCTGCTGGATGAGGAATCCGCAATAGATGAAGCAGCAATCCACAGATTGCAAAGTTTCGACATTAAACGAGGTTCGAGCGGAGTGGGGCGCATGAGAGGACGGAGCAGGAGAGTGTACAACCAGCGAGCTACAGGGACCATCAGCATCCATACCTTACGCCATTTGATGAGAGAGACTGAGCACCTATGGGTATGCCCAAAGTGCAGTGACGTCGATTCTTAGAAATAGAAACAGAAACAATCACAGGTCAAGTAAGAAAACACAGAGCTGAGAATGAACACTAAATGGAAACGTCTAAAAACCAGTTGGCAAGTAACAAGTAAATCGTTACCAGATCAAGAACTTAGGAGAAACCAAGAATGGATGACAGATGACATCTTATATACAAAAATATACAAGGTAACTTTTTGAGGACATTCGCGGAGCCAAACCATCAACATTTGATAATGAAGGACCAAGCATCCTCTGATCAGAGGTGCAAAATGTAATAAAAACTATGAGAAAAAGGGAAAACAACAGGCCCGGACTCCATTAATATAGACATGATAGAGTCCCTAGAGGAATTTGGTATATATATACTTACTGATCTGTGTAATGACATATACAATACTGGATGTATACCAACGGACCTGACAAGATCTACGTTTATAACACTCCCGAAAACACCTCAGACAACAGAATGTTCAGACTTTAGAACAATAAGTCTAATGAGTCACACAACTAAAATACTACTCAAGATCATACAAGAGAAAATAAGAGGTAAAGTAGAGAAGGACGTTTCAGAAGAATAATTTGGTTTTCGAAAGATTAATGAAACAAGGGAGGCAATTTTCTGTATATAGAAATACATACCGACATATAGATGTGCTTCATAGACTACCTGAAAGCTTTTGACAGAGTCAAAATTGAATTGACTGAACAAGAGCTTTCCTTTTAATACATTTACAATTTTCCTCCCCCTCCCTGCGCCTAACCCATCCCATCATATCCCGTCCTCACTGGTTGAGTATCCCTGAGCTAGTGTACTAGGTTAACTTGGCACACCTGAAAACAGTCGCCTAGCCTACTCAGGTCTTTCTTATAATTGCATCCGCCACTTTGAGATCCGGGGTTCTTCTTCTTCTTCTTCTTCTTCTTACGCTGTCAGACGTCGACCTTTATTTTTTCGAAAAAAGCAGCGGTTATCCTGAGGCTGTCGACACTGCCATTGAGCTTGTCTAGTGTTGCCACTGGTGATGGCCACATCTGCTCTCTCTGGTCCTCGTATGTCGGGCAGTTTTGCAGCAAATGCTCAACGGTCATTTTCCCTGTACCACACGAGCATTCGTCGGTGCCACCTATCTTCAATTTGTTGAATAGGTGATACCTCAGTCTATTGTGGCCAGTGCGAAGTCTGAAGACAACGACCTGCTCTCTTCTGTTCAACTGGTAATAGGCATCGTTTTTTGTGTAGCCAGTATGTTCTGTTTCCCATTTGGTCATGTATCTAGCTCTAACAAGCCGTTTTGACTCTTCGTATGTCATACTAGTATCTGGTTGTGGTAGTCTTGCACCTTCTTTTGCCAGTCTGTCTGCCTCCTCGTTGCCTTGGATGTTGCAGTGGGATGGAACCCACTGTACCACTACTCTTTTTGGTGCGGACTGCTGGCATAGTTGACAGAGTACTGTCTTAAATCACTAAGTTTAGTATTTTTCAGGCTGTTTAGTGCTGTGACTACGGCCAGGGCATCTGTAAGCAGAACTATATGGCTTTCATTCCTTTTACCTGTCACAATTTCTTCCACTGCCGCCCTCAGTGCCTCTGCCTCCGCTCTGAAATTGCTTGTGTATTTTCCAGTTGCCAATGACAGTTTTATTTTTCTGCCATTTGGTAGGCTCAGGAATGCCCCTGCCCCTCCGTTCTGTGTTGTGTTTGTTACATAACCGTCGGTGTATGCATGGGTCCAGTCCATGCTTGGGTAGTTTTTCGTTATGTACCTCAGGGTTGTATCTCTTCTTTTTTTTTCAGTCTGGCAGTTTTTGTTTCCAATACCTGGTATATTTTCTACCACCTGTGGAAATATATGCTGTCTCTAGGTAGGTTTTCGTACAGTAGGGATGGGCTTTGGTGTTGTTAGTGCGTTCATGGGGTCTTCGTGCATCTTTGCTTTGGCTATTTCTGCAAAGTTTCTCCGCTTTAGTTTCCCATTTCCGAAATTGTTTAGTCTCTGGTGCATTGGATTGTCAGTCAGTCTTCTGAGTTTCTCTGCTTGCTGCTGGGCTCTGCAGTCTCTTCTGTCGGTCATGGATTGCAGTTTTGTAATCTTTTCAAGTTCTACAATTGGCGTTGACTTCATGCCTCCTGTTATAACTCTCATAGCTTGGTTTTGGAGTTTGCTAATTTTATCGAAGTTCGCCTTTGCTGCTGTTGTCCATGCCGCAAGGCCATACTCGAGAACTGGTCTCACTCTTCCAGTGTACAGTTTCTTTAGTATACTTTCGTCTGCTCCCCAGCTTGTGCCAGCAAGTTTCCCCATGATTGCCATTCTTTCTCTGGCTCTTATTCGGTTTCTCTCGATCTGACTTTTCCATATCATGCGCCAATCAAATGTGACTCCCATGTAGTTTGAGTTGTCGTTTGGCTGCAGGTATTTGCCGTTAAGACGTAATTTGGTGTTTTGGGGTTTGTTTGATAGCGAGAATATCGTACATATTGTTTTTTTCTCGTTTATTTTGACCAGCCATGAGTTCGCCCACTCTTCCAGCGATGTTAGGGCCTGCTGCATCCGATTACTTGCTATGGTGAGATTCTTTTCAGAGGTCCACATAGCCAGATCGTCTGCAAATATTGAACTATGGACTCTTCTTTGTATATTCTCAGTTATGTTATTTATATACACCAGGAAGAGTGTGGGTGACAGTACTCCCCCTTGGGGTACTCCCTGCTCAAGTGTAACCTTTTTGCTCATCTGCCCTTGTACTTGAACTCTGGCTGTTCTGTTTTCGAGGTAGTGTCTGATCCATTTGTACATTTTCCCACAAACTTCACTTCTTCGTAGCTTGACTTTAAGTCCCTCTTTCCAGACTTTGTAAAATGCATTTCCTAGGTCCACACAAACCGCTACTGTGTGTTTTTGCTCCTGGTAGGCATCTTCCATTTCCTGGGCTATGAGCTATTTCTTTGGCTATGAGGGTGACCTGATCCTCAGTGGATCTGTGCTGTCATGGTTGGAGTGAAGAGTAACATCAGGGTCAGGTGAACCATACTGGTCATGGTTGGAGTGAAGAGTAACATCAGGGTCAGGTGAACCATACTGGTCATGGTTGGAGTGAAGAGTAACATCAGGGTCAGGTGAACCATACTGGTCATGGTTGGAGTGAAGAGTAACATCAGGGTCAGGTGAACCATACTGGTCATGGTTGGAGTGAAGAGTAACATCAATGTCAGGTGAACCATACTGGTCATGGTTGGAGTGAAGAGTAACATCAGGGTCAGGTGAACCATACTGGTCATGGTTGGAGTGAAGAGTAACATCAGGGTCAGGTGAACCATACTGACTAAGATAGATTGAAAGAAAAACATCAGGGTCAGGTGAAACATGCTTATCAAGACCCCACTTCCGGGTCGGGTTCACTGGGAACAGGTTATCACATCAGTTTGTCCAACGAGGTAGGGACCGACACTGTAATCCCCATAATCGTGAACTTACTGTCAAGCCTTACATTACACTACAGCCAGGATGTACGTCTCGTGCTAGATATAAGAAGTGTAACCCGCCACACAATAAACGTGGTTAAGAGTTGAATGAACTCAATACGAGTAGCTTCCGCATCAACAAGAACCCAATCTATAGAGAGAGCGACATATCATTTATTCCCATATGCCTTGGACATTGTCGATACGCCTTTGGTTTTGCTAGTTCTCTGATGGGTCGTGGAATATACCTTTCACGGATCTGTTTACTAGATACTTACATGGGTACACGTAAAGAGAAGGATATCTCAAAGGAGCGACAGCAGTCAAAGATAAACCGTTGGACATTTCATGGTCATTTGGTTAAACCTTTTCTGAAGTGGAAGAATGCATTCCCCTCCTCATCGTCTAGCCTTCCATAACTGCGAGTCAGGTACCCATTTACAGCAGGTATACTACAGCTTGTCAAGACCACCAAGCCCGACTCATTTGTTACGAGAGATAACGTCTATAATGTCTTTTTCACTTCAGCTGGAGTATAGGGGCACTGCTATAATCAGCCAGCTTCGAGAAGCTTGTACCAGAACACATTGTGCACTTTTGTAGTAGTGGTTTCTGTAGCAATTTCTTTTGTAGTAGTGATTTCTGTAGCAATTTCTTTTATAGTAGTGATTTCTGTAGCAATTTCTTTTATAGTAGTGATTTCTGAAGCAATTTCTTTTGTAGTAGTGGTTTATGTAGCAATTTCTTTTGTAGTAGTGGTTTATGTAGCAATTTATTTTGTAGTAGTGGTTTATGAAAAAATGTATTTTTTAGTAGTTGTTTTTGTAGCAAGTTCTTTTATAGTAGTGGATTCTGTAGCAATTTCTTTTATAGTTGAGATTTATGAAAAAATTTATTTTTTAGTAGTTGTTTTTGTAGCAATTTCTTTCATAGTAGTTTGTTCTGTAGCAATTTCTTTTATAGTGAGGGTTTCTGTAACAATTTCTTTTGCAGTAGTTGTTTCTGTATCAATTTCTTTTATAGTAGTGGTTTCTGTAGCAATTTCTTTTGTAGTAGTGGTTTCTGTAGCAATTTCTTTTGTAGTAGTGGTTTCTTTAGCAATTTCTTTTATAGTAGGGGTTTCTGTAGCAATTTCTTTTGCAGTAGTTTCTCTAGCAATTTCTTTTGTAGTAGTGGGTTCTGTAGCAATTTCTTTTGTAGTAGTGGTTTCTGTAGCAATTTCTTTTATAGTAGTGGTTTCTGTAGCAATTTCTGTTGCCGTAGTAGATTCGGTAGCCATTTATTTTGAAGTAGTAGATTCTGTGGCAATTTCTTTTGTAGTAGTGGTTTCTGTAGCAATTTCTTTTGTAGTAGTGATTTCTGTAGCAATTTCTTTTGTAGTAGGGGTTTTTGTAGCAATTTCTTTTGTAGTAGTGGTTTCTGTAGCAATTTCTTTTGTAGTAGTGGTTTATGAAAAAATGTATTTTTTAGTAGTTGTTTCTGTAGCAATTTCTTTTGTGGTAGTTGTTTCTGTAGCAATTTCTTTTGTGGTAGTTGTTTCTGTAGCAAATTCATTTGTGGTAGTGGTTTCTGTAGCAATTTCTTTTGTGGTAGTGGTTTCTGTAGCAATTTCTGTTGCCGTAGTAGATTCGGTAGCCATTTATTTTGAAGTAGTACATTCTGTGGCAATTTCGTTTGTAGTAGTGGTTTCTGTAATAATTGTTTTTGTAGTAGTGGTTTCTGTAGCAATTTCTTTTAACCGGCGAGGTTGCTTGCCTCATGCATAACTCTCTTTAGTATTCTTTTGCGTCTTTCCTCTAAGTAAAGAACCCAGCGATTCACTTGAAGTGGAGTAACTTCTTTAAAGATAAAGGTATAGTGTGGCAGCGTAAGGCTCTTAGAGTCTATGTTTAGCTTAGATGTTTATTTTTCTGAAGAGTTACAACATGTAACTACACCACGACACGACTTCAACACAGAAACACACAGTAAACACTATTCTGATCATATAAGAAGATGCTGAGCATTGCATGAGCTGCAGTGGTCAGCGACCCATATCTGACTGCTAGTGTCAGCGCCAGCAAAACAGAGCTATCAAGACCCTTCTACACCTCCACGCGGTGATCCTGGATAACAGGCTGCAGCAGGGCAGACTGGCTAAGGAGAAGGGATCGAAAATGTAATGCTAGCCAGGTACTAAAAAATGCTTGCTGAAGTCGGATGTGTTGGACCGTAAGGTACAAATATCGCAGTCAAACTGTAAACTACGACACATCGCATACAGTGTCTGAACTACTTTTAGGGTTTGGTAGCGGGAGATTGAGAACGAATGAAGCCAAGTCATATAACAAAACAAAACCATTTATTTACGTGAATAATGGTTACATAATTTAAACAATCGAAAAGAACTCTTAAAGTAAATAACCATAATATATATATATATATACACTAAGCTACCATAGAAGATATAAGCACGTGCTAATGATCTTACACCTGTAAACTACATACAGCCAAGATTATATGTCTCATAACAAATAACAGAGGACGGTGTGGCCTAGTGGTTAAGTGGCACGGCTCCCAACCGGAAGGTGCTGGGTTCGATCCCCATCACAGCACCGGCCGTTACCTCGGGGAAGCAAACCCTTTGAAAATGCAGGAGGAAGCAGACCCTTACATAAAATGCATGCTGAAGTCGGATGCACTGGGTCGACAGGCGCAAAATAAAAACCACAGTGCAACGCACACCTCCTTGGGGATTAGAGAAATAAGGCGAACGTAAAAAAAAATAAATAAATAAATATTTGAAATAACGCAAATCCTAAACCTAGTACAGTGCAATAGTATTATAAATCAATGGTTTTGTCTCTAAGTCGTCTCCCAGATAGTCTACGTTGTTGATGAACTGACGTTCCTGTTAGGTTTGCTGCTTAAGGCTGTCACACATCTCAACATAATTTAACACATGAGTTATTTTTCACTTACAAATGTGGGCAGTTCTCAAGTGTTTGAGACATACCCTTTTTTGTACCAGTGTCAAACCCATGTCGAACAATTTCATTCTCTGAGGGCTCAAGGAATGCACCTCTCATTCCGAACTCACGTATCTTTCGGATCACAGTTCCTAGGATTTGCTGAGCCCATAATCGTGTCGAACTCTCTAAACACTCGGATCACAGTTCCTAGGATTCGCTGACCCGTGTCGAACTCTCTAAACACTGGGATCACAGTTCCTAGTATTTGCTGAGCCGTGTCGAACTCTCTAAACACTCGGATCACAGTTCCTAGTATTTGCTGAGCCGTGTCGAACTCTCTAAACACTCGGATCACAGTTCCTAGGATTTGCTGAGCCGTGTCGAACTCTCTAAACACTCGGATCACAGCCCTAGCATTCGCTGAATCCTAAATCGTGCCGAACTCTCTAAACACTGGGATCACAGCTCTAGCATTCGCTGAATCCTAAATCGTGTCGAACTCTCTAAACACTGGGATCTTGGAGGGCCACCGTTCTTCCACAGATACCAAATGCACTGGTTCCTTGGAGAACTGTCGGACTGCCTTCTAGATCCACTCAATTTGTACCGAAACGAATCTGCTCACTCGACGTGATCAGATTTCTCACACAAATTCGTACAAATGGAAGACTCTCTCTCTCTCTCTCTCTGGGTCTCTAAATCTTTTTTGGGCATTGTCTTTTATATCTTATTTATTTGGCTCCGGAAACAAATATGTCCGACCAGTGGTGCTCAT
This sequence comes from Ariolimax columbianus, assembly GCA_036924085.1. Lineage (NCBI taxonomy): Eukaryota > Metazoa > Mollusca > Gastropoda > Stylommatophora > Arionidae > Ariolimax > Ariolimax columbianus. The sequence goes on along the minus strand of JAVGWX010000001.1, from coordinate 108,486,644 downwards.
CATTTGGCTGACAAGTCATCCTTTCATTTGTTCCCTCTCAATCTAGAGCCCCATTGGTTGTACGACACATAGGTCCTTGTCCATTTTATGTGCCAGCCTGTTGTATACGTTCCTATCTTCAATCAAAACCCCTACCACTTAGATCCAATACTAGAATTGATCAGATCGACACCCATCCCCAAACTAGCTAAGTTTCCCACGTACGTTGTGAACCTTTGTCTTTCGTTTCCTTTGTCGACCTAGTGTCGAAATGGTGATTGACCCTGGCACGACCTGCATTCGTCCAACGCATTGAGGTAACTTTTGTTTCCTATAGTCGCCAGCCCAATCTCCTTTGCCTTAAATGCCCATGCTCCATATGGAACTGTCACAATGGGTCAGTCACATTGCAACAATTGCCCACGGGGTGAAGATAACTCTTCATGTACTAAGCCGCAGCCTATCTGAGGTGGGGTGACCAGTTCCCTTCCTTGCTGTTTACACCTTCCCCAATTCATACGTCAGGTACTCATTTCCAGCTGAGTCAACTGGTGCAGCGATTGTGCCACCACATCCCAATTGTTTGCTGTTCGACCGTGATTTAGAACCTTGTCACGCTGTAATCCCAGTTTTCGCACGCCAGTTCACTTTCGACTAGGCTACACGCTCCATATTCACATCTTAACACCTCACAAACTCGACAATTGTTATGTGAATGTAACGAAGCTGAAGCTATATTTCCCATGTAACAATATCTCACATTTTCTGTTATAAAGTTACACGTCTTTTCGTTGAATAGTGTGTGTGACGAATTAATTTCCAATTGTTTCTTATCACTGACAATTAACACCTCAATTATTTAACTTCAATTATATGTAAGGGCTTTAAAAACTAGGCAAAGGCCAAAGGGCAGGAGCCCATAGACCGCTGAATTAATAACCAACCAACCAACCAAAACTAAGCAAATAGGACAATCTCCAGACACACATTTTCCGAAAGAGGGGATTTAACATGCTCAACACAAAGAAAAGTCACATTTGTTTCCGGGTAAGTGAACGTGCCAATGACTCACAGTTTCTCCAGGTCTAAGATCTTATTGTTGCCTTATCTTATCTCTTATCACAGACACGTGAGCTGATTGGGCTTGAGACGCCGACCCAGAAAATGGAGGAAGCGAATAAATGTGCCGCTCTACTGTTGCGGTGTCCTGTTCCACGTCTGTGGCATATAACTGAAACGTTGACTCTGCCGAGCGTGATATTCATGTAATGGATCGCCACATATTATATGCTCAACCAGTTCTTCTGAAAGCTGTGTTATGAACATAAGAGACTCGCCTTTCATTATCGTTAATAAATATTGCGTGTTGAACAAATACGTGCCGACTTCACATACAGTCGTCATATTTAACTACGGTCGACAGAGTGTATGTACATACATTGAACAGGGTGTTTAATTGATTTGAGAAAGTAGACGACACACAATGAGAACTATGCAAGACACATTTGAACCCCCGTACTGGATGAAAGTACTGGAAGAGCGTTATCAACGTCTACACGCTAAAGTCATTAATGGAACTATGCGATTCACAGCCAATCGGAACATGGCTGATTTGTCAAATGCTCGTTACGTGAAGCTGTGTAAGCAGACGAGCAAGCGAAATGTCGTGGCCTCGGTTCAGAGAGGAGGTAGTTGTGATGTTAATGCGAATCTAGAAGTTGATCGAGCTTGTAATTGTGATCATAATGACGTAGGGGCGATCTGCGTACATCTTAGGCCTGTCGATAATACAAACGGTAACACAAAGTCAAATAACAATCTCGATTCTGCATATGTTTCTTCATGTAAGCTCGCTGACCAAGACCGTGGTATGTGCGCGGGGACAAGGGTGGATAGTTCTCAAAGTATTATAACTGTGTCTACACACGATGTGTTCCACACGCCAGGAATTGTTTCATCAGATGGTTTCCAATCTCGTTTATCTTCGGAAAATGATGTCTCCCTAGAGGATTACTTTTATAGGTCACTTGGTTCAGGTAGGAAAACAGCCGAGGTTGAGTTTATTGATTATTCACAGGACGAAGAAAGCAACGACGATCTCTGCGACGACAATGATGGAGTAGGTATGTGGCAGAAAGAAAATATGCACAGTAAGATTAATGTTGTAGCCGAGATGACGAAAATAGATGTCGTTAGAGAGGATTGTGACGATGAGGGGACATGCGCAGATAAAAAACAGACAGAAGTCGCTGCAACCAGGCGACGAAGAAAAACACAGAAGAGATCAAAGAGTACAGTGCACAGAACAAACAAGGCGAATAACAAATCGTTGTTTCCATTTAAAGCTGCAGAAGATGGCAGTCAGCTCACGACAAAGCGTATCAATCCTCACAGTAGCATCAATCTCAGCAGAGCTGACAGCGACGACGAGATGTTCAAGGCTATTTTACCGTTAACAGCTAGAGGACTGCACGAAAGCCGAGAGCGCGTTTTTGCACGTATGTCTTTCGAAGCTCGGCGAGCTGTGGACGAAACTTTGAAAGAAATGAAGGGGATCGAAGTGTCTGGGCATGATGATAAAGCTACCAACAGCAATGTGCGTCTTTGTACACACAGCGATCCTGTGCAAGTAGTCAGCCACATGGCTACCTTAAACAGGGGAACTGACAACCACATGAACGACTCCATACACCAGAACACAGTGGCAGATTCTATACATCAAAACAAAGTAGCAGAAAGCACCAAGTGTGTTGAAGGAGACAGTAACAAATCTAATCAAGCACATTTACCCAGTGGGCTGAAAAATGCACTCATTTCTCCTTGCCAGAACCATGGCTCATCGCACAAGTCACTCGCTGGGGGGAACGTAGGCAATGGTGCAACTTTCAACGTTAAGAGCAGCCTTAAGGGATCTAGCCAACATCTTCCGCAATTACATCATAACATTGCTCCATTCCCGAACGTCTTTCCCAGCCGCAATGTCCGACTTCCGGGCATAGGAAAGGCTAAGCCTCCGTTGTCTTTCAGAGAAAACACATTTGAAATCACTCCTCTCAACTTTGACATTCGATTCCAACAGATAATTTCTTGTCAATCTAACGAGGAAACCTTGTCAGCCGAAATACTTCAACGGTCAATAGAGAAATGTAATCAGTGGTTAGTTCGTTATATCCGAAAGCATTGATAACTCAGCTTGATATTTGTAAAATCACTAGCTTGTACTATTTTTGCCTCCGTGGTATTCAAGTTGCCACAAACGATTTATAAATTGTAATGCTAACTCATTGTATGTTTTCTAGTCTTTCTATGCTTGCAATTTGTTTGTTTGAACACGGAGTTCAAACTAACATTCACATTGACAAAGGAAAAAATTTGACAGCACAGTGGAACAGCGTCATGCTGACTACCAGAAAAATAAATGCTCTGGACATTTCACAAGAATGTTTTCAAACTAACCCGCTACACAAACCTATACAACCAGACAGAAGAGTTTCAGAGGAGCGAGTGAGAGATGGTTTGTGTTGTTAAAAAGCAGTACAGAGACGTGGATTGAAAGCATCAGCAGCCACGCAGAAGGGATACGAAAGAAGACTACACCTTGTTGCCATGTCATGATTGTTAATTCAAAATATTTAGATGAATTTAAGATTTATATAGTCAGAAGCATTGGATGATCGATTGATAGTCAAAAACAATGTATGATTGATTGATAGCCATAAACATTTTATGATTGATTTATAGTCAGAAACAATGAATGATTGATTGATAGCCATAGACATTTGATAATTGATTGACTGTTGGAAACATTTCATGATTCATTGATTGTTAAAAACATGTTATTATTGTTTGATAATAACATTTGACGAATGATTAATTGTTAGAAATATTTGTGGATTGACTGAAAGAAGCATTTGATTATTGATTGATAGTTAGAAATATTTTAAAATTGATTAATAGTTAGAAACAGTTGATACTTGATTGATAGCTAAAACATTTGATGATTGATTGATCGTTAGAAAGATTTGATATTTGATTGTTGGAAACATTTGATGATTGATTGATTGATAGTTAGAAACATTTGATGATTTATTGATAGTTAGAAACATTTGATGATTGATTGATAGATGTGTTTGGTGATTGCTTGATTGATTGTTATAAATATTTGATGATTGATTGTTAGAAACATGTGTTGATTGATTGATTGATAGAAAAGTGAGATGATTTATTGCTTGATAGTTAGAATTATTTAATGAATGATTAGAAGTACTTGATTCATAGTTAGAGAAACGTTTGATTGTTGTTATTTAATGCCCATGATGAGTAAGTTTACTCTTTTGTGCGCCCTGAAAAGGACGCCAAGTCGTAGTGGCTTTCCTCACATCACGAGCGTGCTGATTAAAGTATACTCCGGTCCTCCGGGTGGTTATGCTATGCTTGACTTCATCGGCGTGATGCTTACTATTACGGGGATCACGTCGATCCATATCTCGTCAGCCAACCTGCATAGAAAACAGCCTGTTTCTAGAGACGCCACGTGGAAAAGAGATTGTTGTCTTGATCAGTATATTGTGCATGACCCTGACGCAACGTCTTGATTAGTATGTTGTGCCTGACCCTGACGCAACGTCTTGATAGTATATTGCGCCTGACCCTGACGCAACGTCTTGATTAGTATGTTGTGCCTGACTCTGACGCAACGTCTTGATTAGTATGTTGTGCCTGACCCGGACGCAACGTCTTGGTCAGTATGTTGTGCCTGGCCGGACTAGCGTTTCAGTTGACCTGATTGATTGATAGTTAGAAACATAACCAAAGTGTGCTTCATATGAAAACCTATATTTTTTGTATCCAATGTATTAAGAAAAAGGGACGCACAATTGTATAATTTTCCGACGTAATCTCTATTGCATTCGATTCAAAATGCATGAATTCCTCTATCTCGAAATTCTGGAATTCAATTAGGCACGTGTGTCTGATGTCAGGTAGCCAAATGTTGAGTTAACCCATATCGCTCTTTTGCCTTGGTGTACCATGTTGGGACCAATGCCATCTTCAGGCCGTGTCTTCACCTAAACCTCGGCGAGGGAGTCTGAAGTTGTAAGGCCAACATGACGTAACTTTACGTGTCCATTTGATATCCGGCATGCGCATCACATGGCCGGCCCAACTGAATTTTCGTAAACGCGCCCAGGAGAAGCAAACCATTAGACGACGCAGAAGGAAGCAGACCCGTACCAAAAATGCTTGCCGAAGTCGGATACACTGGGACAACAGATGCAAAATAAAAACAATGCAATGCACATCGCCTTAGGGAATAGAGAAATAAGGTGAACGCAAATTTTAATTTAAAAAATGTAACAGCGCAACATCTATGATGTCAGTGCAGGTAGTTCAACGTGCTAACTCTGCGTTGCGTAGTTGGTCTCGAATGGAGATCTTCAATGTTTTTCGCTCCATCGCTTCTTGGACAACGCGGAATCTATCTGCATCAGCTCGCCGTAGGTTTCACACCTCGCAGTCATATACCATGGCTAGAATAACCACACTGTTGAAGGTGTGGGCCCTTGAGTGTTGTCGTTTCGCATCTGTTTAATTCATTGAAGCTGAGCCAGTCGGCTGTTATCCTTCGGGAGATCTTCCGATTTATTGAATGGGAGTTTTGGAATCAAGACGATGAGCAGCACATGAGCTGCAGTGGTCAGCGACCCATAGCTGACTGCTAGCGTCAGGGCCAGCGAACCAGAGCTGCCAAGACCCTTCTACACCTCCACTCGGTGATCCTGGATAACAGGCTGCAGCAAGGCATACTGGCTAAGGAAAAGGGATCGAAGAGGGAATGCTAACCCGGTACTCAAAAAATGCTTGCTGAAGTCGGATGTGTTGGACCGAAAGGTGCAAATATCGCAGTCAAGCTGTAAACTACGACCCAACGCATTCCGTTCTCTGGACTACATTCTGCTACTTAAGCCCTTTCAGGGTTTGGTAGCGGGAGATTGAGAACGAACGAAGAAGAAGAAGAAGAAGAAGAATGGGAGTTTGTGATCTCTTGCCCAAGTTGATATACGAATTTTCGTTTTCGACCGGACAATCTCCAAGGCGCATTTTTCCTTTTGGGAAGAAGGTGTTGAGCATGAACTGGGTTTTATTCCTATTGATTTGTAGGCCATCTATAACGCTTGATCTGTTGAGCTCATTCAGGCTTTTCTCCGCTTCTCCAAACAAAGAGTTTTATGACTACCCTAAAAAATGTAGACGATGTCAACGAGACGGATAGCAGATAAGAGGCAAAATGTCAGATGTACTACACCGACCTCCTTGCATCAAAGACGATAGTCACCAAAAGTAGATAGAGTTAACATTTTCACCAGGTTATAGTTACACCTTAGCTATTTGTTGCTGCTGTTTTTGTATGCGTTCTTAAAGTATTCATTTTCTAATTATTGATTGCCAGTATTTTGACTATTAGTAGCATTTATTTCTCATGTATCTTTTAGGATTTGAGTAGGCGGCCGCTGCTCACATAATCACATGTATCATTACTTGTTCCTGATGTGGGTGATTGGTTTTTAGTAGTCAGTCATGATTTTCCAAAACGTTCTGTCTCTAGCCGATTTCATCAATTATGTTACTGTTAGCTAGAGTGTTAAACTGTTTGGTATTATCTTTTTTTGTGTCATCCTATTTTCCATTTTTCAACAATTTAACGTGTCACAATGTGATGTCCCTTTATCTTGTTCAAAATAATACAAAATAACGTGCACTTTTTTAATATTCACATGCCTATTTCAACACATGTGTAAAAACTTAGACATATATACGATACGTGCTCAAATGAAACCGGACCTAACTGCACCAAGTGAACATACGTACGATGCGCATGATGACGTCACTTTTGTGGTATACAAAAATTTCATTATCCTCCGACTCATAGTTTACTCAGCAGAGCGTTGAAAACATGGCGTGTGTGATACGGAATCCGTCCAGAGTTGATCAGCGAGCGGTGATTCGGTGATCTGTCGCGGTTTCAAATCACGGTGAAGACCGCCATTTTTTCACGTAGACTTTCTTGAATTTCCCCGGATCTCTGGGTAGTAGAGATCGGACGTCTGTGCCCTAGGTTGCGCACGTTAAAAATCCCTTGGCAATTGGAAATTGAAAAGAGTAAGCTGAACGGCAGCTTCCCGGGCAAAATTCAAAATGATGTTAAAAATCTACATAATTTATTTACGGGATCTCGTCGGTGTTACGGAGTTCGTGTATTGTGCTGAGATTCTAAAAAAAATATGAAGCAGAACAGAGCACTTATGGGTCAAACCGTGTGCAATGACGTTGATTCTTCGACTAAATTAAACTAAACTAAACTTAACTTCTGTGCTACATCTGCCATTTGATTGTAATTATTTGAACAGTTAAAAAAATATATTAACCGCTTTTATTAACTCTTTCACTCCACACTATTTTGACTTCTGTCTGTACACATTTATTATTCAAATATAAGACTCCTGGTAGGAAATATAGATGCACTTATAATTTTAGGAAAAATCATTATTGAGAAACTTTTAATTATAAATGTTAAAATAGTCCAAGACAATATCTCTATAGCAATCTTAAAAAGTGTGTAAGCCAGTACATCGGCTCTACGGAATGAATCAGTTATCTCCATACTTTGTTACTTTGTTGCCGTATTCTAAAGAAACATGTTTCTTACAGATAACGTTCACTTCCGTCTTCTCGCTATTTGGACTAATGACATTGTTTATATGGTCTAACAATAACGTAGCCAGCATTGGTTTTCTCATTGCCGCTATTATAACGCTTCTGCAACGTATCTGCAGTTGTTTTCGTTATGGCCACTCATGACACCCTACAGGGATCTCAAATATGTTTTAGCTATACAGAAACAACATACTTTTACAGATTATTTTGTTTTCCTATGGTATACATTTCAGTTTACCCTAACCGTATTGCAATTAGCTGTTTCACAATACTACTACATGACTTAGTTGAATTTTAGGACGAAATGGATTCTAGGGGAAAAAGCTATATGTGTTTTTGAGCTTCATGTGGACCACACTTATTATAATACATTATAACTTATTATTATATTTAAAATGCATTTGTTTTAATTGTCGCTTAATTGGTGTACATCCTAAGCATAGTATTTATTCGTGTACCAACCAAGCTAAGATTGTGGGATAAACCAATGGTTTTAAACATTTGTAACACTATGCCCACTTTTAACCAAATATAATAATGTCATTACCGCCTCTCCAAGATTGTCTGACTTCAAAGATGTATCGCAAATAATATGCTTATAATATTAAAAATCTTTTACTTTTTTTTATTGTACGTATTCATATACTTGAATATTTTTATAGTGTTTTACCAATTTAAAATCAATTGAAAATATTGAGGCATTTTATAACGAATCAAAGTAGATTTGGTAAAATATTCATAACTAATTACTTAAACGACTAAAATTAAGTATGTTTCTATTATTAAAATGTTTAATAGAATGCTGAAGTATTGTTATTTTGTTTGTTCAGATGAAAAGTATAGTAAATAAAAAAACTATAATTGTTTTTTATTCCTCGATTCTTGAATATGTTGAGGACTGATTGAAACAACAAAACACATGTCATTTTCAACCTCCAATCTACTTAATTGCGTAGTTTTAGCTTTCGAAAGAGTTAAAAAGTCTAACTCACAAAAATATGTTGACACAATTAGAAGCAATGCAAGGACCGATGTTTCTTCCACGCTTGGGTAAGAATCGCAGATCAATGGTCAACATCTTTGATTGATTTCTCATCGAACACATCTCTTGCTCTGGAATCAGTCCTTAGCTCCAGAAATTCATATTGACAATTATAAGGAATTTGTTGAACAGGTAATTTAAATGAATTTGAGATCCGTATACATATCGGCCGAATCATGTGCCAGTTCCATAAAATCCCGCAAACATTTGAATTTTTGTAAATTCAGGATCACTTGGCCATCCTCATCAGGAACAAAACCTGATGACCGTTTCTCAAGCACTGATGCCATTTTACTATATCGACCCATCTCTTCCCCTTTTCCAGCCTGCCCATGAACATTTTCCAGCCATCAATTAGTTTTATGATTTCTTCTTCGTGTCTCAAGATTAAGATTTTTCAGCTTCTCAAGAATGTCAAACAAAATAAACAAAGCACATGATCCCTTTCTTATCATTCAACCAGGCAATATATACCACGTTGTCCAGAACTTCATAGAATTATGTGTGCTCATCTCTCAGCACAAATACTGGCTCAGTTACGATTCCTCTTGAAATTCATTACACATTTCTAAGTGGGAAAGACACAAATGTAGGTCTGCATCCATATCAATACATCAATACGAAAAGCTGTGAGTTAAGAGCTTCTCATTTCGCAAAATTCACAATTTAAATTATTCGAGATAAAGGCTTCATTACAGTAGTGAAACTAGAAGTTTTTCACGCCATTGACCGACAATGTCAAGAGACTTGTCATAAGTCTTTACCCTGACTATGAAGAAGTAGGAGGAGAAAGTTGAAATTTGCACATATGTAGCTCATTCAATTTGTACTGGACGAGAAGAATGAAGTTCCCTCCTTGGTGGGTTTACCCGGTATAGTGCATGGCGCAACACACCTTATTGGCTGGATCTACTGGATCAAACAGCAACAGATTTGAATATTGAAATCATTCCACATGCACCATATTCTCCGGATTTAGCTCCATAAGACTTTTTTCTTTTCCCAAAATGAAAAAAAACAGCTGAAAGAAAATCATTTTGACAGTGACGAAAATGTCATACTGGCTTGTGATAACTGGTTTAGTTCGAAAAATAGTTTATTTTATTCTTAAGGTCTTGTCAAGGTCACGCAGAGATGACATAACCATATAAAGTCAGGTGGTGGCGACATTGGGAAGGAATAAGCACTGTGCCAAATTTCAACTTTCTCCTCCTACTCCTTCATGGTCAGGATAAAGACTTATGACAAGCCCCTTGACCTATGGAGCTCGCTTTTCCACACAAACTTGAAATGCAGATTTTGTCCCTAACATAGCTAGTGCTCTATCCGTACAGCACCGACATACATTTTTTCAAAAAAGGTTTTCTGATTCTAAGAAATAGGAATTCATTTTCAAAACTTTTGAGTCCTTGGTAATTGTTTCAAGAGAAGAACAAAAAGAGAAACTCCTTTTTAAAAAGTAAGAACTCTCCAGAGCTCTCTCTCTCTCTCAAAAAATAAATAAAAATAAACAACCTTGGCGCAGGCACTCCAACAGAGTGCATGACAGTGAAATTGACCCTACAAGAGCTAGAAGACGACATTAAAAAAACTAAAGGATAGAAAAGCATCAGATGCAGATGGTATTACACATGAATTCCTCAAAGTCGGTCTAATAAGCAAAAGGTCCCTTATTTGAATGTTTAACAAGAGCTGGCATGAGGGTACTGACTACATGGTTTTCATTGCTTTCACATGTCATCATAACTACTGCAGCTTTCAATGTCTCTGGCTTTACTTTGAAATTATTTGAGAATTCTGTTTTGTTTGCAGATGATCACAGAAGTTCAATTAACTCTATCTCTTAAAACTTGCGTCTTACTTTCTGCCTGATAAGTTCTGGCCACAAAGTCTGCTGCCGTCTTGCCGGTCACCTGGCCTATTTTCGTATGAAGCACGGTTCTCGATCTATCGGTCATGTCGCCGTTTAGGCTTTTGGTGAGATTCCACATTCTTGTAGTATCTTTTTCCAGGTCTAAAGAGCTTGTCAGTTTGTGCCAGCTTTTTCTCATACTCCTCTTCTGTTCCATGAAGGTTGCCTCTGCTTTGTTGTGCTAGATTGTATTTGTGCCTGTTGGGTTCGTCTCCAAGATTTCTCTGCACGTACTAATTTCGCCTTGCAGCTCTTCCAGTTTTTGTGTCCAGAAGGGTTGGTAGTCTTTTCTGCAGCCTCTTGTGATACTTTTCTTGGCAACGTCAAGAACGCAGCTATTGAAGGTTTAAAGTTTAGAGTTTTAAGCTCGTTTTTTAATTTTTAACAGAGATCTTTCAGTCTGCGATGTAAATAGACTCCAATCTCCTTTCCTATAGTTCCATCTAGGGTGGTAGTTACCATTTGAAGTATCTTTTGTTTCCTCTATGGTAATTATTATTGGTCTGTGGTCGTTGCTTTCCAGTTGTTGACATATACTTCGACTCGAGACCTTTTCTATCTCTTCTGTAGGCATGGGGAGATCGGGATTACTTGTTTTCTTCGAGGACCTGGAGTAGTATGTGTGTGGGTTGTCCCTCCAGGACCTAGAGTAGTATGTGTGTGGGTCATCCCTCCAGGACCTGGAGTAGTATGTGTGTGGGTCGTCCCTCCAGGACCTAGAGTAGTATGTGTGGGTCGTCCCTCCAGGATCTAGAGTAGTATGTGTGTGGATCGTCCCTCCAGGACCTGGAGTAGTACTTGTGTGGGTCGTCATGTTTGTTTAGTATGACTAGGCTGCTGGTTATGATAAAGTCGTCCACCTCCTCTCCCTTGGCATTTAGGTCTGTGTACCCTCAAGCTTGGAGAATGACTGTTAAAGCCCCCGACAATCATCCAATCGTGGGTACCCGGTCTGATATTCTCCAGGTGTGTATGTTTGGCTGCTTGAGAATATAAATTACATATTGTGATATCTCCATCAAAGGTTTTCAAGCCAATACTTATGCGTTCTGTGTCATGCAGCTTGGATCTCTGAATTTCCTAGATCGGGTACTTGTTCCTGATGGCAGTCGGGACTTCCTCTTTTGGTCGATCTTCTCTGTCAACTCGCAAGATCTCAAATCCTCTTTTCGAGAATCTGTGATAGCTGGTGAGGTATGTCTCCTATATACAAAACACAGGAGCTTTTCTAATTTCAACGTCTTAGGTCTCACACCCCTCGGCATTCCACTGGATAATTTTAAGTCTTCGTCCAGTAGCATTACTCTGATCTTTTCTGGACTTCCCGGAAGTGTCAGAGTTTGTGGTTCCAGTAGCATTTGGTGGACCCCTTTGAGGCGGGGGCCCCGGCATCGTCCCTACCTGGCCGCGTCCCATACTGACGATACCATAACAGTCTAGTATTTTTTTGCATAGTATCCGTTGTTTTGCGTAGATGTCCGTTTTCTACTCCCGTGCCACTTGGTCCTACATCTTCCCACTTCGACGGTTGAGGTTTTCACTCTGGATGCCTCCTTCCACTGACAGATTGACTCATCAAGCGTATATCCTCTGCCTGCCCACATTTTCTATTCGGGCTTTGTTGCCTTAACCTTTGTTCTTTCTGGAACTGCCGCAAGGCAGCGGTGGTTTGGTGTAGCTTTCACATGGGTGGATAGAGGACGAAAGCAAGCAATGAGACCAGAAAAGCATTTAACCCATGAAGTGGGGATGGATTGGTGCAGACCATAGCGTATACCACTCGCCGGTGGGTTCTGCGTCCACACCTAAATGGTTCCATCTACTCCTCAGCGCCTTATTTTGTCCCTTATCTCAGGTCTTGTCCGACTTAGATGACCCCGCCAGGAGTAAAACTTTCGCCGGTATAGCTCCCGAGGTCACCGGGGCACACAAACTCTCCACCCACGTCAAGGCGGGATTACACGAGGAGAGTACTGATGTGCCATCTATTCAATAATCTGTAAATATATGTTACTGATGAATGCATATGTGCTACCAGGAAAATGACCCCTGAACATCTGCCTGACACAAAAAAAACAACATATGTGACCATCACGAGTGCCAACACTAGACAAGCTCTTATGACAATGTCGACAGCCTCGGGGTGACCACTGCTTTCTTTGAACAAACTCAAGACGACGTCTAACAGCGCCCGAATAAGAAGAATAATAATAATAATAATAATAATAATAATAAGAAGAATTAGATATGCAAGCACAATCAAAGAGAACGCGATGCCACGTTGGTCAGTCGATATATCAAGTTACATTTAAAATAAGCAAAATTCCAGACAATCTGCTGCATATCATGGATCTGATGTCAATGACGATGAGGTAGATTCTCATTTGAACAGTACTGTTTCTCGTCTCCAACCTCCAATATAACCTACAATTTTGAATGCGCTAGATTTGACCAGTTTTCCCAGCTGTAGCTGTTAATATAGGATTTTCCCGATCTTAGCAAAACTGAGTGACAGACTTGAGTGAACGTGAAAAGCTATGTCGTCACAATACAATATAGGGTGATGTCATGAATGTTAAGTGATAATCTGTTGAATTGTAGTTGGTACAAAGATCAATATTGCAATAGTGGTCCCGATTTCAGCCCTGCAGCCCTACACTTATCTCTACGGGGAAGGAGGAGGTTCTTTCAGCCTTGCAGCCCAACACTTATCTCTACGGGGAAGGAGGAGGTGTCTTTCTTCCTGTGGCTGACAACCCCTTATACGACTTTTCGTTAGCCCAGCTACATGCGATAATTCCACCCTTCTCATTTCCACCCTCTCTCCCCCCAAACCGATTACAATTTCAAGCTGAAAATTGTATGGCTCAACTCATGACAACCTCAAGTTTAAAAAAAAAACAAATGTAGTTTTAAAATTGCCTCCACTTTAATTATCTGCCCCGTGAAGTTAACAACAACAACAACAAAATAAGAATAAAAAGAGTTGTCTCACCGCAACCACTGCTGTCGGAGATGAAGTGTAAGAGACTTCATTGTACTAGGTCTCTACTTTTAATGAGGTATAGCGGCGATTTGCATTCCTCACTGCTCTTCCTTTTCTAACATTCAGCTAGGTACCAATTTACAAATGTGAAACTAGAGCCTGTCAATAATGTCAATCGAAACTGGCACCTTTTATTGTTCCTCTTAATCTAAAAACAATACTTCACATACAATGCATGAATATAAGTATGAATAACAGATATACCAGGAACCCACAGATAAGAAAAATCCAATATATTTACCAGAAAACTATCTTTTACAATATTCTATTACATAATCTATGGAAGTGAATCATGGACAATCAGAAAACAATCACAATTATCACTAGATTCGACGAAGATATGGTTTTACAGAAGAATGTTAAGAATCACGTGGACTACAAAGACGACTAACAATGCGGTACTTGAATAAGCACAGACACAGAGACAACTCATTGCAAAAATTAGATAAAGGCAGTCATACTTTTTCGGGAATGCCATGAGAAGAGGCTGGTTGGAACATATTGTGACAATGGGTAAACTAGCAGGAAAGAGAGATAGAGGAGGGGGCAGATAAAGGAAATATTGGTCAGCCTGAAGGAATGGGACAGAGGGACGATCAACAACTGGCTGATAAACGACCCATTTTATAGAAGGGAATGTAGATCTGAGGTCGTCAACGAAAACGGGTACAACACACGATGATAACAATGACATATTTGCCTCGGTTTCTATGCGTGTTTGTCGAGTTTTTCAGAAAATGACAATTCGGTGCACCACCAGCACCACCAGCACCATCAGCACTAGCAGCACCACCAGCACCACCAGCATCACCAACACCATCAGTACAACCAGCACCACCAGGACCATCAGCACCACCAGCACCACCAGCACCATCAGTACAACCAGCACCACCAGGACCATCAGCACCACCAGCACCATCAGTACAACCAGCACCACCAGGACCATCAGCACCACCAGCACCATCAGCAACACCAGCACCAGTACCACCGGCACCACCAGCCCCATCAGCAGCACCCTCAGCAGCACCAGCACCACCACCATCAACACCACCAGCACCACCAGTACCATCGGCACCACTAGTACCATCATCACCATCAGCACCACCAGCACCACCAGCACCATCAGCACCACCAGCACCACCAGCACCATCAGCACCACCATCACCATCAGCACCACCAGCACCATCAACACCACCGGCACCACCAGCGCCATCAGCACCACCATCACCATCAGCACCACCAGCACCATCAACACCACCGGCACCACCAGCGCCATCAGCACCACCAGCACCACCACCATCAACACCACCAGCACCATCAGAACCACCAGCACCACCAGCACCATCAACACCACCGGCACCACCAGCGCCATCAGCACCACCAGCACCACCACCATCAACACCACCAGCACCACCAGCACAACCGGCACCACTAGTACCATCAGCACCATCATCACCATCAGCACCACCAGCATCATCAGGTCCACCAGCATCATCAGCACCACACCATCAGCACCACTAGCACTACCAGCACCATCAGCACCATCAGCACCACCATCACCATCATCACCATCATCACCATCAGCACCACTAGCACCATCAGCACCACCAAACGTCTTGATAACAAGGCACGGATTTGATGTGTTTGACTTCTGGTTTTCATTCGAAGAAGGAAAGTCCACTTTCGGTTTGTGTTATTGTACTGATAATTTTGAATCTTTCGTTTTTGTTCAAGGTCATATATAGAAGTATACATCGCTGGCGACAATGCTCATGTTGTTGTCGGAGTACACACGTGGCTTAAAGGTGCAGCGAAGGTAAC
This sequence comes from Ariolimax columbianus, assembly GCA_036924085.1. NCBI lineage: Eukaryota > Metazoa > Mollusca > Gastropoda > Stylommatophora > Arionidae > Ariolimax > Ariolimax columbianus. The sequence goes on along the minus strand of JAVGWX010000001.1, from coordinate 108,471,128 downwards.
GATAAATATAGAGAAATTGAAAGGAGTTAGCGACAAGAAAAATTCTAGCTCCAACTGAAAGCTAACACCATAGTTGGGGGGTGGAAGAGATGGGCAGTGTGGTAGACCGGTTGAAAGAAGAAGATACTATTGAGGAGACAGGGAGGGGAAGGAACGTAGGTTGATGTGAAAGGGAGAACTGATGTGCGGGTTTGGGGGGTGGGGGGGGGAAGTTGGGGGTGAACGTTGTAGGGTATGTGAGGCATGGAAGAGGAAGATCCTATAATTGTAAAACTGATGCTGCTCTTTTGATTTAATACAGCTCGATTGGCGAGCAGATCGTCTGAACGGGTATTGCTTGTGTCACTATTTTTCTAGAGCTTAGTTCGCGTTATTCCTAATTATCGTTTTCGTTTGTCCGGTCATCAATGCACGTTTTTATTGATTTAAATGCCTTTAGACAATTCTGAATGTTTCACATCAAACTGTACTCAAATATTTTACAAATTTTAACTCACGGATCATTGAACTACAAATCGATTACTACCTCTGTTTGCAGCTCTTCTTCACAGAAACAGTCAATGAAATCTTGCAAAATAAACAAACAGAAAACAAACAAAATTAGTCGTGACCAAACAGCATTAACGTAACTGACTTGACTTCGTTCGTTCTCAATCACCCGCTACCAAGTCCCGAAAAGGGCTTAAAGTAGCAGATTGTAGTCAGAGAACGGAATGAGCTGTGTCGTAGTTTACAGATTGACTGCGATATTTGCACCTTTCGGTCCGACACTTCCGACTTAGCAGGGAAACAGCAGTTATATGGTCATCGTGCAATTCGGAGTGTTACAAAAAGGAAATCTGTTTATCTAAATTGTTGTGTTTTTATTGTTTCTGCGTTATTGTTGTATCTGTTACAAGAGATTTACTGCTATGTGTGTGGTTGCGGTACTTATAGACTGACTGCTAAACATTTACTACAAAAAATCTTCAACATTTGAGTACCAGAAAAATTACCCATGACCCTCGCCAGTAACATACCTGTACATGCTCAATGGGAATGCTGGTAACCTCAGGCTGACAGGTCCTTTCTTTATACACTTTCAAGTTTGCGTACACAAACGCTGGTACCGTACTGAAAAATCCATGTATCACTATGTCCACTATGCAGCCTCGGATAAACACTCTGATTATCACAACGTTTTGTGGTTGTTTTAAATGCAGACAACGAGTAAGTTTACTCATTTGTGCCCCGTGTAAAGGACAATAAGTGTCGGGTTGGAGTACGTTTTCTCACATTCCGAGTATGCTGATGAGAACGCCTCCAGGCAGTTGAGCTATGTTTGGCTTCATGAAAGTGTCGCTCACTATTAGGGGGACCACGTCGCTTACCCACCACGTTAGCCAGACTGCCAAGAACAACAGTCCGTTTCATGGAAGAACTGCGAAAAAGTCTAAGTGGGGTCTTGGCCAGTATATTTTGCCTGACCCTGACTAACACGTCTGATCAGTATGTTTTGCCTGACCAGAAGTTAGCCTTCCTTCTGCCTACGTTATGTTATCAGAGTCAAGCTCATTACTTATTAGATATGCACAAAAAACGATCGATACCCGTGAAGACGCGCTGTGTACGAATTACAGCGGCAAAAGAAAATTCGCGACAAAATTCGAAACATCATGTTGAGGAAAATGATTGGAACTACATCAGTTAATTACTATATTCTAGCACATTAACAAAAACAGTAAATTGGACATTTGACGAGGAAGCAGTATGATAAAAATGCAGCGAGGTCTTGCTACATTAACGTTTCGGTGCCATGAGCAAGATGTCGGCCTAGGCGAGGACGGATAGAGGGGATCAACGAAACACTCCAAATGTCAACATCAACATGTCAGCAGCACAAGTCTCCCGCCTAACGCAAACCAGGTCTACGTATACCGAATCTCAGGGCCGCCGCAATGCTAGGTCATTAGGGCAAGAAAAGAAGAAGTCTAAAAGCGTGAGATGAAGATGAAGAACGAATTCGACCAAATAAGGCTGTTCGTTGTATGTGCGCACATTCACAAACTAGAACAAGTTGTAACGTTAAATAATTTTACCGCAAAAATATTTTAGTGCAAATCATACTTAACGTAACAGGGCAAAATTAAAGCCAATGAAGAAATCCTAAATGAAAAGTTATCAATGGCGGGAAGAGAAGGTTATTAGTTGTCGCGACCTGGTTACGCCTATGCTGATATCGAATTTCTTTGATTACACGTCTACGTAAACAAGCATGTCGATATTGATTTTTCACGCCTGATTAAAGCTTGAATAACACTGGCAGAATACTCAAGCCAGAAGGAGAATGTTGCCGCAGAACCTACATTGGTCAATCGACAAAAAGTGATACTAGGCTTCTGATAGACGAAACACTGTTAACGATCTTAATTGGTTTCTTTAATGTGGGCCATATGCTGAGACATTGTATCGTATGTTATAAGCCCAATTCGTTCCAGGGAAGTCTTGTACTGGAGCACTCAACTGACTTTTCTGTTAGTGTGTTACCATGACACGAAAAGGCAGCAGCGAGTAGTACAACTGTAACCTACTAAGCATATTGCAGAGGCGATTAAGGAAGATTGGACCTTGGGCTGGCTACCAAGGTCCGGTAGAAACTATGTCACATGAAAAAGAAAGAAAAGGCAGCTACAACCCAAGGTAGAAGATAGGCGACTCATTCATTGCCTGCACATTTTTTAAATTACATTTTAAGTTGTTTTGTTTTGTTTACTATCGTCGGCGAAAACGAGCCTACACTTCCTTACTCCTGCGTCATAAATGTTGTTAAATTGTTCCTCGAGCTTTCTTTATGTACACGCTTTAGTCTGTGGAAATGACATGGCAGGAAAACACTATCATGAGCTGAGCTAGTCGGACAGTTTTCCACTCTAGTTTCTTACTCAGGGGAGAAAAAAAAGCTCTTTTCTTAATTAAGGCGAGAATCACCGTATGTTTACAAAATCATGAGCTGAGTTGGCCTGGCAGTTTTCTACTGTAGGAAGGGGTTACGTGGGTTAATAGACACACACTTTTGCTTCTTAAGGTGAAAATCACCCGTGTAAAAGAAATTGTAAATAGCCTGTGCTTTGCAGAACGCTGCATTTTACAATCGCTATAATATCCGGCTGTTATATGTGCGATCGCACTGACAAAAATATAATGGCTGCCAAACAGGACTCTGCGGGATGCGAACCAGGTGCTTTGGGATTGCATAATGGACATTTTGTTTCACCTATAGATCAGACTGCTTCACCGAATGTCACGTTAATATTGCCAATTTCATGAGTTAAGTTTTCTACTGTAAGGAGGAGTTGCTTGAGCAAATAAATACCAACTCTTGCTGCCCGAGTTCAAATCAGGTGTCATTTCCGTATCGAAGGATTTCTGCAATGAGTGAGTATCCAGTGTATTTTATCTCTTGCTCTATCTCCTGATGTTATCCGTCCACCTAAAACGGTGTCTGCTTCTTGAACGACTGTCTTTCACATTAAAAGGTTAGTATCAAATCCTTTGCAGAACGTCGCTTCTTACAACATACGTACGCGAAGGAGCGAAACAAAACAATACTTACCAAATACACGTGTCATACCTAACATGAGCGTGAATCGAACTAGTGCGTTGGGATTGGGAAACGGACGATTCACCCCTAGGCCACGCAGCCTCAATCTTCCCCCTTACCCTCTAGTATTGTCTTCAACAAGGATGCATGTCTTGTTATATGGCCAAAATATCTTAACGGTTCAACCTTGATTTCCGTTATTAATTCTCTTTCCACCACCAATGTTTTAAATACTTCCAAATTGGTTTTCTTCTCTTTCCAAGAAATGCTACCAAATCTTCTAAATAGCCACATTTCGACGACTTCGATTCTCTTTTCCAACTTTTTATTCAGTGTCTATGTTTCTGCGCCATAACGTCTAGACGATTATACATAACACATGACAACTCTAATTTTAAATTTACGATTTACCTGTTTGCATGTGTCGCATGTCATGAAATAACATCTTGGTCATTCCTATTCTTTTTCTGATTCCTTTTTCACATGTGTCTTCTTCCTTTATTATTCATCTAAATAGGAGAAACTCTGCACACATAGCTTTTGTCACTGTTTTCAAGAATCAAAGTCTTTGTTTTCTTTATATCTATGCCTAATCCAAACTGTTGACTTATTTGTATATTCCTGTCACAAACTTCTGCAGTTCTTGCTGACTTTTTGCCATCTAAATTCTATCATCTGCATTTCTAATGTTATTCATTGCCCCTCTTGGGGATTCCGTGGTGAAGTGGTTAAGCCGTCGGCCTCGTGATCAGGTGTTGTGGGTTCGACTCTGGACTCCGCCGTCGTTTTCACGGGTGCTTGATGCAGAGTCCCCTGCATTTTGTAGTGAGAGAGTGAGTTAATCCTTTGCTAAAAATAGCGCTAGCAAAATTAATTTTGCCATCATCGTCTACGATGGACTGCGGCGATGATTTGATTGTGATGGGTGACTTTAATGAAAGAACGGGAAAGAAAAGACCATCTCACCAATGCTGCCTAGGGTTACAGGGTGACACCTCTTTAGAACGGAACAGCAATGGAGAGGAGCTTATTAACATAAATATTGAGCAGGGGCTAATAATAACGAATACCATCTTCCAGCACCGGCCCACTCAAAACGTGGTAAAGGTGGAACAACGCAGACATAGCGTCTCAAATCGATTTCATTCTCATCAGACACAGGTTATCGGCGTTACCAGAACAGACAGAACGCGAAACGAAGACTTGCGAGATATAGCGTGCAGAGTATATTTCCAGGCATAAAAACGCTGGTTCGGTTCTCTAATGAGAATGTACCCTCAGCATTCTCCACTGATGGCTTACAACGCTCGTAGAACTGGCTACAGGGCAAGAGGGTGGTCGCAGGGCAGGTGGATAAAAAAAATGATATTAGAATGATCGTATAACGATACGCGCTTACAATGATCGATGCAACTCACTTGCGACAGGACAGACGGCTTGGACTCCCCATAACGCTCAGCTGCATAAGTGGAAGGAAAACTGAATAACTGACTAACGGACTGACTGTCTAACTCACTAACTCACTAACTCCCTCACTCACTCACTGACTCACTGATTCACCCCCTTACTCACTCACTCATTTACTAAGTCACTCACTCACTCACTGATTGACTCACTCACTCACTGAATCACTGACCCACTCACTCACTGACTCACTGATTCACCCCCTTACTCACTCACTCATTTACTAAGTCACTCACTCACTCACTGATTGACTCACTCACTCACTGAATCACTGACTCACTCACTGACTCACTCACTGACTCACTCACTGACTCACTTACTCACTCACTGACCCACTCACTCACTGACTCACTGATTCACCCCCTTACTCACTCACTCATTTACTCACTGGCTCACTCACTCACTCACTCATTCGCTCGCTCACTAACTCATCCACCCACTCACTAACTCACTAATTAGCTATCCAAGTAACATGCCAGCCAGCCAGCCAGCAAACCAACCACCCAACCAACCAGCCAACCAACCAACTAACCAACAAACTAACTAACTAACTAACCAACAAACTAACTAACTAACTAACTAATTAACTAACTAACTAACTAACTAACTATCTAACTAACCAATGGAGGACTGGAATTACTCATTTGTCTTGAATTGGTTTTTGCTATGGTGCCCGTCATCATATCTCACGCGCATTATTGTCCAAGAGGCCAGGTTATCTTCTTTTGAAGGCAGACTTAAGACAATCAATACAAATTACCGGTTTTTATTAAACATGTAACTGCTGCAGAATCACTTCCTCAAACACAGACTGATGTTGTTGACTATCTTGTCTGCACCGAAATGTTTGCCTCTTGTATTTAAGTTGATTAATCCATTCATTCTTTCCTTGTCGTTTTGTTCAGACCGCCAGATTACAATTTCTAATGTCGCCATCATTATTCATCAAATTTGACTTTTGCAAGAAATGTTGTTGTCGTTGAATGGCCACAACGAGTAAGATTACTCTTGTGCGCACTCTGAAAAGGGTGTTGAGTAGCGGGTTGCAGTAGATTTTCTCACATTCCGAGCGTGCTGGTGAATGTTGACTAGAACCATACAAGCGGTTGTGCTATGCTTGGCTTCATTTGCGTGTCGCTCACTACTACGGGGATTAGTTTCCCGAGAGAACTGTGTAGAAGTGAGCTTGATGTCTTGATCAATATATTTCGCTTGACCCTGACTAACATTGTCTGATGAGTATGTTTTGCTTGACCCTGACTAACATTGTCTGATGAGTATGTTTTGCCTGACCCTGACTAACATTGTCTGATGAGTATGTTTTGCCTGACCCTGACTAACATTGTCTGATGAGTATGTTTTGCCTGACCCTGACTAACATTGTCTGATGAGTATGTTTTGGCTGACCCTGACTAACATTGTCTGATGAGTATGTTTTGCTTGACCCTGACTAACATTGTCTGATGAGTATGTTTTGCCTGACCCTGACTAACATTGTCTGATGAGTATGTTTTGCCTGACCCTGACTAACATTGTCTGATGAGTATGTTTTGCCTGACCCTGACTAACATTGTCTGATGAGTATGTTTTGGCTGACCCTGACTAACATTGTCTGATGAGTATGTTTTGCCTGACCCTGACTAACATTGTCTGATGAGTATGTTTTGGCTGACCCTGACTAACATTGTCTGATGAGTATGTTTTGCCTGACCCTGACTAACATTGTCTGATGAGTATGTTTTGGCTGACCCTGACTAACATTGTCTGATGAGTATGTTTTGGCTGACTAGATGTTAGTCTCCTCTCTCTTGGAAGAGAGCAGTGCTCGAGTATGGCAGTGCGGCATGGACAACAGCAGCAAAGGCGAACTTCGATAAAGTTAACAAACTTCAAAACCAAGCCATGAGAGTTATAACAGGAAAAATGAAGTCAACGCCAATTGTAGAACTTGAAAAGATTACAAAACTGCAATCCATGACCGATAGAAGAGACTACAGAGCCCAGCTGCAGTCAGAGAAACTCCGAAGACTGACCGACCATCCAATGCACCAGAGACTAAACAATTTGGGAAATGGGAAACTAAAGTGGAGAAACTTTGCAGAAATAGCAAAAGCAAAGATGCACGAAGATCCCATAAACGCACTAACAACACCAAAACCCATCACTACTGTACGAAAACCTACCTGGAGGCAGGATATATTTCCAGAGGTGGTAGAAAATATACCAGGTATTGGAAACAAAACGGCCAGACTGAAAAAGAAAGGAGATATACTACCCTAAGCTTTATATCGGAAAACTACCCAAGCATGGACTGGACCCATGCATACACCGACGGTTCTGTAACAAACACTACACAGAACGAAGGGGCAGGAGCATTCCTGAACCTACCAAATGGCAGAAAAATAACACTGTTATTCGCTACTGGTAAGTACACAAGCAATTTCAGAGCGGAGGCAGAGGCACTGAGGGCGGCAGTGGAAGAAATGGTGACACATAAAGAAAATGAAAGCCATATAGTCCTGCTTACAGATGCTCTCGCCGTAGTCACAGCGCTACAAAGCCAGAAAAACACTGAGCTTAATGACTTAAGATCAGCACTCTGCAAACTGTGCCAGCAGTCCGCACCAAAAAGGGTAGTGGTACAGTGGGTCCCATCACACTACAACATCCAAGGCAACGAGGAGGCAGACAGACTGACAAAAGAAGGTGCAAGACTACCACAAACAGATACTAGTATGACGTACGAAGAGTCAAAACGGCTTATCAAAGCCAGATGCATGACCAAATAGGAAACCGAACATACTGGTTACACCAAAAACGATGCCTATTACCAATTGAATCGAAGAGAGCAGGTCGTTGTCTTCAGACTTCGCACTGGCCACAATAGACTGAGGTACCACCTATTCAACAAATTGAAGACAAGTGGTACCGACGAATGCCCGTGCGGTACCGCTAAAATGACCGCTGAACATCTGCTGCAGAACTGCCCGACATACGATGATCAGAGAGAGCAGATGTGGCCATCACCAGTGGAACTGCAAGACAAGCTCTATGGCAGTGGCGACAGCCTCAGGATGATCGCCGCTTTTTGGAAAAAATAATGGTTACTGTCTGACTGCGTACGCAGAAGAAGAAGGAAGAAATTATCTACAATATTAGATGTTAGTCTTCTCTCCCTTGGAAGAAATTATCTACAATATTAGATGTCTCTTAACCACGTCACAAGAACGATAACTTCGCTCATGACATCTAGGAGAAAAAAAAGAAGTTTTATTTCATTTGGTGTGTTTTGATAACAGTAATGATGCCATCTTGTTCGTTACCTTTCCTGAGTATCGCCACTAGTCGTGATGTCGTGATATCTGTCTACGACATTTTTATATTTATTTTTTTCAGAACACGTCTTCGATCATCTGTGACATATTGTTTGCATTCATGTTCATCAGATTTCCTTTTATTGTGGCAGTATCGACTCTAAGTAACATTTGAAAACTTTATTTACATTAATAATTAAATTTATGTACCTTTTCAATTGTGTGTGGGTTGTAAATTAAATACATTTTGTGTAAGAAAACACGCCTGGTAGCACATTTAATGTTATATCTCACATCATTTAAAAAGGTAAAAGCGATTCCAAAGACATGTAATTTAACACTTGAAAAGGCAGATAGGGTAAAGAATTAACCGGCATTGAAGTGTCTACTTTTGTGCTTCTCTCTCTGACTCAGTTACGCAAACCGAGTCATCACGAAAGGGGAAGAAGTCATCAAGCTGAAGATCTATGGAAATGTCGTCTTTTCTGATGGCAGTATCTGACAGTGGGTTACATCTAACTTTACTAACGCCATGTAAGGATTATCTATTAGTGGACTACTGCTAACTTTACTAACGCCATGTAAGAATTATCTTTTAGTAGACTACTTCTAACTTTACTAACGCCATGTAAGAATGATCTTTTTAGTAGACTACTTCTAACTTTACTAACGCCATGTAAGAATTATCTTTTAGTAGACTACTTCTAACTTTACTAACGCCATGTAAAGATTATCAAAACATACACACTCGCAGACACCACTGTATGGCATTGTGCTATATGACAGAGGCCCTAAGGTAGCTGAATCAATAACCAACCATCTTTGTAATGTCAGTAATTGAGTTATGATAATATTGTTATATTCTCAAGTGATCTGCGTATGATGTATAATATTGTAATGTTAAAACTATACTGCACCACTGTGTGACGTCATATACATAGCTCTTCTACGTGTACTGCGTCTCTCAGTTCGAAGCTCATGTCCCTCCAAGCAGTTGATCTTCCCCTGCAATTCTACGTCAAAGAACGTGTACGCTTTTCCTTGCAGGAATGGTAATCAATTATTTTACATGATTCTAATGACACCGAAATTAAAAACTGATGCAATAAAGCAAGTCAAATCATTGAACACATGTCCCCGATATTACAATGTAAACACGTGGCAATGGATACAACATGAACACTTTACAATACGATATTCCTACACGCATTGTGCTACTAGTGCCAAAACAAACACATGTAAAATAAACATCGTAACAAAAGACATGAAATGCTTGTCACTGATACCCGGTGTAACAAGAATCAGAAACGAAGATATTAGGAGACAAGTAGGCACAGGACCAGTGCCAGACTTCATCAAAAGACAGTAAAGCAAATGGTTTAGCTATGTAACACGGCAAACACCAGATAGTATCCATCAGAAAGCAATGCTATACAGATACAGTGGATACAGAGCCTAAAGGTGGACAGGAGAAATAAAACTGAAGCAGTGAAGCTGCCCATGTACGAAGCACACACTTGGGACAGGTCAAGAAACCTCTTCATAACCTCCCGCTGAAAGGTAAAAGCAGCAGAAAAGCAGGAAGAACAAGTGAAATTGCAAGCCTTATACACAACCCTTATTAATCGTCTTTTTCGATATTCATGGAAGGCTGTACAAATGTCATTCTTTCCTCTCAAGGATTTATAACGATTGATTTCTAAAATGTTGTTTAGTAATTGTACAAATGGTGTTATGATAATATTGATATACTATCAAGGGAAGTAAGTAAATTATCGTAATATTGTGATGTTAATACTACATTGTACTGGTGTGACGTCATCTGTATACTAGCGTCATATATAAACTATACGTCAGGTCCCATTTACAACTGGATCGACTGGAGCGTGTTACAAGAAGCTAGCGCTCCACCACTCTGCAATAACCGCTTTACGGTGTTCATATCGAATATATTTGTTATTGTGGATGACCCGGGATTCTAACGTGCCTTGGGAAACCAACTGGGATTCGAATGTGCCCTGTGATCGACCAGGCATTCTAAGAATTATAAAGTTCCCTGGGATCGACCTAGGGTTTTCAGGTGACTGAAATTCACCCCGGAATTCTGAGGTGCGCTTGGATCGATTCGGGAATCTGAGGAGCTCTGAGATCGACACGGGATGCTAGCCTGCTCTGCAATCTTCCCGGGATGCTAAGGGGATCTGGGATCAACCTGGGATTCTAAGACGCTCTGCGATCAACCCGGGGTTCTAAGACGCTCTGGGATTAACCCGGGATCCTAAGACGCTCTGGGATCAACCCGGGATTCTAAGAAGCTCTGGGATTAACCCGGGATTGTAAGACTCTCTGGGATCGTCCCGGGATTTCGACGTTCCCTGGGATCCACCTTAGATTCTTTGGTACCCAAGACGTCATTCTAATACCTATTTGAAGGGAGACAATAACATGCTGCTTATTTTGAAATTTGATAGCAAGAGTTACAAACCTTACAAGTTTATCTTCGGCCATCGTAACCTCGCATCATTGAACGACAGCTTTTAAGACGGATGTGTTGGACCGAAAGGTGCAAATATCGCAATCAAGCTGTAAACTAGCGACACAACAGGACACCATCCTGCTACTTGCAAAGCCCTGTTCAGGACTTGGTAGCGGGAAATTGAGAACGAAGAAGAAGAATTGAACGGCAGTCAATAGCAGAGATTATGAACACAACTTGGGGCAACATGTTGGGGAGATTCCTAATCGTCTACCGTAATCGACATGTTACAGGATGATGTTGTGTTATACGGAATCAACATCGTTACATTTTGAGTAGACTCATAGGTGATAAATCTCTCTTAGCAAATAATGTGACAAAAAGAGAAAACTGACGTTATGATGATTGCAAGAAATTGAAATAGAAAAAAAAACAATATTCATACAAAACAAATGAGCAAAAATATTGAAAAATTTCACCTACCTGGGTAACATAATCTCAGCAGATGGCAAAGAGGACACCAAAATTCAAAACAGATGTAAAAAGCAAGCCACATAATTGGGTAAATATCTTATGTAAGCACGTGTCAATGGATAAAAAAACAAAACAACTTTATACAACATAATATTTCTACCCGCACTGTACTGTCAGTGCCAGAATTAGAAATTAAAAAAACAAAGATAAAAGGAAACATTGTTATAACAGAGTTGAAATGCCTGAGCAGAATGCTTGTAGTAACAAGAATTTATAAAATCAGAAACGAAGATATTAGAAGACAATAGGTACACCACCAGTGCTAGACCTCATCAAGAGAACAAACCAAATGGTTCAGCCACGTGACACGACAAACACCGGATAGTATCAACCGGAAAGCAATAGATACAGATACAATGGATACTTCTTCTTCTTCTTCTTCGTTTGCTCTCAATCTCCCACTACCAAACCCTGAAATAGCTTAAGTAGCAGAATGTAGTCCAGAGAACGGAATGCGCTGTGTCGTAGTTTACAGCTTGGCTGCGATATTTGCACCTTTCGGTCCAACACATCCGACTTCAGCAAACATTTTTTTAGTACCGGGTTAGCATTTCCTCTTCGATCCCTTCTCCTTAACCAGATTGCCCTGCTACAGCCTGTTATCCAGGATCACCGCGTGGAGGTGTAGAAGGGTCTTGGCAGCTATGGTTCGCTGGCCCTGATGCTAGCAGTCAGCTATGGGCCGCTGACCACTGCAGCTCATGCGCTGCTCAGCATCTTGATCCCCAGAGGATACAATGTCAAGGGTCGACCACACAAAATTTGGATAGCAGAAATAACCGAAGCAATAAAGTTCCCCAGGCACGAAACACATACTAGGGCTCGGTCAAGAAACCTCTTCATACCCTCACGCGTATAAGCACAAGCTGGACAATAAGCGAACAGAAGAAAGACGAAATTGGTTTGTCGAATGATCAGTGCGTTAGTTAATTTGTTGAAGTCAATTCTGCAAGTCCTTTCAGGCACCAGGCAATTATCCATAATCAAGGAATTCAATGTTATAAATATTCCATTATTTACCTCACAGCTCCATACATAATATTCATTCAATGGGTGCATATGCCGAAAGAAATGAAAAAGAGTGAATGAGTGAGAGATAGATAGAGAGAGAGGGAGAGATAGAGAGAGAGAAGAGAGGGAGGGAGAGAGGAGATGGATTGATGGAGGGAGAGAAAGTGAAGCGAACAAGTAAGTAATGTGAAAAATACTGATGAAGACTGTAACTCACGTCATCGTTCATGATCCTATAAACAGGCTGTGTAACAGCAGTCTGGCCAACGACGGGATGGGGGGGAGGGGGGGGGGGTCAGAACTGTTCTGTCCATAGTAGTGAGCTTACTGGTGAGCTTCGTAATGCACTAAGGCCAGGAGGACCCCGATCGTACTTTCAAGTACGTCTCGGGATGAAAGAAGAGCCACTCTAGCCAGCTAACTCAATACGACTAACTTGGAGAGCAAAAGAGGGAGGGATATAGATAGATAGATAGATAGATAGATATATAGATAGATAGATAGATAGATAAATAGATATATATATATATATATATATATATATATATATATATATATATATATATATATATATATAGAGAGAGAGAGAGAGAGAGAGAGAGAGAGAGATCCAAAGAGTTGGATTGCACGGCTATGGAGTCTGCATAATCCAACAGGTAAAACAAGTAAACACATTCCCACAAAACGTCATAACATGGTGCAACAGACTGACTTGCACCACGGCGTGGAACTGTAAACAGACTGTTAAAGAAGTATGTTGGCGAGCATAGAGTAACATCAAGTTCAGGTAAAACATACAAGTCAAGACAGCACCTCACGTCCGCGGCAGGTTTCCTGGAAACAGGCGGTGTCCCTGCAGTTTGGCTAATGAATTTTTTTGTATCCCAATTGCAATCTTGGTGGTTGTAAGCTATACGTATCGTATGTAAGCTTGTATGTATGTATCGTTGTAAGCTATAAGTATCGTATGTAAGCGTGTATGTATGTATCGTTGTAAGCTATACGTATCGTATGTAAGCTTGTATGTATGTATCGTTGTAAGCTATACGTATCGTATGTAAGCTTGTATGTATGTATCGTTGTAAGCTATACGTATCGTATGTAAGCTTGTATGTATGTATCGTTGTAAGCTATAAGTATCGTATGTAAGCTTGTATGTATGTATCGTTGTAAGCTATAAGTATCGTATGTAAGCTTGTATGTATGTATCGTTGTAAGCTATACGTATCGTATGTAAGCTTGTATGTATGTATCGTTGTAAGCTATACGTATCGTATGTAAGCTTGTATGTATGTATCGTTGTAAGCTATACGTATCGTATGTAAGCTTGTATGTATGTATCGTTGTAAGCTATACGTATCGTATGTAAGCTTGTATGTATGTATCGTTGTAAGCTATACGTATCGTATGTAAGCTTGTATGTATGTATCGTTGTAAGCTATACGTATCTTATGTAAGCTTGTATGTATGTATCGTTGTAAGCTATACGTATCGTATGTAAGCTTGTATGTATGTATCGTTGTAAGCTATACGTATCGTATGTAAGCTTGTATATATGTATCGTTGTAAGCTATACGTATCGTATGTAAGCTTGTATGTATGTATCGTTGTAAGCTATACGTATCGTATGTAAGCTTGTATGTATGTATCGTTGTAAGCTATACGTATCGTATGTAAGCTTGTATGTATGTATCGTTGTAAGCTATACGTATCGTATGTAAGCTTGTATGTATGTATCGTTGTGAGCTATACGTATCGTATGTAAGCTTGTATGTATGTATCGTTGTAAGCTATACGTATCGTATGTAAGCTTGTATGTATGTATCGTTGTAAGCTATACGTATCGTCTGTAAGCTTGTATGTATGTATCGTTGTAAGCTATACGTATCGTCTGTAAGCTTGTATGTATGTATCGTTGTAAGCTATACGTATCGTATGTAAGCTTGTATGTATGTATCGTTGTAAGCTATACGTATCGTATGTAAGCTTGTATGTATGTATCGTTGTAAGCTATACGTATCGTATGTAAGCTTGTATGTATGTATCGTTGTAAGCTATACGTATCGTATGTAAGCGTGTATGTATGTATCGTTGTAAGCTATACATATCGTCTGTAAGCTTGTATGTATGTATCGTTGTAAGCTACACGTATCGTCTGTAAGCTTGTATGTATGTATCGTTGTAAGCTATACGTATCGTATGTAAGCTTGTATGTATGTATCGTTGTAAGCTATACGTATCGTATGTAAGCTTGTATGTATGTATCGTTGTAAGCTATACGTATCATATGTAAGCTTGTATGTATGTATCGTTGTAAGCTATACGTATCGTATGTAAGCTTATATGTATGTATCGTTGTAAGCTATACGTATCGTCTGTAAGCTTGTATGTATGTATCGTTGTAAGCTATACGTATCGTATGTAAGCTTGTATGTATGTATCGTTGTAAGCTATACGTATCGTATGTAAGCTTGTATGTATGTATCGTTGTAAGCTATAAGTATCGTATGTAAGCTTGTATGTATGTATCGTTGAAAGCTATACGAATCGTATGTAAGCTTGTATGTATGTATCGTTGTAAGCTATAAGTATCGTATGTAAGCTTGTATGTATGTATCGTTGTAAGCTATAAGTATCGTATGTAAGCTTGTATGTATGTATCGTTGTAAGCTATAAGTATCGTATGTAAGCTTGTATGTATGTATCGTTGTAAGCTATACGTATCGTATGTAAGCTTGTATGTATGTATCGTTGTAAGCTATAAGTATCGTATGTAAGCTTGTATGTATGTATCGTTGTAAGCTATAAGTATCGTATGTAAGCTTGTATGAATGTATCGTTGTAAGCTATAAGTATCGTATGTAAGCTTGTATGTATGTATCGTTGTAATCTATAAGTATCGAATGTAAGCTTGTATGTATGTATCGTTGTAAGCTATACGTATCGTATGTAAGCTTGTATGTATGTATCGTTGTAAGCTATAAGTATCGAATGTAAGCTTGTATGTATGTATCGTTGTAAGCTATAAGTATCGTATGTAAGCTTGTATGTATGTATCGTTGTAAGCTATAAGTATCGTATTTCTATACAGCCAGAAGGACCCGAGTCAACCGTCTTAAGTACGAATCGGGTGTAAGAAGGTTAAACAAAGGGATGTTGTGAAGAATTTAATTAATGCGATGCGTGTACTTCCACAACAACAGCATCCTTGACAACGAGATGGGGATCGACACTGTGATCGCTATAGTGAGATACCTACTGAGAATCTTACCGTTGCACTATAGCCAGAAGGACATATGTCCACTTTCTTCAGCACGCCGCCCTGGGATATAAGTAAAGAGAACTACAACCAGAGAACAGAAATACTCGTCAAGAGTGATGAGCTCAGTACGGGAAGCTTCATTAGCAACAACAACAGCAGCGGCAACAACAACAACAGCAGCGGCAACAACAACAGCAGCAGCGGCAACAACAACAGCAGCAGCGGCAACAACAACAGCAGCAGCGGCAACAACAACAGCAGCAGCGGCAACAACAACAGCAGCAGCGGCAACAACAACAGCAGCAGCGGCAACAACAACAACAACAGCAGCAGCGGAAACAACAACAACAGCAGCGGCAACAACAACAACAACAGCAGCAGCGGCAACAACAACGACAACAGCAGCAGCGGACACAACAACAGCAGCAGCGGCAACAACAACAACAACAGCAGCGGCAACAACAACAACAACAGCAGCAGCAGCAACAACAACAACAGCAGCGGCAACAACAACAACAGCAGCGGCAACAACAACAACAGCAGCGGCAACAACAACAACAGCAGCAGCAGCGGCAACAACAGCAGCGGCAACAACAACAGCAGCGGCAACAACAACAGCCACAGCAGCGGGAACAACAACAGCAGCGGCAACAACAACAACAGCAGCGGCAACAACAACAACAACAGCAGCGGCAACAGCAATAACAGCAGAGGCAACAACAACAACAGCAGCGGCAACAACAACGACAACAGCAGCGGCAACAACAACAACAGCAGCGGCAACAACAACAACAACAGCGGAAACAACAACAACAGCAGCGGCAACAACAACAACAACAGCAGCAGCGGCAACAACAACGACAACAGCAGCAGCGGCAATAACAACAGCAGCAGCGGCAACAACAACAACAGCAGCAGCGGCAACAACAACAACAACAGCAGCAGCGGCAACAACAACAACAGCAGCGGCAACAACAACAACAGCAGCCGCAACAACAACAACAGCAGCGGCAACAACAACAACAGCAGCAGCAGCGGCAACAACAGCAGCCGCAACAACAACAACAGCAGCGGCAACAACAACAGCAGCAGCAGCGGCAACAACAACAGCAGCGGCAACAACAACAACAACAGCAGCGGCGGCAACAACAATAACATCAGCGGCAACAACAACAGCAGTTGCATTCCGATGATGCATGTCATATTGAACGTTTATTTGTTGAGGTCTCACTTGTATTACAGACTGTGACGTGTGGTTTGTGGAGGTCCGAGAATCTTGTGACATGCCGTAACGTGTGATATGTCTAGATTAGAACTTCTTGTGACAGGCTGTAAAGTGTGATATGTCTAGATCAGAACTTCTTGTGACAGGCTGTAAAGTGTGATATGTCTAGATCAGAACTTCTTGCGACAGACCGACGTGTGCCATATTGAGATCCCAGGTTCTTGTGGAATGTGAAGATCCGTCCCTTTTTTTTGGTACCTAATATTCCCTAGCTGTAAATCCTACACACCTTCAGATAAGTAGACATAAGCGTGTCCTACCCTAGGAATACCTAGGGTTCCTATTTGTTAAAAACCTCAGTCGAAACCGCTCTACAACTTAATCGTTGCATGGGGATACACGGCAGCTTAATTAAATATTAAAAATGGCTATCAATTTTTAAAACGCCTCAAGAACAATCCAAGCTTAAAATCAAAGACTAGAATCTGCTGAAGTGAGACTTACATTTAAAGCTAAATTGTGATTGAAACATTCTTTGTACACATTGAAACAATTGGACCTACAAATTGACGACAGTTAAGATAATTACCCGTAGTAAATTTCTTCTGTCCTGTAACATAAAAGGTGTTTGGGGCATTATATTTCAGATAATATGATTTTTCTGGTTTACCCGTTGGTCTTTGTACCGAATTATTTCTCCCTTTAACAATGTTTCCACTGGTCATTTATGTATACTAAAGGGTATCCCACTCGCTAACGGCGTCTGGTTTTCCTTCATAACTTTTAAACCAATGCACGCAATTCAAATATAATTTGTCAAGAACATTCTATGAACCGGTTGGAACTACGTCCTGACTATTTTTAGCAGGATGTAGCTACATGTCGCATCTAAAATGTCAGCAGGGCTGAAACTGCTTCCTTCTTTGAAGATCGTGCCATTTTTATGGGACTTTGATCACCAAGGACGCGTGAGCTTACCCTACCTGATTTCTTCCTATTGGGCATGCTGAAAAGGAAAGTGTTTCTCAATAAGCCAGTTATCTCCTGAATCGACAAAAAGACATTCGGTGAGAAACTGAGGCTGTAACTCCTGGTGCGTTGGTGAATATCTTCCGTAACACCGAGAGGCGTATGGAGACATGCATTGATGCTATTGGTGACCACTTGCAACATTTAATATGAGCTCATTATGTATCTTATAATGTTCCGTGCTGGACATCCTTCTCGTCCATTATGACGGTCTTGGACGGTTGCCAAGATCAGAACCTACACGCCTGTTTCTTCAATCCACTGTGCTCCCTGTGATATGCTATGGTGCAGAAACATGGGCACGCCCAAATTCACTGAAAGACAAATTAAGAGTGACCTAAGCCTCTCTTGAGATGCGCTTGGTTAGAATCAATCCTCCGCCATCGTTTGCAAAATCTCCACAATTCTGATAATCAACGATTGTGCTTGGTGAATGATGCGGTAATCTCTGCAGACAGAGCAAAACATAGATGGACACTTCACATATTGCAACGAAACAATGGCCGATGAAGTAAGACGACTTGCAATCTGTTACCACCGAGGCAAAAAGACAACGCGTTGAAAACCCGAGATGCGTTGTCAGACTTTCTTGCTCTCCTCTATGACATTTGAGATGCCTCTAGATTAGTGCTAACCACCCACTGGACTTCCGTGGCCTAAGCCTGGGTTCCTGGAGACGGAGTTGGGACCCGTATCTACTTTGATAAACGGATCATCAGGATCAAGCCGCTGA
Organism: Ariolimax columbianus; assembly: GCA_036924085.1. Classification (NCBI taxonomy): domain Eukaryota; kingdom Metazoa; phylum Mollusca; class Gastropoda; order Stylommatophora; family Arionidae; genus Ariolimax; species Ariolimax columbianus. Next base: position 108,452,500 of record JAVGWX010000001.1, on the reverse strand, counting down.
CTGTAGCGACTGCGTATACGATTGAAAGAACGAACATTCTCACATAACGTTCGTTTCATCGCCAAAAAGAAGACATTATAGCATACTCTGATTAAGGCAAAGATAAAGACCACCGTCCATCGCAAACGATGACGGCATCATTTATTTTACTTGCGCTACTTTTAGTAAGGATTAATTGCACTACTTTTAATCCTTACTCTCTCGTCTCGAGCCGCCCGACCACAGTGGCAAGTCAAGGACAAGACGACTAGGAGGTGGCTACGAGATGCAGGGGACTCCGCATACTCTGATTAGGGTAACCTTAAATGAACGATGAACAAACTCAACTTGAGCTAAAATAGTTGTCTGTTATGTCAGATATCGACAGGTCTGCTAGTTTTTTTCTATGTTTGCAGAGAGTTTGAATCTGTCTCAATGCGCCACCGCTCCCAATACACTGACGCGTTGTTCTATATTTCACAGCGGAAATTAAAAAAAAAAGATGCAATTAAGCAAATAGGATCATTGGGCAATTAACTCCAATACTTAATTGCAAGCACCTGACAACTACACAACGAGCTCCATACAACACCATTTTCGTATCGACAATATGCTACCAATGTCAAAACAGGACACTAACATCAGTTGAAAAACAACAAATCGTAACAGCAGAAAATAAATGCTTGCAAAAGATTATTGGATGCAACAAGGAGAAACAGGATCAGAAACGTTGACATCAGGAGACTGGCGAGAACAACACCAGTATTAGATTACACCAAAAGACAGCAATTAAAATGGTTTGGCCACGAACATGACTACCACCACACACCACCACACACCAACACCCCCCCTCCTCCCCAACAAGGAATGCTATTAAGATACAACGGATTGATTCAAGGCCAAAGGCAGACCACGAGTTAGGTGGTTTAGGGACATATCTGAGGTGGTGAATGTCACTGTGCATAGGGCACAAAGTAAGATAGCCGCGCCTTAGTGGATGCGCTCTCCACTCGCTCCGGTGTTTATGTCGAGTTTTCTGAGGTTTGGTGGTTCCTAGTAGGCCCTACTTACAATAGTATGCGATGCGCATTGAACGGTATCGTTGTCTTAGGACTTATTTAATTGATAGAGGAATATTGGAAAGTGATATTTCATTACGATGGGTATTATTGCCTTAGGACATTTAATTGACAGAGGAATATTGGAAAGTGATATTTTATTTCGATGCCGATCGTTGCCTTAGGACTTATTTATTTGAAAGTGCAATATAGAAATGGATATTTTATTTCGATGTTATTAATACTTTTATTTACTATTTTTGGGATTTCACTTGCAAGAATTAAGTTAATCCCAGAAAAGTTGACATGGAAACTTGCTCGATTTTATTAAAAAATAATTAGGATAATCTTGATATCAAGAGCAACTTGAATATGAATCTTGTCCATACTTAAACATAAAATCTGATCTTCAGACTGCAACGTTTCAAACCATTGGATGAATGCAAATAACAACAATAACAAATGACTTGGCTTGGCTTCGTTTGTTCTCAATCTCCCGCTACCAAACCCTGACACTGGCCTAAGTAGCAAAATGTAGTCCAGAGAACGGAATGCGTTGTGTCGTAGTTTATAGCTTGACTGCGATATTTGCACCTTTCGGTCCAACACATCTGACTTCAGCAAGCATTTTTTGAGAACCGGGTTAGCATTCCTTCTTCGATCCCTTCTACGTAGCCAGTCTGCTCTGTTCCAGCCTGTTATCCAGGATCACCGCATGGAGGCGTATACGGGTCTTGGCAGCTCTGGTTAGCTGACCCTGACGCTAGCAGTCAGCTATGGGTAGCTGACCGCTGCAGTTTATGCCCTGCTCAACATCTTGATCCCAGAACACAGATATGAATTGAAAGATTGCAGACAGGAAACGTGTCACGGACGTCTGTTGTCTACGTCACGACTTCTGCACATTACTGAGTTTAGGCTTTTCATATACAGGAGGTATTGGTTTGATACAGACAGACACAGAAAGCTTGATACAAACATTGGTCTAATACACTCCTCGCGGCGGTCATCCCAAGCCTGCGGAGGACACGGCTCTTTCTGGGGAGTCTGTAGGGATTTCGGTCGACACGCTACGAAGGAACACAGCCTCAGCAGTTGGACATGATAGTGGTCGATCGACGCAACGGGCTTTTGTCGCCTACGCGAACATTATTATTATTATGAGGCACATAAACGATCTCGCTCTAGAGATCTCTTCATAACCTGAAGCTGGAAGGCAAATCCGGATAAGCGATAAGTTGAAGATTATTACACAGACTCCATCTTATCTAACCAGATTGTTGTTACAATCCTCTTTGTCATACATATACAAATTATGCGATCCATGGGAAAACTACCAACATTCCAAAAGGTGTCTTGACTCCATTTTAGCGATCTACTTGTTTATCTATTTCGCTATTCGCGGCAAATGTACAGGGTTCAATTCTCGCAACCGGTGTGCCCCAGTGACCAAGATGTATAACAGTACCTGTCTTAAGATTATGAAAGAAAGGTCAGCGAGCAAGGTAACTCGTCACCCTACCAGATACAAGATGTGTCTTAGTTTACCGACATCTTTAATACTTCATTCCTGACCAGTTATTAAATCTGATGCGAGACTCCCTTTACCGTTCAATTTTTGTTTTACTGCTGTATCGAAATAACATGAACTGACTTGACTGATCACTTTCTTAAAGCTGCTAGTTTGCACCTGTCTGTTAGAGATTGCATTCATTACATGTTAAAAATACTTTAAAACCTCTACCAGATTCTCTCATCCTGTTAATATTGGAAGATCGCTTAAAAAATTATCATATTTCACAGAGCAGCACAACAAATTAGTATGTTTGCTGATCAAAGTATGCTAACTTGCTGAGTAAGTTGGATGTATAATACATTTAGCTGTAAGTGTCTTTGAATCTGCGATTAGTTTTCTTAATTATATATAAAATATAAAAGTAGATTGGAGATAGTAAATAGTTAAAGTAGATTGAAGATAGTGAGTAGGGAAAGTATATTGGAAGTCATGAATAGTTAAAGTAGATTGAAAATAGTAAATAATGTAAGTAAATTGGAAGTAGTGAATAGTAAAAGTAGATAGAGATAATGTATTAGTGACTACGTATCAGCTTTATAAAGATGTAATGACTATTCCCTTCCTCGATGCCTTGAATCCATACAATATATCATACACCAATTTACATATGGGTAAACTGAAGCGCCTTGAGACCGGGCGCTAAACTTCGTAAACATTATTGGAGACATCAGCTCTTTAACCAGTCATCATTGCCTACACTCTGATGAACAGCAAAATTACTTAAAATCGTAGAATGGAACAAAATCGACTGCAAACCAAGTGAACTAATGCTACTCTCACAAACTAGAATTCATAGTCTTTGTTCATGACTGCAAAACGAGTTTTAATTAGGACATATTTGCATATTTTGTCATAAGTAAGGTCAGTTCTCATTCTCAATCTCATTTACAACACAAGCTATGCTAGCGAAGGGACAAACTGAGAGCCAAACACGGCACAGGAGGTAGGGACAAGCTGCTAGTCAAACACGGCACAGGAGGCAGGGACAAGTTGCTAGCCAAACACAGCACAGATGGCAGGGACAAGCTGCTATCCAAACACAGCACAGGTGGCAGGGACAAGCTGCTATCAAAACACAATACAGGTGGCAGGGATAAGCTGTTATCCAAACACAGCACAGTTTATGGGAATAAGCTGATATCCAAACACTGCACAGGTGGCAGAGACAAACTGCTAGCCAAACACAGTACAGTTGGCAGAGACAAGCTGATATCCAAACACTGCACAGGTGGCAGAGACAAACTGCTAGCCAAACACAGTACAGTTGGCAGGGATAAGCTGCTATTCAAACACAGCGCAGTTTATAGTAATAAGCTGATATCCAAACACTGCACAGGTGGCAGAGACAAATTGCTAGCCAAACACAGTACAGGTGGCAGAGACAAGCTGCTATCCAAACACAGTACAGGTGGCAGAGACACACTGCTAGCCAAACACAGTACAGTTGGCAGGGACAAGCTGCTATACAAACTCAATACAGGTGGCGGAGACAAACTGCTAGCCAAAGACAGTACAGGTGGCAGAGACAAGCTGCTAGCTAAACACAGTACAGTTAGTTAGTTAGTCAGTTAGTCGTTGGATCATCTTCATCGCACTCGGGACAAGTCAGCACGCGCTCAGATCTCATCCTCAGTATGTCTGCCAGCACGTGATGACTGACCGTTCCGGTCCTGTGCTGGTAAACCAGGCATCTTTGTATCCCCGAAGGTGTTCCTTCCTCGCTGCCCCTCGTTTCACACGCAATTCAACCAGACACGCCAGGGACGTAGATTTTATATCAACTTCCGAATCGTCCTTCAGCCAATTTCCTTAACGGCGTTTAGGATATCGACTCGGTCCATTGATCTCCCGCGCTCCACTATAGCTGTACTCGCCAACCTATCAGCTCTCCTTGTTCCCTTCGACACCTGCATGTCCCGGAACGAGTATGAACGTGACTCCCTGCAACCTTGACGACCCTACAAACTCCAACCAGTGACACCGCACGCAACATTTTCCCACCTTCCTGAGCGTCCTCAATGATTCACTAAGGATGCACACATGTGTGCCACTCGTTGTTTCAAGCCAGACCATCGCATTCGAAACAGCCATGATTTCCATGGTCAGACTGCTTGTGGTCACCGATAAAAGCCCCAGACTATTACTTGATCGTTTTCCCATCACTCTGTGCCGTGAAGGCCCATGCGCCATGGATGACGGATACATCCGTGTGGATAATGACATCATCATCCGTGGAATGTTCTTTGATCAAAACGTTAAGCTCCGACACCACACCAACGGGATTCAGCTGAACACACGCTCTGTCAAGTGGGACAATCACACGGAAAGTCTGCAGGAAATTGCTCAGATAATTTAATTCATTCTTTGCCATGCGCTATGTCTCCCAACGCACACACCCTTTGCAAAACCGCATCAGTCTGACCCATCCACCAATTGTAGAACTTGAAAAGATTACAAATCTGCAATCCATGACCGACAGAAGAGACTGCAGCGCCCAGCAGCAAGCAGAGAAACTAAGAAGACTGACAGACCATCCAATGTAACAGAGACTAAATAGATTTGGAAAAGGGAAACTAAAGCGGAGAAACTTTGCAAGAATAGCCAAAGCAAAGATGAGCGAAGACCCTATGAACACCATAACAATACAAAAGCCCATCCCTACTGTACGCAAACTCACATGGAAGCAGCATATCACTCCGGAGGTGATAGAAAATATACCAGGTATGGGAAACAAGAACAGCCAGACTGAAAAAGAGAAAAGAGACATAACCCTGAGGTACATAGCGGAAAATTACCCAAGCATGGACTGGATCCATGCATACACCGACGGTTCTATAACACACACAACACAGAATGGAGGGGAAGCGGTATTCCTGAGCCTACCAAATGGTAGAAAAATAACACTGTCAGTGGCAACTGGAAAATTCTCAAGCAATTTCAGAGCGGAGGCAGAGGCACTGAAGGTTGCAGTAAAAGCAATGCTGACAGGCGAAAGAAATGAAAGCCAGATAGTCCTGTTTACAGATGCCCTGGCCGTAGTCACAGCACTAAAAAGCCAGAAAAATACTGAACTTAATGATTTAAGAGCAGTACTCTGTCAACTATGCCAGCAGTCCGCACCAAAAAGAGTAGTGGTACAGTGGGTTCCCTTCCACTGTAACATCCAAGACAACGAGGAGGCAGACAGACTGGCAAAAGAAGGTGCAAGACTATCACAACCAGATTCTAGTATGACATACAAAGAGTCCAAAAGGTTTATTAGGGCTAGATACATGGCCAAATGGGAAACAGAACATACTGGCTACACAAAAAATGATGCCTACTACTTGCTGAACAGAAGAGAGCAGGTCGTGGTCTTCAGACTCCGTACAGGCCACAACAGACTGAGGTACCACCTATTCAATAAACTGAAGATAGGTGGCACTGACGAATGCACCTATGGTACAGGGAAAATGACCGCTGAACATCTGCTGCAAAATTGGCCGACATACGAGGATCAGAGAAAGTGGCAACAATAGACAAGCTCTATGGCAGTGTTGACAGCCTCAGGATGACAGCTGCTTTCTTCGAACAAATTCAATTGACGTCTGACAGCGTACGAAGAAGAAGAATAAATGACCCATCCACGATTGTCCCCTTACAAGTCTTGTGCCTTTTGTCTTCCGTAACCCCTCACGCGACGGGTGCTCTTTGTTCACGCTGATGTGGAGTTAAGCTCGAGTCTGACACATCTGCCGCCTAAACCCCCATAGTTGGCAGGTCCAACAGAAACCTCATGGCAGTTATGACCGTGTCTCTTGTACAACCGAGAATGTTTCTCATTGCCTCATTCTGAATCTTTTCCAGTCTTTTCAGTGGCGTCTTGCTGAGCGTGAGAATTGCCAGGGAATATTCGATTACGGAAATAGACTAACCCCTGAAATAACACCAATAAGAGTCTCTGTTGGCAGTGAACCACAGCCATCAGCATTATAACCGTCAGACCTTTATGGGATCAGATAATGATATGATTGACATGTTTCTTGAACCGCAGACTTCTGTCGAAGAGGACTCCCAAATATTTCAAAGTGTGGGATCTTTCTACTTGTGACCCGGGAAAGCATAGATGTGGTAAGGATATGTGGACCTTATTATTGTTCAGGCCGAACCAAGTCGCCACAGACTTTGTGGGATTGATCAATGTCCCAGATTCTCTACACTATTCACCAATGCGGTTGAGCTCTGCTTGTAGCTCGCCTGCAATCTGCTTCCGACGACTCCCTTGACGGTATACCAGGACATTGTCCGCGTAAAACAACGTCCTACCATTGTCCGTAATTATCTGCTCACCGGAAATCCCAACCGAGCACACATTGAGCAGCATGGGAGGCCCGGGCTTATCGATGTTGGTTCTGACACCCAGCGACCACACCTAACTACGACTTTTCTTTGTGAAAGAGCGCAAGAAATTCAGGTAATCGGGAAGGGACAATGCCGGAGTTTTACAAGCCAAGCCGTCAAGAAGTTAACCGCAACTCTGTTGTACACATCCTCCTGTGGCAGGCTACATTTATTGATAACCTAAGTCACTGTACTATTTATATCTATGTGTCAGACTCACTCTATCACAAATTAACTTTCTTGCTTACAAAACAGCAGCAAAAACCAATGAATCTTTATTTAGTAAACAGCATACACATTATAATACTGATATTAGGCACGTGAATTGTTTTCTATCGTAGCCAACTCTGACTTTAACTATAATGGCTTTCAAGAGTTTCGCGCAATTAACACGCGTATTTGTCTTGCACTAAAATAATACAGGGTTCCATTCACAGTCTATATCCCTTTGCGTTGATACAATTCTGTCTCAGTCATATCTCTCAGTTCTCGCTCGTCTGGTGGCATTATTTCCTCCCTCTCCGCTTCTACAACGAAAGTGTCTTCTGAGCTTCTTGTCTCGTCTTAACATCAGGAAGATTTTTACAGTGACTAGGTCTGCTGGTTATTCTTCTTCGTCGTCTAGTCAGGAACTCGGTGACTACAGCGGTTCTCGTGCTTATGAAAGACGACAGTGGTTCCGTTACTGTGGTTGTCAGGCCAAGAGTAACACCTGTGTTAGGACGTGTTGTCCAAGACGACAGCTTCGTCTTAAAGCAACTCGTCTCCCTCTCACGAGAATGCAGACGAAAGCCACTCAGAGACTTTGAAGTCGGCGTCCCATGGGACAGGTTAGTGACGACTCAAACAGAACATCACACACAGACAGATTCTTACACGTGTGTGGTCGCTGGTTCCCTCTCAGTGCTCGTCTGCTTCGGTGACTTCTATTTTTATCTCTATATTCTAGTTATTCACTGTCTATGTTCTGTCGTCTATTCTAGCTTCTGCTCTAGTCTATATCCTACCTACTGACTGCACGGTAGTCTTCTCTTCTCCGCTCTTTCTGATCTCCCAACGTATATCCTAATCTCCCCGCTTCGGCCAATGACGTCTGTTTGTCTTCAGTTCAATCGTCTCAACAAGTTCATTCACCTCAACTTTCCTTGAACTACCAGAGTAAGAATAGCTTGTTTTTTAACCTTCATGTGACCTTAAGGGTCGCAGGTTTTCAAGTAAAAACCGTGGGATGGTACGTTAGTCTTAAGCGAGCATTTAGAATATCGAACAATGACCTGTTCTATGAACTCTTCGTTCGGACAGAGTTCTTAAGTGATGCGTGAGTACCACGAACGGTGTTTTCAGGGCTTGGAGGTTGGATCTAGGGTAACACCTGTGTTACGACGTGTTGTCCGGGACGACAGCTTCGTGTTGAAGCAACAAGTCTCCCTCTGACGAGAATGCAGATGGATGCCACTCAGGGACTTTAAAGTCGGCGTTCCATTGGACAGGTGTTAGCGACGACTCAAACATAACATCATCTAGGAGTTATAATAGATCATACAGGTAAGGTGAGTGAGCAAGTTCATGTAGCAGTGAAAAAGGCAAATGCAATGTTAGGTATGATAAAAAAGAAATATATATAGGAGCAAAGAAGTGAAAGTCAAACTGTATCAATCATTAGTTAGACCTAGATTAGAGTACTGTGAACAAGTGTTGAGTTCTTATCATAGAGGGGCTATGCACATGGTGGAAAGGATACAAAAAATAGCGATATCGCTGATAGTGGGATTCCAGAATTACAATTATGAGGAAATAGAAAAACCGGCCTGTAGTGTCTAGAAAAGAGAACAATTCGAGGTGACAATACAGATTTATAAGATGATCAGAGGAACGGATGAATTAAACTATAACAAGTTTTTCAAAATACAACCACCCACAAGAACAAGAGGGCAGAGCTACAAATTACCTAAAGAGAGGTCAATATTAGATATTAGGAAATATTTTTTTAGACAGAAAGTGGTGAAAGCGTGGAATGAATTGCCACAGGAGGTAGTGAAGGCAGGGACATTTAATGCATTTAAGAATAAATAGGATGCGCATAGCTTTTAGTGCAAGGTAATGTAATTGAAAATGTTTGTATACAAACTCTGCACAGTCTTCTAAACCAGTATAAAGACGTTAAATTAAGTTAAGTTTGTTACAATCCAAATCAATGACCACAGCACATGTTTCTTTACGTGATTGGAAACCTTCAAAAACGTCTTAAGCAAAGACTTCCGCATTACACCAGGTCTCTCTGTGTGGACGGAACCCTCCTAGGCCTGAAGGAAATAGTTGAAACTGTTCGATGTGCCTCATTATCTTCATCGCTGTTATCCTACCCAGCTACTTGCACACCGTTTTCTCCATGGTGATGATACGAAAACCTTGCAACTTCGCCCGGTCTTTGCCTAGCTTAGGGAGTGGAAGCATGTAGCTGTGCAGCCAGTCTTCGTTAATAATGTCAAATTTAACACTGTTATTAAACGCACCGGCCAGACTAGTCAACGTGTCTGTCAGCCTACGTACGTCCTCATATATAATACCGTCAAGCCCTGGTGCAAAATTTTTACACCGGTCAAGTGCTGCAAGAATTTCGCCAACTGTCACATATGACGTATCAGAAAATTTCTGGGTTCTGCACAAATCGGACAATGTCTTTTTATCAGTACTATCTCCCGCCGAGTCCCTCTGATCTATCTGCTGCAGGTAATTTGTAAACAAAGCAGTGCTTTTGTTCTCATCAGTTATTTTCCAGGAGAGATTTACATTCTGGAAGCTAGGGATGCCCCTGTTATTTGCATAACCGCTCATAGATTTGTGCAGTCGCAGAACAACTTAAAGGACTTCTCAGCTGCCACCAGAAAATTCCTGCTACCTCGCGGTCTTAGCTTCCTTCACGATAATCTTTCTCGCTCATAGTCTGTTCCAGTAGACTGAGAGTATCAAGTTGAGTTCTACACGACTTCCTGGCTTTCTGCCATCGGGCCAGAGCTAGTCGTGTGTCTACGCATACTCTTTGTACTTTCTCGTTTCACCAAGGTAGTTGGTCCCAACTGTTCCTGGCACTGCTGCCCATCCTCTGCTTACTACGTCTAATTTTACTGACAATATCCTCACCTGTGATGTCATACTTGAAAGCACACACCCTCGGCCTATGCCTTTTTGATCTCTCATTCGCTTCCAATATACTACAGTACATTTTATAGAGACAAGCTACTACCCAAACATAGTACAGTTAGCAATGGCAAGCTGCTGCCCAAACTTAGTACAGTTGGCAGGGACAAGCTACTACACAAACATCGTAGAGCTGGCAATGGCAAACTGCTACCCAAACACAGTACAGTTGGCAGGGACAAGCTACTACACAAACATCGTAGAGCTGGCAATGGCAAACTGCTACCCAAACACAGTACAGTTGACTAAGGCAGGAGTAAGACAGGCGTATTTAAATGTGTCAATTGGTAGTATTGTTTCTTGAGAATTAGTTACATAGTTCAAGAAGAATGCATACATTTATCTTTAAATTGTTGTAAGTCCAAAGAGCTTGACATTACCATGGATTTGTCAGGACCAAGAATAGATACCATGGCGCGGAAGATGACTTTATAGAAATTAATTAAGGACGGATAAACTTAACTTTATAAACAACTGTTATTCTTTTTAATTGTTGTTCCTTTGACCCCCTGTTCTACTGGTGTCATAAGCACTTTCTTATTTGATTTAATGGACAATTCAACCATGGCTGTAGGTCTTTCGGAGACACTTGTGTTCGACGAAACGATGTTAGATTTATAAGCTAAGTCATTGCCATAAATCTTGGTTAAAATGATATTGCATGTCAGCTCCAATAGTACAGTTATGCCACCACAACGTTTCGTCTACTAGCTCGATGCCTTCGCTGTTGAATTTATATATTCATGTATAGGTGGCTTTAGTAGTAATCTGTTTTTCATGATGTTGTTACGAGCTACAAACACATGCCTTCTTATTCGCCATTAACAACAGACAAATTAACGTGCTGTGTAAAAATTGTTCCCTCTCAAAGAAGGTGAGCTATGATCAACACGGTGGTTTTTGCCAAACATGTTTCCTATATTTTCTATTAATTTTTTGTGTGTGTGGCTTAACCTTTAATGTCCTACTCAACCTTCAGACATAGACTCTTAGTAACAGGGTGGTAGAGTGCTAGTTTATCACGGCAAATTTACTAGACTTAATACATGTTACCGACACGCTTCAGACAACCCAGTTGTAAATAGGCACATGGATCACTGTTAGAGAATGAAAGACAATGAGAACTGGAACTGGCTTCCCACCTTTCCCTCTCCCCTTCCTCCTCGATTTTCGCCCCGTGGTTTAGCACAATGAAGTCTTTAGCACCTTAATTCAGCCAGATCCCTGTGTTTGTTTATTTTCTCCTTTTTTATGTTTACATTCAACTAAAGACTTGTTCACTAGAATGGCTACAGTAGCAAACAAAAAAAAAGACCACTAGTTTTCGTCTTTGGATTTCGTACGAGACGATTGTACACGACTCTAGCAATCTCATCATGTAAAAAACGATTACTAGAAAACCGTACTGTAAAGGATTGAAATCAAACCTTTTTCGAAAGTCTGCGCCATCACCCCTATTTACCTGTCCTTTCAGATGTTAGTGCACTCGTTAACCGACTGAGCGATCTGGATTCGTCTCTGGTTTAGATAGAATATTTTTCGGATTGCAAAACATCTCCTAAGGTCAACCCAGTCTAAAATATTGTGTACCCGAACAAGTCTTGGACGTAAATGGGATATGGCAGAAGCACTTGTAGAGTCAAAACCTTTTGTTAAGTGCATAACTGACAATTTTTTAATTCAACATGTAGAAGCAGCCACCAGAGGCAAAAACATACTTGACCTAGTTTTTACTACAGAGGAAAATATGATTGAAAACGTTACCGTTGGGGAACTGTTTGGCTCAAGTGACCATCAAATCATCTGTTGGGATCTTATTGCAGGAAAAGAAGTAAGCATAAACACGCGAACATACGACTACTCTAAAGCAGACATTAAGAGGATGAAGGAGGCAGCGAATCACATAATCTGAAAAGATATTGTCGTAGGAACAGATGTTGAACAGGAGTGGGAGAGTTTTAAAACAGTTCTAGAAACGCTAAAAGAGGAATGTGTTCCATGTAGGGAGATAAACCCCAAGCGTAAAAAGTGGATAACTAGATTTGTAGTGAAATGTAGAATAGCGAAAAATAAAGCATAGAAAAAATATATAGAGGCAGGTAAATAAAAAAAAACATATGTAAAATATTTGGACTGGCCGAACATATCTCAGAAAGCGAATAAAACAGCAAAAATAGACTTGCTCAGAGGATCAAGACTGACAGTAAAAGCTTCTTCTCTTATGTTAGAAATAAACAAAGAACGAAAGACAAAGTAGGCCCTCTCATAGACAGTACAGGGAAAATAATAAGTGAGAATAGGGAGGCAGCTAATCTGCTCAATCAGTACTTTGGCACAGTCTACACAAAAGAGGACTGCTCCAAGATCCCAGAGCCTATAGATATTTTTCAAAGAGACATGGATACAGCGGGATTAAGATCAATCCGTATTACATAGGAAATGGTTTTTAAAAAATTGGAGGGGTTGAAAGTGAATAAATGTCCAGGTCAAGATGCTATTCATCCAAAATTGCTGTATGAAATTAGAGACCAACTAGCAAAACCATTGGCTATATTATGTTCTCAATCACTTACAAAAGGGATTGTTCCACGGGATTGGAAAGATGTAGAAGTGATCCCCTTATTCAAAAAAGGCAAAAAATCGGATCCAGCAAATTATAGACCGGTGAGTTTAACGAGCATAGTCTATAAATTGTTAGAGTCAATAATAAAAGAAAACATTGTAATGCATTTAGACAAATGTAATCTAATTAGAAATAGTCAGCATGGGTTTACTAGAGGGAGATCATGCTTAACAAATCTATTAGAATTCATGGAGGAGGTTACTAAAATCATAGATAAAGGGGAGCCAGTAGACGTTATTTATCTAGACTTTGCAAAGGCCTTTGATAGAGTACCTCATAAAAGATTATTTCTAAAGTTAAAATCACATGGAATAGGTGGGGAAGTTGCCACATGGATTGAAACTTGGTTAACGGGAAGAAGGCAGAGGGTGGGCATAAATAAGGAGTACTCTGAGTGGTGTGAAGTGAAAAGTGGTGTGCCACAGGGCTCGGTTTTAGGACCAATTTTGTTCTTGATATATATAAATGATTTGGACATTGATATGGGATCCATGATTGCAAAATTTGCTGACGATACAAAACTATGCAGTAGTGTCTCATCTAAAGCGGAAGTGGACATATTGATGTCGGATTTAGATACAATTCGAGAATGGTCTGTAAGCTGGCAAAAGGAGTTTAATGTAGATAAATGTACAGTCATCCACATGGGTAGATCCAATATGGAACATAATTACAGAATGGGAGAAAACAATATTAGAAAGATAGATAAGGAAAGGGACCTAGGGGTTATAATAGATCATACAGGAAAGGTGAGTGAGCAAGTTAAGGTAGCAGTGAAAAAGGCAAATGCAATGTTAGGTATGATAAAAAGAAATATTAAACATAGGAGCAAGGAAATGATCGTCAAACTGTAAAAAGCTTTAGTTAGACCTAGATTGGAGTACTGTGTACAGGTGTGGAGTCCTTATCATAGAGGGGATATAAACATGCTGGAAAGAATACAAAAAAGAGCGACAAAGATGATAGTGGGATTCCAGAATTACAGTTATGTGGAAAGACTCAGAAAAACCGGCCTACAGTGTCTCGAAGAGAGAAGAATTCTTGGTGACTTAATACAGGTTTATAAGATGATCAGAGGAATGGATCAATTAGACTATAACAAGTTTTTAAAAATATAGCTACCTACAATAACACGAGGGCATAGCTACAAGCTGACTGAAGAGAGGTCCAGATTAGATATTAGGAAATATTTTTTTAGTCAGAGAGTGGTGTCTGCTTGGAATGCATTGCCAGGGGAGGTAGTGGAGGCAGGGACAGTTAATGCATTTAAGAATAAACTGGATGCGCATAGCTTTTAGAGCAAGGTGATGTAAATGTAACTGGTTGTATATAGACTCTGCAGAGTCTTCTAAACCAGTATAAAGACGTTAAGTTCAATGCGGCCGGCGTGATGCTGAGCACATCTTCCCTAGTGTTCCCTTGGTCAAGATTAGTTAATTAGTTACCCATCGCAAAACGATAATAGGCGACATCATCAGACAGTTTTGTCTAGATGATGTAAGTTGCGTTGTATTCGGATTATAGTGAAGAAAAAACTGAGCTGGTCATCAACCCCACTCTCTGGTCCCGAACTACATTAGACCAATGGCAAGATATAAGTCAAGACAACTGATAATATGGGCCTAACACCGTATCGGTGGGTAGCGAGGTCTGGCCTGCACGTCCCGCTCGTTAAATAAAAATGAAGCGTCTGATATAACCTCTCCTTTCCAGGTGTAGAGATCACCACTGGATTTTTTGTTCGGCTTGCCGTTCAGGAGTTTCCATGCCAATGGCCTCCCCTACATTATTGTGTTCCCAGCAGCACCTTCATGAGAGTCGGCTTGTTTCTTACAGAGCCTGCGGTGGGGCGCGACCGAGTACTCGGCGGTTTAACTGGGCGGGCAGATTGGTCTCATTAGCCTTGGTTGCCAGCCAATCTAAGAGAAGGTAAACTCTGACTCTAAATCCGGGTAGACGAAGCTCGAAAGCCTGTTCAGGCAGTTCGCCTAGGAGGACAGGAACTCTGATTTTAAACCAACTAGTCCAAGAGAGTTCCACCTAGTGACTTCTTTCTGTCCCCAAACATGAATAATCATCTAAGCGAGGTCGTTTTGTTATATATATATATATATATATATATATATATATATATATATATATATATATATATATATATATTAATACACACACGCGCCCACGACCATACACATACACATACACACACACGCACACACGCACACACACACACACACACACACACAAACGAGGGACAGTCATTAAGTAACTGCAATTTCATTAGTAAGATTATTATAAAAGTGCGAAATTTGTGTGTGCCTTGTTATTCAACAGTCCCCGTGTTTTGCATCACACTTTGTACTGCAGTTCCTTAGCGTGTGGATGTCCTCTAGAAAAAAGTTTTTTTTTGGTGTGACCTTCAACTAATTGTGTACCGCCTCCATTATCTTGTTGTCATCTGCTTTATGACCAAACTGCTTCACACTTTCCTATAAACAAGGTCACGATGGACAATTGTTTGCGCAGCGCTCTGACTCAGGTAGAAATCTATGGCCATTCCATCAATAGTGACTCGCCTGCTGCCACGGGCTAGCTGCTCACTTTGCTGCTTCGCGGTGTCAGTTACCACGCTTGCTGGTCATCCATGACGCGGTTCAGTGATGTTTTGTCTTCCGTTTTGAAATCTTTCTACCCATTCATACACTCACCTCTGACAGAAATAATTGTCTCCATTCTTCTGTAGTATTCAGATGGTTTCAGACCCTCTGACCCCTCCCACACCCTACCCGCCCCCCCCAAAAAAAAACAACAACAACCCCACAAACAAACAAAAAACACAAAAAACAACACACACACACACACAAAAACACGACTAACAGTTCGATGTTCTTTTGTGGTGCAAGTCGATAGTGGGTCAACTATCGTGTACCATATATTACGCATGCGTATATTGCTAGATCGTCATAATCTCTAAATGAAATATTGCTAAAGCGCAATAAGAGAAATACGATTTTCCGTTGTACATACTCTTCCATGCACTTTATATTTACATTGCTGTTACTTTGACTATAAGTATATATATCTCGTGAGTGCGGGAAATCTATGACCTTTCAATAATTGTTTTTGTACTCGACCGAAAAATACCCGATTACGATGAAATGTTGTGACAATTAGAAGAACAACTAACAATGACATGTCAATAATGACTGACGTTTTTAAATATAAATTAACATAATCTTTATTTCACATAACTTCAGAAAGAAAAAAAATCCCAACAAATTCGCTTCAAACCAGCGACCTAATTATTGCTAAATTCGACCACTGCCAACTACACTATAACAGATCATACACAATTTTTCTGGATTTAAAATGACTTTCCAGTTTTCATGATTTGTTCCTAGGTGATGGCGACATACAGCTGGCCGTGTTTAGAGCAGCGTAGAATAAATGCGAATACGTCATTCTTGTTACATTTGTAAAGTTAAAGAGAATTAAACTGATTAGGCGATGAATAATCGATAATCGGCCACATTGGAAAGTTTGCAGATTAATCAGTTTTGATAATCGATCATTTTTATTTTTATTAGTATTCCTAGGGACGTATGTTGTAGCAAGAAAACAGTGGGTGTCATACACATTTGTATAAAACCTATTTGATTAAGACTGTAAAAAAACACAAGAAACGAACATTATTTCCCAGGACAAATCAACCTAATCCCACCAGTGTATTCCAACCCAATTTCCAGCTCGTACACGCTGATACACGAAAATAAAAATGACCTGGGACTGCCCCAGGAGCGTAATTCCCCCCCCCCCCCCCTATGTAAGAAGTTGTTAAAGAGTGTTTTTCTACATTCTATGAGGTTTAACTGATCTTTTAATAGGGAATTAATTTTTAAAAATATGCAGATTCCGATTATATGTTTATTTAAAGGTATTCCAAAAGTGTACATTACTTCACTAACAAAATTTACAATTTTGTAATCAAATTTTATAATGAAATATTAATATATATATATATATAAATATATATATATATATATATATATATATATATATATATATATATATATATATATATATATATAAATACCTACAATTAATTAAATATGCATTTCAAATCATAATACATAAGTATATTATAAATGGGATCAAGATGCTGAGCAGCGCATGAGCTGCAGTGGTCAGCGACTCATAGCTGACTGCTAGCGTCAGGGCCAGCGAACCAAAGCTGACAAGACCCTTCTACACCTCCACGCGGTGATCCTGGATAACAGGCTGCAGCAGTGAAGACTGGCTAAAGAGAAGGGATCGAAGAGAGAATGCTAAATCGGTACTAAACAATGCTTGCTGAAGTCGGATGTGTTGGAACGAAATGTGCAAATATCGCAGTCAAGCTGTAAACTACGCCAAAACGCATTCCGTTCTCGGGACTAAATTCTGCTACTTAAGCCCTTTCAGTGTTTGGTAGTGGGAGATTGAGAATGAACGAAGCCAAAACAAGCCATATTAAAAATATTTGGCGGTCGATTAATCAGTAACAAACGATAATACGGGGACGATTAATCAATAATCGTTACTCGAAAAAATTCCCCGTGCAACTCAAATTAACACACAACTGTTACATTTATCTATCCCGTTCGCTTATCACGTGATGCCCAATTCACCAGCTCAATAAATATGAAAAGTTATTTCTGCGAAACATTAAGTATATGCAAATTTCAAACCTGAAATTGAGAAATCGATTGTACGTCTTCAATAATGGTTTACAAAATAAAATTAAAGAAAGATTATAAAAGTTTTCATAATACACCTTGGAAAAATAAAGAATTTCTTGCGAATAAGATCGGAATGTACAACTATTAAAGTGATCAACCGATTTTTATGTTTAGAAAACAACCAAAACAATATAATTGTTCATAAATGCCGTGATGTCAGGAATTCTTCTTTCACCCTAGATTTAACTAATACCCAAGTTCATATTGAGCTTTGCTTCCACATTTATTGTTAGACGACCTCACGATGAATGTGGACTAATATGATTGGATGCCCATGATCACCAGGTGTAGTGTGCCAGACAACGGACTGTCAAACGACGAAAATTAAGAGTGTTATTTCCGAATTTTGGGTTTTAAATGTAGCATTTTGGGTTTTAAATGTAGTATTTTTGGTTTTAAATGTAGCATTTTGGGTTTTAAATGTAGCATTTTTGGTTTTAAGTGTAGCATTTTGTGCCACGAATTTTATGCATTGCAGGCAGAGCTGAACACAACTGTGTTTCGTACAAAACATAGACTTGAGGCGTATTAACATGTCTTTTACAAAACACAGACTAAACCAGCACTGTTGAAGGTCGTAAAGGCAATGGCCGAGCTCGCACTGTGATTAACGATGACAATGTCAATGCTGTAAACAACCTTTTGCAAAGTCAAAATTGACGTCCACAAACACAAATTTATCGATGTGAGATTTCTCGTCAAAACGGCACGTCTCAAAGATCCGTGATCAGAATAACAATGAAAAATCAACTTAAATTAAAATATTTTAGGAAACATTAGGTGATAAAGTTGAATGAACACACGCAACAACAACAAAAAGTTATTGCTTTCCCGGTGTGAAGATTGTTAGCGTTGCTTCCCAGAGTTTCATATTATTTATGGATACAAACATAAAAAGAAAAATCTGCTATTAGGTTGCTGCGAGCGAAACACAAGTTCAGTAAATCAGTAACGATTTCTTTTTGTGTTTCACACATGGTCACGTTGAACTTCATTTTGTTCAACTTCGTATAAAAACAGATGACATTTATTACTGCAGCGAACTGCTGATGAAGTCTATTTCCTGATTTGAGGCGAGTGTCAAAATTCTTCATCTTCAAGCAAGACGTTTCTGATCATCGTTCTATGGATACATTTGAACTGCTCACACAGTAGACACATGCATTCTTAAACCAAATGTGTGACCACCAAAGAGTGGAGATCTTAACCAAGTAACTACCGGATCTGAGACGGAAAAGTTAGCAAGGGGTGAACTGCACTTGGCGCATATGTTGCGGTTGGCGGCGGACAAATGGGCCCCCATGAAATAAGCAAAATACTCGAAATACTTGAAATCCTGGTATTCAAACAGGCATATGGTGAATGTCTTTTGCCAGGTAGCCGAAGGCTACCGTAGTAACAAAAGTAACAACATGTAGGTAAATATTTTCTCACAGTAAGCACACCATTTTGTAATTATCGGGTTTTGTCAAGTATGTGTGTGTGGGTGTGTGTGTGATAGAGATTGTGTGTGTGAGTATATATATATATATATATATATATATATATATATATATATATATATATATATATATAAATATATATATACACACATAAACAGCCAGTAGTTACAGTGAAAGGACATAAATTACAGGCGGTTCAAACATTTGTCTACCTAGGAAGCACGCTGTCGAGATCAGTGACATTTGCTGATGAGCTGGCTAATAGAACAACAACGGCCAGCATAGCTTTTGGTCAAATGTGATCAACAGTAATGGAACGTCGAGAAATCAGCATAATGACTAAGCTGATGGTCAACCGTGCCGCCATTGGGATGGGCTGGCCACATTGCCCGAATGTCAAACGAAAGACTTCCAAATAAGCTCCTGTATAGCGAACTGGGATGGGCTGGCCACATTGCCCGAATGTCAAACGAAAGACTTCCAAATAAGCTCCTGTATAGCGAACTGGGATGGGCTGGCCACATTGCCCGAATGTCAAACGAAAGACTTCCAAATAAGCTCCTGTATAGCGAACTGGGATGGGCTGGCCACATTGCCCGAATGTCAAACGAAAGACTTCCAAATAAGCTCCTGTATAGCGAACTGGGATGGGCTGGCCACATTGCCCGAATGTCAAACGAAAGACTTCCAAATAAGCTCCTGTATAGCGAACTGGGATGGGCTGGCCACATTGCCCGAATGTCAAACGAAAGACTTCCAAATAAGCTCCTGTATAGCGAACTGGGATGGGCTGGCCACATTGCCCGAATGTCAAACGAAAGACTTCCAAATAAGCTCCTGTATAGCGAACTGGGATGGGCTGGCCACATTGCCCGAATGTCAAACGAAAGACTTCCAAATAAGCTCCTGTATAGCGAACTGAGATGGGCTGGCCACATTGCCCGAATGTCAAACGAAAGACTTCCAAATAAGCTCCTGTATAGCGAACTGGGATGGGCTGGCCACATTGCCCGAATGTCAAACGAAAGACTTCCAAATAAGCTCCTGTATAGCGAACTGGGATGGGCTGGCCACATTGCCCGAATGTCAAACGAAAGACTTCCAAAGAAGCTCCTGTATAGCGAACTGGGATGGGCTGGCCACATTGCCCGAATGTCAAACGAAAGACTTCCAAAGAAGCTCCTGTATAGCGAACTGAGTGAAGGAGAACGATCACAAGAACGCCCAAAAAAGCCTTTCAGGAACAGTCTGAAGGAGTTCATTGTGCTGTCAAATAGACAATAACACCTGGGAGAACCTGGCTCAAAATTGATCAACAAGAAAGAGCACGGTCACAGACGGCGTTGAACTCAGCGAGAGTCTCCGTATCCAGGCAGCAGACGTGCAATCAGGAAGTCAAGAGCAGAGCAAATAGGAGTGCTAACTGCTGACTACGTTTGCCAGACGTGTCATAGACTTTTCCAGGCTCGAATTAGCTTTATCAGTCACGAGCGCACACACATACTCAAGGCTGCATTATGACATGTGATGAGGTTGGTGGTTCTCATCGACGACGATGGACGAAGTATTATTATTATATATGAGTAGAACAAAAAGTCCCGGTTTAGCTTGAACGCCCCTCGTAACATTCAACCGTATGCTAAAGATTGCTTTTCTCATTACGTATGCTTTGGAACATTAATTTCTTGTCAGTTTGTTTGACTGATGTGTGTTTGTTTAGGTTCAACCTTGCTGGATTAAAAAAAAGAAGAATATCACCAAATTATAAGTGTCTGTGTTTTGTGTTATGTAGTTTTAGCTTTTCTCTGATTTTCTGCTACATCTATCAATATAGTTTGATTTATGTCGTTGAAAATTCCTAGTTTTATTTTTTCTTTCATCTCGCATGACATTTTCTCAGTGCAAAACAGTTATGTTTCTTTTACTACTCCAACCTCTGCACTTAAATATTTGCTTCTTGTGGGGTAGATGGCACCGTACCAGAATGCAAACATGCCGACCATGTACATTGAATTTTCTCTTTTTAATCTCCAGGTATTCCTGCTGTATAGAAACACTTTGGATTTTTCACTTGCATGAAAAATTACAGTGGCCCTGTTTCGTTTTATTGCAAAGAGTAGAAACTTGGACTTTTTCAAAGACATTGGATAAAAGTATTGGAGTCTTTAAAAAATGGGTGTTTAGAAAACGATGACGAGTTTCTTGGCAGGATAGAAAAACCGATAGTAAGGTTCTGAACGAACCCAATGTGGTGAAGATACTTCTGAAGGAAATATAAAACATAACAACAAAATATTTTGGAGACATGCCTACATACTGAAGGTTAAATTGGAGGGAAGAGTCGAGGGCAAAAGAGCAGCATATAAACAGATAGACAGACATCAATATATAGGGTCTGGACACAGTTTGCCTGCACGGCACAGAGACAGCTGGAGATCCATTATCGTCAACCCCCAATGCGGAGACGACAATTGATGATGATTATGATAATTCGTACCTCTCCGAGTATCCCTTGATTGGTATATGCGGCACAATCAATCGATTGGTCAAAGCCTTTCAGCTGCCTTGAAAAACTACACGTTAAGTCCTTCTATCCTGGACAATACCTTCCACCAATCTTGGGTGGTTAAGTTCTATATTCCTTTTCTATTGACATATCATATTGTGGCCGTCGGCTAGTGGTTAAGTGACACCACTCACAACCCGTAGGTGCTGGGTTCGATCTCCATCACAGCACCGGCCGTTACCCAGGGGAAGCAAACACTTAGAAAATGCAGAAGGAAGCAGACCCTTACATAAAATTCACTCTGAAGTCGGATGCACTGGGCCGACAGGCGCAAAATAAAAACCACATTGCAACGCACACCACCTTAGGTATTAGAGAAAAAAGGCGAACGCAGAGAAAAAAAAAATTGACATATCCATATTTCTTCAAGTTTTTGTGACTCAGCGTTTCAACATGAAAGGTAGCTAGCCTTTAGACATGCATTCTATATTCTCCTCTTATGACATGCCGAACAGATGACATTATTCTTCGCCTGATTGCGTCAAGGACAGCAAACAAACTACCTCCACTTCACTAGGTCTTCGCACAGTGTCACAAATCTGATTCATAATTTTCATTTCAGCCTTTACGGTTCTTCGCGAAGTTGTCTTAAGTTGGTCTCTCTTTCTCTTTCCCTCTGTGGTTGGTCGATACCAAGACAGTTCTGGTGATGGTGTCTGGTTATTTTTTCTAAGACATGGCATGTTTAATTCCATCTTTGACTGATTATGATGGTGTTCATGCCTTCTTGATTGTTCCAGGTAATAAACCGTGGGTTTAATGATAGTGCTTGGTCTGACTATAATAGCCCCTTCCAATCATGACTGACTATAGTAGCCTCTTCCAGTTATGACTGACTATAGTAGACCCTTCCAGTCATGACTGACTATAGTAGTCCCTTCCAGTCATGACTGGCTATAGTAGCCCCTTCCAGTCATGACTGACTATAGTAGCCCCTTCCAGTCATGACTGACTATAGTCGCCCCTTCCAGTCATGACTGACTATACTAGCCCCTTCCAGTCATGACTGACTATAATAGCCCTTTCCAGTCATGACTGACTATAGTAGCCCCTTCCAGTCATGACTGACTATAGTAGACCCTTCCAGTCATGACTGGCTATAGTAGCCCCTTCCAGTCATGACTGACTATAGTAGCCCCTTCCAGTCATGACTGACTATAGTCGCCCCTTCCAGTCATGACTGACCATACTAGCCCCTTCCAGTCATGACTGACTATAGTACTCCCTTCCAGTCATGACTGACTATAGTAGCCCCTTCCAGTCATGACTGACTATAGTAGCCCCTTCCAGTCATGACTGACTATAGGATGATGTGACTTTGAGTGGGGAAAAACAATAAATACAAAGCAATAACAACCAGAACAAAATGTATACTTAGCTTTTGTTATCTTTCTCCTTTCGGCGTTGTCTTTTCACTTCTCTGTGTTGCAAAAGCTTCGTTTCACTAAGCGTGAGGTGGCCATTCAGGGTACATCTCCACCTGGATCGGTCTACAGCCTCGTCTTCCAAGGATGTCAGATTCATGTCCAGGGCCTTCATATCACGCTTTGAACCAGAACTGTGGTCGGACGACTGTTCTCGTGCCATTTGCCAAATGTCCATAGAGGATATCTTTGGGAATGCAGCCATTTCTTAGTATCTCCGGCTTTATATAGTAATCTGTGTCTGATACACTCTATTATTCAAATGATCTCTTCGCCATTCAACTCAATGTTCTGAATGCACTAAGCCTCATCTTCGGGCATGGCACAACAGATGAAATAAACACGTGTACACGCTTCGACTGTCTGCTTCACAACTGTACTAAGGTGGACTAAACTAACAAACTGCTGTAATACAAGTTTGCCCCTTCTACTATCAGTTAGGAATACAGACTCGTCTAACAACACTAAACTCAAAACTGTACATAGATAACGAAGAGGTCCAAACAAAGTCACGTTTATTACGGTAACTCACCAGCAGTATAAACACAAAAGATGCGATAACAAGAAGAATAATCCCATATTTTTACCATTTAAAAAAAAAATAACATTGACTCTGGTCCTGCCTACCCGCCATATTTCTCATGTTAGGGACATTATATGCAAAACTTTTTTGTGTGCAGGTCCGTAATAAAAGAATCAGAGAATTTCCAGTGGCGATTTCAAGGGAATATTTTAATATTGAGGTTGCTTATCACATGGACAACCTTCTTTAGTCGTCTTTAACGGCATGCTGGTACGGTTACACTTGACCCATTCTTTATGACCCTTTGTTAACTTGTGTGAAGCTACACCGTTCCTAGTAAATTATAGTGACTATAAAATTGACACGACACCCATTGAAAGAACCTACTTCCGGCTTAAGGTTCAAAAGTTAACTATGTCGAGTTGTGCAAACATTTAAGATCTAAGAATATTGGACAGATCAAACAGTGTATGTTCTATTCAACAAAGGACCTAGTAATACATTAACGTGAGTATTTTATTTTTTTCTACTGTCATGTACACAGTTGCATTTAACGGTGGGGAAAGTATGTTGCATGTTGAAACAACCGATATGCACACAGTTGACACATGGTACCTTTTCCTTTTTCCTTTACTTTAGTTTATACTTTATCCTGTGTCTGATCCTCGTTTATAATATATTTGATTTGAAATTATTAAATCATTTGTACGTGGTATCAACATGTTAGGATAGTGTAGCTGAATAACGCGAGGAACTTATAGAAATATATTGCCAGTATGGAACTTAGTTTCAAAAAAGCAGTCACCACCAAGCATATTATTATTTACCTTGTCGCCAAAACCAGAGTTCTACGCCCATTACGCAAGAAAAATTGTTGTTTAAGAATAAAACAGATAGGATATTCAGTTAAAGAAAGTATTCAGCAACTGGATATTGACATTTGAAACATTAGCACGTCATTTCATGTATATAACTCAAACATTAAGTTATGTTATTTTAAACTTAACAATAACATACGTAAAAGTTATCTATAGCTGATTAGTATGCTTTAACTGATGATGAACTGTGACCGTATAGAAAGAATATGCGTATTATTGTTTCCCCTTGAGCTTATTTATTACATCTGTGTTTGCCCCAAGATTGGTTTTTGTAATATGACGAATCCTTGCCCCAAGATAGTTTCTTCCAGTATGTCAAATCCTTGCCCAAAGATTGTTTTTTTCCAGTATGACAAATATGGTATATTCTTGCCTCAAGATTGATTCTTCTAGTGTGGTATACTCTTGCCTCAAGATTGTTTCTTCAAGTGTGGTATATTCTTGCCTCAAGATTGTTTCTTCAAGTATGGTATATTCTTGCCTCAAGATTGTTTCTTCAAGTATGGTATATTCTTGCCTCAAGATTGATTCTTCTAGTGTGGTATATTCTTGCCTCAAGGTTGTTTCTTCTAGTGTGGTATATTCTTGCCTTAAGATTGTTTCTTCAAGTGTGGTATATTCTTGCCTCAAGATTGTTTCTTCTAGTATAGTATATTCTTGCCCCAAGATTCGCTCTATTTGTCTGGCAAATCCTCACTTGTTGATTGCAGCGTCATGATTGAACAAGTTGTCAATAATTCTAAATAATTGAAACACCCCCGTCCACCACCTGCTCCAATCCACATATAGTTTCGCAACTTGGATTGCATTGAAATTAACATTTAAAAGTTTCCATTGCCAGGAAGCACAGGACAATGACAGAGTTCCATTCAAATACACATCAATGAGCATTTGAGGCCCTTATCTAAAATGTTCAATCATGTCATTGTCACTTTGCTGAGTATCTGAAGATCAGATTAAGTTAATTTAAAAGTGTTAAAGTTTTCCAGCTCTGCAAGGATTACACCCGGCAAACACTAATGAATTGACCAGAAAAGAAAATGCTTATTCACTTTCATCTTGTCCATTTTTCACACCAGCCGGAGTGTATGGTCTCCACTACAGTTTGAACTTTCACAGTGATGGTTTCTGTAGCAATTTGTTTTATCCAATGATGTTTACAGCCTAATGCAGAACTCTCTTAAGTTGCTTTTTCTTTTCTCACCGGTAAAGGACACCGGGAACCACTCTGGGAGATATTAACTGTTACTAACGACAAATGTCGTCATACATTATCAAAATGCTTCTACAGGATACCACAAATCTTGGTCGTCTTGGCACCTAGAAATGTTTCTGTGATGCCTTAACATATCGCTACAAGTAACATATACTCACACAATTTCCTCCATTGCATATATCTACACTCAGTTTTAAAGGTACAAAATATAATATTTTTCTACATAATTTCTTCGTCTTCAACCGATTTTCAAGGTCACTCTGCCAGCATCATGTTACACAACAAAGGCATAACACAAATAAGGAATAACAGAAAAAGTTCAGCATTACTTTGGATATAAACTTAAATTTCAACATTTGGAATTCATATTTTCAAGACCAATTCTTCCATACCCTCTGGCGTATTACACACCATACAAGGCACTTTTAATCCTGCACTAGGCCTGGCTATTACACGTTTTTGCCATGTGCCTAGATCCTAAACTAATTTGTCACCCTCTGGGCTACACTTTTTATTTATTACCCGTAACACGTTCTTCCTCTTGGTATGGTTGAACTGGCATATTGGATTTGTAAAAATGTAGCTGATCCAAACTGATGATTTTATAATGACAATGTACTACTTTTTCCAATGTAGTTTTTTTTAAGATGTAAAAATCTCATTCCTTCCGGAAGTCAGCTCTTCAATTAAAAAAGTTAAAGTCCTTTTGCAGGTGTTCATGAATGGCTGCCTGTGCAGAATTTTAGGTTTGAAGTGATATGATAAGGTCACAAATGTAAACCTGTGCACAGGTTGAACCAGGTGTCAATTGCGCAAGAGGGGAGGAATAGACAATGGGGATGGATAGGTCACATCTTGAAGAGGGGTGCTGGTAGTATTACTTGACAAGAGTCTGCACTGGAGCCAAGTGGGAAAGAGAAAAAGAGGTATACCTTGACACGACTGGAGATGGGAACTGGAGGCAAATAGAAAGAGCACTGGCTAGTCGTGGTTAGAGTTAGAACAACTGGTCGCTTATCAAAGTTCAAAGGGACTATTTGTGATTACCTATGCTCCACACATTGTCTGAGAGTTTTGATTTGATTGTTTTAATAAGTCTCTGTGACAAGTCTTATGTTACAATGGAGTGTATTAACAGTGATAATGTCCTTTCTCTGTAGAAGCTGGATCTAGGAGTGTAGACTATACTCATTGCAGGTTGATTAACACAGTAGCCACACATTTAACAATGACTTTCCATTTTCAAAGACTTAATTAAGATTTCTGGCTGCTACCAGTGCTTCCGCCCAGGATCTAGGAAAATCTTAAGAATTTGATCCCAACACTAATTAACCATATCAGTTGACTCTACCCACAAGCCTATTCATGAAGAACAGAAGTAGATTGAACTT
This sequence comes from Ariolimax columbianus, assembly GCA_036924085.1. NCBI lineage: Eukaryota > Metazoa > Mollusca > Gastropoda > Stylommatophora > Arionidae > Ariolimax > Ariolimax columbianus. The sequence goes on along the minus strand of JAVGWX010000001.1, from coordinate 108,425,471 downwards.
TGAGGTAAACTAATGATCTTCATAGCTGATGCATCTGTTAACTTGTCAACTTTGGCAATTGTGTACTCTAGGTTCACTCACGTTGAATATTTGTAACCAGATAGTATGTGGTGGTTGACAATATTTTGGATTCATTTCTTTAATTCAATTCAAGTGCTATCTCTGCTTTATAGGTTGGCTACAATTGATCTCCGACATTCTCTATTTCTCACACTGGTGGTACACACAGACAGACTGCTGCTGGTCAATTATTTGATGTTACCCTACCACATGTAGTGCTGCCTGCCTCGTGCTTGTTTGCCTTCAATGTTCAGTATTTTTTGTACATGTTTCCTTTTACTGTATTCAAAATATAGGTTTTTTCCGCTATTTATGTCTTTCAGCAGTTGTTTTTCACACCTAATTTCTCCAGAATATCTATATTTGTTAGCATTTGTTTCCATAAAATGCGACTTATTTTCCTGTACATCCACATATCCAGATACTCTATTCTATCTTCTAACTGCCTTATCATTGTTCACGTTTCTACACCTTGAAAAGTATATATAATACTTGATCATTCTTGTTTCTGAGTTGCACCCTAGCTCTCTAGATGTGAATATCTTCTTCATTCTGCTGAATGTATCCTTGGCCATACCTTTTCTCCTCTTGACTTCAGTTTCAAATTTGCCATCATCAGTTATTACATGCCCGAGATATGAGAAACTTGTGACCTGTACCAGTACCTCTCCATTTACTCTGGTGTACAATTGGGGCTTCTCCTTTGTACTGCTAAATAAAATAGTTGTGGTTTTTAAAAAATATTAAAATCTAGGACATACTCTGCACTGCACTAATTGCTCCGTTCCTAACTAATCACTCATTTATTTTGTGAGAATAGTAACACTTTGGCACAACTTAGTTGTTCCTTTTCTGCAATGGAGTGTAAGAGTATTTTTATTTTATAGGAAACTTGCTTATAACCCACGTAATGTCTCGGAAACTGAGGTTTTTTGGCCACATCAAGGACTATGACTGACTGGGAAAAGCAGTTCTGGAGGGCATTAGTCCAGGAAGATAAAGTCAGAGGCCGACCAAAGCATAGACGGACACAAGAAATCAATGACACCCTAAACATGAACATGGTGCAGGCGGGTAGACTGACTGCTGATTGAGATTCAGATTGACCGACGTTCTGCGAAGGACATGATGATGATGAGGGGATTATAGTCTTTAAGAGTCTCACATCCATACCGCAGGCCTTCATTAACAATTATCATTGTCCTAGACTTTGTATTAGATAAGGTAATGAGGTAATGGCAAATGCAGATTGTGGGGAAAAAACACGACAACAGCAAATACAGTTGGAAAGTGGGAATGGATAGAACACACCATGAAGAAAAAAAAGAGGCCAGCAACATGTACTGGATTGAAACCCGCAGGAGAAGAGATGAGTGGGAGAGTCGAGAAACGCCTAGTGGTGGACGATCGAGGAAGAAGTTCAATCTGGGTCTCGTGTAAAAACTCGAGAAGATGGGTCAGAATAGGAACAGATGAAGAGCATCTATTGCCGCCATTTATTCTAAGGTGAACCAGACGTATAAATGCTGCCGGTCAAGATGACGGATAGTAACTGTGCTACATATGATTTGCAAACGGCATCAACAGAAAGCCGGTCCACATGTAAGACCTACAGGAACCTTAAATAATGGAGAAATGACCATATGACAGGCCCAGCAAGCCGTTAGGTGATTTGCGACTATTATTAAAGAATAATGCCCAAGTACAAGGTAGGTGGGAAATACAGCGTGCATTGACAACAAACGGCAAGGTGAAGGACACAGGCATTGGCCTGACGAACAAAGTGGCCACTTTAAATGTGGACTATCTGACTGTAGACCACACGGAAATATCATGAAACAAATACATGAACATTACGTACATCTATTGATCACGGGCGGTGCACCGGCAGATAGACAGGCAGTACGCGGAGTCAGCTTATAATCAACCCAGCACTGGCTACGTCATTGTTAGCCATTGAATATATATCGGAAAGAATTTGGTTTATTCAAAGACACCAGCAAACTGCAATCTTCAGCACGAGAACGGGCCACAGCAGAATTTTGGGTCACCTATAACGGCTCAAAATGTCCCAAACAAATGGATGTCCACGTGGGACAGGAGTCCAGATCCCTGAACACATACTTCAAGAATGTCCGGCCTACAAAAAACTAAGATGCCAGACCTGGTCAGATGGAGCATAACCGAGACAAAAACTATGGGGTCACCGCTCAGACCTGGAAATTACTGTGGACTGCATCCTGGCGAGAGGACTGAAAATTGAGCATGATCAGAAAAACCCGAACGCAGAAGAAGTTAATTCATCTTCACAGCTAGGAAGAAATGCTGACGATCGAGCAATTGTATGCCCCTTGTAACGACAGCTATTCTGACGTTGAGAAGGGGGGAATTTGATAGTGACCTTTCTAACGAATTAGACCGGGTCAAGGACGCGGACGAGTTGATTGTCTTGGTGGACTTCAACGGCAAGGTAGAGAATCGCAGAGACTCATGGGAAGTACACCTTGAACCTTACGGTGATATCAAAGGAGAGTTTAACTTCAATGGTGAACAGATGTTGAACCTTTGTGCAGGTCTGTTCATTACAAATACTTTCTTTAAACGCCGACGCAGTCACACACAGGCGTGGTACAAGTGGGGCTATCTGCATACGTCATCACAAATAGATTTAATTCTATCCAGGGTGCGAAATCGCCAGCTATTACAGGCTCCAAGGTGATTCCCAGTGTGAGCACTGATACTGACCACCGGCCGGTTGTGCTTTACTTTAGACAGAGGGTGGTGCACACTATCCGTGGCACTTATGTCAGAAATAATTGCTACAAAATGGCTAGAAGATGAGGTAGTGAGAGTCAACGTTAGACGAACGATGGAGTTGGCTTTTGATCAGCAGTTGTATAATGGTACAGTGGAAGATCAGTGACAGATATTCAAGTCCACTATTTTGAACATTTTGATAGAGGAGTGTGGAAAAGCTAGAACAGGTGGGGTCAGAAAGAAAAAGGCGATATGATGGAACAAAAGTGTCAAGACAGCAATTAAGGACAAATAAATGGACATTCCAGAAATGGCGGAGCTCACAGGTCATCGAGAACTACGTCGCTTATAAGGAATCAACGCGAAAATCCAAGACAGGCACTAAGCAGGCACGAGAGAGTACGTGGTAGAAATACGGGGAAATACTTGATGCTCCACATCACCCAGAGGTTTTTACCGAAAGATACGTGCTATCCGTTTGCGAGATCAGAACTACAATCCCTCCACAATTGTCAATGACAGCGAGGGGATGCCAATCTTTGATCCCGACCAGATAAAGGCAAGATGGGAACCTTATTCACAGAACTAAACCCTGAAACGCCGGAGCATGGCAGCTCATTACCTGAGCAAATTCAAACTATAGTACATGATCCTGTCCATCTGCCCAAAATGACAGGATAATACTAGAACAAGACGTCAGAGAGTCACTTAGACGAAACCCTAACTACAAGGCCCCAGGGGCGGACAATATACCGGCGGACGCCATTAAAGTTTGCCAGGAGATCGCTGTCCGGTGGTTAACACAGCTATATAATCAGATGAGGATAGAAAGGATGATACCTAGAGATTGGCAGAGATCGGTTGTGGTGCCTATTTGAAAGAACAGAGGAAGCAAAACGGAATGCGGCTCATATAGAGACATATCGCTTCTAAGCCACGTTAGGAAAATGTTTGCAATGGTGGAACCGCTACTTAGTGCATCACAACCCGGTTTTATGAAAGGCTGAGTGCGTACGGATGCCATATTCACGCTCCGGTAGTTAAGCGAAAAAAAACCCATCGAATACAATAAAAAACTGAACGTGGCCTTCATAGATCAGAAAAAGGCATTCGACAGGGTTAATAAGAGTAAGCTATGGAAGGTAATGGCGGAATATGGTATTAAAGGTCAGCTACTTGATAACATTCGTGCTTTGTATGTTAACAGCTAGGGTGCTGTGCGAACAAGTACCGGTTTGACAAACTGGTTCTTGGTGAAGAGTGGATTTCGCCAGGGATGTGTTCTCTCCCCTCTTCTTATCATCATTTATATGGATACAATTACCCAGTTAGCAAATCCCCTGGATGAAACCATAAATGAACTAATGTTCTCTGATGATCAAAGCATCTTCTATTACAACGAGGATGGTCTACATCACCTCACCTCCCTCACTTCCGCCTGTCAAAGATATGACATGAAGATGTACACAGAAAAGACTGCAGCAGCTAAGTGCAGCAACTCTTCCACAGCGACCACAACAATCTCCAACAGGTTAGAGAGTTCAAGTACATGGGAAGTGTTTTCACTGATGATGGCAGAGTGGACAGAAAGCACATCGTATTCAGAAGGCAAGCAATGTCCACTTCCAGCTTTCACCGATTTTAAAACATAATTGAGTGCAACTTTCAACAAAGAGGAAGTTGATCAACACGCTTTTCAGTCCACCTTTGTGTTACCAATGTCAATTGTGGTCCGTATTGGAACATCACAAGAGTAAGATTCAGAGCTGTGAGATGAGCTGTGTGCGAAGTGCAGTTGGCCAGTCCATCCTAGACCGTATCCGAAACACCACGTTGTGGCAGATGGTTGGAATGAACACATAAAATGCCTACATTGAAGCCTACCAAATCAAGTGGTTTGGCTACTTGGTTCGGATGCATTATGGCCAACTAGCAGCAAGAGCCTATCACATGCAAGTATCGGGTCCTCGTGCAAAGGGCCTCCCTCGTCGAAGATGGATAGAAGATGTGTCTGAAAGACTCGGGGGGTTCCACTTGACGACCACACAAGGTTCTCACCTAACCCAAACAAGACATCTGCTGCATGGCAAGAAAATTAGGACAAATGAGGAAAGAAGAAGATGGTTATAGTCTCAACATAGTCAGATAGGTGCACTAATGGCCAATAGCCTCTTGCAACATGCCTGACAGGTTACAGTTGCTTGTCATTCCTTCCCATTCAGACCAATGTGACACTTCAACGGGTAAAGATAGTTTCATACCAGACACCACTTTAGGGAAAAAGTGTTAGAGGCGTCATTGTACTAGCCTCTGCTTTGTGTGAGATGGGGTAGACAGTTCCCTTTCTCACTGATCTTCTCTCCTTACATTAAGCCCAGTACCCATTTACAAGTGGGTCAACTGGGACGTGTCGGTAAGAGGGATTTAACCCAGTGCCCATACCAGGAAAAGCGCGTGCTCAATCACTTTGACACTTAGTTGAAACTTTACAACTCTAGAATGATCAAGATGTCATTCTATCTTCATCTATTTGCTCTTGCTTGGGGGCTGCTGTAGTCGAAAACGGTGGACTATGGAATTCCGCAAGTTTCAAGCGACCCCTTGTCTTAAGGGAAGTGAGACCAGAGCCTGCATACTGACTTACCTACAGTCGTCTAGTCGCTGTTCTAAGGTAACTCGGGACAAGAGAGTAAGGCTGATGACCAGCTCAGTTTCTTCCAGCTATAATCCAAATATAGCGATTTACGACATGAAGACAAAAATAAAACCAAACAAACCGTAGGGTGATGTCACCTTCATTGCTTGCGAACCGTAGGGTGATGTCACCTTCATTGCTTGCGAACCGTAAGGTGATGTTACCTTCATTGCTTGCGAACCGAACCGTAAGGTGATCTCACCTTCATTACTTGCGAACTGTAAGGTGATGTTACCTGCATTGCTTGCGAACCGAACCATAGGGTGATGTCACCTTCATTGCTTGCGAACCGTAAGGTGATGTTACCTTCATTGCTTGTGAACCGAACCGTAGGGTGATGTCACCTTCATTACTTGGGAACTGTAGGGTGATGTCACCTTCATTGCTTGCGACCTGTAGGGTGATGTTACCTTCATTGCTTGCGAATCATAAGGTGATGTCACCTTCATTGCTTGCGAAACTGTAGGGTGATGTCACCTTCATTGCTTACAAACTGTAGCGCAATGTCACCTTCATTGCTCGAGAACCGTAGGGTGATGTCACCTTCATTGCTTGCGAACCATAGAGTGATATCACCTTCATTGCTTACGAACCATAAGTTGATGTCACCTTCATTGCTTGTGAACCGTAGGGTGATGTCACCTTCATTACTTGTGAACTGTAGAGTGATGTCATCTTCATTGCCTGAGAACCGTAGAGTTATGTCACCTTCATTACTTGCGAACCGTAGGGGGATGCCACCTTCATTGCTTGCGAACCGTAAGTAGATGTCACCTTCATTGCTAGTGAACCGTAGGGTGATGTCACCTTCATTGCTTGCAAACCGTAGAGTTATGTCACCTTTATTGCTTGTGAACCGTAGGGGGATGCCACCTTCATTGTTTGCGATGTGGAACTAACATTTGCCCTTACGTGTAAGATATATTAGATTAGTGACACGACAGGGTTTATAACCTTTCATACACACACTAACACGCGTCCTCAGGTTGAGGCCCTTTCACTGCACTTGTTGTGGTTGGGTACTGGGATCGCCATAAGTATCAAAGGTACATACAGACGCACACACGCATCCAAGCACCAGTTAATACGTCCTAATATCGCCTCAAAGACTAGGGTCCTGGATGAAAAGTGCGTGCCTGTGCCAGTAAAATACAAAGAGGCAAAAAAAATTAATGCACTAAAAATATTACATTAGTGTTATATGTCCTGTTTTGAGAAAACAAATTTCGAACACAGACACATACACTCTCTTGATCGTTCTCTCTCTCGTTCTCTTATTCGTTCCCATTTTATCACTGGGGGTGTAGAGGTCTTTATTGTGTTTGTATTTCCAATGGACTGCTCAAACAGGTGGTTGGTCTGATGCGTCGCATTAGTACACGCAGTCGTAATTTATGTACAATTATTCGACAACAGAACATCACCCAGACACAGTAGGGAATCATCAACACATTATTCATTATAGAATGTTTTTTTAATCATCATGTATGTGTAATTCAGAGTCAAATAAAAAAAGCACAATATCAATAGTAAGCTACGTTACAAAGAAAGGTTCCTACACATATCAGAAAGAAACGATAGTCTATTTTGTTTAGCATATTATGAGAATGGGGAGAGCTAGAGTACACTGTGACAAGAGCAAAGTTGTTGGAAGAAGAGATACAGGACCACAGACTAAAGTTTATGGGCAGTCAAACATGGCACGGAAGAACGTCAGGGAATATGTGGAAGTTTCGAGTTGTAAACAAAGAGTGTTTGTTCGTGACAACCATCACAAGACAAGTATTTATCTGCACTCGAGTACCATACAGAAGTGTTGAATGAGGAAAGACTACCTCAGTTGGGACACATTGCTGGGTGCGTCTCACTGGTAAAGTGCCTTAACTCATTTCTCTTGTGGCAAGGCGCTTCCGTTATCTGGATGTCCGGTGTTAGAATTCCCGGCTGAATATTACATCACTTTCTTTTCTGTTGGTCGTAACGAATGTTACTCGATTGCAGATAAATGCTTCTCTTATGGTGTTGGATAGAATCAACTACATTAAATATACACAGTGGTAGGATGCTTTCTGTTTGGCAGATTGACTGACAACACTATTTAGTTTATGTCTTGTTACCGAGACCAGCGTTTGGTTTCTGTTTGGCACATTGACTGACAACACTATTTAATTTATATCTTGTTACGGAGACCAGCGTTTGGTTTCTGTTTGGCACATTGACTGACAACACTATTTAGTTTATGTCTTGTTACTGAGATCAGCGTTTGGTTTCTGTTTGGCACATTGACTGACAACACTATTTAGTTTATGTCTTGTTACCGAGACCAGCGTTTGGTTTCTGTTTGGCACATTGACTGACAACACTATTTAGTTTATGTCTTGTTACCGAGACCAGCGTTTGGTTTCTGTTTGGCACATTGACTGACAACACTATTTAATTTATGTCTTGTTACCGAGACCAACGTTTGGCTACTGTATGGCACGGGCACATTGACTGACAACACTATTTGGTTTATGTCTTGTTACTAAGACCAGCGTTTGGTTTCTGTTTTGGCACACTGTTCAGTCCTGTTCCTAATAATCGACATTGCTGAACCCCGGACATACTCATATCATATATGTTCAGCCTCTCAATAAATTGCGAGAGATGTGGACATTGATGGTTCCTATAGCTGATTTATTGTACACACCTGATCCGTTCTCTCCTGCGCCCCACTCGTCTCAAACCACGTTTGATTTCAAAGCTCTGCAATATCAGGCGATCGTTGATGCACTTCAGACTGTCGCTCCTTAATGTGTTCGAGTGTGCCCATAATTGGTTCTCGTGAAGCCTGACGGTCAGCTATTCCGTTGTCCTCAACCCCATATTGACAAGGGCAGTAGCTCCACACCAAACAATGCAGATTTAAGACCTTTACAGCTGCAATCCACTAAAGCCTATATATCTTTCAAAGTAATTGTGAGTGTTAATCACTATCAATGGCCAGAAACTAAAGTCGCAAGAAGGCTTTGCACACCTTGGCAGCACACTCTCCAGAGCAGTCCATATTCATGAGGAAATAAACTCGAGAATAGCCAAAGCTTGTGTAGCATTTGGAAAACTAAGATCCACAGTTTGGTACCGGAGAGGAATTAAGCTTATAACCAAATTGAAGGTTTATGCGGCAGTCGTTCTACCAACTCTTCTGTACGCCTGTGAAACTTGGACTGTGTACATTCGGCATGCGAAGAAGCTTGACCATTTTTATCTTGGCTGCCTAAGGAAAATGCTGAACATAACATTGCAATATAGGATTACAGATGTAGAAGTTCTTTCGCGGGCTGGCATGACAGACATGACAGCTCTGTGGAAATCGTAGCTTATATGGACTGGCCATGTTGTCCGCATGTCAGATGAGCGGCTTCCAATACAAATATTCTATGGCGAGCATGAGTCAGGCAAGCGAGCTGGCGGTGGCCAACTAAAACGTTACAAAGACACTCTGAAAGCCTCACTGAAGAACTGCGACATTGGCAGTGATGGTTGGGAGAACATTGCTGCTGATCGCTCTGCCTGACGTAGTAAAATCTCATCTGATACGGCACGTATGGAGCAGACAAAAATCACGAGGGCTGCACGGAAACGACCGACACGAAAGGCAAGAGAAGAGTTGCCTTATCCTGACGGCCAGACAGTGTTTCTCTGCCCTCAGTGTGATAGAGCATTTCTGGCTTGGATTGGTTTAATGAACCATTTACGAACCCACTCTAGGATTAAAAGATGACAATGTGGTCCTCTTCGGACAAACAACAAGCCTGTGTCAGAGAGGTCTAAGATAGCCATCTTAGATATGCAGTCACTACGTCCATCTCCCATTCTGGTGCTGGAACTTGTTATTCTGTACGATTATATACTCTACTCTTTTTTGTTTGTGGAGTGTGTCTACTTTTTTGGCAAGGCTGTTCACCCAGATATGGAATCCTGTTGTTATATATTAGGGTGTGTGTGTGCGATTCATTATTTTGCAGCCGTTATAATATTTTTATATATGTACAGTGCTTGACAAAACGCTGGTCGGTGACGAGTAAAAATCCGTTTTTAATCGTTAATTACGTTTTTAATCGTTACTGCACAACGATTCTCGCAAGATTATTAATGATATTACGGTTCAAATATATTGTACATAAGCTAGTTTATGATGGTGAATCTAAATGGACCTCCACTGCTACAATTTAAACTTACTAAAGTCATCGATACATGGTACTACAGTACTAAAACTACCAAGAATGTTCAACGACACAACACGCCATGTCTCTGACAGTAGTTCATTTTTTCTTAAGAAGAAACAGACTAATACTGTGTTAGTAATACAATATATTTTAGTTTGGTACGCATTGTTATGTTGAAATAAAGGTGAATTAGTGCCTAGTTTAAATTTGTTAACATAAATTGAATGACTGTAGTCAGACCATGCTGACAGGTGACATTTTTGACTGGGTGTCGTAAATGCTGACAGGTGACATTTTTGACTGACTGGTACGCCACCCTAAAATTTGTCAAGACCTGTAAATGTACATATAGCGTGTTGCGTGGTCTGTAATTTTAATTTTCTATTAATGAGTGTGTGTACTCGGTCGCTAACTAACAATATTTGAACCATGAAAAGGACTGTCCTAAAGTTCTGGCAAATACTTATTTATGGCCTTTAACGGGACTGATTTTACCACTAGATTCCTCACAGCCTTGAAAAAAACCAAAACGTTCCTAGCCCAGGAAGGTCTGCAACACCGATAAGAACTGTTGTAGCGATGGATCTGCATTCCTGAATTTCTCAGATTGATACCAACAACTAGTGTTAAGCTCTGACAACGATTGTCCGATTGCTGAATATGAATAGAAGACAAACAATTGGAGTATTTTTGTGGTTCTTGTCATTAGTAGTTCTATGTTCACGTATGCTTGAACTGCTGCTCTAACAATTCAATTATCGTTCTATTTCCAGACATATAAATGTGTGTAACGGGGGTGGTTATTAATCATATAATCAAATAATCAACAATAATTAGTAAAGAACCATGTGGCAGTAGTTTACATTTGTAAATGAGTTAACTTTTTAATATCATCATCGTCATTCTTGTTCTTCTTAATGTGTTCGCATCTTTCATGTTTATACCACACGACGATTTTCCTTGATCAACCGCTGTTTTTATTAGCTTCTTCTTTTATATCTCAGTGCAGTTTTGAGTTTAGTGTTGAACATTTGGGTCAGTGTATCTTTCTTAACACACGCTCAGGAGTTTGTTTGGACAGTCGACATGTGGTGAAGCAGACAGTCAGAGTTTGTACATTTATCTGTTCAGTCTAGTGTGTCTTTCCCTGAGATGAACAATGGTGATCTGTCCCTGCCGGCCATGTGTATGATAGTGGTCATTTTGTTGGTTCTGTTCTCTTCTGACTTCATGAATAGCCATCCTTTTCTCAAAGTATGGGATTTAAATGTCCTATTTCTAACACTCTCCTCCTCTTTTTGCGATATGTGCTTTCTCGTTCCCCGATTTGTCACAATGGAATGGTAGCCATTGAGAGTATGGTTCGCTTTCATCATCGTTCATTTCACTTCAGTTCGATCGTGTAGTGTCCTTACAGGAAGTATGCGCCAAATCGTTTGTTTTCTACTTGCAGTTCTGATTTTTTTCTTTGTTACACGTGATTGGCAGTCACAAGCACACCACCACTGAGTCACTGTTAACGGACTGCGAGTTACATATAATACAATGGGGCCATAGTGGATACCGTTGTCGTGGATGAAGTGTTATGTTAATGCTCTGCTATGATATTCATATATCTTTAGCTGGTCAAGTATGTGTTCGTGGAAGGTATGCGATCACAGACAGAATGACGCACAGTACATTCAGCTGTATATTTCTTTCAACGAATTTTCGTAGGTGCCTAAAGTTATCAGGATCAGGTAAAGCGTACTAGTCAGGATCCCACCTCACAATTCTTGATCGTGTTCCTAGAAACAATGGCAGCGCAGTCTGACCAACGAAGTGGGAAACGGCACTGTAGTCCCTGTAGTGGTGAGATTATTGAGGAGCCCCGTATTGCACTACAGCCAGATGTACCCTGCCCCACCCTCTCAAGTATGCTATAGGTAGTAAGGAGTACTACTGGAACCCGCTACGAAAATAAACAGCATCAAGTGTTATTCAATATACACGAGTAGCTTCGGACAAAAAAACAATTCTCGTGGAATTAGACAGTCGTTAACTCAGTGATCCATTCCACAATTTGTCATGGAATTAGACAGTCGTTAACTCAGTGATCCTTTCCACAATTTGTCATGGAATTAGACAGTCGTTAACTCAGTGATCCATTCCACAATTTGTCATGGAATTAGACAGTCGTTAACTCAGTGATCCATTCCACAATGTGTCATGGAATTAGGCAGTCGTTAACTCAGTGATCCATTCCACAATTTGTCATGGAATTAGGCAGATGTTAACTCAGTGATCCATTCCACTATTTGTCATGGAATTAGGCAGTCGTTAACTCAGGGATCCATTCCACAATTGTCATGGAATTAGACAGTCGTTAACTCAGTGATCCATTCCACAATTTGTCATTGTTCTTCAATGAGCTTGTTTGAAAAGTAGGTGGTTGTAAGACGCTAAGATTCACACCGACATTCATTAGTCCCGACACAATTGCTAAGTAGGCTTTCTCCCTTATTTGTCATTGAGCTGATTACATATACAAAACATGACTTGACTAACTTGCTTTAGTTAATACTTTCTTCTATCACGAGTATTCAGTTCAGTTCAAGTGTCCTCTTCGCATCGAAGGTCGGCTGCAATGGATCTTCGGTGTACTCTATCTCTTGCCGTAACAGTGCAGTCTGGCAGGCTTTTTTTAGTCCATCTCCTGATGATATCTACCCACTTATAACGTCGTCTGCCTCTTGAAACACTGCCTTCCGCATTACCATTTAGTATGGTCTTCAACAAGGAGGTATGTTTTGTTATATGACCAAAATAACGTAACAGCCTAACCCTGATTTCGGTCATTAATTCTCTTTTCGCCTCCAATATTTTAAATACTTCCAAATTTGTTTTCTTCTCTTTTCAAGACATGCGACCCAATCTTCTATATATCAACATTTCGAACTCTATTCCAACTTGTTATTCAGTTTCCATATTTCTGCGTCATAACGTAGTGACGAGTCTATATAACATCTGATAATTCTCAATTTCAATTTATGGTTTATCTGTTTGGTATGTGTTGCATGTTGCTGAATACAATTTTGTCCATACCTATTCTATTTCTGATTTCTTTTTCACAGTTGCCTTCTTCAGTATTGGGACACGCTGGACACGTAAAAGAATTTCTGATAGTTGAAAATAGCAGACTGTTAGCGGATGTCCGGGCAAAAACTATGACATTTCTATCCAATTAAAAAAACAAACAAAAAACAATCTGCAACGGATAGACATGGCTACCTGGCAGCGAACATACACCTACATGTTTGAATGCCAGAGTTCTACGTTGCAAGTATGTCATGTGTGGAACACTACAATATTATTATTTGTTCACATTTTGGCCCCCTTGTAGCACATACCGATATAAATGAGAAAATACACAAAGATGTTTGTGATAGTTGCAACTTTGGTTTGAAAATTGTTCTTGTATACAAACTTGCATATCAGTGAGTTACAGAGCGCTGCTATTCCTCCCCAGGCGAGCTGGCATTGAGGTCGACGGTCCCGTCTGCTCTGATCCACGTGTCCCTGACAGTTATGAGGCGCGGTGACCATCGGATAGCGTCGTAAGTCTGCCCATAAGCGATACCGGCAGAATAAGGGTCCCGTGTATGGTGTATCTCGAGGCCGTGTATGGTGATGGAGATGGTAATCTAGCCAGGGATCCTCGGAATTGTTTAGCTCGGCACACGACATTGCACAACGTCGAATGGTCCGTGTTCACCACATGTGGTCGAGAAGGAGCCAGATACGTTTCTAGTTTCTGCCCAGGGATGGCAAAGAAAGCCACGGGACCACCATGACTAGTATCTAGGAACCCCAAGAACTAATCGGTTAGGGAAGCTGATTGATAGTGGAAAAAAAACAGAAATACCAATCTTTAATATTTGTCTCTGAAACTCTCCTCCTTATATGACTTTCTGTTTCCCTACCTCATGTGGGCCCGGGTCGTTAGTATCCGGAGGTAAGCAGCCTCGCCAACGACGTGAGGATAGAAAATTGTGTTCAGTGAAGCGGGAAGCCTGCTTATATACCTGTCATTGCACTACAGCTTGGAGGTATACTTTCCTTAGTACATCTCAGGATGTCAGTCGGTCAATCAAAATCTTTCAGCTCCCTATGCAGCATCGGTCTTCAACAAATACGCGCCTTCTGTTCCGGGCCATCCCCTCCAGCAAACTAGAGCATTTATTTAATTAAGGTAGCCACATACTTGAACATTTCCTTAGGCAAACTAGCCACATACTTGAACATTTCTTTAGGCAAACTAGCCACATACTTGAACATTTCCTTAGGCAAACTAGCCACATACTTGAACATTTCCGTATGCAAAATAGCTGGAAACTTGAACATTTCCTTAAGCAAAGTAACAGCGTACTGGAGCATTTCTTGAATCAAAGCAGCCACATACTAGAGCATTGTCTTAATGAAAGTAGATGCATTCCGGAGCATTCTTTTGAATTAGCCACTTACTTTTGTAACCAAAGTAGCGGAGTACTGGAGCAGGGTCTCAATTAAAGGTGTCAAATAAAGATCTTGGGCCATTGTTGAGGATACATTGAATGGCAGTTGACATCTTCATTGACAAGTTACATGTTAGTCATTATCACATAGTTGCTAAGGCACATACTTCCTGCAAGAAATATCATTGCAGTATTGACACATGCTCCAATTGTAGAAGAAAACGCTGCATGATAAATACCATATGCTAGAAATGGTCACAGTTGATTCTCTATTCAGCGAGATTGCTTTGCTAAAACTGGCTTGTCATTAAAAAAACAAAAAAAAAACAAAACAGGCAGCAGCTTTGTTATTGGCAACCGAAGTTAATTTGTTATCACAATATCAAAGCGTTTAACGTGTTTCTGATTGCAGGTTAGAACTCCAACTTAAAGCAGAATAAGCAAAATAAGAACCCAGAAAAGCGAACGAGGAAAAATGGGTTTAGCAGTGTTTGAATATTGCTGGGGTTGTTACAATACTCCACATCTCAATGAGGCTTTCAGGTAATGTCAACATCAATCTCTTTAACCTCTATGTATACATCAATATGTATAGATAATGATTAGTAATTATAGTTCGTGTCTAGCAGGTCACTGGTATAAACCTTCATATCTTCATACAAAAGCTTCCAGTGCTCATTTTACATACTGAGATAACAGATACTTACAGAACCATTTATGAAAAGACTTTTTGGTAGTAAGATAGTTTTGTGTGTGTGTGTGTATGAGAGAGAGGGAGGGAGAGAGAGAGAGAGAGACTGAAGTTGATTCATACTTATTGTTGTTAACACTGCAATCGGTGAATAACAACCCACAAACTGATGGACGAGTTTTAAAATGAAACGTGAACCAACAGTGAGGGCCATCTGCGTGGACGGGGCATGATTATGGACATTCATCTGGCCGTTGGAAGCCGCAGTTTCCAAACTATTTGTCATCTACTGAAGGGGAACTAGCACTTGTGAGTCTGTCGGAGTACAGCGACCGTCCATATTTAACATAACATATCTTATTTTTGTAAACACGTCCGCTTCACATGGAGTTTTACTGCAAATTTCTGTATTTATTACCTTATACATACGTATCTTTGTCTTGCAGTTTCATATTGAAAATAGTTTAGTTTAGTCGAAGAATCAACGCCATTGCACAAAGTCTAACCCATAAGCGCTCTCTTCTCCCATATTTTGGAGAATCTCAGCACAATGCTCGAACTCCGTAGCACGGGCGAGGATCCCGTAATGGAGTGGCTAGATTTTTAACACAATCTTAAATTTTGCTCGGGTAGCGGCCGTTAAGCCTACCCCATTCGATTTATTAAATGATAAGTGAGGCAAATGCATTTATTCCAGTGTTACGTCAAGTTAGAATAACAGCTAGTCAGTCACATCAAATATACCGGGTTTGATTCCTGTTATCGGTGCATGCTCCATACGACCCAGCTGTAGATGGATACTTGGCTTACAGTTATGGAAGAAAACTGACTAGCCATTTCCTTAAAAACGGAGGCCTAGTACAATGAAGTCTGTAACACTTCATCCTCGACTGTAGTGTCTGCTATGGGACTACCTTTAATGTTATGCATCACATAGCAAAAATCAATCGATCGACCGAAACCGGTCCATATTCTCGATGTATAGGTCATTGACAAGATCCCGTCAGTAAACTCGGTTCTGGGTTGCTGTTTCTGCTTTTCTCCAGGTGTCATAATTTATTCTTAGTTCTTCTCACACTACCTTCTCCGTGTATTTTGGGTCTACCTTTCTGTCCCTTTCCTTGGGAGTTCATGTGAGAACCTGGGAAGATTGTTATATTATGTCTGACAATAGTAATTGGTGCGTGTGTTATGTTGTACCGGGGCCAGAAAGGGGAGCAGAATATAGGGAATCTAAAAACTGTTAGCCATATCGCTGAATATTCGTCCACGGAATAATGATATGTGTTCCATCCTATAGAAAATACGAGCCACTATAACGTCATAAGGTATGGACAAATCAACTAGCACACGACTGAAGGACATGACGTGTGTATGCTGAGGGTATGTTCTCCACAGGGAGATGTACAATTTTTCAATAATAGTAATGACTGTTCTCTAGTTACTGATTATTTATTTTAAAAAAAAACGTTGTTTATCAGACTTCAAATGAGTGTGATATATTATTTTCAGTTAAGGTGGGCGTAAAGCGAGCTTTCGGTGGTACTATGGGTTGAAATAAAGTGTATACAAACATGGATAGGTAGTTTTCAGATACCGCGTTCAACTGAAGCAAGACCGAAACCTACATTACGAGTGAAAGGCCTTCATCAGAAGTAACGGATCAGGTCAGGTCATCCCGTAACCGGTGAGGTCGTTGGGGCACACATGAAGACATTCCCACAACTCCACGCCATCCCTCTCTGTCAGATGCCGCTGTCTGTGACTCTTCTGGTCGGAGACTGGTCCATTCTTTTATGTTGATTAATATATAACGGAAAATAATACATAAATATATATACGAGGCGTGTCCAAATGAAACCGGACCAAACTGCGTCAAGTGAACATACGTACGATGCGAAATGATGACGTCACTTCTGGTGTAAACAGCACATACCAACCGTCAGGTTTGCAAAATTACTTTATCCTATGACTCATAATTTCCTCGGCAGACCGTTGAAAACATGACGGGTGTGATACCGAATCCGTCCAGAGTTGATTAACGAGCGGTGTTTCGGTTTCTAACAGCTGAAGGATGTCGACCAGTTGACATTCATCGCAGAATGCAGGAAGTGTATGGTGACAAAAGTGTGTCGAAGACAACAGTGAAAAACTGGACAACGATGTTTAAAGAAGGACGCGAGTTAACGCAACAATATGCGCCTGGCCTGGTCTAGGAAGATCTTTCGTTAACTGACGTCCTTCTTTAAACATCGTTGTCCAGTTCTTCACTGTTGTCTTCGACACACTTTTGCCACCATATATATATATATTTAGATATATACATATTTCTGTTTCTAAGAATCGACGTTACTGCACTCCGGGCATATCCATAGGGGCTCAGTTTCTCGGCAAATGGCGCAGGGTGTGGATGCTGATGACCCCTGTAGTTCGCTGGTTGTACACTATCTTGCTACGTCCTCTCATCCCCTTTACTCCGCTCAAACCTCGTTTAGTGTCAAAACTCTGCAGCCTGTGGATTGATGCTTCATCTTTTGCAGTGTCCTCATCTAACAGGCTCTCGTTGATTGATTTCAAAATGGCATTCCTATCCATCACTAACGTGCCTATGATGGGGGCTTGTGAAGCCAAGATGTCAGCTCTTTCGTTGCCTTGAACCCCAGCATTACCAGTAGATCCAAGTCAACCTCTGGAGGTTGCTATCAGCTTCTATCCACTCGTACCTAAGCCATCCCTTCTGTACCTTCTGAAGTACGGCTTGCACGTCTGTCACGATAACTGTCATTGTTATACAAGTCTCAGATATCCATCTCAACGCTGAGGTCATTACCTCCATCTCCATTCTCAAACTGGGGGTTGGTGACATGTATGCCCTACTGCACCCAGCAACGACCTGTCCTTTAGCCGAGAAGCCCCAGCCTGATCTCCCGTTGAGTCGAACTGATCCGTCGGTGTATAAGACGGAAACACTGTGCTACGTTGTCTCCTTTATCAGCTGATTCAGCTCGTGCTCTGCTGACAGGGTCACCAGATACGAGTTCGTACTTGTAGGAAACCTGCCCCACATGCATATTCGTACTAGTACAGTGATTGTTTATGTATGGCATGGTTGAAAGCTCCGTTCACGCCGCCCTGTGTCCGATACTTCTTCGTTCGTTCTCAATCTCACGCTACCAAGCCCTGATTAGGGCTTTGCAAGTAGCAGGATGTTGTCAGGAGAACGGAATCGGTTACGATCATATAACAAAATGTCTTCTAAAAAAAGGATCAGTTTTCCATACTCTCTCCCCCCCCTTATTATACATCACACACACACACACACAGAGAGAGAGAGAGAGAGAGAGAGAGAGAGAAATATTATGTCTTTGGTAAACAATGTTTTTAACCAAACTGTTGGCGTATGTGAAACACGATTGCTTCCCCTTATTGGGTTCTGATTATCAGCGATCCCGTCAGATAAGCTTGGCTGGAATGTTCCAGTCCTGCGTACTTGCGATTATCTTGTTCCTTGCTATATTTATTTTGTGTGTTTTTATTTGTTTGAGAGCGAGGCCTTTTTGTAATGTAAAGTGAAGAGAGACATAGCCAATACAATAGTAGAGAATGACATGGTATGGACTTCATTATCGAATTATTTATTCGTTTTTTTCGTTTTTTTGTGGCGCTCAGTCACTACTATAACTGACTCCTTTATAGGGCACCTTGTATTCGAGAATTTGCAGTGGCTGACTCATAACACTGGTTTTGCATGAAGAGTGTGTAAACCTAGACGTCATTCGAAGGATCAACCACTTGGCGGCGTTCACAAACTCTCTGCACAGAGTCTGTTCATAGCAATATTTTGCAGGATGAGGTTGCAAACCCAGACTTCACTCGAAGGATCAACCAATTGGCATCGTCCACAAACTCTTTGCACAGAGTCTGTTCATAGCAATGGCCTTGCCCGATGAGGGTGTAAATAAACCTAGACGTCACTCGAAGAATCAACCACGTGGAAGTGAGAGGTAAATGTCATTATAGGTGGACAACGTCTCTAGATTGGGGCCAGTTGGTAGATTACCATTCTCCGTATCGGACCAGAGATGTGGGGGGAGGGGGGATGGGTGGTGGGGGGTAAGAGTGTCGACAAGGATCGCACATCAGGCTGTGTCACATTTAGATTGACAGCGACATGTATATATTGCAGGCAATAAAATAATATATGGGTGGGACCAAATTAGATTGTTAGCTAGCCAGCTAACGCAAGAGGACCACTAGACAGACATTTTGTTTTTAGAATTAAGAAAAGAGTCTATAAAAGTGAATGAAAGGGTGAGATTCGAGATTCTGTAGAGAGAGCGTTTACGGGGTGGTTATCACATCATACACATAGAGCCTTGCGTTGAGCTCAAAAGTGTAAATGGTGGACACACTATAAGCAATATGAGAAATAAAGCTGATCACTTCCTAGTGAGAAGATTTGTCGTGATACGTGTCAAAAATCCCAAAGGAGGTATCTAAAAGGGTCTGATGAGCCCCGGGATACAAATCCCAAGGTATGTATCGGAAAGGGTCTGATAAGCCCCGGGATACAAATCCGAAGGTATGTATCGGAAAGGGTCTGATAAGCCCCGGGATACAAATCCCAAAGGAGGTATCTAAAAGGGTCTGATAAGCCCCAGGATACAAATCCCAAAGTATGTATTGAAAAGGGTCTGATGAACCCCAGGATACAAATCCCAAAGGAGGTATCTAAAAGGGTCTGATAAGCCCCGTGATACAAATCCCAAAGTATGTATTGAAAAGGGTCTGTTGAACCCTGGGATACAAATCCCAAGGTATGTATCAGAAAGGGTCTGATGAACCCCGGGATACAAATCCCAATGTATGAATCAGAAAGGGTCTGATGAACCCCGGGATACAAATCCCAAGGTATGTATCAGAAAGGGTCTGATGAACCCCGGGATAGAAATTCTAAAGGAGGTATCGAAAAGGGTATGGTAAACCAAATACCAGTGAAGGAAGAAAGAAAGGTGAACCTTAAGAATCCTCAGGGAACACATTCTCTCAGAACGGGTGAAACACGGACACCAAAGGGACACGTACCAACGTTTGAGAGCGGATAACTGGCCGGAGTGTAAGTCATAGCTGGAGTCTCCTACGGGAGCTGATTTGTTACCCCATGTTTGTACGATCGACAGCCTAAAGCAGTCAACTCTGACAGAGAACAGCAAATCATCACCAACGTAGACGGCTCGACGACGCCAGAAGACAACGAGTTAGTTAACCACTGATTTGTAATACGATTGAATTAGACTACGTTTAGGGCTTATATAATTTCAAATCTGACACTTAGAACCTGGGTATATTAGTTTAGGAGGTGACATCAATAGCTAGTGCTTGAATCCTCTGTGTTAGTTTAATATAAAATGTTATTTCGTTTAGTAGTTCTTTGCTTTTGTTAATATTGTGTAACAATTATTCTAGTAAATAAAAAATATTATCTTGTTTTAATGGTTAACGATAGTTTTGGTGTTTACTGTGTTGAAGTAGTTGCGTTGTGTAGTCCATGTTGCAACTCCAAGTTATAACTAACTCAGCTAAGTAGACCATGCTACAACGAGGATGTGATTTCCTCTCTCTCCTTTCTATTACATAATTAATATATGGAGGGCTGCAGCGGTTGATGTTCTCCATACGAAGCATAGACCAGCCACCACAGCTGATGATATAGGGCCGACTCGGTCACATCGTCTTCTGTTGTTATTCAGAGATATTCGTGCTGAGTTAAGTAAAGTTGGTATTTCTTTCATCCCGAACCGTAACTGAGAATATGGGCCATGGTCTTACTAAATATAGTGCAGTGTGAGGCTTCATATTTAGCTCACCACTATGTAGCAATTCATTCTTACATGATCATGTTGCTAGTCCCATGTTGTTGCTGTGGTTGAATGCCCACATTGAGTAAGTTTACACTTTTGTGCGCCCTGAAAATGGCGCTCAATGGCGTGTTACAGTAGCTTTCCACATTTTCCGAGCGTGCCGATGGACTAGGGTCCTCCAGGCGGATGTGCTATGCTTGGCTTCATCTGCGTGTTTCTCACAACTACTGGGATTACGTCGATCCCCACCTCGTTTGCCAGACTGCCATGAAAACATCCCGTTTCCGGGGAGACCCGGTGACCTGGGCATCTTGGCCACTATAGTTTACCTGGCCCTGACTAACATGTCCGATCAGTATGTTTTGCGTGACCAATCGTTAATCTCCCTCTCTCGCTAGCGCCATGCAATAATCTCTTTAGTTTCGTTTTGTCTCATACTCAGTTGTTTACGGAACCATGAAAGTGGGTCACACAATCCTGTGAACGTTTAAGGTTAGTGTGCCTGCGATTAACTGACTCAGTGACCTCCTATTCTGTACGTTCCAGAGCAGGAACCTACCTTACTAGCACTTACACACTCGTTCTGTCATTGGTGTAGCGTGCAGTTGTTCAAGATGCTGAGCAGTGCATGAGCTGCAGCGGTCAGGTTCAGTGAACCGGAGCTGCTAAAACCATTCTACACCTCCACGACGTGATCCTGGATAACAGGACAGACTGGGTAAGGAGAAGCGATCAAAGAGGGAAGGCTAACCCGGTACTCAGAAAAGCCAGCTGAAGTCGGATGTGTCGGACTGAAATGTGCAAATATCGCAGTCAAGCTGTGAACTACGACACAACGCATACCATTCTTTGTACAACATCCTGTTACTTGCAAAACCCTTTTCATGGTTTGGTAGAAGGAGCTTGAGAACGAACGAAGAAGAGGAATTGTTTTCATGATTGTTGATATAAAGATAATCTGATAACAGAACAGGTACACCAGCTTAAGACGCGGATCTAACTGTTTGTTCGCCACATTTTTCCGTTTTACAATATAACAAAAAACAAAACTCTGGTACACAGTTTGTTCTTGTTACTTATTAAAGATAATAGTCTGTAAATGTTTGTCCCATAGTAGTTACACTACTGTCGAGGAATGACATTGTTAGAGACTTTTGTATACTAAGCCACATCTTGTATATGGTAGTGCAGCCAGTTCGTTTTCTAGCTGTAATGTACTTCCTAGTTGTATGCAGGGTACCCATTTACGTCTAGGAAGACTGGATCGTAATGATAGCGGGATTTTTACTCCGTACCTTTGCCATATTAAGCGAGTGTCCTAACACTATAACGTGAATCATACGCTTATGCATGCAATGTAAGTAGCATGCCCCTTGCAGAACGTCGCTTCTCACAACCGCCAATCTATTTTGCTGTTATAAGTTTCATGGCATGTTTGCAGTACGGTAGGTTGCCATTACTTTCCGTACCACGCAGCCTCCTGCATACAAGAACATATAAAGTATATGTCTGTCTTTCTATTATTTATACTTGTCTTAGTTTCCTCTTTTTCTTAATCGTTGATTTTTAAATAACCGCGTGTATTACTCTCATTTAATAATATGAGACATACACTTCTCTCCAAGCAGATATTACTCTCATTTAATAATATGAGACATACACTTCTCTCCAAGCAGATATCTCAGAAACTAAAAATTAGAATAACATTAAATGCAAAGTGCATTCATTTTTATTGTATGGAGTAGAAACCTGGACCCTGACGAAGAAAATGGAGAAGAAACCTGGACCATGACAAAGAAAATAAAAAAGAAACCTGGACACTGACAAAGGAAATGGAGAAGAAACCTGGACCGTGACAAAGAAAATTAAGAAGAAACCTGGACATTGACAAAGGAAATGGAGAAGAAACCTGGACCATGACAAATAAAATTAAGAAGAATCCTGGGCGCTGACAAAGAAAATGGAGAAGAAAATCTTTGAAATGTGGGTCTTCACGTGACGTGGATGAGTTTCTAGGAAAGATAGGAAAACAGAAAGTGGGGTTCTGGAACAACTCACGGTGGAGAAGACGCAGGAAAACAAAATGTTTTAGTCAGGACATGTTATGTCAGGACATGTAAAGTAAAGTATCCCATAGCATTACTGCCGTAGGGGTGTGAGGTGTTAGCGATCTCACATTTCAAAGGCTCGGCTATATGAGGGCGGTAGCCATCTCCTCTCCCTCGCCGCTTTTACTTCCCGGACTGAACCGGTACCCATTTAAGGCTGGGTCGACCCGGGAGCCATTGCGGTCTGAAAAAAACATTACCGCCTCAACTGGGGAATGAACCCAGGACCATTCAGATGCGAAGCCAGCGCGCTAACCACTGCACTATGCGGCTCCCTACATGTTTTGACAGGCTGCTAAAAGTTATATTGGATGGAAGAGTGGAGGACAAGAGAGCCAGAAGGAGACAGAGGTACAGACGGACAAACAACATCATGATGTGGTCGGAGCACAATCTGAGTAAGTGTACCGACATGGAACGGGGCAGAGACAGCTGGAGATCCATTACCGTCAACCTCTGACGCGGAGACGGCACTTGATGATGATAACTCTAATAAAATTGGCTAGCTGTTTTGTATTCTCACGTCGCCAGACCGTTTACGATTCTGAAGAGTTGGAAAGATCTATTCTGTCTCTTTAAATCAGCCATTCACACACATTCTAAACAAAATGAAAAGACCTTTTACCCTCGCGAGAGCAAACACTCGAGTCAGCGTAACTTTGATATTTCTACACCAGTTAGTTTTCGTTCCACTTATGTCGTTGAGCGCCTTTAGCAGCTTAATTTGTCTGTTTGCGCCAAGTGCGTTGCGTCAGTCAACGTGAGCCCGTGTCTTTGCACAGGCTCTAATGTCATCTGTCCACCTGCCTCGTGGACGCCCTCTTACCATGTAGCCATGCCTAACAGCGTTATAAGTCTTCAGTGGAAGTTGATGAGGGTGCATTCTAATGAGATGACTGAACCAACGTATTTCGGGTCAGGAAATGTACTCTGCACAAGACGTAGTGCCGGCCATACTTCGAATGTCGTCGTTCCGCAGTCTGTCTCTCTTGGTAACACAAATGACCTTCTTCAAAAACTTCATTTGACACGTCGAAATTCGTATCTCCCGCACTCTGAATAGAGACCATGTTTAGAAACGTAACGCAGAGATGGCATAAATATACTGTTTATCAGCTGTTGCTTTGTTGCCAAACTAATGTTCGGGTGATAAGCAGTGGTGACAGATGATAAGTCACCGACACTGTCTCGGTTTCCTGTCGAAAAAATACTGCCTTGTTTAGGGATAGATCAATTTAGATAATATTCTTCAACCATGGGCTACATACAGGTGAAGATAATCACATAGAAAATACTGGCATTTCTGATGTTCTCGTTGTAAGTTACTTGTACTGAGTTTATTTCACTTTTGACGATGTGTCTTTGGCAGCAGGTTGCAGTAGGTCATCTAAAATCCCTAGGTGTTATGGAGAAAGTAGACCAAGGATCTTCGAACTTAGTGCGATGCATCTCACATTTAAAGTATCCTCACAGTGTGGATCCCCACCTCAATGGTCAGAATGAATACCGTAACACACATAGCCTGGATTAGAGTAATGACCTGGATGTGAGGTGAAGTTTTGATCAGTGTCTTTCGCCTGGCTCTCACCAGAACCGGTGATCTCGTTAGCTCTGCCCCTAAGAATCGACTCCACTATAATTCAGTAATACCGATAGTCCCTTACCTTCTCTTAGTAAATGGCGATGAGTGTCAATACTAATGGTTTCTGTAGCTCGTTGGTTGTGCACACTCCTGCCCGGTCCTCCCATCCGTTCGACTCCACTCGAACCTCGTTTGAATTAAAGATCTGCTTTCTGTGAATTGCTGATTCATCTATTGCGGCGTCATCATTTAACATGCGCTTATTGACATACTTCAAAATGTCACTTTTACCTATATTTATTTGTGTCGGATGTGTTGGACCGAAAGGTGCAAATATCGCAGTCAAGCTGTAAACTACGACACAACGCATTCCGTTCTCTGGACTATATTCTGCTACTTAAGCCCTTTCAGGGTTTGGTAGCGGGAGATTGAGAACGAACGCAGAAGAAGTTAACCTCCGTCTCTGCTTATTGTTGCACCACTCTTTACATTCCCTGCTTAGGGTTATGGTAATATGTAATTCCATCAACCGTGTGGACGTAGCGATGAAGTGTGATTTCATTGTACAAGATAAAATATCAGCTTTTGTGACGCGGGACGACCAATTCTTTTCATTGCCTTCCATATCTTTGAACGGTTGTTTCAAATGCCTACAATAAGTAGGTTTACTCTTTTGTGAGCCCTGAAAAGGACGTTACATGGCGGGCTGCAGTAGCTTTCGTCACATCAAGAGCGTGCTGAGGAAGGTGGACCGGGGTCCTCCAGGCGGTTGTGCTGTGCGTGGCATAATCTGCGTATCGCTCACTACTACGGGGATCACGTCGATCCCTCACCTTGTTCTCCAGGCTGCCATGAACACAGCTCGTTTCCAGGACGGGCTACAGGGGATCCGAGGTAAGGGTCTTGGCCAGTATGTTTTGCCTGACCCTGACTAACATGTCTGACCAGTATATCTTGCCTGACCCGACTAACATGTCTGATCAGTATATCTTGCATGACCCTGACTAACATGTCTGACCAGTATATCTTGCATGACACTGACTAACATGTCTGACCAGTATATCTTGCCTGACCCTGACTAACATGTCTGACCAGTATATCTTGCCTGACCCTGACTAACATGTCTTATCAGTATATCTTGCCTGATACTGACTAACATGTCTGACCAGTATATCTTGCCTGACCCTGACTAACATGTCTTATCAGTATATCTTGCCTTACCCTGACTAACATGTCTGACCAGTATATCTTGCATGACACTGACTAACATGTCTGATCAGTATATCTTGCCTGACCTTGACTAACATGTCTGACCTGTATATCTTGCCAGACCTTGACTAACATGTCTGACCAGTATATCTTGCATGACCCTGACTAACATGTCTGACCAGTATATCTTGCATGACCCTGACTAACATGTCTGACCAGTATATCTTGCATGACACTGACTAACATGTCTGACCAGTATATCTTGCCTGACCCTGACTAACATGTCTGACCAGTATATCTTGCATGACCCTGACTAACATGTCTGATCAGTATATCTTGCCTGACCCTGACTAACATGTCTTATCAGTATATCTTGCCTGACCCTGACTAACATGTCTGACCAGTATATCTTGCATGACACTGACTAACATGTCTGATCAGTATATCTTGCCTGACCTTGACTAACATGTCTGACCAGTATATCTTGCCAGACCTTGACTAACATGTCTGACCAGTATATCTTGCCTGACCAGACGTTAGTCGTCCTCCCCACTTTGAACGCTAAAGCAGGCATTCATAAAAGACGTCCACTACATCATGGCAATTATTTGTCTCTGCCCTTCCCCATGCTTCCCTCTGCCCACTTTTGACTGACCCCTCCTTTCTATGTGGACTTAATTAAAACCATGTTATAATCACCCACCTTAAATGACAGGATCGTCCTTCCCCGGCATGTCGCGAGAGGCGACTAGAGAAGGTTGTGCATTGGGTTAGCAACCTCACCAAGTCAAACGCATTGATGCTAAAACAACAATAAGATCAACTATTTTTTCGCAGACGGCAGGAACGACAGGCAAATGGAGACTAGGTGTCAGAAATCATCTGCTGTAACTTATCAACTGTCATCCCTGCTCAGCCGCCCGGGTATTAGTTTGGCAACAACACAACAGCTGATAAACAGTATATTTATACCGCATCTGCGCTACCTGTGCTAAACATGACTTCTATTCAGGGCGCACGGAAGCAGAATTGCGACGTGTGAAATGAAGTGTTACCTTCTTAAACGAGGCAGCCTTGTACACCGGGGAAAGAGACTTAGAAGACAGCACCAAGCAAACCTACCAATGAAGGCAACATCGCTGAAGACCACCCTATAACCTATAACATGGGAAGAGGACAATGAAACCATACAGATAAATACATCAGTCACTGGTCTTACGAACAGTCACGACTACAACGAGATGCAAAAGCGAACTGCTACACTGAGTATAATCGAAGAAAACTATCCTAAACAATCGTGGATACAAGCCTACACAGATGGATCAGCAACAAATGCTGGCAAGAATGGAGTCGCTGGTATCTTTATAACATACCCTGATGACAATTGTGACACAAGGAGTGTTCCCACTGGTCAATTCTGCTTCAACTATACAGCTGAGGTTCAAGCTCTCAAACAGGCTGAGTTTCAAGCTCTCAAACAGGCTGAGGTTCAAGCTCTCAAACAGGCTAAGGTTCAAGCTCTCAAATAGGCTGAGGTTCAAGCTGTCAAACAGGCTGAGGTTCAAGCTCTCAAACAGGCTGAGGTTCAAGCTCTCAAATAGGCTGAGGTTCAAGCTCTCAAACAGGCTGAGGTTCAAGCTCTCAAACAGGCTGCGGTTCAAGCTCTCAAACAGGCTGAGGTTCAAGCTCTCAAACAGGCTGAGGTTCAAGCTCTTAAACAGGCTGAGGTTCAAGCTCTCAAACAGGCTGAGTTTCAAGCTCTCAAACAGGCTGAGGTTCAAGCTCTCAAACAGGCTGAGGTTCAAGCTCTCAAACAGGCTGAGGTTCAAGCTCTCAAACAGGCTGAGGTTCAAGCCCTCAAACAGGCTGAGGTTCAAGCCCTTAAACAGGCTGAGGTTCAAGCCCTTAAACAGGCTGAGGTTCAAGCCCTCAAACAGGCTGCCAACATTATCCGGAACAGCAATTCTGATTGCCACCAAGTCGCCATCTTCACAGACACATTATGTGTGCTGCAAGCTCTTAAGGGTGGTAAACTCGCTTCTGAGAAATGATCTTGGTAAGGTAGCTTCTGGAAAGCGAACTATACTCCAGTGGCTGCCACCACACTGTGGCGTGCCTGGAAATGAGATGGCATATGGGCTTGCAAGTAGGGGAGCAGAGTGTGAACAAGAAGACAGCGAAATCACATACTTTGTGAAAAAGAGAGTTGTCCGGACTGTCAGAAGCGAACAGAACCAATCCAACGATGCCCACCACGCCCTTGACCGGCAAGGGCAGACTATCATTCTTCGCCTCAGGACTGGGCACACTAGACTGAATAAACACATGTACAGGCTTCGTCTGTCTGCTTCGACGCTGTGTACATGCGGGACAGGCGAACAAACTGTCGAGCATGTTTTGTAGGACTGTCCTCTGTATTGTCAGTTAAGGAGGATACACTAGCCAAATGATTTGACACTACAATCAAAGCTGTATGGAGGTAAAGAGCAACTGCAGTCAATGGCCGAGTTCATTGCGGAAACTCGCCTGATGGTGCCAACATATATGATGCTATCACAAGAAGATCATCGATGTTAAAATGTGATACATAAAGCGAAACAACATTCGTAGTATGATGGGCACTACGTTTTGTGCAGAATACATTTCCAGGCACAATATACGTTGGTTTGGTCATCTCATTAGAATGCCCCCTCATCAACTTCCATTGATGGCTTACAAGTTACAAGGTTGATAGATCAGGCTACAAGGCAGGGACGGCCGCATGTCAGGTGGATAGATGACATTAGAGTGATTGTGCACCGACACGGGCTGATATTGACCAACGCTACATACTTAGCGCAGGACAGACGAATTGAGCTCCCTACGTCGCTTAGGCCTGTTAAGGGCACACTAATTACATTGTAGGGCCTATACTTCACCATCCAGAGCAGTGCTTTTCAACCCAAGCACTAGTGGACGAGTTTAGCTGTCAGGTGGGCGGTAGCAGAATAATTCCATGCTGGGTTTCAAAACAATATCACAGAAAACCAGGAAATCAACAAAAGTAAACATTTTGAGAACCTGTATTTTCACGTGACAGCATACGGCTGTGAAACATGGACAGTTACCGAAGCCTCGAATCTTTTCAGTCCAAAAGCTATAGAAAGGTCTCCAGAATACAGTGCATCGCAAAGAAAGAAAAATGCAGACATTCAACAAGTTAAACAGAAAATGAAATACTTTGGCCACATGAAAAAGCACAACGGCTTTGATAGAACGGTAATGGAAAGTATGTGCCGGACAAGGGAGGCAGACCAAGAAGGCTATGGCGCCAAGATGTCAAGGAATACTTCGACATTTCTCTGAAGCCAGCTGGAGATTTTGCAAGAAATCGAGTTTCTTTCAGACTGTCTGTTGATGGTAGCGACGTTCTGCAAAGGACATGATACATGATGAGCGATACACATAAAAAATACACAGACTTAGAAGACGATCACGGAATTCCCTTCAATTTAGATTTGAGTGTCCGCTAAGGAACATGTACCACCATGAAAGTGATAAAAGTGGGCGCCAGGTATAAGAAGACTGAAGAGCACTGATCTAAAGCGATAGGTAAATGATGATGGCGATTGGTACAACGTACTTCTATTCTATACAGACAACCCTAATTATGTGAAACACGAGAAACTAAATATTATTCGCCTGTTAGAGATTTCAGTCTCAGAAAGAGCTGACGTTCTGGTAATAGGAACAACACCCGGGAACGTATACATTATTTCAGCTGGAAAGCTGCAGAGAAAAGATGGTTTGTTACTCAAGAAATATTTCTATGCCAGTGAGCGATCAATATGAAATTAAATAAAAACATGTTTACATAAAATTTCGCTTCTCGACAGGACGAAGACTTGCTCGGACTACATTACTTTATTTGGTATCCGGTTACGGAGGCTCTTCTTATATTCCGATGTATACTTGAGAAGGTGGGCCAGGGTCCTCATGGCTGTAGTGCAACACGAGGCTCCTTACTAAGCTAGCCACTATAGAGATTAAAGTGTTGATCTCCACCTGGACAACCAGACTGCTGTAAGACACCCTATGTCCAGGAACCACGCCGATGACGTGAGGTAGTGGTATTGATCAGTGTCTTTCACCTCATCGTGACGCTATTCTTGGTTCACATTCAACTACCATACATACACAAATAGTGTTTCAAATACCCGTTTGGATGGAAAGTGTTTCACGTCATGGTAGGGCGCCACATACTGATCAAGATAGCACCTCACGTCATGGTAGGGCGCCACATACTGATCAAGATAGCACCTCACGTCATGGTAGGGCGCCACATACTGATCAAGATAGCACCTCACGTCATGGTAGGGCGCCACATACTGACCAAGATAGCACCTCACGTCATGGTAGGGCGCCACATACTGACCAAGATAGCACCTCACGTCATGATAGAGTGCCACATACTGACCAAGACAGCACCTCACGTCATGGTAGGGCGCCACATGCTGATCAAGATAGCACCTCACGTCATGGTAGGGCGCCACATACTGACCAAGATAGCACCTCACGTCATGGTAGGGCGCCACATACTGACCAAGATAGCACCTCACGTCATGATAGGGTGCCACATACTAACCAAGATAGCACCTCACGTCATGGTAGGGTGCCACATACTGACCAAGATAGCACCTCACGTCATGGTAGGGCGCCACATACTGACCAAGATAGCACCTCACGTCATGGTAGGGCGCCACATACTGACCAAGATAACACCTCACGTCATGGTAGGGCGCCACATACTGACCAAGATAGCACCTCACGTCATGGTAGGGTGCATTTAGATCAATCAAAGAAGGTCTAACAGATCCAGTTTCAAGAAGACAAGAAATGGTTGCATGCTTTCACCGAGTGTCTATAACGAGTATTCTGAGATGATGAGGGAAACAAGATGTTGGGAGTTGTAACAAAGGTGTGAAAATAAATTATATTAAATTTGTTGATGATCAAGCCATAGTGGCAGGACCAGCGTTGCAAAGGATTCTCGAAAACATTAACAGCGCAACCAAAGCGATTTGTGTGAAAATAAACACTGACAGACTATGGTAACAGGCAAATAAATATAAGCATTAATAGAGAAATAATCGAACAAGTACAAAAGTTTACATATTTATCGCGAACCATCACAGAAGATGCTCGCAATGCAATGAGACGGAAATTAAGACTAGGTCTGCGATGATAAAAAAAAAAAAAAAGAAAAAAAGGCCTTAAGAGAAAAACAGAAATTGCTAACTACAAAGAACATCAAGATCGAACTAAGTAATATAATAATCACTACTCATGTCTGGCCAATTGTACTGTGTGGGACAAACATAGACTACAAAAGATTAATACAAAAAAGCTTGGATGCGTTTGAAATAGGGTGCCATTGTAGAAGGGAGCAAGAGTTAAACAAAATGAAGATCCAATAATAATATCCTCATCCACAAAGACAAATATATACACTATTACAAAAGCGACGATTAAGATGGCTGGGACACGATATACGACATACACGTCTACTACAAAATATGCAAGAATTCAAAATAAAAATGGGGGAGGAAGAGTGATCGCTTACCTTTACATCTCATTCATGCAGAGACATCATGGTACGAATCTATACAGAAATTAAGATAGTTGCAGATGGACAGACATGCTCTGACAGCCTTACAAGCAGTCTTATGACTGATCAACAAGATCACGAGAGCAAGTACAATTGTTATACTATTAGTGTATTTACAATTTGCTGATGGCACTAACGTACGGCAAGCTTTAGACATATTAATGGCAATGCACTGATTTCATGAGACTTGGTCATTAACTCAAGGGTTTCTTTTTTTCTTAGTCTTTCTTCTACCCTGGGGGAGTGTATATTTTATTGTAGATACTAGCAATCCAATGTGTAGACGAAACAAGTGATTGGACTATTGTGTTTTTTTCCTGTTGGGAGAGGTTGCCTCCTTTTTGTGGCCTCAAGCAAGCCACTCT
The DNA here is from genome assembly GCA_036924085.1 of Ariolimax columbianus. Classification (NCBI taxonomy): domain Eukaryota; kingdom Metazoa; phylum Mollusca; class Gastropoda; order Stylommatophora; family Arionidae; genus Ariolimax; species Ariolimax columbianus. Next base: position 108,393,795 of record JAVGWX010000001.1, on the reverse strand, counting down.
TAGGAAGAACTTCGTTACCTTTATAATTATTACCGGGACTGAAGCAATCAGCCTGCACCTTTCAATGTTCAACTGCTATGATTCTTTTACGGGCTCAGCTTGTACACGGGACAGCCGAGTATATTCCCGTCTCCTTTTAACTGAACGTCTTTATACTGGTTTAGAAGACTCTGCAGAGTCTGTATACAACCAGTTCCAGTTTTGAGACCATGCAGCGCTAGACAGTTGCAGGATTTGAATACCCACAATTTCTCGCTTTGGTTCCTTTGGTTCTTGATAGTCAAGTCATGTTAGATAAGTAATGCGTCTATGGAAATCAGGGCCCATCGCGCTGGCCATCCATGACAACGGTTTATTGCAGAGTGGAGGCGATATGTCTCAGCCTCGTGTTGATCGTCGGCCTTGGGGACGATTCCACGACGACTGCTGTCTTTTCCCGTCCATTTTTACAAGGACATATGTAAATTACATCCTCGGAAAAGCAAGCCACTTCGCCGAAGAAATATAGGCGGCGCCAATCCGCGTAAAGGAAAAGTTCTCGAGTTGTATCCATTAGGAGACCTTGATGTCAGTGACCAGGTTTGCTAGTGCACATTACGACTGCGTGGTTGGTTACGAATATGGGAGGCATCGATATGCTCCGATCTCCATGTAAGAGTCTAGGTGTCAGAGCCTTACAAGCGGGTTTAAATTTCACATAATTTATAGAAGCGCTGCTTGAGAGGCGAGCTCCTTACCATCTACTCTTTAACTTCCCCTCTTAGTGGTTCCTCTGTGATAAAGGAAAACATCGAGGAAGGCTAGTTTAGCGAAATTTCTAGTAAGGATGGGCGTCCAAGAAGACAGTTCAAAAGTGTTGTTAACCTGAGAGTGACATGAGATATCACATACAAATCTACTTAAGAGATTGAGAAGATATGGGCCTGCCAGGAATTCAGCTTGTGTCATTTCTACTGAAAAGTGAATATGTTGCAAGTAATTACGTTAGTGAAAGTCAAGTTTGTGAACGCAGGCAATAAAACAATAACGGATTAGCACAAGCAGACTAGAAGCACTGGGACCACACGACAGCACACTAGATAACGTTGCAAGCAGATTGTACCTGCTGTCGAGGAGGAAGTGTTACGTTTTAATTTTGTTTGTTTTATTGGTAGTATATTCACGTAAATTTATGGAGTCCGAATGGAGAGCAAATAATATTAACACTTTCTTCTTTGCGGTCGGTTTCGTATCCTCGTTTTATGCTACCAGATGAGCCGCCTCCGTGAAGTGACACGTCACTTGAAGATCCTCAATGGATCCCCACAGTTTGTCTCACGTGCATCTTTGTTTGGGCCAGATCTTCTCACGGAAGTTGGGATGCAATGAACATGTTTTGCAAGATCTTTTCTAGTGTCTAGAACCCCCTCTAATTTGTGCAGTATGTGCTACAATGACCTGTTCTAAAGCGGAACAATGTGGCATACTGTTTTCTGCTCAGTCTGTTGAAGGGGTCATTAACCTAACACTGTGAGCCTTATAGGAGATTACTTTAGTTCTGCAAAGTGGCTATTTTGTATTTAGTGGGATTATTATGCGCCAAACTCCTTTTTCTTGTACTTTTTGTGATTGGCTTTGCTAGGATTAGAACTTGTATGAGGTGGAGGGTGACCAGCCGCGCTCCTCGCTGCCATGTCTCCCCTAACTATTAATCCGGTACCAAGATGTATCTGGGTTTACTAGAGAGTGTCGCTATCACGCTCCTTTACGACAGGAGACAAAGGATGTAGATGCACTACCCCTGAAACACTCTGGCGTATAGTGGTAGATAACGTACGTAATTATGCCGGGTCATACTGCCCGCTACCATGCTCAGTCCAAATCAACAATGATTACACAAAAAGAATAAAATAATAAATATCAATCAAAATCAAAACTTTTCAGTTTTCTGTGGAGCATATATCCTCAACAAATACACGCCAAGTTCTCCATCCCTGGGCCATCTATCCACACCTTCCCTATTGTCTTTATTTATCTCAAATCGTCAAGAAAACGGTGGACGATCGACTCCCACAGGTTTCAATCGGCCCCTGATCTCACAGATTGTACGACCTAAATGTCTGCATCTTGAGCTACTTCCAGTCGTCTTGATTGTATGTCTTGCCACTGGTTCCCGGTAACTCAGGATGAGAGCGTGAGATTGATGTCCAGCGCAGCTGCTTTCTCACTATAATCCAAATTCATCATCTTGTAACATCTTCATGACGAGGACAGTCCGATGATGTCGCCATCTTCGCTTGCGATGGGCAACTTACTTACTTACATATTTCCTTTAAGAACTGTATGTGATTGAATGATGGGGTGCCTTCATTAAAATAAAAGTCTTACTCTCTAACAACTTGCACATGATATTACAGTACAATGTTACTTTTTACAACAGCAGCTATTCCACAAATGGTTACTGTAAATGATTGAAGATTAATGATTTTATTCCTATTCAAATAATTTCGTCCAGATGCTGGCAAGATGACCAAGACCCCCCCACCTCACTGCCACGCAGTTCTCCCTGGACACGGGTTGTTCCATAGCAGTATGGCTAACTAGGTGAGGAATTGACGTGATCGCCGCAGTAGTGAGTTACACGTAGAAGACGCAGAGCATAACACAGTCGCCTGCAGGACTCTGGCCCAACTTCATCAGCAGGCCCTGAATGTGAGGAAAGCTACTGCAACCTGCCACTTTAACACCATTTTCATGGCGCACAAAAAAGTAAACTCACTCACCATATGGCTATTCAACAACAGCATACAAATTTCAATTTTGAGCACGAGACATTGTAGTCAAAAGATATGTGGGTTAGCCAACTAGCTAAAATGTCACACGAAGGGCTTACACGGGGGTTTCCATATAGCAAACTGAGTGAAGAAAAGCGATCACTGGGGCGTACAAATAAGAGCTTCAATGAGTCTTAAGGGGTGTCATAAGTGCTGTTGTTGTTGAGTGCCCACAATGAGTAACTCTACCCTCGTGTGCGTCCTGAAAAGGGCGTTAAGTGGCGGGTTGCAGTAGCTTTCCTCACATTAATGTGGTCCAGGTTCCTCCAGGTAGTTGTGCTATGCTTGGCTTTATCTTTGTGTCGTTCACCTCGATAATCAGGCTGTCATGAAAAAGGTCTGTTTCCATTACATGGAAGTGAGGTGAGGGTCTTGGTGAGTATATTTTACGTGACCCTGACTAACATTGTCTGATCAGTATATTTGATCTGACCCTGACTAACATTCTCTGATCGGTATATTTTACCTGACCCTGACTAACATTCACTGATCGGTATATTTTACCTGGCCCTGACTAACATTCTCTGATCAGTATATTTGATCTGACCCTGACTAACATTCTCTGATCGGTATATTTAATCTGACCCTGACTAACATTCTCTGATCGGTTAATTTTACCTGGCCCTGACTAACATTCTCTGATCGGTATATTTTACCTGGCCCTGACTAACATTCTCTGATCGGTAAATTTTACCTGGCCCTAACTAACATTCTCTGATCAGTATATTTGATCTGACCCTGACTAACATTCTCGGATCGGTATATTTAATCTGACCCTGACTAACATTCTCTGATCGGTATATTTTACCTGGCCCTGACTAACATTCTCTGATCAGTATATTTTACCTGGCCCTGACTAACATTCTCTGATCGGTATATTTAATCTGACCCTGACTAACATTCTCTGATCGGTATATTTTACCTGGCCCTGACTAACATTCTCTGATCAGTATATTTTACCTGGCCCTGACTAACATTCTCTGATCGGTATATTTTACCTGGCCCTGGCTAACATTCTTTGATCAGTATATTTGATCTGACCCTGACTAACATTCTCTGATCGGTATATTTAATCTGACCCTGACTAACATTCTCTGATCGGTATATTTTACCCGACCCTGACTAACATTCTCTGATCGGTATATTTTACCTGACCCTGACTAACATTCTCTAATCGGTATATTTAATCTGACACTGACTAACATTGTCTGATCAGTATGTTTTACCTGACCCTGACTAACATTGTCTGATCAGTATGTTTCGCCTGACAAGACACCAGTATCCTGCCAACAAACCATTTCCACCTTGGAAAACCTGTACAAACCAGGAAAGTGTTTTTAAAAAAAAAGGCGTTGTAATTATACAAAGCCTCAACCCGTGTACAGGCAGCCCAAGATAGACGTGCAACCAGGAAGTCTCGAGCAGAAAGAATAGCAGTACCATTAGCAGCTGTGGCTTATGTTCGTCAGTTATGCCATATAACATTGGCTTGATCGGTGACAAACGCATCCACAAACACAGTGATGTAGCGTGAAATGAGATGATGCTAGTTCTAATCGACCACGATGGACTAATTATTGCTGTTATATATGTGTACGCGTCACTGCAAAGATGCAAAAATCATTCAAACGTCTATTGGAAATAGCGAAATGAGTTAGAATAATCCTCCAGGAAAACTGTATTTATACAAGACGAGATTAGGAAAGAATTTCTAGAGTCGCTGTTGTATGAGATGCGATGATCGTGAGGTGGGGTTATGAAGAGGTCATGTTTGCCGTATCTAGTATCTTTAGCCAACGCCTGGCGTGATAGACCTGGATTATAATTGCCGAGCGTTTTGGTGGTCTAAAGAATTATTTGTGGGTTATCCTCCACTCAGATAAGATTAACATATCTGCCTGCTTACTCGAGCAATCTTATGTTTCTGTCTGTCTGACCTCTTCATTTGACAACAGCGAAGGGATAAATTTTCACACAGACAAGAAAATAGGAGAAAGGAACAGATATCAAATTTGTGAAAATCCCAACTATTTGCGTAATACCTTTGATAGGCGTCTGACATGGTGAACGCAGATTGAGCGAAACCAGATTCCTCCAAGACAGCGATTATCCATCATGAAAACATTCGCTGACACTTCACCGGGAGCAGATGCGCATATTCTTCAGAAGCTGTACACTAGATATGTGCGACCAGTCCTAGAGTATGGCATTGCAGCATGAACAACTGCAGCGAAATCAAACTTTGACAAAATCAATAGAATCTAGAATTATGCAATGAGAATCAAAACAGGAAATTTGAAGTCCACACTCATGAAATAACTACAAAGGATTACGGACCTACAACCAATAGAGGACAGAAGAGACAGCAGGGCTCAACAACAAATTCAAAAGGTAGGTTAATCACCCAATGTACCAGATAATAAATGGACTTGGAAAGAAAAGACTAATACGGAGCAATTTTGTGCCATCAGTTACAGAGAAGTGGGGAACAGATTACATGACTGGCTCAGCATAAATAACCCCCACCCACTCCTGAAGAAAACAGCACTTTCCACATAGATTATCTCTTCAAAGGAAGAACTTTATATACACACACATACATACATACACTGACAGGGCATTTAAACATGATTTTGAACGATTTCAGCTTGCTAAACTTTATTAATAAATTGTCAAATTAAGATGTAAATTCACAACATATATAGTGAAGCTGCCCAAGTTCAATTACTAATTGCTATCCCCTGTTACCTCAACATTGCAGCGGTAATGCTGCAGTGCAAACTATTGATGAAAACATGCTGGAACGCGTTTGGAAGGATTTAGATTACCGCATTGACATTTGTAGAGTAACAAAAGGCGCTCACATTGAATATATATATATATGATGAAGCTTCAAAAAGTTCCTGGAATAGTCGACTCGTGTTTGAATGAAAGATGTAATTATAGAGAATATATATTTATAAGTTGGTAGTGACCTTGACGAAATGACATAGCAGTCGTGACATTCACATATACTCTCGAACAAAAGTTACATAAGTTTGTTTGTGTTTTGTGCTCGTTGCATCATCGGAGTTGAAAATGTCCTGGATTGAACAACGTACAAATTCTGTGTTTTGCTTGAGAAGTCACCGTCAGAGACACAAACATTGCTTAATAGAACATATGGTGATGCCGCAATGAAGAAATCTTAAGTATGTGAGTGGCACAAGCGTTTCCGTGAAGGTCGTGTTATTGTCGATGATGATGCACGCAGTGGACGACCGTCAACCTCGATCAACAATGAAAACGTTGAACGTGTTCGGAACGGTGTGGATGCTGACAGAAGACAGTGTCGAGAAGATAGCTTCAGAAATTGGAATATCAGTTGGAAGTTACCACAGTACTCTTCACAATGAACTGCACATGCATAGTGTTTGTTTGTCAACACATGGTTCCCAAAATGTTATCTCCTGAACAGAGAGAAACGAGATTGACCCTAACAGGAGATCTAATCACAATGGCTGATCAAGATAGCATTTTCCTCAACAACTTAATCATTTTTTTTAATTCCCAGGGCATTGCCTACCATGATTTCATTCCTGAAGGCCGAACGGTTAACAAGCAAATGTCCGTTGATATCCTCCGTCGTCTAAGAGATGTAATCAGAAGGAAACATCCAGACAAATGGATAACAAACAGTTGGATTATGCTGCATGACAATGCGCCAGCACATTGAATCCTACTGCTGATGCAGTACCTGAAAAGGGACAATGTGATTACCATGGGACATCCTCCATATTTTTCTGACCTGACACCGGCTAATTTTGTTGTTTACTCGACTAAAATGGGCACTGAAAGGTTAGCGATTCAAGGATGTTGAGGACGTTTCACCAATGCGACAAGATAGCTAAGAGCGGTGTCAAAGATTGGGTTCCACGAATTTTTCCAGCAGCTGTATTCACGTTGGCAAAAGTGTGTAGTTACCGAAAGGAACTATTGTGAAGGAAATGTAGTATAGATAATTATATTTTAACTTAATTCTATACAATCCACTAATTCTGGGAACTTTTTGAAGCTAGCTCGTATATATATATATATATATATATATATATATATATATATATATATATATATATATATATATATATATATATATATATATATAGAGAGAGAGAGAGAGAGAGAGAGAGAGAGAAGGAGACGTGCCAGGTTTCATGACCTTGCTTGTAAGGTAAGTATTCTTTTTACGACAGTTTGGTTTGCGACGATTTACTTTTCACCATTTTTTTAAAACAAGAAAATGTGGTCCTGTTGCACAAGTTGCCTTCACGCACGCCCTACCATATATTGTGTGTAGGTCAGTCTCCCAGATCAGGTTTCACAGCCCTTCGTTCTATTAACCAATTATATGGTTTATATTACTCGTTAACCACGCTACATACAGCTTTTGACTAGTTTTATTGTCACATGCGTTCTGATTGGATTGTTGTTGTAACTGTTATTTTGTGTATGCACTGGGTTAATTCAAGATAACAATTGTGAAACGATTTCTTCTGTCCATAAAAACACTAATGACCAAGGCTACCAAAAGTGCGACGAACAACAAGTCCCGAATAACATTTTATAGCTTACTGGAACTTAGTCAGCTTTGTATGCACTGAATGGGGCAGGGTATGCCGTTCCAGGATTGGTCTTTACAGCCATAAGAGAATGCATTTCGCTTCAAAAAGTGTGATGCTGTCGCCATCTTCGCTTGCGATAGGCAACTATAATTATTATTATTAGTCAGCCTAGTTGCCTTCAAAATATTTCTACCCTTTAGTGATAGCTCGTCCCCAATGCTGGTGACCATTCTGCAGTCCTAGTAATTCTTTTTTTTAAGAGCCATTCGTTGATCCTTTTGAATATTGCCCTTAATGTCTTCATTGTTCGGAAATCGTCGACCTTTTATATTGAATTTCAGTTTTGGAAATATTTAAAAAGCATGCTGGGGTAGCACACTTGTCTTCGTAATTGCCAGACATTCACGAAGGAGCACTGCTGTGTGGATAGGCACATTGTTGGAGTGGAGGTACCAGCTGGTGTTTCTATTCTCTACAACTGAGACCCTTTTCTCCTGATGCTTCAGCATCTTCAGATAGCTGAAACGGTTAATTTCCGTCCTTCAGTTAAAATTCTTGCCCTTTCAGTAAAAATGATTGCCCTTTAAGGAAAAATTCTTGCCCTTTCGGTAACAATTCTTGCCCTTTCGGTAAAAATTATTTTGCTTTCGGTAAAATTCATAGAGCACAACAACCTCAATGTTAAAAAAACCCATTCAACATGCCTTACACGTTTGACCTGACCTGCTGCGTTTTGTTCCGTCCTGAATAAATTTTTCACAGCCCTCTGCATTTTTATTTTGTTGTCGTATGTGTAGACTCAGTGTATCATCGAAGGTTATAATTCCTTCATGAAGATCTCATAATCGTTAGTACGATCCAGAAGTTTCTGACAGATGGCAACGTTATTGTCTTTCTGATCTTGTGTCAGCAGTCGGGAAGCACAGAAGACAATGTCTGCACACACGTAAACATACGTCAGGACGAATAGTAATCACATCCGAAAATTGAGGAAACATTATATAGATTGTCATCACTTGGCAGCCAATGGCAGAAAGTTGCTATGGCATCGCATTGCGGCACAATTTCAAAAGTTATAAAAGTTTTTGAACAGACCAATTATGTGTACATATTTATATATATATATATACAAGGCAAAGGCCGCCGTAGACGATGAATGCATAATTTATTTTTCTAGCGCTACTTTTAGTGAGGATTAACTGCGCTACTTTTTATCGTTACTCTCTCGTCTCGTGCCGCCTGACCCCAGTGGCAAGTCAAGAACAAGACGACGATGGGGCGACTACGAGATGCAGGGGACTCCGCATCAAGCATCCATGACAAAGACGACGGAGTCCGGAGTAAAACTCACACCACCTGATCACGAGGCCGACGGCATAACCACTTCGCTACGGATCCCTATATATATATAAACATACCTACCTTAAAATTTTGTTGAACAAAAACGTGCCATCTTCCTTTCATGGGCCATCAAGACGAGCTCAATTCACATTGTTACAGTCTTGTAGATGTTTGCCTTGGATGAGTGGATCTGCCTCTTCTTCTCTTGCCTTTGGGTTACCAGAACATAGACTGCTTTGTAATGCTGTCAATTTCTTTCCCTGATGTTAGACCGTCCAGCGCTTCTTCTTCTGGTCCTGTTCCACCTGTATCCGTTTGATTCACTTCTGCGGATTCACATTGGGGATATAATCATACCTTTTCAATCTACTTCTTCTTCTTCTTCGTACGCTGTCAGACGTCAACCTGTATTTTCTCGAAAAAAGCAGCGGTCATCCTGAGGCTGTCGACACTGCCATAGAGCTTGTCTAGTGTTGACACTGGTGATGGCCACATGTGCTTTATCTGATCCTCGTATGTCGGGCAGTTTTGCAGTAAATATTCAGCGGTCATTTTCCCGGTACCACACGAGCATTCGTCAGTGCCACCTATCTACAATTTATTGAATAGGTGGTACCTCAGTCTATTGTGGCCAGTGCGAAGTCTGAAGACCACGACCTGCTCTCTTCTGTTCAACTGTTAATAATACCTTTTCAATCCGTCTATTATATTAACATACCCATTTATTGCAGTCTTGCTCTTTTGTTATCTTTGTGCTCCATCGTGTTTGAAGGCCATGCAGCACAAGCACGTTGGAGTTGAAGCCTTTTTTGTTTGTGTGTTTGATTCAATATCTAATGATTTCCGCAAGTTCTCCAGAGCATTGAAAGCACTCCTCGCCTTTTGCATCCGTATTCTGACAGCTGTATCCATTCCTCATGCTTCGTTTATATTGCTATCAAGATATATATATATATATGAGCTCGCAGATTGTACGAGTGTGCCACCCAACACAACCTGGTCATCGGTAGTTGCATTGATTCTCAGAACGTGTGTTTGGGACCTGTGTATTTGCAGACTAAGATCATCATTATTCTATTTTACAACGGACTGTGGTATCTTCTTTCTTATTCTCGTTCGCCAATCGCCCTGGTTGCATGGTACCATTGTTGCTAGTTAACCTTCTGGTCTGGTACCTCTTTTTTCAGCACCTGGTCTGTGGTAGAGTGTGCTCCACCTTCCCATTTGGCTGGGGGCTCTGACTTCGTCTCAACCTTGCTTGCTGTCCATCTTGCCTCCCGCTTGGGTTAAAACCCAACTGTTGGCAAGATTACTGAGAATAGCAAGATCCAAAAACGTGCAAGAGAGGCTATGAGACATATGTGTCTTTTATTCCACGATCACATCCCATTTGGATCCCTACTTTAGAAGGAAACAGAAGAACAAAGTCATCTACACAAAGTTCAGATCTGCAAGTTGTTTGCCGAAGTCCATATCATTCTGTGATTGTTGTTTGGTATTTACTTTGTAATCCAGTAAAATGACAGCACAAATAACATTGATGGCAACAGCCATATAGGATCCTCTTCCATGTCTTCAAGTGCTCAGATAACTGACCTTCACGGAGATCCTAACAACTCATATTTTCATGCTGTCATAATTATCTTTGTGAACTTTGCATGCTTTCCGTAGATCCTGGACAACTTCAGGAGCGATTATCTATCTAATCTGCCAACTGCCGTTTGGTAGTTTACCAATACAATATAAAGTAATGAGTTCCTATCTTCACTCTGTTTGCAACATTTATTTGAAATGCAGCTATTTTAATTTTACCGGACCTGTTTTGTTGAAAGCGCACCTGTTTGTTTCGCTCTTTTTTTTCAATTTTAAAGAATGATCCTATTTATCATTTTCCCGGGTGCTGATAATAACATTATTTATCTGTAATGTGTACTCTGCTGAAGAACTCCTTTCTTTGGCAACGAAATTATATGGCCTTCCAAATATATGTATGTGTATGTATGTGTATGTATGTGTGTCTATATATTATGAAAAGAGCCGGGGGGGGGGGGATGGGGTGAAAAAAGACATCCATAGAGATGGAAACAGAGAGAGAGAGACAAACACATAGAGAAAGGCATGAGATATGAGAACCTCAGAAAATAATATACCTTTTGTCGATACTCGAGGACGAAAACATCACTTAGCAACCTGGATAATATGTCGATCACCAGTATCGTTGGAGATTATAGCTTCCGACTAGTAATAGTTAATTTAAATGCTGCGAGACTGCCTGGGAATGGAATACAATACCCTTATCAGCCATGTAATGTCATATCGAGTCAAACTCTTGACTTGTTGGATCCGTTTATGGGTATATGAGCGGGGAGCGCTTAGCTGAATGGTTTCGGTACCTTGCCTGCTGACAAGAATGGCAGCTTATCGATTCCTGGTAAGGCATATGTTATTTTTCTGATGGGGGTAAAATAAATTAATATAGCCAGCACAGGACGTGGCGAAGCGGCCTGTAATCGTCATCCTTTAAAACCACTCGATTACTCTAAGAATAGGAATCAAGTTGTGCGACAGACAGGTTAAAAAATACATTTATTTCAAAAGATAATTTAAAAAATCAGTACAGTATAGCGGTTTTTTGTTGTTCTTCAGCCTGGAAGCTTTTCGGTGATTACGCCATTTTTTTTGGCGTACATTTTTGTAATTTGTTACTCTCTTTGGCCACAACTGATTACATCAATATATTACGGTCCATGTAGATTATTCCTAATGATAAGATGATTCGCTTCAAGTGCAGCATATGTTTATCACTAGATCTGGCCCCTTATAGGAAGCCTGTATCCAAGTTTTTGTCGGTTTCAATGGCAATGATATATCAGGCCGTTGAAAACATGGCATGTGTGATACGCAATCTGTCCAGAGTTGATTAGCGAGCGGTGATTCGGTTTCTAACAGCTGCAGGATGTCGACCAGTTGACATTCATCGCAGAATACAGGCAGTGTGTATGGTGACACAATTGTGTTGAAGACAATAGTGACGAACTCGATAACGATGTTTAAAGAAGGGCGTAAGTTAACGAAAGACCTTCTGAGACCAGGTCAGGCGCATATTGTTGAGTCAGAAGATACCATCGCCACAATTGATGCAGCAATTCGGGTGGACCGTCGCCGGCGTTTACGTTCGCCACACATTTGTCACAATACGCTTCCTGCATTATGCAACTGGTCGACATCCTGCAGCCGCTAGAAACCGAATCACCGCTCGCTGATCAATTCTGGGCGGATTCGGTATCACACGCGCCATGTTTTCAACGGTCTGCTGAGTAAACTGAGTCAGAGGATAATGCAATTTTGCAATCGGGCGGTTGGTATGTGTTGTTTACATCAGAAGTAACATCGTCACACGCATCGTGCGTATGTTCACTTGTTGTAATTTAGGTTTGGTTTTATTTAAACACGCCTTGTAGTTAACGAGGCACAGGTCAAACCCGGGTCACTACACCAGGGTTCGCGCAGATGGAAGTCAGAGGTGAACATTTGCCTAGTTTTGGGAATTGGTATGAAACTGACCATTCTGGTATCAGATATAAGCGGATGGGGGGTTAGATTGACAATAGGAACTCACTCGTCAGGCTATCACATTTTAAGGTGACAGTGGCCCATATATATTGCAACTAATGGGATTCTAGATTGGGTGGGACTAAATGAGAGTAATGGCTTAGTAGCCAACTGCGGAGGACCACTCGACAGTCATGTGTGCTTCTAGAGCTGAGAAAAGAGTCTATAAAACTGCACAGAAACATTCAGGAGATTTGGAGAGAGAGAGATATAGATAGAGAGAGGGAGAGAGAGTTTACTGTGTAGTAATCCTATCGTACATCTAAAGCCTTCCATTTACGCTTAAAACGGTGCAAATGGTGGGCACCCAGTAAGCATTATGATATAGATATATGATCACATGCGAGTGAGAACATTCGTCTTTGCACGACTTGAGATTTGATCTACAAGCCTGTCTGACTGTTCTCTAGAACCATTGCATTGGTGTATGTTGGAGGAATGGTGGCGTTTATACGATGAAAAGTAGTTGGCTCAGACAAAGTGGCTCGATAAAGATTCTGTAAATCCTTGGTAATGCGTTCCCAATGGTCGGACAAAGTGGCTCGATAAGGATTCTGTGTAGGCCTAGGGACTGTTATCCCCAAAACATGTGAGTACGCAAAGAAAGGTGCATCATATGAGTCCTCAGAGCACGGAAAGAAAAGGGCATCACATGAGTCTCAGAGTACGGAAAGAAAGGTACATCATATGAGTCCTCAGAGAACGACATTTTTCGATACTGGTGAAACACAGGCACAAAAAGGCCATGTTTCAAACACTTGTGAACTGCTAACGGTTGTAAGTGAAACGTATCTCATTGTTAACACACGTATGTACGCTTGACAGCCTAAAACAGTCATCCATGAAAGAGAACGGCAGATTTTCACCAACATAGACGACCCGGAGGACGGTAGCAGACAACTACTGATATAGTTAACCACTGATTTGTAATGCGATGGAATTAGATTAAGTTAGAGTTTATGATATTTGAATTATGAGATTAAGAATCTGGGTACCGTATAATAGTTTCGGAGGAAACATCAAAAGCAAGTGCTTGAATCCTCTGAGTTAGTTAAATATATGATATTTATTTAGTTAGTATTTCTTTTCGTCTGTTGATATTATGTAACAATTATTCTTGTACATAAATGATATCATTTTGTTTTTAAGGTTAACGATAGTTTTAGTGTTTTCTGTGATTGAAGTGAAACGTTTTACAGTCTATGTTGTGAGTTAGTCAACTCTCAATATAACAAAAGCCAAACTCGCTACAATAGATATGTCGCGATGGGTGAGGTCACTTAGTGAAACTATAAAACCAACAGAAAATAAGCACACATTAGCCTGCAACACGCCCAGACATCCGCTAAATTGGAACCCACGGGATTAAAGATGAGCGGGGATACTAAAGAAAAACTGGCGGATAACGACCAAATGAAATTTCATAATAGGAGATTAGGAAGACGGTCTAAAATCGGAATAGACAGATTATTCGTTACGCCGTCTGTGTTTCCGCGAAATCAGACATGTTTAGGCTAGTAAGCAAAATATTGCCAAAATGGAAACAATATCGCAGAATACAGTGATAATTAGTAGTGATCAGATATTACTTCGCTGTCGACCTGACAAAACTGTCCGCTCGATTTGATGGATATTATATATTTTTTACAATATTTGATATGATAAAATACGATTATTTTCACCCATTTATCACGTGGTCCCTAATGATTTTACGGAAACTCAACAGTTGTACAGAACTCATTTCTGAAGCGGCGAGTTACAGTTTATTGGATCGCACTACCACTGAACGGGAAGGAGATAAGACTCGGTTTTCCTGGGACTTTGTATTTACTAGGAGATTTTTCAGCGTGAACAGATTAGCCAAAGTCCGGAAGTTGTGATTAGAGTCTTAAGAGAGTTCGTGATTTTCATTAGCTTTTGTTATTTATAGTTGCCAAGCGACACTTTCTGCTGTATGAAATGTGTGAGTAGCGTGCGGTCTCCTGGTTTGGATATCGGTCTTTAACCTTGAGGATAAGCGAAGAAATCCTCGGTAAGGCATTGGGTTCTATATATATGGGAAGAAAAATAGTACAGTACGTGGCGACCACAGGGTCATGCGGCCTTTATTCCTGACTCCTATAAGTACTGCCGGTGGACCTCAGATATAGGAATAGGCGGAGTTCGTGGTACAGAGCTGAAAATCGAGTGTAAGCTTTGTTTGCAATCTTAATATACCGGGTTCGAAATCACTTCGTGTCCAGTTTTACTGGGCGTGTCGCGGATTTGTCTCGGTATGACCACTTCGTGTCCAGTTTGACTGGACGTGTCCAGTTTGACTGGGCATGTCGGGGATTTGTCTCGGTATGACCACTTCGCCACGCACAGAAAGGATTGGACAAAACTACTGTACTGCAAAACTGTCACTGTGGAACATATTACAAACATATACAAACGCGCATCCATACAGTGGTCAATGCGTCCATATTACAGTTACATACACTGACCAATACGTTCTCATATCGCCCAAAGGATTACGGTCTGGGGTTGAAAGTGCGTACCTTCACCATTAAAATCAAGAAAGAGAATCCTTTAATCAAACACAAAAAAAAAAACAACAACATAATAAGTGGCCGAGTTTTAATAAACAGGTAGACGGGTAGATATATAAGAAGAAAGGTAAGTAGTCAGGTTGGTAGGTAAGTAGATAGGTAGGTTGGGTTGGTAGGTTGTTGTTGATTAACTAGACCTTTAACTAAAGCTGTCGAGCTGTTCGCTCTTTTGAGGTCAATACCAAGCTGAAGCAATAGCCAGTGTTATGTTGGTTGTGAGTAGACCTGCATAACTTTTCTCTGTGACAAGTCCAGGAAAACGTGAGTAGACCTGCATAACTTGTCTCTGTGACAAGTCCAGGAAAACGTGAGTAGACCTGCATAACTTGTCTCTGTGGCAAGTCCAGGAAAACGTGAGTAGACCTGCATAACTTGTCTCTGTGACAAGTCCAGGAAAACGTGAGTAGACCTGCATAACTTGTCTCTGTTACAAGTCCAGGAAAACGTGAGTAGACCTGCATAACTTGTCTCTGTTACAAGTCCGGGAAAACGTGAGTAGACCTGCATAACTTGTCTCTGTGACAAGTCCAGGAAAACGTGAGTAGACCTGCATAACTTGTCTCTGTGACAAGTCCAGGAAAACGTGAGTAGACCTGCATAACTTGTCTCTGTGACAAGTCCAGGAAAACGTCAGTAGACCTGCCTAACTTGTCTCTGTGACAAGTCCAGGAAAACGTGAGTAGACCTGCATAACTTGTCTCTGTGACAAGTCCAGGAAAACGTGAGTAGACCTGCATAACTTGTCTCTGTGACAAGTCCAGCAAAACGTGAGTAGACCTGCATAACTTGTCTCTGTGACAAGTCCAGGAAAACGTGAGTAGACCTGCATAACTTGTCTCTGTGACAAGTCCAGGAAAACGTGAGTAGACCTGCATAACTTGTCTCTGTGACAAGTCCAGGAAAACGTGAGTAGACCTGCATAACTTGTCTCTGTGCCAGGCGTCCGGGAAAAAGTTAGTAGACCTGCATAACTTGTCTCTGTGGGAAGTCCGGGAAAAGGCGAGTAGACCTGCATAACTTGTCTCTGTGGCAAGTCCGGGAAAACGTGAGTAGACCTGCATAACTTGTCTCTGTGGCAAGTCCGGGAAAAGGTGAGTAGACCTGCATAACTTGTCTCTGTGGCAAGTCCGGGAAAAAGTTAGTAGACCTGCATAACTTGTCTCTGTGGCAAGTCCGGGAAAAAGTCAGTAGACCTGCATAACTAGTCTCTGTGGCAAGTCCGGGAAAAAGTTAGTAGACCTGCATAACTTGTCTCTGTGGCAAGTCCGGGAAAAAGTGAGTAGACCTGCATAACTTGTCTCTGTGGCAAGTCCGGGAAAAAGTGAGTAGAGCTGCATAACTTGTGTCTGTGGCAAGTCCGGGAAAAAGTGAGTAGAGCTGCATAACTTGTCTCTGTGGCAAGTCCGGGAAAAAGTTAGTAGACCTGCATAACCTGTCTCTGTGGGAAGTCCGGGAAAAGGTGAGTAGACCTGCATAACTTGTCTCTGTGGCAAGTCCGGGAAAAAGTTAGTAGACCTGCATAACTTGTCTCTGTGGCAAGTCCGGGAAAACGTGAGTAGACCTGCATAACTAGTCTCTGTGGCAAGTCCGGGAAAAAGTTAGTAGACCTGCATAACTTGTTTCTGTGGCAAGTCCGGGAAAAAGTGAGTAGACCCGCATAACGTGTCTCTGTGGCAAGTCCGGGAAAAAGTGAGTACACCTGCAAAACTTGTCTCTGTGGCAAGTCCGGGAAAAAGTGAGTAGACCTGCATAACTTGTCTCTGTGGCAAGTCCGGGAAAAAGTGAGTAGACCTGCATAACTTGTCTCTGTGGCAAGTCCGGGAAAAAGTGAGTAGACCTGCATAACTTGTCTCTGTGGCAAGTCCGGGAAAAAGTGAGTAGAGCTGCATAACTTGTGTCTGTGTCAAGTCCGGGAAAAAGTTAGTAGACCTGCATAACTTGTCTCTGTGGCAAGTCCGGGAAAAAGTGAGTAGACCTGCATAACTTGTCTCTGTGGCAAGTCCGGGAAAAAGTGAGTAGACCTGCATAACTTGTCTCTGTGGCAAGTCCGGGAAAAAGTTAGTAGACCTGCATAACTTGTGTCTGTGGCAAGTCCGGGAAAAAGTGAGTAGACCTGCATAACTTGTCTCTGTGGCAAGTCCGGGAAAAAGTGAGTAGACCTGCATAACTTGTCTCTGTGGCAAGTCCTTGAAAAAGTTAGTAGACCTGCATAACTTGTCTCTGTGGCAAGTCCGGTAAAAAGTGAGTAGACCTGCATAACATGTCTCTGTGGCAAGTCCGGGAAAAAGTTAGTAGACTTGCATAACTTGTCTCTGTGCCAAGTCCGGGAAAAAGTGAGTAGACCTGCATAACGTCTCTCTGTGGCAAGTCCGGGAAAAAGTGATTAGACCTGCATAACTTGTCTCTGTGGCAAGTCCGGGAAAAAGTTAGCAGCACTTGTTGCGCTGTTTCGAATGGGTGGGTCCAAATGGGAAACCGAACATACTGGCTACACAAAAAACGATGCCTATTACGAGTTGAACAGAAGAGAGCAGGTCGTGGTCTTCAGACTTCGCACTGGCCACAATAGACTGAGGTACCACCTATTCAACAAATTGAAGATATGTGGCACTGACGAATGCACTTGTGGTACCGGGAAAATGACCACTGAGCATTTGCTGCAAAACTGCCCGACATACGAGGATCAGAGAGAGCAGATGTGGCCATCACCAGTGGCAACACTAGACAAGCTCTATGGCAGTGTCAACAGCCTCAGGATGATCGATGCTTTTTTCGAAAAAATAAAAATTGATGTCTGACTGCGTACGATGAAAAAGAAGAAGAAGAAGAATGGGTGGGTCCAGTTGCGGGAGTTTAAGTTTGTGTGCAGGGTCTAACTTGTGCAAGTATTTGATAAGTCCGATGTATTCTGTTCTAAGGTGGAAGATTATCATCTACTCTCAGCGGTGACGTTTGTTGATGTTGTCATGTTTGTTTGGATGTGTCATTTCATGATACATGGCACGCCTAGTACACCGTTTCGTCCATCGGTACAGCCATTCCCCATTGTAGTTGTTTTGAGGTATATGTTTTGCTGTCTGTAAGTTGGCTGGCTGTTGTGTTTATGTGAACCATGCTTGTTCCTAGTTTTGCTAGTCTGTCTGCTTTCTCATTGCCTGATATATCTATATGCCCTGGAATCCACTGGAGGATATTATAGTATTGAAACTTCGTTGTTGCTAGCTTGTAGGTATGTCTCTAGTGCTTATAGATATGTCTCTAGTGCTTGTAGGCATGTCTCTAGTGCTTAAAGGCATGTCTCTAGTGCTTGTAGGCATGTCTCTAGTGCTTGTAGGCATGTCTCTAATGCAGTTTTTCTTCTGGAGGTATAATGAAAAACCTAACATGTACACTGTGACACGACTGCATAACCAAGCAGCCTTTATTCTCCGACTCTATGCTCCACCTCAGGAGTTTTTTTTCCAGCACCCTGGCGAACGTTCTAATGAAGCATGGCGTCTTCTTAGTTTATAGCGATGCTGAGATATCCGGGCCTTTCGGCCAGACACATCCAGTTTTAGCATGGCCATTTTTGGGACCAGGATTGCCTTTCCTTTGCGATCGACATTCTCTTAGTCATACTACACTAGTGCAGCCTGTTTCCAGGGCTACCACTTGGAGACAGAACAAGGTTAAGATTTAATATGAAGACACTGATGCAACCATCCAGCTCATTCACAGCTGCATCTTCGGTGACACTCAGCGATACGAATAAATGCTGTAAAGATACGATGGGTTAGTCAAAAAGTAACCGTAGTATTTTGTATTAAGAGAAACCGCCATATTACGGTTATTTCCTTTACTCCTTCTTGTAGTTACAGAAGGAACGTTCGTTGTATCTTGTCCAAGTGGTAGAGCTTAATAGTGATCCACAGGTTGGAGAAGTTGTTATCGCGGCAATGATACCGCTTCGGTCCCCAGAACTGACGCGGTACAGCATACCTAAATGTAAGTATTGAGATCAAGATGCTGAGCAGTGCAAAGGCTGCGGTGGTTAGCGACCCATAGCTGACTGCTGGCGTTACGGCCAGCGAACTAGAGCTGCCAAGATATTTCTACACCTCGACGCGGTGAAAATGGATAACAGGCTTCAACAAAGCAGACTTGGTAAGGAGAAGGGATAAAAGAAGGAAGGCTAACCCAATACTAAAACATACCTGCTGAAGTCAGATGTGTCTGACCGACAGGTGCACTTATCATAGTCAAGCTGCAAACTACAACACAACGCATTCCGTTCTCCGGACTACGTCCTGCTACTTTGCAACGCCTTTTTTCAGGGATTATTATCGGGAGATTGACAAGGAAGAAGAAGAAAAATAATGTAATGAGTATCTCACGAATCGTTAACAAAAACAAAGCAGCGACGATGCTCACACCCAGCCTATATCAACATCTGAGTTCTTGTTCAGTGACGTCCGTAACATTTCATCCAGACAGCAGTGGGCAGGAA
This sequence comes from Ariolimax columbianus, assembly GCA_036924085.1. NCBI lineage: Eukaryota > Metazoa > Mollusca > Gastropoda > Stylommatophora > Arionidae > Ariolimax > Ariolimax columbianus. The sequence continues at coordinate 108,374,348 of JAVGWX010000001.1, read as the reverse complement.
CAGCTACCTTTAACATTCGTTTTGTACCTCATTGACAATCGCCAAACTAACGAGAAAGAAGATCTGAACCCCTCGAGATGTGATTTTACAGAAATGTGTATTTGTTGAAGACCCATGCTCCACAACCAACTGAAATGTTTTGATTTATTGATTGATTGCTGACGTCGAACAGGAAGTTCTATGAATCGACGATTATCAATGCTTGTCGACGAGGCACATGGTGAAAAAAAAGAATGATTGTAGTACTCCATGGTAACATTATACACAATGTTTTATTGTTCCGCCATCGTATTCGATGAGGACCACTTTCAACAATCACTGTTTGCATGCGCTTTGAAGATGGTTGAATAATCTAGTCGGAGCCCCGAATTGTCTGATGCACTTAGTATAGTTCTTCTTGTGTCGTCTCACTTTCTACCAGGTTGTAGTCCAGTATCGTGGAATGTATTTATCTTGTGTCGTCTCACTTTCTACCAGGTTGTAGTCCAGTATCGTGGAATGTATTTGTCTTTCGCCTCTCTCGTGGCCCGAATAACATTTTCCCCCATTTTACAGCATGTCTCGTTCACGCTGTCTATCCACCTTCTCCTCGGTCTACCTCTCGCCCTCATCCTGATGTTCTCCTGTAGAAGGTTGTATGAACAATGTGATCAGATTGCATTCTCACAATGTGCCCAAACCAATTCATTCTCAGTTGCTCGATGTACTCTAGGCAGGGAATTGTTCCAACCTTTTCACGAATACTCATGTTTGTGATTCTGTCTCTTCTGGTATTGTTGGTGACCTTTCGTAGGCACTGCATTTCACAAGTGGCTAACTTTCGTTCCTGGGCCTTATTCAATGCCCTCGTCTAACACTGGTAGCACAGGGTTGAGATACAGATACTGTTTATCATCTGCTTTTTTGCTTGAAGGGATGACAGCGTTTGCTCTGTACACTCTCGTCTCTATCGAGTCTGCCAGCCTCAGTAAAAACAGTTCCCAAAATGCCTACATTCTTGTACCTGCTTAATTTGTGTTTCATTCACATGAATGTTATACCCCGTAACAGTACATAATATTAGAGTATACCATATTAGATTATACCGTATTAAAGTATACCATATAACAGTTTCGAGTGGTATGCCGGGGTTTTTGTATGACAACTACAAGAATAGCACCACTGCCTCACAGAGAGCATGTCGTAAGAGGCGACTAACTGTGACATGACATAACACCGGCCATGGATAGGTGGGAGCAGCATAGATGGCGCCTAACAGGCTGCGCGTCTACTTTGCTCTAGTGTTTGAGTCTATTAAGATGATGGACTCACACATCGGTTAACCACCCTCTATCAGTGCTTGACCCAACACAGCTGAGTATAAAGCTTCTGGAGAATAGCCCTCTAAGCAGGAAACGCTTAAGAATTAAGCCGATTAAGAACTAAAAACTAAGAATATAACAGTATACCATACAACAGTGGGGAGGAAAACTCACCTCTGGTCAGGCAAAATATACTGATCAGACATGTTAGTCCGTTTTAAGTAAGACATTGGCAAAGATCATTGCCTAGGCTTCTTAGTAACTCTCTTTGGAAACGGTCTGTTTTCACGACAGCCTGGCTAACGAGATGAGGGATCGACGTGGTCCCCGTAGTAGTGAGTGACACGACACGCAGATGAAGCCAACCGTAGCACAACTGCCTGGAGGACAGGGACGTGAAGAAAGCTACTGCAGTCTGCCACTTAACGGCCATTTTAGAGCGCACAAAAGAGTAACCTACTCATTTTAGGTATTCGCAAACAACAACAACAACAACCGTAAAACAGTATACCATATAACAGTATACCATGTAACAGTATCTCATATAACAATTTACAATGTAACACTATAACAGTATACCATTTAACAGTATACCAGTATGCCCCATAACAGTATTAAGAGGCAGTGGCTGGCTGACTAGCTCATCATCATAATTCTTCATTTCCACTCCAGTAGGAGCATGGGCTCACTTCTCCAAGCAGAAAGCATGATCAAAATCATGTATTATGGATTCCTGCAGGGGGTTTTCTGTATACATGACTTGTTGTTTTGTGTGTTTAACATTTAGAGTTTTGTTATTCTATGCTCCTTTTTACAACTTCTGTACATATACAGGTAATGGAATGCCCGAGGTATCAATGCTGATCCTAGAATTGTGAAGAAATGTTACACTATTGCTGACGAGTATCCAATAAAAGCAGATAGACCGCCAATCATGTTGAAAAAGGAGATTATAAAGGGTTGTGTTTGGGGCCACTAACTTTATCAGGTAAAACGAATTGCTACAGAACCAAGTACACACTAGTTCTGTGACGCAAATTCAGGAAGTCACCATTTGCAGTGGCGGCTCTGCATCACGAGAAAAGAAATATATAACAAGCATACTTATATACATAATTGGAGAGTCATTCATCGTTCTGATGTTCAAATAATCACGCCCATTTTCATACTAGACTAAAACATATCTCCGCTATTTCCCTCTTAAGTCGTTTCTCTGAACTAAGTTAGAACATGCTGTACTTCGACTCTGGTTCTGTATCGTAGCCGACAGACCCAGAGAGCAGTAATTATTGTTTGTTTATCATCTCCGTACGGGAAGATTTGTATGAACTGTGTGCAAGTAGCCCTTGGTATTTCGCGACCGTTGTAGACTCTATCGGAAGGGGAGCTGGGTTGGCAGGGGGAGGGGTAGAATTGAAATTAAAACATAACCTGCTGACTACTCGACGACTGCCGGAGCAATCAGCTTTTATGCCTCAACCCTATAAATGCGACCGCTGCAATGAAAAATGCGCAAAAAGTGTCGTAAAATTACTTTATATATATATCTATAAAAATGTTTGCCACACAGTTTTCAGGTGCATGTCTGCATTTTGTCGCTTGATGTCTTCATGGTTGTTGTAGTGAATGCACACAATAAGTAAGTGACTTTTGTGTGCGCTCTGAAAAGGGCGTTAACTGGCTTGTTGCAAGAGCTCTTCTCACATCCCTAGCGCGCTGATGAAGGTGCATCGGTGTCTGATGTGTTATGCATGACTGCATCTTCGTTACGCTCACTACTACAAGGATCACACGCCGATTCCCCACCTCGTTAGCCAGACTGTCATAAAACAGGGAGGACTGCATGGCAGTCTTGTGACTGTTTTAGTCAGTATATTTCGCCTGACTGACTAATAGTGTCCTATCGATCAGCAAGTTTTGTCTGATCAGACGTTCGTTTCCTCCCCATATCTTCTTGATAAGAAACAGTATCTTGTTATTATACAGTAAAGATTTAAAGTGATGTTATTCTAACCTTTACCTATCACAAAACGCCTAACTTTATTTTACTTTATTCTTTCGTTGTCTCCTTTTATTTGCTCAATTTAAGATATTTCGGCTTCATGAGTGAGTTTAAATCTGCAAAATGTCTCTCACTAAATTGTCCAGGGATCGAGATAGTACTGCGCTATCTGACTTGCAGGTGGACAATCTTGCATGTTATTCAATAAGATTACAGACAAAACGAAAGACAGCTTGCAATAAACAATTTAAAAAAAACAACAACTTCTACCTGAGAGAAATTTAGGTGTTTACACTCACAGCTAACAGAATTTTAAAGAAAAAAATCTAGACGGAATTGAGCTTGACTTGTCATTAACAGTAAGAATTTGGAAGGAAAAACAAACAAGCAGATTTCACACAAATATAAGTGTTTTACCAAAATTATGGCAGCAAGCAATTTAACTTGAGATCACGTTTAGTTCAGTTGTACGTCCACTTGTGAGCGGCGTAGGAAGCTCCGAACCCTCTTTCTTGGGCAAAGTGTGGTTCTTGGGTTGTTGTAAGTCCGTTTAGTTGAAGGTTTACTTTTATGCCATACACCTGTGTACCGCACGCCATATATCTTTTGTAAAAATTCTTCTCAGATATTTGAACTTCAACTTCCAGGTCCGCTGAGGGTCGATGTTTTGTTTACACCTTTTAGTAGTTAGGTTACCTGTTCTGCTGACCCGCACTCATATAGACTGTTCTAATTTTCATATGATGTTCATCAATCACGTGTGATGAAGACCACTCTGTTCAGCCGTGTGGACAGTTTTCCCTTTTGCTCTGTGCACTGCAATGGGTTACTTGCGCTGTGATCTGGATTAAAGTGAAGAAGATTTGCGCAATATGTCAACATCTCTCTCTCGTCATGAGCTACCTTTGGCTAGTGGCAAGACATTATCGAGACGACCGGAGCACAGGATGCATATTTTTTCTCAGGGTTACTCCCGAAGCCTTTCCGCCAACAGGTATCCGCAAGTCAGCTTTGAATTTTCATATACTACTATCTGACCCGTGGAGAATATCTGTCCGCTAGCGACACTATACAATATGAAATAAAAAACATGAACAGAAGTAAAGCAACTTTATTATTATTAATATTGATTATTCTCACGTAGAAGATATTTTCAAGAACTGAGAGATTTGAGAAAATAAAAATGAAGTAAATTGTGATATTCAAATAAAAAACAAACAATACACACACTGCTTTCAAATAGTGAACTCCTTATTGTGACTTATTGATGGTGAATGAGTATGCAAATTTAACTTGGAATTGTTTTCTCTGAAACATAACTGGCTGTTTCTATCGTAAGAAATAAGTGAAATTTTTAGAAGAGAAGAACTTCAGAACTATTTAAATGGATTGCTTTTGCTTCAATTATTTTATTTTGCAGTCATGTGAGCTGTTACTCAAATCCCATTACAAAAATCTATTGAGAAATTAATTTCCTCAGTAACATAACTAAAGCACCTAATGTTAAAATAGGTTTGTGTTAAGACATCCCAGTTGGTGTTATGCTGTTTAAGAATTGCACTGGGTATGCTAGCTGATCTTCCCCACCATCGCTTACAATATTATCCAAAATTTCATAAAACGTCTAGTCCAGGCATATCACTTGGCAAGCGAGAAATCTCTTAAAGTGATGCTTCATTTCAGAACTTCTTTTGGTTTTCCAAATTCAAATTGTTGCAGATAGTAGTCTCATGTAATTGTATTTTTTTGGTTTTTGCGTTGGCCTTATTTCTCAAATCCCCAAAGGCGGTATGCGTTGCACTGTGGTTTTCATTTTGCACCTGTCGGCCCAGTGCATCCGACTTCAACATGCATGTTATGCAAGGGTATGCTTCTCCTTCATTTTCGATCCCCATCACAGCACCGGCCGTTACCCCAGGGAAGCAAACCCTTAGAAAATGCAGGAAGAAGCAGACCCTTACATAAAAATGCATGCTGAAGTCGGATGCACTGGGCCAACAGGCGCAAAATAAAAACAACAGTGCAACGCACACCGCCTTGGGGGATTAGAGAAATAAGGCGAACGCAAAAAAAAAGGATATTTTACCATCTTTTATGCAACTACTGCCATTTCTCAATCACTGCGTCTCCAGCTCTTTGACATCTTTTCCATTGTGTGTTATTACAAAAAGGGTAATTTACAAATGATTGTCAAAGGGTATACGTATAGTTATTTGCACACAAATCACTTTTGTTAAACTTAAACTTATTTAGTATATTTCCCTTACACTTAACATTTCATTTGCCTGTTCTTGACAACCTGGTAAAATACTAATTAAAAAATAATAAACTGCTCATCATGATGTAGCGTGTCCTTTGCAGAATGTCGCTCTCATGACAGCCTGTCTGTAGGAAACTCTATATTTCGCCAGTCTTCCGGCCTGATCCAAGGTCAAATGCAGCGTCTCCTTGATGTCCTGTGTCCATCGTCTTCTCAGTCGGCCCCTGCCTCTCTTCCCAGTGACCATCCCTTCCATAACCGCTCTCTTCAGTCCATTGTGACGTTTGTCATGTCAAAAAACCTCAGTTTTCGGGTCATTATGAGCCATTTCTCTTCTACATTCATGTCTTGCCACATGGATTTGTTTGTTTCTTTCATTGTGCACGGGATATTCAGGACTCTTCTGTAGCACTGTGTTTAAAAAACACCGATCTTCGCTCTTATTGCTTTTGTAATCATCCATGTTTCACATCCATAGATTGCCACAGGAAAAATGCATGTTCTTAGGATCTCTAGTTTTATTTCTTTGTTTGTATTATGCCATAGGTTCTGCATACTCCTTATCTTCTGCATTGCCATAGTCAGTCGTCTTCTTACTACCTTTGTACAGTCTCCATTGTTGTTCAGTATTGATCCCAGATATTCAAAATGTGCAACATGTTCAATCTCTTCGCCAGCTATCTCGATTTTTGGTTGGAGTTTTAACTTATCAGTTATCGTATCTTTATTTTCTTTGTATTTAGGTAGAAATTCAGGGTTTCACTGTTTCTGGACTGATGTAATTATTTGTTTCTTGGTGCTGTTCGAGAGCAAAAGTGTGTTGTCGGCATATCGTATTTACGGTATCTCCTTTCCTCCTATTGTGAAAGTATCGAATTCTGTAGACATTGGATCTGCCTTTACATTCCTGATAAAGTTTTCTGCATATATATTGAACAGGTATGGTGAATTATGGAGCCCTGTCTGACCCCATTTGTATCTCAAACCAATATGAGGTTTACCATGTATTCCGACGTCCGCTTGCTGCCCCCTGTAGAGGGTATCTATTAGTTAAACCAAATGTGTTTGGAAGCCCATATCTTTCACAATGTTCCACATTTGCTGACGTTTTACTCAGTCAAAGGTTTTTGTGTAGTCTATGAAACAGGCATGCAGGTCCGTATTGAATTCTCTGCTTTTCTCGATGTCGTTTCTCATGTTGAAGATATAGTCTCTCGTGCATCCTCCTGGCCTGAACCCTGCTAATCTCATTAGATGTTTGGGACTTTTCTGACATGGTAAAGTCATTTATTTGTCAGATGACGTATGGTACACTAACATTTCTGCTATCAAGAAAAGTTAATATCCCATCGTGGTTAATTATTTCAAGAAAACCTTTTTTTTTTACAATTGTAATCTATTCAGCTTTATTTCCCTTATAAACATATGTGTACTGAAGCACACACTTCAACATTAATGTCAAAAGTATATGACATTTCTTCAGTAGTTGTGGATTGTGGGGAATGACCACTTGAGATTCATGTACGCGCTGAAACAAACCGTCTTCAGATCAGATCGTGGTGAAATACTCCTAAAAGATCATTCTACATATAGTAGTTATTTAATTTAAAAAGTACTAGCTGTGATATAAAACAACACATCTTTTAGTCATGGCAGCGTAGGTGTTCCCAATCTAATGAAAACGAAGGTCATGTTTCTTAAAACATTATCGTTTAACGGAGCACACAACGATCGGTAACTCACAAAGAACCAAATTCAACGACCCTAATTAAAATCTAACAAGGGATCAAGACTCTGAACAGCGCATGAGTTGCAGTGGTCAGCGACCCATATCTGACTGCTAGCGTCAGGGCCAGCGGACCAGAGCTGCGAAGACCCTTTTGCACCTCCATGCGGTGATCCTGGATAACAGGACAGACTGGCTAAGGAGAGGGGATCGAAGAGGGAATGCTAACCCGGTACTCAAAAAATTATTGCTGAAGTCGGATGTATTGGACCAGAAGATCCAAATATCGCAGTCAAGCTGTAAACTACGACACAACGCATTCTGTTCTCTGGACTATATTCTGCTACTTAACCCCTTTTAAGGGTTTGGTAGCAGGAGATTGAGAACGATTAAAGACAAGCCAAGCCAAGCCAAAATCTATAAAAAATGCTAAAGTATGCGGAGAATTTAAATAGCATTTACAAAATGCTTTATATCTCATCGATACGTTACTAACTGTTTTAGAAATTAATTGAACAATCCTCACCAAATGACCCATCTGTGAAACCGAGCAATAAGTGATTTGAACCTGGTTCTGTTGGGTTATAAATCAAGATAACAACTCCTTGGCCACACGCTTATACACATAGGATGATAATGATTATTACATCAATAATGTTTTTGTTATTTATCCAAGTGATACCATTTCCTGCTAATTGTATTTATACATCGATATCTTCTGTTGTTAATCAAGAGACATAATGATTGATCCCGGAAATATCAGCACAGTTAATTGCATATTTATGTTTGTTGCTGAACCATTCCCATCTTTGAAGCTGTGTTATTTTACTCTCTTACGTTCTTCAGGCTCGTGACGCACACTGGGTAGCTTGGGAAGGGAATGGCTGCGCTCTCTCGTAGAGTAGTTTATTGTAGAGCCAGAATGACATCTGGTGCAGGTGTTTTGTTTTCGGTAAAACATTCCAGGGGGGAAAGGAGCAATTTTCGTAGCAGGCAGTCTGTGAAGGGAGTAACTGTTCCGGCTTGAAAGTGCTAAGAGTGTTTGTTGGTATTGGCTTATTACTGGCGAGTTCCTAGTTCTGTGTCGTCCTCTTCTGATCCCCGATATAACTTTTTATTTTATTTATGTGTCATATTTGGGGGTCTGCCGAGTGCTACCCTGGGAACATAGCAGTGAAGTTACTGTTCGTTCTAACCTTACCTCTTACCTTTTGACGCTTCTCATGTCTTGCTATATTCTTTGTCTTAACAATTCCAATGTCCACCTTTCCTATTTTTGTTGAAAGAAGCTAAAACACATAACGAATTGTTACGAAACACTCAGAAGCTAGACAAAAAGTCGTGATTGAAAAATACCAAAAACTAAATTGCAATTCTGCAACACTCACCGTCTTTGGTCCTCCCCCTCCTAAAAAAAACAAACAACAAAGCAAAACAAAAAACACTACAGCAGACAGAGAGAGGACTGAAGCTTCAAATAATTAACACTCTTATGAAGGATAGAAAACACAAAAACAATTCATACACATTCAAACAGCTTAGTTAATTCAATAGGGTAAGCGCGAGTTTAGACAAATGGTTCAGCAAATTCGGTTTTCATCTTCTTTCTATGCAGATGTATACAGTAGTTATTTTCTTTGTATTTTTCTTCATGAACTTAAGCCACGTTGTACCACAAATCCGTCGTTGAGGTTCGCATATCCGTCGTTGAGGGTCACATATTCGTCGTTGAGGTTCATATATCCGTCGTTGAGGCTCGCATATTCGTCGTTGAGGCTTGCATATTCGTCGTTGAGGTTCGCATATCCGTCGTCGAGGTTCGCATATCCGTCGTTGAGGCTCGCATATTCGTCGTTGAGGCTTGCATATTCGTCGTTGAGGTTCGCATATCCGTCGTCGAGGTTCGCATATCCGTCGTTGAGGTTCGCATATCCGTCGTTAAGGTTCACATATTCGTCGTTGAGGTTCGCAAATCCGTCGTTGAGGTTCACATATCCGTCGTTGAGGTTCACATATCCGTCGTTGAGGCTCGCATATCCGTTTTCGATGTTTACATGTTCATTTTCAGAGTTTACAGATCCGTTTTCGAGGTTTTTATATTTATTTCGGGATTCAAACATTCATTGTTTGGGTTCCCATATCCAGCAATCGGGTTCCCATATCCAGAAATCTGGTTTCCAAATCCAGCAATCGGGTTCCCATATCCAGCAATCGGGTTCCCATATCCAGCAATCGGGTTTCCAATTCCAGCAATCGGGTTCCCATATCCAGCAATCTGGTTCGCATACACGTCATTGGGCTGGCGTATAGGTTGTAAGTGTTAGCGTGTATGTCGTGACGGTTCCCATATTCATCACCAGGGTTAGCCTAACCCGCAATCGGTGATTCGTTTAAACAGCACTAAAGATGTCGCATATCCATGTTTAGGGAATCACACGTCCGTCAGCACGATTCACAATTCCGTCATTGTACATCTACCTTTGTAATGTGCGTCTGGACGAGTTTCCGCTCAGGTGAGTCGGCAAAGTGTCCATTTTCTAACCTGTTGTTTCTGACCCTAAAGACGACAGGCGAGCAGCTTATATTGAGCGTCAACATAAAATAATATTAAACAACAAAAACAATCATCCGGAAAAAGCGATGGACATACATCAGACACGTCCTTAGAATGAACAACAACCGTCTTCCATTGCAGGCACTCGAATGGACACGGGCGTTCAGAAAAGAGGGAGACCAGAGGAAACATCCAGAAGAACAACCATCAGAGCGGGCACAACCATCAGAGCGGACTCAACCATGGCTAACTGTAATAGATCTAGAGTAGGTCATGGCTCATCTATGGGCTTCAACACTATACAAGTTCTAAGTGTGACGTCACACTTCCAATTGGAGTTTTCTGTTGGGGATGAAATAAACAAACATAGCCAGCACACGACATGGCGACTGCAGTGGCGAATCAGCCTGCAGTCCTCAGTCTAAAAACCACTAGACTAACCCAGCAATGGAAATAAAGTCGTACGGAATTTGAAATGTATATATATATATATATATATATTTATGAAACACACACCTCTGTTTGTTACCAAAAAAATATGCTCAGTTGCTCAAACAGAATAACTAGTAACATAACAATATACGTTACGATCGCGAGTTCGATTAGTTGATTTTAATAGAAATTGGTGAATGGCTTATCAGTTCATACGCTATCCATAATGATAAAGATATCATAGTAGATACTACATGTATTGATGAAATGGTGAGGTGGCTACGCTGGTGTATTGGAGACATAGACGTATGGTTTACACAGTGGATGAGCATTATCGTTTTGCATTAATGTGACACAGCCGTGGATAAAGTCGCTGAACTGGTCCCGTTAACCCAGCTGAAATGGTCACCGTGCTCTGTACGTTGTAGTTAATCGGCTGCCCTGAACGATTAGCTCTTGGCGGTCTCGATAATAATGCAGGGGTGTCTGTGACTTTTCTTCCCACTTCGGGCAGAAAATAGAAAGATTTTGGCTCTTTCACGACCGCATGGGGTACCAACGCGCTTGGAGTTGTGCAACTAGTTTGCATAGACTTACTGCCTCCACCGCTAGAATTCGGGCATCCCACGAGTCTCATGTTCGTCACTTCCTTATGTTTCATGAGTGTATGATTGGCATAGTGGAAGAACACTCCCTGTTTATGGCACATTCTGGTCCACGTAAACAATAAATAAATCTGTCTTTCGTCGTTTTTTCATATAGCTAGGGTCCAATAGAAGAGATCTACTTGGCTGAGAAATAAAGGTCGCGTGCACATGCACTCACCACGTGGTTATGCAGCTCTAGGTTTTTATTTCACCTCTGATAGGAAACAAAAGAATGCATTACATGTGATTTGAAACCGGTTTCAGAACATCGGTATGGCATATCTTTTTTTTTCTATCTGAGATGAAATACGTGGCTAGTGCAAGGGTATACTGTCTTTATTTCCACATTTGTAAGAAGGCCAGTGCCTAAACCGCTCCTCAAATACGATCATTGATTGTCCTAATAAAGAAAACGCCATTGTCCTAATAAAGAAAACGCCATTGTCCTAATAAAGAAAACGCCATTGTCCTAATAAAGAAAACGCCATTGTCCTAATAAAGAAAACGCCATTGTCCTAATAAAGAAAACGCCATTGTCCTAATAAAGAAAACGCCATTGTCCTAATAAAGAAAACGCCATTGTCCTAATAAAGAAAACGCAAGACGAACTGTCTCTACTTAGAATTAAACGTCATCAAATAGACCATAGATAAGTCTAGGCGGCGCACACACCGTCTCACCATAGATAAGTGTAGGCGGCGCACACACCGTCTCACCATAGATAAGTGTAGGCGGCGCACACACCGTCTCACCATAGATAAGTCTAGGCGGCGCACACACCGTCTCACCATAGATAAGTCTAGGCGGCGCACACACCGTCTCACCATAGATAAGTCTAGGCGGCGCACACACCGTCTCACCATAGATAAGTCTAGGCGGCGCACACACCGTCTCACCATAGATAAGTCTAGGCGGCGCACACACCGTCTCAACACAAACAGTCCGTGCAGACTTAACCGCTGGTCGGGAATTCAGTGTTTGAGATTTCAGTAAACTTAACCACAACTTGTGTGAGGTGGGGTGTACAGTTTTTACCTCGCAGTTTTTTGGTCTTTTCTAATTGTAAATTAGGTGCCCATTTACAGTTGGATAGACTTGAGCGATGCGGTTGAACCCCGTACCTTTTCAAAGAAAAGCGAGTACTCTACCACTACATTAATCAGACGCTCTAAATTAGTCTTTCTTTTTCCTTTTTGCTTTTGGCCTGCTTGTACCTTTCAGCGTCAGGTTATGAAGAGGTTTCTTGACCGGGCCCTAGTATGTGCTTGTGTCTTTCAGCGTCAGGTTATGAAGAGGTTTCTTGTCCGAGCCCTAGTATGTGCTTGTGTCTTTCAGCGTCAGGTTATGAAGAGGTTTCTTGACTGGACCCTAGTATGTGCTTGTGTCTTTCAGCGTCAGGTTATGAAGAGGTTTCTTGACCGGGCCCTAGTATGTGCTTCGTACATGGGTAACTTTACTGCTTTTGTTATTTCTTCTATCCATCTTTTGCGTGATCAACCCTTGGCTTTGTATCCATTATATGTGTGCAGCCTTGCTTTCTGAAGGATACTATCTGGTGTTTGACGTGTCACGTGGTCGAACCATTTGGTTTTGCTGTCTCTGGGTAAGATCTAGCATTGGTGTTTACCTACTTGTCTTCTAATATTTTCGTTTCTGACACTATTCATTTTTCTCACTCAAAGAAATCTGCGCGGGCATTTCATCTCTGTTGTTATATTGCTGTTATAGTGTTTATTTTGATCTTTCTTAGTATCACAACAATAACGGTCGAACCCATATGACTGACGTTGGAGGGTGCGCGAGTGCGTATCTTTTCTAAAAGTAAGGCAGACATTAACAAACAGCAAGTGCTATGGTAGTACATTTTAGCCAGAAAGGGACGTCTACATTTAAGAATAATGAAAGCCAATTATTCTTGGCACTGACAAATGAGACTGCGCATGCAGGACCTAAAACTATCGGGTAGAATTATTAAAAACGACCGTTCCGATAAGGACGTTAATGTTACTAGTAACAGCAAGACAGTCCCTTATAAGAAGTTAAAACATGAACAAAATTAGTGCTGGTCGGATTCACTGCACAAAACGCAGTCTTGGAAAACAAAACGAATGAGAAAATTGTATTTTTTTTGAGTAAACTAAATAAAGTAATTTCTGGGAACGGCGTGGCATAGTGGTTGAGTGACACGGCTCTCAATCCGAAAGTGCTGGGTTCGATCTCCACCACATCACGGGCCGTTACCCCGGGGAAGCAAACCCTTAGAAGATGCAGGAGGAACCAGACTTTAACATTAAAATGCAGGCCGAAGTCGGATGCACTGGGCGGACAGGCGCAATATAAAAACCACAGTGCAACGCACACCGCCTTGGATAATAAAGAAATTAGGCGAACGCCCCAAAAAAAAAAAATAAAAAAAATATACATAGATATTTCTGATAACTATCATAAAGACAAGCACATTGTAAGCGCTCTGAATATTTGCAATAAAGCAACTGATACAAAAGTAAGTAAATGGACTCAGTAATACGTGCCATGGGCCTCTATCTCACGTTGTATATTGCTCAATAAATGTTATTTATGGGATTCGGTCGTCTAGACATACGTATTCGCCATGTGCTGTTTATGGGATTCAGTCGCCTAAACATGAATATGCGTACTAGTCATCTGCTGTTTATGGAATGTGGTCGTCTAGACATCTCTATTCATCAATTACTGTTTACGGAATTCGGTCGCCTAAACATGATTACGAGTATTCGTCAATTACTGTTTATGGGATTCGGTTATCTAGATATGTATACGAGTATCCGTTATTTGCTATTTGTGGAATTCGGTCATCTTGACATGTGTATTCATCATGTACTGCCCAGGACTAAATTCTTGAGTTTATAATATTTTAACTTACTCTTCTATTGTTTGATGTACGTACACACCGGATGTTTGCGCCGTATGTAAGGACCAGAATATGGTTGATTATGCAAATCGTTGAATAACCAAGCAAAGTCTTAATTTTGCGTGCAAATTCATTTTTCCTTAGATGCACGTAAATAGCGCACATTACGTGCGCTTCAAATGATGCTGTGGATCTCGGTAGTCCTGGTATCCTGGCTTCGAAAAATTATAAATTTATTAAGGGTAATATATTATTACATCAAATGTAACCAGTTAGTGACGCCTGCTAGAAGATATACTCATCGAATATTCGGTTAAACTATTGGTCAATAACTGACATAGCAGTGATTCATACGCCTGGTTGCTTCTTTAAGCGTGGCAACAAACTGCCTCCACTTCACCAGATCTGAGACCATCTTTCGGATGGTGCCAAAACTCTAGTTCATGACTTCCATTTCGGCGTCTATGGTTCTTCATTAAGTTGTCTTGATTCACTTCTATTTCGCATTCCGTTTAGTGCGCGTATCATGGTGGTTCAGGTGATAACGTCAGGTTCTCTTGATATTGGCTAATCTAATTCAAGCGTCAACCTGTTAAGACTAGTGTGCGTATCGACTTGGTTGCTCTGGACAAGCTGTTCTTGATTGGAGATAGTGTTAGACACGAGGTTAGAATCAAACCTGGTGGAGTAGAAAGGGACGCATCAGAGGTTGGAGCAAGGGTGTTTTCAAACATCGAGATACATGAACAGTAATCATTCTTAACCTCTCTGAACACCTATGGTTCTGCCTCGAGTGCATTGATATCAATTTTGTATGACATAACATAATTGTGAATGGCTATATATAGAACATGTTTTACTGACAGTATGCGAGTAGGAAGACTAACGTTTCGTCAGGCAGTAATACTGATCAGACATGTTATTCAGGGTCAGGCAACAATACTGATCAGACATGTTATTCAGGGTCAGGCAACAATACTGATCAGACATGTTAATCAGGGTCAGGCAATATATACTGGCCAAGATCCTCACCTCGACTTCTTCTTAGTCCTCCATGGAAACGAGTTGTTCTCATGGCAGTATGGCTAACGAGGCGAGGGATCAACGTGCTCTCCGGAGTAGTGAGCGACACGCAGATGAAGCTAAGCTTTGCACAACCGCCTGGAGGACCTCGGTCAACCTTCATCAGCACGCTCGAGATGTGAGGAAAGCTACAACGACCCGCCACTAAATATCTTTTTCAGGGTGCACAAAAGAGTAATGTTACTCATTGTGGGCATACAACAGCAGCAGCAGCAGCAACAACAACAACAGCTCAGATTCTTCACTATTTCACCATTTGTTGGCTGCGTCTTTATTATTGAATGAATCTTAAACTGTCCGGGTAACTTGTTAACGTTTGCGATGGCTGGTTGGATTGTTTGCAAAATGACTTTGCCCGACACCTGCTTTGCTTAGTCACGTTTAAATTTTCCCGAAGCTTCACCAAACTCATTTATAGTGCTCAAATGTTATCCGTGCTAATGCCGCATTCAGTCAACCTTTGTTCTTAAAGTCGCCAGCCCAATCTCCCCTCCCATAAACGCCCATTCTCCAGCTGGGACTGTCACACAGGGACTCAGTTGGATTCTGCTGAAGCTGTAGCGGAAGATGAACCTGGTACCTTTGCCATGAAAAGGGAGTGCTCTACCACATATGATACATGGAATACAAGTGAAGAGCAAGGGGCCCCTTGAGGTTTACAAAATTACGAATTAGACATTCCTTGTTCTTCCAGAATGACAGGACACAAATCAGCCAAATCGTACGTTTTCCTTGTCTTGTTGTCTTTTCAGCTTGAAAAAAATCCCTTAATTTCTTAAATTTTGTGTCCTCGTTTCATACTTTCCACAAGAACTTTTTTGCACTTGTCTCGTCCGTTTTTTTATTCTGGACCAACATGTTCCTTTATGTTATTTCTGTTTTTATATGCCGTCCTATACGTAATTATTCTGGCATTTGCTTGTTGTAAATAAATTATTGTCAACTCATTTTGTTGGCTGCATTTAATTGAGTAACAATTTAAGGTTGTTGCTAGTTTAGGTTTTTTTCATGTGAATAATGGGATCAAGATGCTGAGCAATGCATGGGTTGTAGCGGTCAGCGACTCAAGGCTGACTGTTAGAGCCAGGGACTGCGACCCACAGCTACCAAGACTCTTCTCCACTTCCACGTGGTGATCCTGGATAACAGGCTGCAACAGGGCAGACTGACTAAAGAAAAGGGATCGAAAAGCGAAGGCTAACCCTGTTTCCAAACATGTCGTGCCGATATGTCGGACCGAAAAGTTGCAAATCTCGCAGGCAAGCTGTAAACTACAAAACAATGCATCCCGTTCTCCGGTCTACATCCTGCTAATTGCAAATACATTTCACGGTTCGGTAATGAATCATACGACAACGAAGAGGAAGTATGTAATGTATATTGCATATAGAACATTTTCCACATAGAACAGTTCCGAAATCATCAGAATCATGCACCATGCCGATCGACATAGACGATCTCAAATCTTATCAACTTCCCATCTTGGGTACATTTCGTAACCTTCCTGTGTGCGATGATATCCGTAGTTATCATTATCCTGTCGCGTCTTCTTATACACCATATGAGACACCTTACCAACATGGTAGCTGGTTACGTTACAGGACAGACGTATCAATAAATTCATTTACGTTTTCTCATTCTTAACTGAACTTCTTTATACTGGTATAGAAGACACTGCATAGTCTGTATACGGCCAGTTTCTTTTACACAACTCTAAAAATAACTATGTGCATACAATCTATTTTTTAATGTATTAACGGACCTGTCCCTACTATTTCCTGTGACAATTCAGTACATGATTCAACACTCTCTGACTAAAAATATATTTCCTTCTATCTAATCGGGACCTATCTTTAATTCGTTGGTATTTTCCTTTTTTTGCACGATGGCGATTCAAATCCCATAATCACCGCTCTTTCGCTGTATCTTACAATATTGTTGGAAGGTTTTAGTCAACTTATTCTTTCCTCTTCGAGAATATTTGAGAGTTAAGTCCCTTGGTCCAGTAATGTACCCCGTTCTTACAGTAAATTGCGAAAAAGAGACACGCCGAAGACAACTTTGCGTAGAACTCTCGAGGATGAGATGAGAATTATGGATCGAAGTTAAGACACTGTACGAATGATGACTGCACATCTGGTGAAGGGGAGGAGGTTTGTAGCTGCCCTTAAAGACGCCATCAGAAGTTGCAGTATAATGCAATACTCCCCAAATCCCACAAGAGACAATTGCTTTGCGTATTTACCTCCACTAAGTTTATTCTCAGAAATAGTATTTTTAGTGCATGAAATACAGCGGACATGATTAGAAACAGAAGAGGAAAGATAAATATATATCAATTGTCAATTATTGTTTTTAAATAGTGAGAAAAGTCGTTGTGGTTGGTTAGATTGCTAAGACAATAGCGTCTGGGTTAGGTGAAAATAGACTAACCAAAACTCAACATATACAATTTGGTTCGGGTGAAATATACCAGGGAAGACGCATACTGAAATATATGGGTCAGGTGAGATATACTGACCGTAATCTCGCACATCACGTTTTGGTAGATTAAACATACTGAATAAGATCCAACCTCACGTCTGGGTCAGGTCAAACATGCTGACCAGGACACAACCTCTCCTCTGGGTCGTCAAGCCATACTGATCAGCGCACAACGCCTAATATCTGGGTCAGGTAAAGCACACTAACCAAAACCGTACATCACACGTAGGTCAAGATATAACATGCTAACCAGTAACCCATCTCATGTCTGGGTCCTATCAAACATGCTGACCAGGACACAACCTCTCCTCTGGGTCAAGTCAATCCATACCGACCCAAACCTCCACACATCACATCTAGGTCAGGACATACCGACCACGACCTCAATTCCTCGTCGTTCACCTGGAACCAGATTTAGCAGCAACCTGTCCATCGTGACGGAAATCCCGGCAGTGGTGATACTGCTGATAATTCTCTCACTGCACTAAACCCAGGAAAGCCTCTACCGACAGTATAATAAGAACGGCTCCAAACGTCTACGAGGGAAAATTCACCAAGAACGATCAACTCAGCACGAGTAGATTAGCGCAACAATTAATAACTGAAATTATTAGATACGTCAATGATTGCAGGAAACGCACAATTTCAATGAGAGGTTAGCAAATATAAGAATGCGTTATTAACTGTATACATTCACATATGTCAAGTGTTCTTAAAATGTGGCTCACAGACCTCCAAGGTGTTATATGAAACCGAGATTAGGGACCCCTGTTAGAGAATGAATGAATACACCTCATATTTGTTGGAGTAATCATATCATCCAAGGCAATGATGCATAACAATTGGGGTCATGATCACATTAAAGGTATTTAGGGGCGATTAAAGGACCACCTACAGTGTTTATTTAACGTCGTTGGAAATATATTTGTATTTTATTGATGCGAGTCTGTGCAGCAGAAGCGTTCACCTTCTGGACACAAGGGCGTCTTACTGTGGAGGAGAGAGTAAGGACGCTGAATACGCATGCGTGTTGTAAAGGGCGACTAAATAAATTTGTGCAGGAGGGTAGCTGCCTCATCACGTGAAACAAATAGCTACAGAAGCCACCAATACAAGAGCAAGTACAGTGCTTTGGCGTAGATTTCCAGAAGAAGGCCAACTGTAGTTGTAAATCGATGCTCCAGCTGGAGTGAAAATGAAATGAAGAGTAGCACAATACCGTTATCAACACCTCCCAGTTGATCGAGCTGTAAATATATGCCTGTCCTACTGTTAGAGAAAGAATGACAGCCTGGATAGACATTGGTCACTCTACCATATAACAAGCGGAGGCCTTTTACAATGGAACCTCTAATACTTGGTCACCGACAGCATTTTCTGCTATGGAACTATATTTATCTATATTTTATTGATATTATCAGAGGTCGCTGTAGTCCAGAGGTAGGGCACTCGACTCTCAAAACGATGAACTAAAATCCTGGAGTTTTAAGCAACTCCTGGTCTCAAGGGAGGTAAGACCAGAGTGCCTGCGTCCTGAGTTACTTCCTGTCGTCTTGACGTCGGGTCTTATTGTATGGGGTATGTAGTCTTAGGGTATGTGATCTTTGGGTATGTGTTCTTAGGACATGGAGTCTTACGGCATGAGGTCTTAAGGGGTAAGGTCTTAGATGTGAGGTCTTAGGGTGTGTGGTCTTAGGGTGTGAGGTCTTAAGTTGTGGGGTCTTACAGTGTGAGGTCTTAGGGTATGAGGTCTTAGGGTGTGTGGTCTAGGAAATGAGGTCTTAGAGTGTGAGATCTTATAGTGTAAGGTCTTAAGTTGTGGGGTAATAGGGTGTGTGATGTTAGAGTGTGTGATCTTAGAGTGTGTGGTTTTGTAGTGTGAGGTATTAGGGTGTGTGGTCTAGGATATGAGGTCTTAGAGCGTGATGTCTTAGAGTGTGATTTCTTAGAGTGTGAAGTCTTAAAGTGTAAGGTCTTAAGTTGTGGGGTCTTGGGGTGTGTGATCTTAGGGGGTGTGGTCTTAGGGTGTGTGGTCTTAGAGTGGGTGGTTTTAAGGTATGAGGTCTTAGGGTGTGGGATCTTAAGGGATGCTGTCTTAGGGTGTGTGGTCTAGGATATGAAGTCTTAGAGTGTGATGTCTTAGAGTGTGAGGTCTATGGTTGTAGGGGCTTAGGGTGTGTGGTCTTAGGGTGTGAGGTCTTAGTGTGTATGATCTTAGAGTGTGATGTAAATATGTGGTTTTAAAGTTTAGTATATGCGTCTAATGGTATGGGGTCTAACTTTATAGGGTCTTAGAACACGGATTCTTCAGGTTTTAATTCTTAGGTCATGAGATTTCACGACATGTGGTCTTAGGCCAAGGAATCAGCGTAAATGGTCTTTGGGAGAGAGGTCTTAGGGAACGGGGTATGGATCTTATGCCATGTGGTCTTAAAGCGTTGTGTTTAGGACATGGGCTTTTAAAGCAGGAGGTCTTATGACATGTGATCTTATAGCATTGCGTTTAGGGCACCGGCTTTTATATACACATATATCGTTCTGCCTATCCTTTGTTTAGAGGAGAGATTGATAGTATGAAGCTCCATTAATTCTAACCTTAGCTATATGTAGTTTTCTCTCGATATTCTCATGTCTGGAACAACCAATTATTCACTGTTATTCTTGTAACTTAATTCGCTATTTTCATCTGTACTGTTTCCGCTTGTCCACTTTATTAAGTATCTTTATTAGATTTGAAAGAGGAGAGCTATTTTAAGCAGCAGACGGAATACTTTCATATGTATAAGACTTTCGCTTGTCTGGTCCTTCCTGATTACCTATTTAATTAAGCGGAAACGTCCGTACCGCTCTTGTACCGGGACTCAAGGGCCTATCCACGGAGTGGACATTGTGGCGATAGAAACACTACAACGTAGTACAAACACACAGTACTAACATAGATACAGGGGGTTCAACTCACGCTACTGTGAGCTTTAGTCGACCCAGCTGTAGGTGGGTGTCTGACTGACTGCTAGGGAAGGACAAAGGCAGAGGAAGGCAACTGGCCACCACACCCCACAACACTGTGGCTTAGTACAATAAAGGCTCTAACACTTCACCCCCGAAGACAGTTTCTGCTGTGGAACTTCATTGACCTTTACATGAAATAAATACACACTAATCCATACCATGGTCAATACGTCCAAATACAACAAGAAATACTGTATCTGTGGTAAAAGGGCGTGACTTCGCACAAAAAGGAAGGTACAATCTGCAATGACAAGTTTCTATTTGTTGTTGATGTTGTTGAATGCCCACAATGAGTAAGTATACTCTTTTGTGCGCCATGAAAAAGACGTTAAGTGGCAGGTTGCAGTATATTTCCTCACACTCCTAGCGTGCTGATGAAGGTGGACTCCGGTCTTCCAGGTGGTTGTACTATGCTTGACTTCATCTGCGTGACGCTCACTACTGCGGGGATCACGTCAAATCACATCTCGTCAGCCAGACTGCCTTGAAGACAGCGAGGGAACGCCACATGGACGAGAGAGAGAGTGGTCTTGATCAGAATATTGTGCATGACAATGACACGACCTCCTGGTCAGTAACTTCTCTCTAGTTTTTGTTGTTGTTGTTTTTTTGTTGCGTTTTCCTTATTTCTCTATTCCTTAAGGCAACACTAAGGCATTCCTCAAGGCGTTGCATTATGGCTTTTATTTTTCGCCTGTCGGCCCAGTACATTAGACTTCGGCATGCATTTTATGTCAGGGTCTGCTTCCTTTTGCATTTTCTAAGGGTTTGCTTCCCGGGGGTAACGGCCGGTGGTGTGATGGGATCTGATCACAGCATCTGCGGCTTATGAGCCGTGTGACTTAACGACTAGCCCACGCCGTCCCCTACTTCTCTCCAGTAAAACTGTGTCTTCATTAACGTTGCTAGTATTTCATAAAGTAATGGCACAGCGTTTAACTGGTCCCTTATGAATTCTGTTTAAAATATATATGACGATACTAGTGTTTCTAGTTTTATGTCAAATCCATTTGGCTGTTCCACACTCATCAGTCTTTTGGACTGCGGGCAACACGGGATGCATAATGCAATAAGTTGATCAAATGTAACCGGTTATATGTAAGCATGGAAAACATTTGAATAATACGGAGATACAGTTAAAATGTAAAGGAGATGAACTATATAGGAGATGAGATGTATAAAAGATAAGATTTATTAAAGATAAGATAAAAATGTGATACGATATGAAGAACATAAATAAAATGTATACGAGATAATATCTACATGAGATAGGTACAATGTATACGCTATACAACACACTTGGCCCACCACAACCGCTATAATAACACACGTTAACCACCCCAACGGCTCTAACAACACGTGGACCACCACAACCGCTATAATAACTCACGTGGAACACCACAACCGCTATAATAACACACGTGGCCCACCACAACCGCTATAATAACACACGTGGACCACCAAAACCGCTATAATAGCACACATGGACCACCACAACCGCTATAATAACAGACATGGACCACCACAACCGCTATAATAAAACACATGGACCACCACAACCGATATATTAACACAGTGACAAAAAACAACCTTATAAAAACACAGAGGGGCCACGACAACGGCTATAATAACACGCGTACTGCATAGATAAAACCGACTGCTTTGTCACATGCGCACCCATATGCTTACACTGATACACACACAGTCACACGCGCACACACATAGACACACGCACGCACACACAAACACATACATACACGCACGCTCGCGCTCGCAAATTCGTTTTTTTTGACTTGGCTTGGCTTTGTTCATTCTCAATCTCCCACTACCAAACCCTGAAAGGGCTTACGTAGCAGAATGAAGTCCAGAGAATGGAATGCGTTGTGTCGTAGTTTACAGCTTGACTGCGATATTTGCACATTTCGGTTCAACACATCCGACTTCAGCAAGCATTTTTTCTAGTACCGGGTCTGCATTCCCTCTTCTATCCCTTCTCCTTAGCCAGTCTGCCCTGCTGCAGCCTGTTATCCAGGATCACCGCGTGGGGGTGCAGAAGGGTCTTGGCAGCTCTGGTTCGCTGGCCCTGACGCTAGCAGTCAGCTATGGGTCGCTGACCACTGCAGCTCATGCGCTGCTCAGCATCTTTTGTTAGTTAAAGGATTGGCCTTCGTTTAGGCGAAAGTACACTTTCAACCTCAAACATGGCCTTTTACTTAATAACAAGACGTGTCGGCTAGTGAATGCGTACGTGTTTGTATCTATGTGTGTGCTGCGTTTTGTTGTAGTTTACAACTTGACTCCGATATTTGCACCTTTCGGTCCGACACATCCGGCTTCAGCAGGCATGTTGTAGCACAGGGTTAGCCTTCCCTCTTCGATCCCTCCTCCTTGGCCAGTCTGCCCTGTTCTGTCTGTTATCCAGACACGTGAAGGTGGAGACCAATCTTGTCAGTTCTGGGTCGCTGGCCCTGACACAAGCTGTCAGATTTGCGTCACTCACACCTACATCTCATGCACTGCTCAGTATCTTGATCCCGTGATTTCATAATGGTTATCTATATCATTATCACCAACATCATTAATGTGTACATACGATCAATTCGCTTTTACAATGATGTAATTGATTGATTGAATTAAGACCAGATATAGTAAATGCTTTGGGCCGTATACGCAGCAGTGAATGAGCTGACAGCAGCTAGCGATTTATAGATGGATGTTTACATTAGGTTCAGTGACCACAGCTGATCTAGTTTCACTTCCAAATGTCGGCCTTGGAAGCAGTCTGCTCTAGTGTAGTCTGGCTATGAGAAGAGAGATAGCACAGAACAGAGAAACCCAGTGCCAACAAATTCCGTGAAGAAACTTGACTTGCCAGGTCGAGAGGCCCAGATATCTTCACTGAACGTCTTTATACTGGATTAGAAGACTGTGCAGTCTGTATACAACCAGTTTCTTAGAAGGTGGTTAACCAGTGTTCGAGTCCATCTTAAAAGACTCAAACACTAAAGCAAAGTAGACCCTCGGCCTGTTAGGAGCCATCTATGCTGCTCTTAACAAACCACCTAACCATGGCCGGTGTTATGTCTCACAGATAGTGGCCTCTTATGACATGCTCTCTGGGGGGGGGGGGGCAGTGGTGCTATTATTGTCTTTGTCATACACAAAGATCCCCACAGACCACTTGCAATCTCGCTGTAAACTGCGACACAGAGTCTCAACATCCTTTCCAGTACGAATACCAGAAAACAGGAATAAATTGAACTAATCTGCTAACCTGACTCGACTGGTCTCCGCGAGGAGTCCTGATGTGCTAGATACGAGAATAAGCCTACAGCTGCACTTAGAGCATGCTGTAAAAGGCTGTTAAGGCTACGGACGAACTCTTCAAACGTAGAACACTCTCCAACTCATGGTTATGCAAACTTCACTATTTACTCAAGCAACTCGTCGCTGGCTGGTAACATGTATTCTGAGTTTGAAAGGATGCAATTAATGACCGATACCACGTATATGATTGAGAAATAAGAACATGAATAACTCATTAACCGCTGCTTCATCTGACTTAAACAACAACATTTCAACGACAAATATGGACGCCAACTAACATAAATATGCAGTTCAACTACACAAGACAGAAGATAGTTGTTTGTCAACAGGGCAAATGCCGCAATGCAGAAGAAAAAAACAGAAATGAATCTGCGTCGCTTGATTACCCGTGTTCATCCCGGTTGTTGTTATCTCATAGCTACTGAGCAGGCCTGCTGTTAGCACCCCAATGCCATTCTAATATAAATACAGGCATTCTTCAGTTGTTTCACTGCTCTGTACAGTGTGTTGGCAATTGTCGGCAGTGCTTGCAAGAATCCTTTCCTCATGTCCGAAAGCGCCTTGCATTCAATGAGCAGGTATCGAACTGTTTCATCATGATGAGAGCAATGTCTGCACAAAGACAGATCCTGAGGATTGATACGGTTCAAGTGGCTATTGACTCTGGCACGCCCTGTTCGGAACCGAAAGACGAGACCCCGATCTCCTCTGTGTAGTCTACTTATGTCATCGTTACTTTTTGGCTGTAACATTTCGCTAAATACATCGCGACCTGTTGTTCCCGTCGCCCACCTGTTCATCCAGATTTCCCGAGTATTATTCTAAATAATTCATGTTACTGCAAGGTCTACGCAATTGTTGTTTCGAGGCTTCTATTTTTGCCAATATATCGACCTTCTCGTCTCCAAGTAGCCCACAATACCCACATTGCAAGGTGACATCCATTACGTGGGCAGTGATGATGTTGTTGATCAACCCCCACCTAGAATATCCTTTTCTTTGTATAGGGTGTTCCTCACCACCTCCAGAACCGACTTGGAGTCACTAAAAATTACAAAATCTATCGGCAACAATTCGCCCAAGTCAAGCTGTTGGTGCAAAATCTCAACTGCGGTTTTTACAGACTCGGCCTCCGCCTCATCACCCGAATGGCCTTTGCCGCATAAATCACAAAACTCCTATATGGACCCATCTGGGTATTTCACTCGGACACCATACTCTGCAAAAGAGGTAGACTTGAATGCTGATCCATCCGTATAGATCATGACTGTCGATTTTGGGTATGTAGAGACTGTCTCCAAGGTACATGCCTTCAGGATATTAGGTCTAGTCTCCTTGGTGGCTGCCTTTTCTGTCAGGTGTGTTTTTATGACTGGCAGGCACAAATTTTCCCAACGTGGTGGTACAGAAAACCTACTTTCCGTTTGTCTCTCTTCTGGCAGATGGGGAACACGCTTTCCTCCTCTGCTACAGCCAGTGGGGACAAATACTTCATTCTTCTCCTTTGCCTTCAAGTGTCCATCTGTACTCTATTTGGATGGCTCTTTTCTTGATCCATGTATCTCTCCACCGCCTCAGTCAGTGCCCCTCTTCTCCTGATATCTAGCGGTTCTGTGCTGGGCTCTATCTCGCACGCCGCTGTAGGTGTTGATCTCATCCCCCCACAAATAAGTCCGGAAGCCCGATTCCGTACAGGTCAATAGATGAGATGTTATTTGTACTCACAGTGGTCTGTATGGGAAGGCTGTAGTCTATCACCGGCTTGGCAGAGGAAATGAAATACAGAGAGTTCAAGATCATCAGAAACCAGTATATACACAAATAGAGAGAAGACATGAACATAAGCAGTAGACCAGACCCAAGAAACCAACAAACTACCTTATTTCGCATGAGAACTATCTATATAACTATCTATATCGACTAAAGATCTCACTCACCGATGAATTTCCATGCAGATCAATCAAGAGGTCAGAATCCTGAACACATTCTACATAAATGATTACTCTATAGTGAAATGAGAGACCAGACATGGCCAGATGCTGCAGAGCTGAGAAAAAAGCCACGGGACAGCCGCTCCGACCTGGAGAAGACTGCAGACTTCATCATGGCGACTGGCCTGTATATGTTGCGTGATCAAAGATCCTGAATGCAAAGAGGAAGAAACTACAAGATTATCATCGTGTAACTGACTGAAACGAGAATATAAACTGAGCCCGTGGAAAATATTGTTGTCGTCAGGTCACACTGAAGAAGATGCTAACAATAGTGAAAGTGTGGTCCAAATGCTGTCATAAGAGAGGCACAGAAGAAACGTATAGAATGAAAGGTAGTAGGACCAAGAATGATACTAACTACCATTAAAACTAACAATGAGAAGATAGAGATAAACATTATCCAATGTAATGCAAACACTAAAAACAAACAATATTCAATGAGAGAAGAATTTTACACAAAACTTCAAATTATCGTGGATAAAAGGTAAAGGAAATGCTTAACGATTTTAATTACAGACGTAAAAGCAAAGATTGTTATTAATAATATTGATTTTGATGAGATCAAAGCAATAATAGAATAGGCACTGAAAATGAAAATGGAGAGTTACTTATGGACTAAGGTACTTTAGATCATCTGGGGACTGGTGGCAGCACGTTCCACATACAGAATGCACAATGCATCATTAGTGTCAAAAAACCGCAAACCGTAGAACAGTTGATCATATATGTATACAGAAGAAGATCATCGCTACTGGATCTAAAAGTATGTAGAGGAACAAACCACTCACCATCTTCTGAAAGCCCAAATAAAGCTGAAACTGAAAAGAATCGTAACAACATAACCACAGAAAACATTTCATTGTGGGATTTCATAGGGACTAGAACATACAAGTTACATTTAAAAATCACGATATCAAATAAGTTTCAACAACTAGATGAAATAGTTTTGTCCATCACAAGTGATGAAGACCACTCTCTTTGTTCAGCCGTGTGGACAGTCGTATCTCTTGCTGTGTCCGCTGAAATGGGTGACTTGCGCGGAGATTTGGATTAAAGTGAGGAAGATACTGCGCCTTGTGTCAACCTCACTCACAGAGCCTAAGCTACCTTTTGCCAGTGGCAAGACATTCATCGAGACGACTGGAGATACCATAGGATGCAGATTTTGCTTCAGGGTTACCACCGAAGCCTTTCCGTAAACATGTAACCCGCAGGGTAGAAAGGTGGGAAGGCATTTAAAGCAGTTTGTCGTGCCTTTTCGATAACCACAAGAGGTCGTATGGACAACACTCAGCGAGTGAGTGAGTCTGGCATCTCCCCCCAGCTGTATTCAGTTTATCATAGTAGCATCTAAAATTCCCACACGCCATATTCGTGAAGGTGAACCGGCAGAACTAACCCGTGAGATACGACACAGGTATAACTAGTTTAAGCGTAGCGCCATTCAGCCGGCGTCCAGACCAGGATAAACGGATGGAAGAAATCACAAAAAAAGAACGAAATAACAAGTCCAGACGGAAAACAACTCCACGTATCCGTGAACACAAGTGAAAGTCGTCGACTAGTGTGAATTCCAGGCAAATCCGTGGCCTGGCGGCATCCATAATGATCCAAAACAGTAGAGAAATGTAGACTCGCAGCCAGTTACGGCACCATCTTTGCCAGATGAAATAAAGGATGCCAAACCGGCAACATGTTACAAATATATTGAAAGACGCTTGCGGAGGATGCCTGGCAAAATGAGATTTCATTAAATACTTGAGAATAGGCTCGACTCTGGAAATATACACTTAAGCCAACAAAGAATTTTAAAAAGCATCAGAAGAGGCAAAAGAAGATACATTAATCAGTTAGCAAGAGCGACATAGCAATTTGTAGCAAAACGAAATATGAAATACCTGCACAACATTTCACAGAAACTATCACTTTATGCATTGTTTTAACAAGTTTTCAATTTTGTAAAGTTGTAGACCTCAAAAATCTTGTTTTCGTATCATCCATATTGCAGAAGATTTGTTTTTTAATTGTTGGATTTAATTTGTTATAATTTCCAGATGTTCCGCAATGCTTTTCTTAGTTTTCTTTCCACTTTTACAGTTAAGCATCGTGGGGAGCTTAAGTCGTCTGTCCTTCGTCAAGTGCGTTGCGTCATTCAATGCGAGGCCGTGTCGTTGCACAATAACTCTAATGCCATCTATCCACCTGTAACTCATGCCGTCCCTTTGCCTTGTAGACAGTTCTACCAGCATTGTAGGACATCAGCGATCAGTGTTGTAGGCCATCAGCATAAATTGATGCGGTTGCATTCTCATGAGATGACAAAACCAACGTATTTTGTTGCCTGGAATTGTACTCTGCACAAGAGATAATGTCGACCATACTTTAAATGTCGTCATTCTGCATCCTGTCTTTTCTGGTAACACACTTTCAAATACGACACGTCAAACACGATACAAATTTCACACGTCGTAATTCTGCTCTCACGTGCATTGAACAGAAACCATGTTTGGTACTAGTAGCATAGTCGATACAAAAATACTGTTTATCAGTCGTTGCTTTGTTGTAAAACTAATGCCCGGGTGCTTCTTCGTCTTCTTCTGCGTTCGTTCTCAATCTCCAGCTACTAAGCCCCGAACAGGGCTTTGTAAGTAGCAGGATGTAGTCCAGAGAAAGGAATGCGCTGTGTAGCTAGTTTACAGTTTGACCGCGATATTTGCACCTTTCGGTCCGACATATCCGTCTTCGGCAGTGCCCGGGTGCTTAATCAGTGATGACAGCTGATAAGTTACAACCGCTACTTTCTGACACCTAGTCTCGATTTCCCTGTCTGCTGAACAAATACTGCACACATACTTGAATTTATGGGCATGCTGAAGAGCAATATGATTTTCAATTTTGTTGAGTGGACCAGATGTTCCGCTTATCCTCATTCGTCTCATTAATCTGTGTATTGTATTTAGTGCAGGTAGTCTCAAGCGAGGTCATGTGATTTGCAGTTTATTTTCATTATCGTACAACAGACACAGGGCATCTGTAAAGAGCAATTCGTGTATTGATTTCGGTTTTACTTCAGTGGAGGCGGAGTGATCTAGGTGTGAAGTGTCAGTTTCTCAATCAAAACCCACCGGACTCAAATAACGCTCGTGTTCAGTTTGGCAGACATGATTTTCTTTGCGCTCTTCCACGTACGGAAAGTAACGACAACCTACCGCACGGCACAGTTGCCAAGAAACGTATAACAGCCAAGCAGGTTGGTTAGTTGTAAGAAGCGACGTTCTTGAGAGGACATGCTACTTAATTTATTTCTATTTGAAATGCCCAAATTGGACTGGTTTGATGCGAGGTTAAACAGCTCATGGGAAAGCACACACCCGTCTCACACCGGTAGTGATTTCCAATGCATCTGTGACACAATACTTACTTACCTTCATGTTCAAGCAACCCCTTATAAAGTTGGCATGCAGTAGTCAGCGACATGGATTGCCTTGTCATTTGCTTCCAGCATGTCGCACTTATTGCATGTTTCCTGGAGGTTGGGGCAGACCATCATGTGGTCTGGGTCCTGTATTGCGAAACAGTTACATGTGTCATCATCTGTGTATCCCCATCGTTTCATTTCCCTCTTACATCGTGATACACCAGTTCGGAGTCTGTTCTGCGACTTCCATGTTGTGTATGGTAGATGATGTCTGGGGGCAGGTTTCTCCCGAAGTTCCATCTCTGGGGCCTGCCTCAATTCGTGTCATTTCTGGATACGGCGACTTTCATGGTTTGTCTGTATGGGCTGTGTCGATTTTAGGAAGCTGTCTGGATTTGAGTCGTGTGCTCTATTCCTAATGTCCAAACATTGGGTACCTTGGGTCGCTTCTTTGAATCGTGGGTGGTGCTATGCCACTTATGGGGTATATTTTATCAATAGAGAGGGAGGGGGAGGGGCGGGGGTTAGACACCCTAGTCCTACCCGACCAGCCTCATTTATAGTTGTATCAACTAGGTGCGCATGGGCAGTTTGTCCAGACTGACGCAGCGTATTCAGCAACGGAAAAACACAAGGCAAGTTAATATGTACGAAGGACTGATGGCTTATCCCTTTTCTCCCCCCCCCCCCCCTCCCCTATATTGTGCCGGTCAGTTTTCGGATATTATTTCTTGCGTGGATCTTACGCTTTGTTTCCCGTTAGTTTGTTATATAGGACAGTTTGCGGTCTAACTTCTCGCCCTAGATATTTGGGAGCCGTGCAGTGTTCAAGCTTCTGCCCTTGCCACCTAATCGGAAGTTTTCTTTTTGCCTCTCTGTTTCTGGGGTGGTACTTAGGTTTTCCTGAGATTTGGTTTAAGAATATTCTTATGGAAGTATTATGCAAGGACATTGATAGTACTTGGCAGTTTGTTTTCAATCTCCTCAATTCATTTTACCTGGGCCTCAACTGCTGTGTCGTCAGCATAGACGAATTTTCTTCTGTCTCTGTCTATGAGTTAGTCATTAGTAAATATATAATATATCATGGGTGCTATGACACTTCCTTGTGCCAATCCGTTGTTTTGGTTTTTCCATCTTCTGTCCTTTTTCCCCAAAGGGAAAATAGAATCGTCTGTTCAGCAGAAGGCATCTGATGATATTGATCAGACTCGTCTTTTGTTATATATAGCTGTGATAGTAGTCTCCCATGGTTTATGATGTCATATGCTGCACTTAGGTCAAAATAGACTACTCCTGTAACCTGTTTTGCGTTCGTACCCATTCTCTATTAATTTCGTTGTTAATGATGTGACTGCTGCAAGATCTTCCAGGTCTGAAACCAGCTTGTACCCTGATCAGCTTCTTGTCTAGCAAGGGAGGAGATGGGATTATGGATCAGCCTTTCAGAATCCATATGCATGTGACACAGTAGCGACACTTGAGACAATATGTCGTTATGACGACGTTTAGACTCGTACGATACAGTGCTTCGACATAATAAATAAGCTGGGGACTAACACAATAATCTTAACACGATCTTCCAAAGTTTAATCATGTCTATCCTATCAAACGCTTCTTCTTGATCAATGAAAGCAATGTATAGATTTTCATTATATT
Organism: Ariolimax columbianus; assembly: GCA_036924085.1. Classification (NCBI taxonomy): domain Eukaryota; kingdom Metazoa; phylum Mollusca; class Gastropoda; order Stylommatophora; family Arionidae; genus Ariolimax; species Ariolimax columbianus. The sequence continues at coordinate 108,343,562 of JAVGWX010000001.1, read as the reverse complement.
CGATCCATCTTTATCTTAATTGTCTTAAGGTGAATAAGGCGTACGTGCAGTCCTTACCCCGGAGAAATTCGAAATCGCAGACATGCTTTTCTTAATGAATCAATAATTTAGTGTGTAATAATAAAATGACTATGCGTCGACTTAGTCACTCGCTTTGTGCCAGGGGGTGTAGAAGTCATCTTTTGATTTTCTTGTGGCTTATTGTTTCTTTATGATGGTGTAGCTTGTCTCATACCCAACCGACCTTAGTCGCTTCTTGCAACATATGGGGCAGGTTACAGTGTTGCTATTCTTTGCTCCCCGCCAAGATGATGACCCCTTGTAATAATGTACTAATATAAAGGGGTCGCTGTGGTCGAGAGGTAAGGGACTCGCCTCTCAAAGCGATGAACGGAAACGGCATGGGTTCGAGCACTGCAGGTTTCAAACGAACACTGGTCCCAAAGGAGTTGGGACCAGAGTGACTGCATCCTGAATTACCTTTAGTCGTCTTGACTTATATCTTGCGACTGGACCAATGTAGTTCGGGACCAGAGAGGGAGGTTGATGACCACTGTAGCTTCTTTCTCACTGTAATCCAAATACAGCGCAAGGTACATCAACAAGACAAAACCATCTGATGGTGTGGCTATGTTACATCAACAAGAAAAAACCATTTGATGGTGTGGCTTTGTTACTTCAACAAGACAAAACCATCTGACGGTGTGGCTATGTTACATCAACAAGACAAAACCATCTGATGGTGTGGCTATGTTGCATCAACAAGACAAAACCATCTGATGGTGTGTCTATGTTACATCAACAAGAAAAAACCATCTGATGGAGTGGCTATGTTACATCAACAAGATAAAACCATCTGATGGTGTGGCTATGTTACATCAACAACACAAAACCATCTGATGGTGTGGCTTTGTTACATCAACAAGACAAAACCATCTGATGGTGTGGCTATGTTACATCAACAAGACAAAACCATCTGATGGTGTGGCTATGTTACATCAACAAGACAAAACCATCTGATGGTGTGGCTTTGTTACATCAACAAGACAAAACCATCTGATGCTGTGGCTATGTTACATCAACAAGACAAAACCATCTGATGGTGTGGCTATGTTACATCAACAGGACAAAACCATCTCATGGTGTGACCATCATCGCTTACGTTGGACAACTAACTCGCATAAATTTATCTATGTTAATATTCATTTATCACGATTTGCGAAGCTTGACCTACGATCTACGACCTCGTATTTTGCGTTACCATATGTACTATTGGACGTTTATGTACTTCAAAAATGATTCTTTCCTGACCCTTTTCACAGATACATATAGGAGAGAGATTAGAACAACATAACAGGATGTGACAACCTTGTTACGTATTTTAAATTAGGAACGGGAACAATGTAATGAGTTGTCGGACGTGAATCCTTGTTTGATGTACAGTAACATTGAACACGACAAGTACAACCGTAGTGCCGGCCCTTTACTTATAACTTAACTTAACGTCTTTTTACTGGTTTAGAATACTTTACAGAGGCTGTATACAACCAGTTTCTTGGAGGATGATTTTTACCGATGTGCGAGTCAATCTCAATAGACTCAAACTCTAGAGCCACTGCAGCCATTTATAGATGCTCTTATCAAACCACTTTGGGAAAGGTACAAATAACTTGGGTAGATTTTTAATTTGAATTTTGTCCGGGCAGCGGCTGTTGAGCCTATTCATTTCGATCTCCAACTGCCAAGAAATTTTTAACGTTCTCGACACTGAATACGGGAGTTCGATCTCAATACCCAGAGGTCAGGGGAGTTTTTACGAGAAGATCCAAGTGAAATAAATCCCGGTCTCCACCGTGATTCGAACACGCGACCTCCGGAACCCGAGGCGGACACCTTACCTCGAAACCATTGAAATCCTTATATTGGAGATATTAAGAAACACTGGTTATGATGTTCAAGTCAGTAGAAATGAAGGGTCATGCTACATCCGGGTATGAAACAATCTTTTCACAATCTCAGCTCACCTGGTTCGAATCCCGCTGTGTCCAATTTGGCGGACACGGGTGGTGCGATATCTCCCCCACATACAGAAAGTAATGACAACCTACCTGCCAATAAACTTATAACAGCCAAATAGGGGGCAGTTGTAAGGAAGCGACGTTCTGCAAAGGCCACGCTATCTACTATTATCCGGAAAGTATGTTCTCAGTCGTCATCAGAATGGACATGAAAATAGAACAAGAGGTTATGAGCAGCGCTTGAGCTGCAGTAATCAGCGGCCAATAGCTAATTGCTAGCGTCAAGGCGTGTGAACCAGAGCTGCCAAGACTCTTCTACACCTCCATGCGGTGATCCTGGATAACAGGCTGCAACAGAACAGACTGGCTAACTAGAAGGGACCGACAAGCGAAGGCTAACCCAGTACCCAAGAATTCCTACTAAAGTCGGATGTATTGGACCGAATTGTGCAAATATCGCAGTCAAGCTGTAAACTACGACACAACGCATTCCGTTCTCCGGACAACATCCTGCTACTTGCAAAGCCCTTTACAGAGCTTGGTATCGGGAGTTTGAGAACAAACGACCGAAGAAGAAGCAGAAGAAGAAGAAGAAGAAGAAGAAGAAGATGAAGAAGAAGAAGAAGACAATGTTATAAAGGTATTGCAGTAAACTATAATATATCACCTTTGCTAAGGCATCAAGATATTTCAGTAGAGACGCACATTGAAATGATCAACAATATATTCACACAGCTCTCAGTTTTGAGTTTCAGATGTGGACCTCGGACATGGCACTAGAACGAAAGATCAAAACACGTGGAACGAGATGCATGTGACAGGCAGATACGGTCAATGGATGAGTATATGACAAGCTGGTCACCGGTGCTGGAGGAGAAACATGTGACAAGGATTCATGGTTAGGGGAGGAGATGTGAGGAGCAGCATGTGTCCAGAAGTCACTGTCAGGGGAGTAGACAGAATGAGAAGCGAAATAAAGTTGGAATATCATCACACGTGGACTATATTAACATACATAATAATAACAACATTATTGTGACATTTGACAAGAATGCCCCTAAACGTAACCGTCGCATGAGTTTGTACCACTAGATAGTAAGGCATCATAGCAATACGAAGTTCATGAAAGCGATGGATTAACTATGCGACAGCAGCTTGGATTGAAAATAGCAACACAGATAGAAGAGTGCACCGCGCCTCTGTGTCTAGCATCCTAAACTTAGCGTCTGGAGTTTCCTCCAGTTGTCTTAACTTTTGTCTAGCCAGTAGTCCACAATAGCTCGGGACCAGAAAGCGAGGTTGATGACCAGCGCAGTTTCTTTCTCAGTATAATCCAAATATAGCACAAGTTACATCATCAAGAAAAAACCGCATAATGATGTCGTGACCAACGAACTTACCAACCAACCAAGCTATGAACCAACCAACCAAGCAACCACCTAACTACATACTACCTAACCACCTGACTGACTAACTAAACTAGCGATGCGCGTCAACATATGAGCTGAAATGACAAATGTGATGTTAATATATTAGAAACACGATCGCTTCGACAGTGGCAGTGTTGTTGTATACATCTAGGAATTCCCCTCTTCATGTTTTAATTGATCTCATTCTCCGTAATCGATCATTATCACTTTGTATACCGGTAATATATATATATTTTTTATAATTTTTTAAATTTATTGTTGCGTTCCCCTTATTTCTCTATTCCCCATGCGGGTGTGCGTTGCACTGTGGTTTTTATTTTGCGCCTGTCGGCCCAGTGCATCCGACTTCAGCATGCATTTTATGTAAGGGTCTGCTTCCTCCTGCATTTTCTGAGGGTTTGCTTCCCCGTGCCACTTAACTACTAGGCCACGCCGTTGTTATGAAAGATTACGCATTTTATTTATCAACCATTCCCGTGAATTTGCTTAATTTTATCCCACTAAAATACTCATTTGAATTTAATCATTCACCATCGTGGAAGACACTGGTAACATTTCTTCCTCACGTGACAATCGGACCTGGACACAACTACATCCTGTTTCTTGTTTCTTCGCGCAAAGGTCAGAAAGCTATATGCCCGTTGGCCGTAATAATTGGTGATTGCCACGTAGCCAATGCCCTTCGTATTAAGTATTGTTTCCAGTTTTTTATTTTCCGTGTTCATTATTCCGTTTGCCGTTGTTGATGGGCTAAATGTCACATCTAATAAATGTCAGACATTGTACAGATTTTTCTTTCTCGTTACGAGGTAGCGGGGATAATTAGAGAACTATTGACAACAATGTTGCGGTGTGTGTGTGTGTGTTTTAAGTTCTCTAAACCGTTCGTCATTTCTAACCTTAGTGGGTGATATCTCTTCATCATTGCTAACCGTGTTTGATGAAAGTTCTTTGTCATTGTTAACTTTGCTGAGTGAAAGTTATTTTTCATTGTTAATTTTGCTAGGTAAAAGTGCTTTATCATTATAAAATTTGTTAGGTGAAAGCTCTTTATATTATTAAATTTGTTAGGTGAAAGTGCTTTGTCATTATTAAATTTGCTAGGTGAAAGTTCTTTGTCATTATTAAATTTGCTAGATGAAAGTGCTTTGTCAATGTTAAATTTGCTAGGTGAAAGTGCTTTGTCATTATTACATTTGCTAGGTGAAAGTTCTTTGTCATTATTAAATCTGCTAGATGAATGTTCTTTTTCATTGTTAATTTTACTGACTGAAAGTTCTTTTTCATTGTTAATTTTACTGAGTGAAAGTTCTTTGTCATTGGTAAATTTGCTAGGTGAAATTTCTATGTAATTGTTAATTTTAATGGGTGAAAGTAGTATTTTTGTTATTGTTTTTTTTTGCTGGGTGAAAGTTCTTTGTCATTTTTGCTGGGTGAAAGTTCTTTGTCAAAATTAATTTTGCTCGTTGAAAGTAGTTATCGGCATTGTTAGTTTTGCTGGGTGACAGTTTTTCATAATTAATTTTAATGAGGGCCATTCTTTGTCATTCATTTTGTTGAGTGAAAGTGATTTGTCATTGTAAGATTTGCTGAATGAAAGTTTTTAAACATTGCTAATTTAGCTGGGTAAAAGTAGTTTTTCACAGTGTTAATTTTGCTGCGAGAAAGCTCCTTGTCATTGTTAACATTTCTGAGTGAAATTTCTCGTCATTGTTAATTTTTCTGTGTGAAAGTTGTCCATCATTGTTAATTTAATGTGTGAAAGTTGTTTATCATTGTTTATTTTTATGGGTGACAGTTAATCGCCATCAATTTTACTGGTTGAAAGTTCTTTGTCGTTGTTTATATTTCCTGGGTAAAAGTTCTTAATTATTGTTAATTTTGCTGAAAACTATTTGTCATTTTTAATTTTGTTGGCTAAAAGCTCTTAGTCATTGCTAACTTTGAGTAATGATTTATATACCAGGAAAAAGGGAGCAGGGAAATTGGCACGGAGAGGGTGGAGGAATCGAATCCAGGCTTGGAATGGAAAGGACAAAACAGATCCGAATGGATACAGGCCTATCAGCCTACTGAGCTGTGTTGGCAAACTGATGGAACGTATGATAAACACCAGACTGATGTGGCATCTGGAAGAAAAACGAATACTAATTCCACAGCAAGCCGGCTTTAGACAGCACAGATCCACTGAGGACCAGGTCATCCTCATAGCCCAGGAAATATAAGATGCCGCCTACCAGGCACAGAAATACACAGTAGCGGTTTGGGTGGACCTGGAGAAGGCATTTAACAAAGTCTGGAAAGACGGACTTAGAGCCAAGCTAAGGAGAAGTGAAGTGTGTGGGAGAATGTACAAGTGGATCAACCACTACCTCAAACAAAGAACGGCCAGAGTCCAAGTACAAGGGCAGATGAGCAAAAAGGTGACAGTCGAGCAGGGAGTACCCCAAGGGGGAGTACTGTCACCCACACTCTTCCTGGTGTATATCAACGACATTACAGAGAATATACCAAGAAGAGTCCATAGCTCAATGTTTGCAGACGATCTGGCTATGTGGACTCTGAAAAGAATCTCACCATAGCAAGAAATCGGATGCAGCAGGCCCTAACATCGCTGGAAGAGTGGGCGAACTCATGGCTGGTCAAAATAAACGAGGAGAAAACCACATGCACAATATTCTCGCTTTTATTCAAACCACAAATCACCAAATTAAGTCTAAATGGTATGGAAGTAGGCCCACAGGAAACAAAACCGCTCCCACGTTGGAATTACAAACGAGCCCACTGGGACAGATTTGCAATCCTGACAGATGGGCTGTGTGAAACCATCAACACACGAAACAACAAAATGAAGCCCATGGTGGAAAGCCTAAGCAAGGCAATAATGCAAACCGCCACTGAAACCATCCCAAGAGGAGCTAGGAAAAACTATAAGCCTTACTGGAATGATGAGTTGCAGAAAGCGGAAGATGCAGTAACAAATGCTAGGAACATGGCAGAGCGAGAACAATCTATGGAGGCAAACATCGCCCTCAAAGCCGCCACGGCGAAATACAAATACACTCTCAAGCAAACAGCAAGAGAAAGCTGGAAAAACAAAACGGAAAGCCTAAACCTGGACAAAGAAGGGAACAAGCTATGGAAGCTAGTCAGAGCCATGAACGACGAAACCCCGTCAAACAAACAAATTACCATCAAGCAGGGCGAAAACTTGCTCACCGGTAAGAAAGCCGCAAACGCTTTTGTCGATCACTATGCCAGAGCAAACCACATCGAGGTCCCTGCAGATAGGCATACAAACATTAGTGAAGAGCTAAAGGGGCACGACAACATCAATACGGCACCTGAAGAGCACATGATGGCCAAATTAACAATGAGCGAAATGGAAGAGGCTATGAGAACATTAAAGAAAAGGAAATCTCCCGGAAAAGACGGGATAACAAACGAAATGCTGATAGGCTGGGTAAAACAGCGAAGAGGAAACTGCTATCGGTCCTGAACCAAAGCTGGAAAAGGGGAATTGTACCCCAGGCATGGAAAGACGCAGTACTGGTACCAGTACCAAAAACAGGAAAGGACAAAACAGATCCAAATGGATACAGGCCCATCAGCCTACTGAGCTGTGTCGGCAAGCTGATGGAACGTATGATAAACACCAGACTGATGTGGCATCTGGAAGAAAAACGAATACTAATTCCACAGCAAGCCGGCTTTAGACAGCACAGATCCACTGGGGACCAGATCATCCTCATAGCCCAGGAAATAGAAGATGCCTACCAGGCACAGAAATACACAGTAGCTGTTTGGGTGGATCTGGAAAAGGCATTTGACAAAGTCTGGAAAGACGGACTTAGAGTCAAGCTAAGAAGAAGTGATGTTTGGGGGATAATGTACAAGTGGATCAACCACTACCTCAAACAAAGAACGGCCAGAGTCCTCGTACAAGGGCAGATGAGCAAAAAGGTGACACTCGAGCAGGGAGTACCCCAAGGGGGAGTACTGTCACCCACACTCTTCCTGGTATATATAAACGATGTTACAGAGAATATACCAAGGAGAGTCCATAGCTCAATGTTTGCAGACGATCTGGCTATGTGGACTCTGAAAAGAATCTCACCATAGCAAGAAATCGGATGCAGCAGGCCCTAACATCGCTGGAAGAGTGGGCGAACTCATGGCTGGTCAAAATAAACGAGGAGAAAACCACATGCACAATATTCTCGCTTTCAATAAAATCCCAAAATACTAAATTAAGTTTAAATGGCAAATTCCTGCAGCCAAACGACAACCCAACCTATCTGGGAGTCACATTTGATCGGCGCATGACATGGAAAAGTCAGATCGAGAGAAACCGAATGAGAGCCCGAGAAAGAATGGCAATCATGAGGAAATTTGCTGGCACAAGCTGGGGAGCAGACGAAGGCATACTAAAGAAACTGTACACTTGAAGAGTGAGACCAGTTCTCGAGTATAGCTTTGCGGCATGGACAACAGCAGCAAAGGCGAACTTCGATAAAGTTAGCAAACTTCAAAACCAAGCAATGAGAGTTATAACAGGAGGCATGAAGTCAACGCCAATTGTAGAACTTGAAAAGATTACAAAACTGCAATCCATAACCGATAGAAGAGACTGCAGAGCCCAGCTGCAGTCAGAGAAACTCCGAAGACTGACCGACCATCCAATGCACCAGAGACTAAAAAATTTGGGAAATGGGAAACTAAAGCGGAGAAACTTTGCAGAAATAGCCAAAGCAAAGATGCACGAAGATCCCATAAACGCACTAACAACACCAAAACCCATCACTACTGTACGAAAACCTACCTGGAGGCAGGATATACTTCCAGAGGTGGTAGAAAATATACCAGGTATTGGAAACAAAAACTGCCAGACTGAAAAAGAAAGGAGATATACTACCCTAAGCTTCATATCGAAAAGCTACCCAAGCATGGACTGGACCCATGCATACACCGACGGTTCTGTAACAAACACTACACAGAACGGAGGGGCAGGAGCATTCCTGAACCTACCAAATGGCAGAAAAATAACACTGTCATTCGCTACTGGTAAGTACACAAGCAATTTCAGAGCGGAGGCAGAGGCACTGAGGGCGGCAGTGGAAGAAATGGGGACACACAAAGAAAATGAAAGCCATATAGTCCTGCTTACAGATTCTCTCGCCGTAGTCACATCGCTAAAAAGCCAGAAAAACACTGAGCTTAATAACTTAATAACAGCACTCTGTCAACTATGCCAGCAGTCCGCACCAAAAAGGGTAGTAGTACAGTGGGTCCCATCACACTGCAACATCCAAGGCAACGAGGAGGCAGACAGACTGGCAAAAGAAGGCGCAAGACTACCACAAACAGATACTAGTATGACGTACGAAGAGTCAAAACGGCTTATTAAAGCCAGATACATGACCAAATGGGAAACCGAACATACTGGTTACACCAAAAACGATGCCTATTACCAGTTGAACCCAAGAGAGCAGGTCGTTGTCTTCAGACTCTGCACTGGCCACAATAGACTGAAGTACCACCTATTCAACAAATTGAAGATAGGTGGTACCGACGAATGCCCGTGCGGTACCGGTAAATGACCGCTGAACATATGCTGCAGAACTGCCCGACATACGAGGATCAGAGAGAGCAGATGTGGCCATCACCAGTGGAACTGCAAGACAAGCTCTATGGCAGCGGCGACAGCCTCAGGATGACCGCCGATTTTTTCAAAAAAATAATGGTTACTGTCTGACTGCGTACGAAGAAGAAGAAAGAAGAAGAAGTCTAAATGGCAAATTCCTGCAGCCAAACGACAACCCAACTGTCTGGGAGTCACATTTGATCTGCGCATGACATGGAAAAGTCAGATCGAGAGAAACCGAATGAGAGCCAGAGAAAGAATGGCAATTATGAGGAAGCTTGCTGGCACAAGCTGGGGAGCAGACGAAAGCATACTAAAGAAACTGTACACTGGAAGAGTGAGACCAGTTCTCGAGTATGGCATTGCGGCATGGACAACAGCAGCAAAGGCGAACTTCGATAAAGTTAGCAAACTTCAAAACCAAGCCATGAGAGTTATAACAGGAGGCATGAAGTCAACGCCAATTGTAGAACTTGAAAAGATTACAAAACTGCAATCCATAACCGATAGAAGAGACTGCAGAGCCCAGCTGCAGTCAGAGAAACTCCGAAGACTAACTGACCATCCAATGCACCAGAGACTAAACAATTTAGGAAATGGGAAACTAAAGCGGATAAACTTTGCAGAAATAGCCAAAGCAAAGATGCACGAAGATCCCATAAACGCACTAACAACACCAAAGCCCATCACTACTGTACGAAAACCTGCCTGGAGGCAGGATATATTTCCAGAAGTGGTAGAAAATATACCAGGTATTGGAAACAAAAACTGCCAGACTGAAAAAGAAAGGATAGATACTGCCCTAAGCTTTATATCGAAAAACTACCCAAGCATGGACTGGACCCATGCATACACCGACGGTTCTGTAACAAACACTACACAGAACGGAGGGGCAAGAGCATTCCTGAACCTACCAAATGGCAAACAAATAACACTGTCATTCGCTACTGGTAAGTACACAAGCAATTTCAGAGCGGAGGCAGAGGCACTGAGGGCGGCAGTGGAAGAAATGGTGACACATAAAGAAAATGAAAGCCATACAGTCCTGCTTACAGATGCTCTCGCCGTAGTCACAGCGCTAAAATCCAGAAAAAGACTGAGCTTAATGACTTAATAACAGCACTCTGTCAACTATGCCAGCAGTCCGCACCAAAAAGGGTAGTAGTACAGTGGGTCCCATCACACTGCAACATCCAAGGCAACGAGGAGGCAGACAGACTGGCAAAAGAAGGCGCAAGACTACCACAAATAGATACTAGTATGACGTACGAAGAGTCAAAACGGCTTATTAAAGCCAGATACATGACCAAATGGGAAACCGAACATACTGGTTACACCAAAAACGATGCCTATTACCAGTTGAACCGAAGAGAGCAGGTCGTTGTCTTCAGACTTCGCACTGGCCACAAGAGACTGAGGTACCACCTATTCAACAAATTGAAGATAGGTGGAACCGACGAATGCCCGTGTGGTACCGGGAAAATTACCGCTGAACATCTGCTGCAGAACTGTCCGACATACGAGGATCAGAGAGAGCAGATGTGGCCATCACCATTGGAACCACAAGACAAGCTCTATGGCAGTGTCGACAGCCTCAGGATGACCGCCGCTTTTTTCAAAAAAATAATGGTTACTGTCTGACTGCGTACGAAGAAGAAGAAGAAGAAGAAGAATCCAGGCTTAGTCACAGTGAACTCACTTTTCTAACCCGTCACAACAAGGTCTGAATCTTAAAGATACCTGGAAACTACTTGAGAACAAATTAGTTTTCGCAAAGATGGCGCTCCACAAAATCAAGTCGTCCCGTTAGTCCATCCAGCCAGAAGACAGTTAATACTGAAACTGAAGCTGAAGAGATGACGCGGGTCATTCATAGCACACAGTTTGAGAATACCAGCTGGTATCATTATAATGCAGCCTATTTCTGGAATCCCCAGGGTAAACAATATAGAGGGCAACTTAAATATGCAATGAGATGCAGGCACCAGACATATATTAAGTGAATAAGGGATACTTTTAGACAGCTTAAACTGAAGACATGAAACAATATAATCAGGCAAATCAGTAATTCCAAATAGTCAGCCAGCTGTGCCCATGTAATGATCCTGACAGCTTCGTCGGGAGAAAATGTGTTAAATAGGATAAAAATAAATACGAGACTCATGTGCGCAGATTGCCCAAGTGGTGCCGGATCACTGTGTATGACAATGATAAGAATAATACATCTGCCTCGCAGAGAACATGTCGTAAGAGACGAGTAACTGTGTGACATGGCATAACACCGGCCATGGTTAGGTCGTTTTTTTAAGAGCAGCATATATGGCGCCTAACAGGCTGCGAGTACACTTTGCTCTAGTGTTTTTTTCTATTAAGATAGACTCGCACATCGGTTAACCACCCTCCATCAGTGCTCGTCCCAACGCAGCTGAGTATTAAGCTCCTCGAGACTAGTCCGCTAAGCAGGAAACGCTTCTCTCGGCTACATCCAGCTCATATCAGAGATGGGACCTGCACAGAAACTTCTGCCCATATAGAAGTAAATGTCGACTAAGAACTAAGAATATAACAGTGTACAATATAACAGTATTTCATGTAACAGTTTACAATGTAATTGTATACCATATAACAGTATTTCATATAACAGTTTACAATGTAACAGCATACCATATAACAGTGGGGAGGAAGACTAACGTATGGTCAGGCAAAACATGCTGATCAGACATGTTAGGGTCAGGCAAAACACAATTGGCAAAGACCATCGCCTCGGCTTCCATGTAGCCCTCCCTGGAAACGGGCTGTTTTCATGTTAGCCTGGCTAATAGGATGAGGGATCGACGTGGTCCCCATAGTAGTGAGTGCCGCGATACGCAGATGAATCCAAGCATAGCACAACTGCCTGGAGGATCCCGGTCCACCTTCATCAGCGCGCTCGGGATGTGAGGAAAGCTACAACAATCCATCACGTAACGTCCATTTTAGGGCACTTATCCCAACACAACGGAGTATTAAGCTGCTCGAGCCTAGCCTGCTAAGCAGGACACCTTTCTCCTAGCTACATCCAGTTCATACCAGGGCTGGGACCTGTACAGAAGTACAAGTCGAATAAGAACTAAGAATGTGCGCAGATTTTCGTGACATTATGCAATCACACGTAATTGAAAGCTAATTACTGATTGACTGTCATATGTCAGGCAAATGAATACTATATATAGGTCAAAGGAAGGAAGACTTAGAGTCTGGTCAGTTAAAACATACTGATCGGACATGTTAGTCAGGGTCAGGCAAAACATACTGGCCAAAACCCTCACCTCGGCTTCCTCGAAGCCCTTCCTGGAAACGAACTGTTTTCATGGCAGCCTGGCTAACAAGGTGAGGGATCAACGTGATCACAGTAGTAGTGAGCGACAGGCAGATGAAGTCAAGCATAGCACAACCGCATGGAGAATTCAGGTCCACCTTCATCAGCACGCTTGGCATGTGAAGAAAGCTACTGAAACCTGCCACTTCCCTTTCAGGGCGCACAAAAGTAGACCTACTCATTGTGGGTATTCGGAACAACAACAACATATATAGATCAAGGGCTTTTTAGGGCAAACAAACTCGACCTATATGTTCATCCACAGTATAGCCGCTCCGGCTCTCTCCAGGGATCCATTTAATAATAATAATAATAATACATCTCGGAACATTTACCGATGGTCCTTTATTTTATTATTTCATTAGTTGTTGAGTTGAGCTAGAAAATCTAAAAAGCGAACACCTTTTACCTGCTTTGTATGTATGTATCATGGAGGATTGAAGACTAATCCAGGATAGCAGTACCAGGATAGTAATACTATGATTTCAGAACTAGCATATCAGTACCAGATAACCAGTACCAGGACAGCAGTACTAGGTTATCAGTACCAGAATATCAGTACCAGGATATCAGTACCAGAATATCAGTGCCAGAATATCAGTACCAGGATATCAGTGCCAGGATACCAGTACCAGGACATCAGTATTAGGATATCAGTACTAGGACATCAGTATAGGATATCAGTGCTAGGACATCCGTATTAGGATATCAGTACTAAGATATCAATACCAGGATATCAGTACTAGGATATCTGTACCATGATATCAGTACCACTACCAGGATATCAGTACCAGGATATCAGTACCAGGGTAACAGTACCAGGATACCAGTACCAGGATATCAGTACGATGATATCAGTACCAGGGTAACAGTACCAGGACATCAGTACTATGATATCAGTACCAGTACCAGGATAATAGTACCAGGATATCAGTACTAGGATATCAATAGCAACTGTACCACCAATTTCAACTAGACAATTTAGTATACTTGTACAAAGGGCAACTAACACTAAACTATACAATTTAGTATACTTTTACAAAGGGCAACTAACACTTAACTATACAATTTAGTATACTTGTACAAAGGGCAACTAACGCTAAACTATACCATGTAGTATACTTGTACAAAGGGCAACAAACATAACAGATTTATTGCAATAAATCAATAATTAAACTGTCTATATTTGTTGACAATTTTGTGGCTTCAATTTGCACAGAATGGGGTAGAGGCAACCCTACTTATCTACAAGATAGGACATTCCTAGCAGGCTGCAGTGTGACTATTCCTTTCTCCAATTTCGGGTCCCGATAACAGTATCCGCTACGTGGAGGTCTCTGCTAAAACAGACCTATACCAAATCTAGGAAATACTGGACCGTCGCCGAATTTCCTTCTTCGGTCTTGTCCTATGGTTGAACAAGGAACCCCGGCCCACAAGACACTACACAGGTCGTTCCTCAGCGTCAAAAGTCTTCCCCCGACCAGCTGGAGGTGCCGAAGAGGTAGTCCTTGCACAGTATTGTTCCAGCAGATAGCAGCCTCCCCTTGGCAGCCTCCCCTCCGCTGGAGCCGTACGCAGCTGTAGGTCATGGATCTGGCCGATCGACCAAACGAGCCTCAGACGTCTATTTGAACATATTATTAGTGTAATAACGTACCCCAGGGATAACGAAGACAAGCGAGAAATCAGCAACAGAACAATAGATCCACGTTCTACATGACCTCAAGAGACAGTACACTAGCAGTTCCCGGACACATGTGTACACAGATTGGTCGGACACGAATAGTGAAGTAAGGAAAGGCAGATGATTCTATATCACACACTCCAACGGCTGCATAGAAAACCACCCCATATCAGGAGGGAGAGGCCTGTACCATTTTCAGAGCTAAAGCAACATTTGTATATGCATCAACTGATATTCTGATCAACCCAAAACACAACCACAAAGATAGTGGTCATTCTGACATACTCCAGGAGTTTATTAAAGGCCATCTCAAGCCCTAGACAAGATAGACTGTTACATGCCAAAAAATATAACATCGTGTAGCGCACTGGCTTCGCATCTGAGTGGTCCTAGGTTCATTTCCCAGTTGAGACGGAAATGTTTTTTCAGACCGCAACGGCTCCCGGGTCCACCCAGTCTTAAAATGGGTGCCGGTTCAGTCCGGGAAGTAAAGCGGCGAGGGAGAGGAGATGGCTACCGCCATCATATAGCCGAGCCTTTGAAATGTGAGATCGCTAACACCTCACACCCCTACGGCAATAATGCTATGGGTTACTTTACCTTTAACTGTTCTAAAAGTAGATGTCGTCCTACAGTGAATTTAGGCCCACTGTGGGATCCTAGGAACGAGAACGCAGATAAGCTAGCGAAGGTTGCACACAGACTTTCCATCCACGAAGCTATAAAGAAGGAAAAACACTCATCAAACTATCCACGAGAAAGCAACGGAGCGATCAGCACGAAGAATACAAGCCAGAAAATTACAGCATAGCCAAACTTAACAGTGATGGGTAGACAACGATCTTCACATTCAGAACCGGACATTACTCAAGGCTCATCTTCAGAGAATGGTTCTTAGAGATAACGCCACATGCAATTACGGAACACGCAAGTAGACACCAGAACATGTCCTGATTGACTGCCCGACTTAGGCAGACCAAATAGAGGCAGTCGAGCCCGGGGAGCGACCATGCTCGAAAAGCTGTGGGGGACCGTCGAATACCCGAAAGTGTCTCCATCATGAACCTCACCGGGCTAGAATCATAGCTTCAGCTGAGAGAACAGTGATGGAAGGTATGGTGCCAGGTAAAAGAGGAAGGGGTAGAACAAGAAGACGATGGCACCAAGATATACAGGAATGCCTGGGCATGACTGTGGCGGAGGCTGGAGTTTTGGCAAGGGAACGAATTTCTTTCAGACAGGCTGTGATGGGAACGACTATCTATAAAGGACATGCTACATGATGATATCCTAGTACTAGTATCCTGGCACTGATATCCTAGTACTGTTACCCTGGTACTAATATCCTGGTACTGCTATCCTAGTAATGTTACCCTGGTAGAAGATTATAACGTACGACCATAAAAGCTAATTAAGGTAACTCATATGAAGCACTGGACCTATGCTTCACCAAATTCTGTGACTGCAAAAGAGGAAGAAGATGAATGAATAAGGCCTGCTCAGTCAGTCGCATTGTACAGGGTAACTGTATTTGTACCTGCGATAGAAAAACTACATTTGGCCTTACTGAAGTTTAGAACTTGTTTCCACTTGGTCATATCCCACTATCATAACTACTCGATCATACTATGACGGCTCTTCATAGCTGATACAGAGCCAGCGAATTTCAGCGAATCAGCGAAATCAGAAGAGCATCGATAATGTAATGAGCCAATACCTCGACTCTTCCCGTAAGCACATCACATTATGTTGTATTGTTGATGCATTTTAATGGCATAACGTTCCACGTGAATTGTTTTGAATGCCAGTGCACTTAAGTTTCGGTCGCTCTAGTGAAGATTGAAATTCGTGACAAGTTAAGCGTTTTGTAGTTTTATTAAATAGCTTTTGCGCGCTTAATTCAATACAAAAATAGCAGCTCAGGTGTTTAACTTTTTTGCATTGACTTGGCATCTTGCTACAGCTCTTTTTTTTTAATCCTGACGTCCTTAAACCGTAACTATATTCACAAAAGTGATCCATAATTTTAGACTACTTTTTTTATAGAAGTTTATAGAAAATGACCTGAATTTTACGAAATTTGAGTGTAAAGTTGAGAAAATGTTGACCTATATTTTGCCTTTATCAGTTGGTGCTTAAAATGTTCGCCTCCAGCAGCAGAACGTGCGTGAAGCCGAGTGCACCACTTACACACTGACGCGTAATTGTGCGCTGGTCTAGTTCATTCCAAACCTTCTTTTCGATCTCTTAGTTCAGCAATGTTGCCAATTGACTTTAAGTAGCCATTCTCTTGCAAAACGCATAAAATGCCGTAGTTCACGGTTGAAAAAAAATTTGCCTTGGTCTTATTTCTCTATTCCTCAAAGGCTGTGCGTTGCAACTATGTTTTTCATTTGCGCCTCGGCCTAGTGCATCCGACTTCGGCATGCATTTTATGTAAAGGTCTGCTTCCTCGGGGTAACGGCCGGTGCTGTGATTGGAACGATCCCAGCACTTTCAGGTTGTGAGCCGTGTCACTTAGCCACTAGCCCACGCCCTCCCATTGTTCACATGGTTAAGACCTGGATTATTTTGGGGCCCATTTCGGTTCGATGACTTCATGTGTCTTCTGAGTAAGCAACGCAGTTGTGTCCCTAACATGATGAACAGACGCATGTGAACGATGAAGAGTTCTCAAGTGTAACAGCAAATGCGCAGACATTATATCATGTAGCCAATAAAAAGGTTAAAAGTTGCGCGAGACGAGAAAATAGAAAATGTATCGACGAGATGGCAAAAGAAGCCGCGGCAAAAGACAATATGGAATTTAAGAAGCCTGTACAACGCCACAAATAAAGTGACAGGAACATGTTAGGAAGTAAATAGAAGTATTAAAGATAAATTGAAATGTGCTTAGGAACACGAAAGAGCAATTAAAGAGATGGACAGAACATGTTTATGAAATATTAAATGAACTAGTTCACAAGATCTTTGAGACATTCAATCGGCGGTTTCAGAACTGCGGGTTAATTGTACGAAGCCGACTAGAAATGAAATCAGAACATACTATGGCATTGAAGTCGTCAAGGATAACAATCATATCGAACTTTGGAACCGACAAGATGAGGGAGTTCAGCTCCACATATAATGTATCTTTGATATCCTCAGGTTTAATCATTGTTGGGGCGTAAACGCTGATTACTGTAATACTCCTTCTGTGTCCCAGTGAGAGTTGTACAGCTATTAACCGATCATTGATACACTGTGGTGGTTGAACAACCGCGCGGACTAGATGAGACCTGATGCCGAATCCGACACCAGCCTCTCGTTCTTTCTGTTTGGCCGCGCCCACTCCAGAAGAACGTGTATTCGCCCACAACGTCTGTGATCTGACACTCTCCTGGTAATCTGGTCTCACTAAGGTCAACCACATCCACCTTGTAGCGCGCCAGTTCTCTGGAAGCTAGTGCCGTTCTTCTTTTGAGTCTATCGGCCTTGGTGCTGTCAAGTAATGTACGCACGTTCCACGTGCCGAAAGAAAGAACCTTCATTCCGCATCAGTCACACAGTTGATCGGAAAAAAAAATAATTTATGGTGGGAAAATTTGCGCTGTCGTCAGCCTCACTCTCTCGTCCTGAGCTATCATGGCCCAGTGGCAAGACTTAGTCAAGACGATTGGGGATAGCACATGATGCAGATTTTACCTCATGGCTTACTTTTGAAGCCTTTCCTGTTCAACAGGTAGTGCACAAGGCAGCGGGAGGCATTATTAAAATATTTTCCATAACAGAACGAGTATGTACGATTTGGTTGCAGACAACTGGAATGTGGACTAAAATACATTTATACATATAAGCATACATACATACATTTTGCAGATATATAGAATAGAGAAATGGCGCCTCTGGTCTGGGTAAGACACCACGTGCACACATGCATACATAGATGTATACACACATGCGTTTACGTATATCTGTAACAGAAACGCAAGACATAACACACATGATTTTAACAGCGAATTCCTAAGACAAGAAACATTGACAGTTCATGTCATCAAGTAGTATCCTTGCAAGGCTGGACAGAAAAAAACTTTTCAATACGCAGACAGCGATCCCGAGAAGTCCACGGTTACTGCACTAAACCTGGAAACTGGCTTCGCATTAACACAACATTTCTCAAGACACTTAACGACTTTTCCACGTTGCAGACCACAGGACTAGTTAGTATTTAAGTTAGTTGTCAGTTTCTGCATGCCAGAAGTTTTATGTGGCTGTAGGCTGTGTTAAAAATTGTCGGGTTCAGTCTAGTCGAAATTCGATCTTTGCGACCAGAAACGGCCTGACACTTCTGCACAGGTCAACCACGCCCTAAGCACACGAATAGACAGGGAGGGGCGCCTGAGTGAGCAATCTACGCATCGCGTCAGAGGTCACAGCTTACACGATGACTGCAGTGGAGGTCTAAATAACCTCGCCAGGAAGTTGGTCAGATTAGATCAGGTGTCTCCCTGAAATCTTTTCTATGGCTAGCAAAAAACCAATGTAAATTATGGCTATCCTTACATAGACACATCTATCCAGCCTTCATCTGCACGCTCGGGATGTGAGGAAAGCTACGACAACCCGCCACTTAACGCCATTTTTAGGGCGCACAAAAAGAGTAACCTACTCATCATTATCAACATCCCCTGAATGCATGGTGTCACTTTACCTATTGTATTGGTTTTATTTCGTGATTTTAAAATGTATATTCGTTTATTCTGTTTACTGACGAAGACCTTATTGCGTTTTCTGTCTGTCCCAGTACTGTAACTGATCTATACTTGTTTATGATTCCATCGAACTCTTCCATGAAACGCTGTAACACGTGATCGCCGACGGCATTGTCTCTTATGTATTACAATACTGCCTCCTGCATGGCCAATTAAGAAATATATACTGACTCATTGATTAACAATTATACTAGCAGTTGTACTGAGTCTAAGAAGTGCTTTAAACAAGACTCGATTTCATCACGAGAACTCGCCTGACAGTGTTAACATCAAAGATGTGTTCACAAGAAGCAGATGACGGGCAACCATTACCCGTTAAACCTTCACTCGTGATGTTGCAAATAACTTAACTTAACTTAACCTAACGTCTTTATACTGGCTTAGAAGACTTTGCAGAGTCTGTATTAACCAGTTTCATTTACATTTCCTTTCTCTAAAAGCTACGTGCATCCAATCTATTCTTAAATGCATTAATCGTCCCTGCCTCCACTACTTCCTGTGGCAATGCATTCCAAGCTTTCGCTACTCTCTGACTAAAAACATTTTTTCTAATATCTAATCTGGACTATTGTTTAGTCAATTTGTAACTATGCCCTCTTGTTCTTGTAGGTGGTTGTATTTTGAAAAACAAACTCGTTATAGTCTAATTTATCCTTACAGTTGATATAACTTAACTAGAGAAGAGCAAGTCATCTTCAGGTTGAGAACTGGGCATAACAGACTCAAGAGTCATCTTTACACCAAAATGAGGATTGAGACAGATGACAGGTGTCCATGTGGAGAGCATATTGTGACAGTGGAACACATCCTTCAAAGCTGCATGCTCACGCAGGAAAAGAGAGAACAATACTGGCCTCGTGAGACATACATGTGACAAAAGCTTTATGGAGATGAAACAGCCTTACAAAGAACGGTGTCCTTTGTAAGAGAAACCGGAACCTTGATCTGAGGATAAACGAAGAAGAAGATCTTATAATATGTAAGCACGAGTAATTATTTTCCTGGTTCAATGATATACTTGGTTTAGTCACTTCTCTTCTATCATGAAATGTTAAGATGTTTTTTTTCTTATGTTTTATATTTTGCAAGCTTTTCTTTAACTAGACATCATCATTGCCCGTTTAGGTGAACTTTCTATTTCTTCTATTTGAACCACATTCCCGATGATCCAGAGAACTGGCATTTTGACCACAGGTTCTACTTGTGCTACCTGTTAATATATGTATGTATTTTTAGATGCACCTGTCGGTACAGGAAAACGTGTGTGTCTTAGTTTTTAGTTGACCTGTACTTCTACATGAGCCGATGCCCATGTGCAGGCCCCAGCTCTGATGGGATCTGAAAGTAGCCGGAAGAAGCATTTCTGCTTAGTGGGCTAAACTCTAGCAGCTTATTACTCTGCTGCGTTGGGATAAGTGCTGCGGGGGGCTGTTAACCGATGCGCGAGTCCATCTTAATAGACTCAATAACTAGAGCAAAGCAGACCGCAGCCTGTCCGGCGCCATCTATACTGCCCTTAACAAACCACCTAACCATTGACGGTGGTATGCACATCACACTGTCGCCTCTTACGACATGCTCTCTGTGAGGCAGGTGTGCTATTCTTGTCTTTGTCGTACACAAAGACCCCGGCGGACCACTCTACACATGTGTAGAAGACATTAAAACACAATTAGTTGAATTATTAAATATTAACAATAACAAAAACAATTTAATTTGTCTGCCATGATACATAAATGTTACCACTGTATTTTTCTTTCAGAATGATTTCAGAGAAGCTACACAATATAGAAATAAATACGTTCTTGCAGTGAAAATGAGATTGACTAACACATAGAAGAACGAACACAACCATGGATTGCGTATGTTTTGTTTCCGGATGAAGGCAAGTACGTTTAGAATAAATGTCTTTGAAATTTGATTAAATATTTAACATTTGGGCTCATTAGCCTTGGTTGGCAGCCAATCTATGACAAGGTAAACTCTGACTCTAATCCCGGGTTTTCGAAGCTTGTTAGCCTGATCAGACAGTTCGCCTAGGAGAGGAGGAACTCTGATTTTAAACCCACAAGTCCCAAGGAGTGCTGGCTAGTCTTGAGACGATGAGAGTATCATTGGATGTCTCAAGTAACTAGCATCTGCGCGCAACGACTCCACTGCCTTGTGGAAACCTTGGGAGATGGTAGGGCTACGGGAGTAAACCCAGACAGAAAATCCGGAGTGGTATCACCTACTGCGGATTATTTGAAAATTGCGATCTTATTCCGACAGCTCCTAGAGCTGAGCTGGTGCTAAATTGTTATGCTTTGCGTTCCTTTGGATTACACCAGCGAGGCCGGGAGGGGGATCCTGCAGTTTGGACAGCCCAGGGTCTTCATATTCATCGCCCAGGCTTACGTCCTGAGAGGCTACTCACAAGGTACCACGAGCATGGTCTGCAAAGACTGAGACGCCTAGGAATGCCCTCTTTAGAATAAATAATAAAGTTCTGTGTTGAAAATTGTGTTTAATTATTGGAACAAACAAAATGGATTAAATTTATAATATATAAATTTAAAAAAATGGTATATTGTATTTTTAGTTAATCTATTTAAGAGTTAAGTTTTTTTTGGTGGCCATCCATTATGGATTTTGTAGTATTTTTCCACTTCATTATCCTGACATTCCTTCTATAGAAAGATGGGAACTAGTATTTACCTTATTGACCAACAATGTACTTGTATTGACTGTTGAATGAATGACGCATGTCCTGAATCTACGATCACATGTGCAGTTAACTTCTTTTAACTGGTTCTTTGCGCTACTGATATTGCTAGCTTTCATGCCGTTATCAGAGTTACATTCTTCTTCTTCTACTTTTTCCTTTTCTTCTTTTTCTTTTTCTTCTTCGTTGCCTTCATTTTCTTGTTCTTGTTCTTCTTCTTTTGTCCTGCCGCTCTCTACTTGCGGCGTCGCAGAGGAGGTATGTATAGACATTTTGCTGGCGCTTCTGACCTATTGCACCTTTAGAGTGTTTCTCTGATCCCCTCTATCCACTGTCGCCGGGATCGACCTCTTGCTCTTGGTCTTAAAATCTCCAAGTAGAATGATTTCGCTGCATGTTGATCAAACTGCGTGCTTGTCAAATGTAAAAACCACTTTATTTTATGAAACCTCCATGTAGAATGATTTCGCTGCATGTTGATCAAACTGCGTCCTTGCCAAATGTAAAAACCACTTTATTTTTGTTGCGTCATTGCATTAGTTAACCGATGTATTTCCCATTATTATCATTTGCTAATTTTGTCGCGCATTTCGTCCATGCTGCACTTTGAACACAATTCATCCATACAAGTCTCGATCTTACCAGAGTTACATTGTCTACGTAATTGTACACCATTTTATGATTATTGTCCGCGTGATTCCATTTCTTATTGTCCGCGTGATTCTATTTCTTATTATCACTTGTGCACTCCTCGCACGTAATCAGAATGTGTTAAGTTCGTCAATGTCACGAAATGTCTGACGACATATTCAAGTGACGTGTCATCATATCATGTGCACGTCAATGCTTTGGAAAGGCTTCATGCGAGGCTCCTGTTTGCGAATTATGACTGCTTGTGGGTGTAAATTACTTTCTGATATATTTTGGTGAAAAAGCTGGGCAATATAGGGATTAAAATACATCGGAGTTCCATAACTGTTTACGTAGTATGGAACAAGAGCGATTGTTGGCACATGTATTGTTTATAATAAGCTCAGATTATCAGGACAGAACTGAGGAAAATGAAACTGACTACTCATGTATGGTCAATTGCACTTTATGGGGCTGATAGGTGAACTATAGCAGCGAAGGGTGAAAAACGTTTGGAAGCCTTTGAAATATGGTGCTGCCGTATCATACAACATTCAAGTTTGTTGGACAGCAACAAGATCCAATGAAAATGTCCTCACTAAGGTAGGCGCACAAAGATACATATTGGAAATGATACAAAAACGAAGATTAAGTTGGCTTGATCACCATATGTGACATGAAATTCTTCCACAGAAGATACTAGAGGGCAGGATCAAGGGGATAAAAGGAAGGGCGAGGCCAAGACTCACCTTTACATCTCATTCATGCGGAAACATTAAAGTACGAACCTATGCTGAAGAGGATAAGAATAAATGGAGAGACATGCTGAGACAACCTTACACTCGGTCTTATGAATGATCAAAAACAGGACAGGATTAAATGGCATGCTTATACTACCTTACGCCCAGTCTGAGAACTGATCCGCCAGATGATGTGATCAAATGGAGGGACATGCTGGACCTTGGAACAAGTCTCAGGACTAATCAACCAGAGGACATGATCAAATGGAGGGACATGCTGGACCTTGGAACAAGTCTCAGGACTAATCAACCAGAGGACATGATCAAATGGAGGGACATGCTGGACCTTGGAACAAGTCTCAGGACTAATCAACCAGAGGACATGATCAAATAGAGGGACATGCTGAGGCAACATTGCATCCAGTCTCAGGACTAATCAACCAGAGGACATGATCAAATGGAGGGACATGCTGGACCTTGGAACAAGTCTCAGGACTAATCAACCAGAGGACATGATCAAATGGACAGACATGCTGAGGCAACATTGCATCCAGTCTTAGGACTAATCAACCAGAGGACATGATCAAATGGAGGGACATGCTGGACCTTGGAACAAGTCTCAGGACTAATCAACCAGATGATGACGAAATGGCTCAGGAATGTGCAAAATTTCTAGATTAGCAACATGGAGGACGAAATCCAAAGATAAATAAATAACATTGTGATTTGAAGGGATTCTATGGTCCTCAGTCGTATCACTCATATCTTGTCTTGCATGCTAATAAACAAGGACCAGATTCTCAAACGCTGGACCAGCACTTCACTGATATTCTAATATATCCACCAACCATCAGCTAAAAAGCCGTAGAACGCATGTTATAAACCGCAGTGAACGAACGATAGGCTCAACACCTCTACAGTTCAGATGGGGTCAAGCAAGTAAAAACTCCCAGCGGCAAAATCCCTTGACCTAATATTATTCCTATTGAGGTATACATAACTGGAGAACCCAAGCAGTTCCACAAGCTACCATTCCTTTTCCACTCAATTTGGAGTGAGAACATATTCCACATGAATTGAAAGATTCCAACATTTGAAGAGATCAATCTCCATTTGCCGGATAACCAAATTACAATTTCCTGCTGTCAAACGCAGGCACATTTGTGGTTCGAGTTTTGCTCAACCGAGATCATCAGCTACACTCAAAAAAGTCAATATGGTTTCCGAAATGTTGCCGAGCGATCGACATGGCATTTGCAGCTTGTCAAATCTAGGATAAATGACCGAAACAGCATCGTGACTTGCATACGACATTTTTTGGACCTGACCAGAACCTTTGACACCGTCAACACGGATACGCTCTTTAAAATTACGGCGAAATTCTACTGCCACAAACAATTCATTTCAGCTGTCGCTATAAGATGGCATGAATGATGGATAACTGTCTGAAGACTTCCCAGTTACTGGTCATATACATGTCCACCAGTTATAAAGATGGCACGATGGTTCGTGTACTGAATGATGAAGAATTGTCTGAAGTATTTCCAATCATAACCACGTACACCAGTTATTAGAAGCCACGATGGTTCGTGTACTGAATGATGAAGAATTGTCTGAAGCATTTCCAATCATAACCATGTACACCAGTTATAAGAAGCCACGATTGTTCGTGTACTGAATGATGAAGAATTGTCGTATGCTTTCCCCGTTTGTAGTCATACACAGAGTGAAATATGCTTGTGTGTTTGCAAAAATTTTATTCTGCAGGATATATATATATATATATATATATATATATATATATATATATATATATATATATATATGCACACACAGATTTCGAGAAAGGATAAATAAAGATAGATCATTAGATAAAGGAATTATAGTACCGACACAAGACACACGTTTGATAAACAGCGGTAATTGCATATACTAGACATATACTTATGTACTGAACATTTAGTTAGGATAACGAGCAGAGGTAACCTCGAGTATGCAGTCAGGGAGGTGATAGGAAGACTAATGAGCAAAATGATTAGGAACACTGCGGCAAAACTTGAGGAGGGAGAAGAATATGCGACCTATGAAGATACATGTATGCGTTGTGTTGCTATGGGGAGTGTTATACATTGATTTGTTAACTAACAGGCTGGGAGCAAAGAGTAATTAGGGACAGGTGAAACATACCGAACCAGACTCCACCTACGTCCAGCTCGTGCTCCTGGAAACAGGTTGTGTCACAGCAGTTTGCCAAATGAAGTGGAGATCAACACAATAATCCCCGTAAAGGAGGGGCGGGGGGTGTGCTTATTATGGAGCCTCGCGTTGTACTATAGCCAGGAGGACCCCGGTTAATCTTCTCAAGTACGCCTCGGGATGTAACAAGAGTCACTGTAATCAGCTGTGAAAGACACGTCAAGAGTTACATTAACTGAACATGAGTAGAATGTTTCATGTGGCTCCATTTGTGCGCATAGGTTTAACACTACAGTTGGCTCCCCATTGCAGCTTTTAGGAGATCCCGATTCCAATACTTACTTACTTTCCGTGTCCAAACACCACTTTATACAGTATGCATGCAGTAGTCAGCGACATGGATTGCCTTGTCATTTGCTTCCAGCATGTCGCACTTATTGCATGTTTCCTCGAGGTTGTTGCAGGTCATCAGGTGGTCTGGGTCCTGTATTGCGCCACAATAACATGTGTCATCATCTGTGTTTCCTCATCGTTTCATATTCCTCTTGCACCGTGATACACCAGTTCGGAGTCTGTTTAGCGACTTCCATGTTGAGTATGTTAGATGATGTGCGGGGGCAGGTTCCTCCTGATGTTCCATCTCTTGGGTCTGCATCAATTCGTGCCATCTCTCGATACGGCGTCTGGATTTGATTTTTATACTCTGTACTTGATTCCAATTATTTTGTATATGAGGTTTTGAGGTAAAGGTTTTTACATGGTGAGGTTGCTTAACCTTCCATTGTCTCGTCAAACTACATGGATGGATGGAAACACAGGTCCTATTCTGTTAACACCGGCAATATCAAACCGCTGAGGTATGGTACGTCGTTGCTGCCTTCAACACCTCGACAGAACGTGTTCTTTATGCAATTCACATTAGTTGACAGAACTGACCGCATTCTTCATTAACAGGCGAATGGAGTGAGACTGGTCAACGTTTTTTTGCAAATTTCCTGTCAGTGTGTAAGCCTTCAAATCCTACGAGGTGCCATTCTAACGCCAGAAAGTTTAATTGCTGGATCTCGAAAAAGTCCCAAATGATATTATATCTCCACACAGCGTAATCAATTCATGCGCATCACAAATTAGATGATGCGGCTTTCCTCTTCCTTAAAAGAGTCGCAATTCCTCCCGTGTTTATTCGTAGATTATTGAATGTCTGGACATTTACATTCCGAGCACTGGGCATGAATCACATTGCTTCTACACTGGATGACAGTTTTGTTTTAAAAAGACAGTCTGATTTCCCTGACCCGTCCCAGTTCTGATTTGTCTGTTGAAAGTCTGCCGACGCGGACAACGCCGACAAGAAGGTTGAAGCCACGTTCCGAACTCACTGCCTGCTGGCTATCTACGGCAGACCCACTCAGCCAATGGGGCCCACAGTCCCGCCTTGTACACCGGCTCGACTGATCCATCATTCAGGGTCAATCCTTTTCCGAAGTCCCGGGTCCAATGTACAGAAAGCGAAAGGGCCCGAACGACGTGTGGAATTGTGTAGAGAGTATGACGAAAGTTTCGGTTCATAGATATGTTGGAAAGGTAAAGAAAATGATAGATGTCGTTCCGTAGAACGCAATGCTGTCCTGGATTAGATGTTTCATCATCATCATCATCATCATCATCATCGTCATCATCATCACAACAACAATATAATCATTATCAACAAAAACAACAAGAACATCAATAACAACACCATAATCAAGAGCAACATATAAAGTTCAGTCGTGTGCACTAGACCATGGAAATACGACACAGGGTAGCCGAAATACTCTTTCCTATAGCCGATGGCAATGCCAGGATAATCGGAAGACAAAAGTGAACAATATAATGGAAAACAACAAGACTTTTCAGTGTACACAAGTGTAAGTCATCGAGTAGTGTGAATTCCAGTCAAATCTATGGCCTTTCGGCATCTATAACTGACTAAAACAAGAGAGCAATGTTAGACCAACTGCCTATTAAGCGCTTTCTTCGCTGCTCGCGTACCATTATACAAGTATGAATGACTCGTATTCATTAGGTTTGGAAGGAGGGATTGAGAGATGAGTCACAAATAGTGAAGTACAGGTAAGGTTTTTCTCTTTACCTGACTTCCAACATTCCATGTGAACTACACGCGATCTCATCTTTAAAGAAATGCTAAGAGTTAAAACTTTTGGTAACCGAATTGCTCATCTATCTACAAAACCCAGCGAAATGACTTGGCAGCAAATTATAGCAAAAAAAAAAGGATTTGCCATTTTGAAAATATTGTCGATTGTAAGAAGGCTGGACTGGCCGCAGCTGTGACCCTGCATAAATACAAATAACTTCGTCTTGAAAACGCTGCCAACAGCGAGCATGCATGTTAAAAAGATCTGTATTTCAGTGCTGCAACACGCAGTGCATTAATCTATTGCGTAACACGCAGTGAGTGTACGTCATTCTATTAAGTAATCTCGAATGACAAGAGCTGAAAAGTTCCCAGATCCTTGTGTAGAGTACATGTTAGGTGGTCTTTATATATCTTTGTGATTTGTGAACGCAAATGCAGAAAGGATCGGTATTGTAACTAACACACACACACACAACAACAAAAAAACACAGCGAAAAACAAGGGATTAACTAATCTTGTTATAGAAAATGAAGATGCATTATTGTTTTAAGCTGTGTTGCGTGATATAACTATATAGGGATTGCCCACATAGTTTCACACAATTTCCAAGGTATATATTACGTCTTCTGTTCAACTTTATTAACAGGGAGGAAACTTTAAGGACATTTCAATTATTAAAAGCATTGATACATCTTATCTTAACTTCCCCCGTAGCTTCATTCATTGAAGCATATGTCCAACACTGCATTCAACTTTCCTTACCAGCTTTTAGGAAAACCTGATTCCAGTCATGTACAGTGCGGTTTTATAACTTTGATATTTTTTTTAAACATTGTTAGATTACCAACCTCAAGAACATCCTTCGTTAGTGGACTTTTACAATATGCATGGAAGGAAAACAGTGGTCCCTTTAGTGGACTTTTACAATATGCATGGAAGGAAAACAGTGGTCCCTTT
This sequence comes from Ariolimax columbianus, assembly GCA_036924085.1. Classification (NCBI taxonomy): domain Eukaryota; kingdom Metazoa; phylum Mollusca; class Gastropoda; order Stylommatophora; family Arionidae; genus Ariolimax; species Ariolimax columbianus. The sequence goes on along the minus strand of JAVGWX010000001.1, from coordinate 108,315,307 downwards.
AGTGGACTTTTACAATATGCATGGAAGGAAAACAGTGGTCCCTTTCCTATTTTGCTTTGTGAACCACCCGTGTTCGCATTATTTGTGTAAAATAAGATGATTGATCGTTTTTAGTAATATTAGATGGTAGAATGATAGGAGGACACATCTCGCATCACAAGTCTGTCTCCATATTTACTGCGATGGGTAATTAATATATGATTGGATTGAATGGAAGAATACCAATAAATTGAAGATAGGTGGCACTGACGAATGCATGTGCGGTACTGGGAAAATGACCGCTGAACATCTGCTGCAAAACTGCCCGACATACGAGGATCAGAGAAAGCACATGTGGCCATCACCAGTGGCAACACTAGACAAGCTCTATGGCAGTGTCGACAGCCTCAGGATGACCGCTGCTTTTTTCGAAAAAAATAAAGGTTGACGTCTGACAGCGTACGAAGAAGAAGAAGAAGAAGAATGGAAGAATACTGTAAATTTGACATTTTTATGTACTTTCTAAAGTACATATAACTTGGTTTTTAAATGCTCTGTAAATAGTGCTATCATTGATATCCTGATGATACAGTGTTAATGGCAGAGGATACAGAACATCTGCATAACCCAATGAACAAGATATACAGCAATATGAAATGGAAATCAGCATAAGAAAGACTCACGTTTTTGTGTTCTTAAAAAGGAAAGAAAATCCACATAAATGGAGGCATTCTGAAATAACTGTCAAGCTATTTATACCTTAGCCAGCTAATATCGGCGGATGGCAAATGCGAAAGGGGAGATCATTAAGAGAATTGGAATGACGAAGAATAGATTTAACAGCATGCGACACACACTTCTGTCTAAGCAGATATCTCAGAACTTAAAAATGAGAATCATTAAATGCTATGTGCTTTCAGTTTTATTGTATGAAGCAGAAACCTGGACTCTGACAAAGAAAAGGGAGTAGCGTGTTAGACACCTTTGAAATGGGGATCATCAGACGACTTGGGCGAGTTTCTTGGGAAAAAATGAAAACAAATAGTGAGGTTCTGGAATAACTAAAGGTGGAGAACATACTTATCAATGCAATGAGAAGCAAAAACACAAAATAGTCTGCTGAAAGTTATATTGGCGGGAAGAGTGGAAAACAAAAGAACGATAGAGCGGCAGAGGTACAGATGGACAGACAACACCAAGATGTGGTCAGGACACAGTTTGACTGAGTGTACAGATTGTCAGACAACATCAAAATGGGGTCAGGACGCAGTTTGACTGAACGTACAGATGGACAGACAACACCAAGATGTGGCCAGGACACAGTTTGACTGAGTGTACAGATTGTCAGACAACATCAAAATGGGGTCATGACACAGTTTGACTGAGTGTACCAACCTGACACTGGACAAAGATAACTGAAGATCCGTTACCGCGAACCTGCGATGCACAGACGACACTTGATGATGATACAGAATGTTTAAATGTGTAGGTAAGATCAACACAACAACTACACACAAAAAACAAAACAATGAAGTTTATTTGATTAGAAACGATTATGAACCATTAAGATCAGTCGAGTCGTAAGTAAGCACGATAAACATTCTTCATGCGTAGTTCACTGCACTCTGTCAATACGTTTCTTCTAGTGCTAGGTTTGCAGTTGTTCAGATTATATCCCGTGTGTACAGGAAGGAATAGACGTGGATACACCTGGCTGTAGTGCAATAGTATGTCGCTCATTAGGCTTATCACTGTGAGGATCCCAGTGACCATCCCCACTTCGTTTACCAGGCTGCTACAACTTACTTACTTTTTCATCTCGTGTTGCCGATATGCGGTGTGCGGAGCTTAAGTTGTCTTTCTTAAGTCAAGGTCAAGTGTATTGCATCGGTTGATGTAAGTCCACGGTTATCTGTTTACATCCACTTTCTCGTTCTTGCTTGTATTTGTATGTGCGCAGGGGCGGTTGATGAGATTGTAGTCTAATGATATGGCCGAACCATCATATTTTCTGTCTTGAAATGCATTTATCACAAGGACAAGTTCTCACCGTATTACTAATGTCACAATCTCCCATGTTATCTTTCATGGAGACACTAATAACTTTTCGTAATAATTCGTCCATCGTCGTCGATGTCATCACATGGTCATGATGCATCGTTGAGTATGTGTGTACGCTCATGGCCGATCAAGCCAATTTGAGCCTGGAAAGATCTTTGACACGACTGGCAAACGTAGACCGCAGTTGTCTATGATGTTTCTTATATTTTTTCTGCTCTATACTTCCTGGTTGCACGTCTATCCTGGGCAGCCTGGAAACGAAGACCCTCGGAGACCTTGTTCTTTCAATAGATCAATAGATCCCTGTCCTTTTACTCCATCCAAATGAAGCTTTGCTCAACTGGAGTTCAGCAATTGGCCTTATTCAATGTTCAAGTATTTTCTCACATTTGTTATCGTGATACTTGTTGCCATATGATTCTGTATATATAACAGTTTCTTGTACTACTATTTTCTTCCAGATTTGTATTGTTGTAGCTTTATGTCAATCAATTTGTATTCTTCTGTCTTTTTATACTCTCGTACATGTTCTTCCTAGCCACTTCTACACTGTCTCCCCACATACTTGAGTTACTATGTTGCTATGCGTATATACTTAATTTAACTTAAACGTCTTTATACTGGTTTAGAAGACCCTGCATAGTCTGTATACAACCAATTACATTTACATCACCTTGCTCTAAAAGCTATGCGCATCCAGTTTATTCTTAAATGCATTAACTGTCCCTGCCTCCACTACCTACCCTGGCAATGCATTCCAAGCAGACACCACTCTCTGACTAAAAAAATATTTCCTAATATCTATACGCGGTGACCTGTTTATAGGGCATTTATTTGTAATTCTTTCTATTTCTTCAATTAATATATCAGGATTCGGATGATCCTTATTTGTTATTTTGATTGCGGAGATTTTGATTGCGGAGATTTTAATTATGTAGATTTTGATTACGGAGATTTTGGTTACTCTTTTTGATATTTCGTCCTGTAATTTTATAAAGAAATATAATCTGTGCCTCTTTAGTCAGAATGTATTCCTTGGTTTCATCATTCCGCCAAGCTATTTGCATGCTATTTTTGTTGTTGTTTTCTTGTCTTAAGTGTTTTTTTTCTCCATATTTCTTGTTAAAGGTGTGCCTGATTGTTGTTTTAAAGATGGTGCATTCACTCTTTTTGTCTTGAGTGTTTCTTTTTAACGTCTCAAAAATCATCATTTTGTGGCATATTTATTTTCTAATTTCCAACTGCCGGAGGATCTTTAACGTGCGCGACACTGCACACGGACGTCCGATCTCTTCTACCCAGAGATCCGGGGAAATACCAGAAAGTCCACGTAAAAAATGTCGGTCTCCACCGTGATTTTAACCCGCCACCTCCAGGACCCGAGGCCAACGTCTACACAACAATGATATACTCTAACCCGGTTGCAGAATCACATTTTTAGATTTTCTTTATATGACGACGTGCACGCTACTAATAACCACTTCAAGATTGGTCACCCTGCTAAAATAATGACGAACTGGTGAGCGAACCGAGTTGTTACCGGTCTTCTAACCAAGATGGTGCTGGCTCAAAACCCAGATGAGCCATATGCTTCTCATCAGGAGTAAATTACAAATTTAGCTTGCACACTGCACGCACCAAATGTGGCCAGACAGTTCCCGACAAGGAACCTTCTGGGGAAGAATAAAAAAGGCAGACCAAGAAATACCCGGACATCAGCTGAAACAGGCAGATAGGGCAGCTCAAAGTCGAAATTTATGGAGACGGCTTATATATGGTCTATAAGCAACAAAGATGGCGCCGTAGCTGGCCTGCGGGTCTATATTGCTCCACTGTTTTGGTTCATTATGGATGCCTCCAGACCACGGATTTGCCTGGAATTCACACAAGTCGACGACTTACACTTGTGTTTACGGAAACGTGATTATTGTTTTCCGTTTGGACTGGTTAATTCGTTCGCTTTTTGTGACTTCATCCGTCCGATGATCCTGGTCTGGACATCAGTTATATGAATGGCACTACGCTTAAACCTGTGTCGTATTTCATGACTTAGTTCACACAGCTGAACGTCACGAAATTGGCGTGTGAGAAATTTAGACACTACTATAATGAACTGAACACAGCTGGGGAGAAATGTCAGGCTCACCCACACGCTGAGTGATGTCCCTACGACCTCTTGTGGTCATGGAAAAGGCACGACACACAACGTTAGATGTCATCCCCCCTCCACTGCCTTGCGGGATACCTGTTTACGGGAAAGGCTTCGGGAGTAAACCCTGAGGAAAAATCTGCATCCTATGCTGTCTCCAGTCGTCTCGATAAATATCTTGATATTGGCCAAAAGTAGCCCAGGACCAGAGAGTGAACTTGACAAAAGGCGCAGTTTCTTCTTCACTTTAATCCAAATCTCAGCGCAGGTCACTCATTTCAGCGGACACATCAAGAGAAAATACTGTCCACACGGCAGAACAATGCTAGTGGTCTTCATCACTTGTGATGGACGAACATCAAACCTCAAAAGGAGCGACTGGTGATGACGTCCGTCGGCACAAGTGGACTGTATTCCTGAATCTTATTAAAGTGTGGAGCATGTAGCCTAGTCGACACTGAGCTGACTTGCTAAGATTACACCGCGCCAGTGTTCGAAATCGCAGATGGACAGAAACAAAAATCCGGGAGTGGTTCATTCCTGGTACGACCGCTCCTCCAGTGGATCCAGCAGTAAATGGGTACCTGACGTATAAATTGGGGAAGGTATAAACAGCAAGGCTGGGAACTGGCTACTCCACCTCACATAGCTGCGGATTAGTACATGAAGTGTAATCTTCATCCCCTACGGCAATTGTTGCTATGGGACCCACCTTTATCTTTTACCTTATTAAAATCACACGGCGAACTACATCAACTGAAATCATTTCCGAAATGATGACAGTTCTTTTTCTTGTTCTTATTCTTGTTCTTCTTCATCTTCTCGTCCGTGCTTGTCTGATTATGTTTAAACGCGAAGACCATTTCTCTGGATAAAGATTGCTAATGCTGACAGTTCTATTCAACATCATTAGAAGAGCTGCAACGTAGGTACTATTCTTGGTCAGAATTATGGCTCAAGAAACAAATCTGAAATATTGTGCTCTTGTCGCTGTCGTGTAACCCCTCTAGGGTATCCGGCGCTCAATATCATGGCATTTCACTCCCAGCCAATCATACAGACCATTAATTTTCTGAGAGTGCAGTAGCGATGGGGTTTGAATGGAAATTCCAGAAACAATGTATGATGCATGAATACAGGAATGAATAACTGGTTTTTCCAAGGGTAGAAAGACACACGAGAAGTGTCATTGTCGGATGAAAGCTATTTGTACAAAGTGGCCACAAAGAGACGTTGCTCTCATAAATAATAAGTAGAATATCCTCTGTCTTAAACTTGATCTGGAATTTACTGATCGATCGAACTGTTGTTATGTATTATTATAAATAAATAATGCGTTACCAATCAATACTTCTGATTAGCGTAGTGCTATTGTACTCTATTTTCACTGAAACGACTGTGTTATTCTTCTTCTTCTTCTTATCAATTGTTCTTTTTCAAACTCTTGATACCAGGCATTGCAAAGGTCTTTGCAAGTGGCAAGATGTAGTCCAGAGAATGGAATGCGTTGCGTCGTAGTTAATAGCTTGAATGCGAAATTTGCACCTTTCGGTTCGACACATCCGACTTCAGCGTGGCATTTTTGGATACCGGATTATCTTTCCCTCTTTGATCCCATCTCCTTAGCCACTCTACCTTCTTGCAGCCTGTTATCCATGATCACCACATGGATGTGGAGTAGGGTCTTGTCAGCTCTGGATCGCTAGCAGTCAACTTTAGATAGCTGCCTGTTACAGCTCATGCACTGCTCAGCATATTGATTTGTCATTGGCACGCTCCAGTCGATCCAGCTGTAAATAGGCATTTCCCATTGGAAGGCAACTGGCTAATCCATCTCATAAACAAGCTATTTTTCGCATAATGGCATCTCTAACACTTAATCCCTAACAGCAGTGCATGCTATTAAAGCATCTTTCACTTGTCTGACCTACCAGGTTGACACATAAGTTATGACACATTGTGGCCACACTTCCTGATAATTGCGTATTTGTACCTCATATTTTTTAGGCACGCCTATCATAACCACATACCACGTCATTTCAGTTGTATCAGGGCGTGTTGGTTATCATGATAGTGTGGTATCCAACGTAAGATTATTCCTGAAAAGAGCTTTTATTTTAGATTACAGTCAACCTGTCAGAACATTAATGAGAATGTCAAGGTAGTTCCTATTGCAGAGACTGCCTTCAAGTTTGAATTGTTAGAGACTTCCTTTTACTACCGAAGCATGATTACGAGGTAGGGTGGCCACTGTACTTCCTCGCTGCCTTTCATTTTCTATAACTAAACTAGGTGCCTATATGCAGCAAGATCGATTGAAGTGTACAAGTATCGGAAGTTCAACCCCGTATATTTGCTGTGAATAACGAGCGTTCTATCGTAACGCCAATGAAAACACTCAAGAACGGTCGTAATATTTTAAAAACACAACAAGAAACGTAACAGATTCTAAAAAACAAAACTCAAAGAAACTGGAAATATGTGATTAAAACAAAAAGACTTAAAATAAACGTACGCAAAAATTAAAAATTAAAAAAACTTCAACAAAGACGCATGAACCAAGAAATATCAAAAGTAAATGATACAACCATATGATCCACTTAAACAAATGATTACCACAACTATTTCACAAGTAGACATTTAGCTAGCCACATGTTGAAATAGATAAGAGACTCGACATGGTATACTCATTTCACAAGTGGTAAATCTCATTTCGAGTTGGTGGTTCTGCCTAGCTAGAGGCTCACGTCTGCATAGCACAGACAAACAACAAACAGTACTACGGACCTACCCCACCACGTGATGAACATGTGCGAGGGATTGTCGATAACATTTGCACTTTAGCTTTATGCAAGGAGTCAAGGCACTCATACGGAAATTGGTGTGAACTGTATACCTTCTCTTTGTATTCATCCTGCAAAGTGATGAACATCTCCAATATATTCTTCATATTCTCGATGCCCTGGTTGTAGAAACTCCTTCTGTTCCGAACCAGATCTCCAGTTCAGAAATCAAGTCCTGGCCGTAAGAACACTTTCTGTGTAACAAACATGAAGAATCCACATGTGTAGGTATTATATTTATATATATATATACATACAGGGCTTGACAAATTTTAAGGTGGATCACCAGTCAGTAAAAAATGTCCCCAGTCAGCATGACCCGACTACAGTCATGCAATTTATGTTAACAAATTAAAACTAGGTACTAATTAACCTTTATTTCTACATAACAATGCGTACAAAACCAAAATATGTTGTATTACTTACACAGTATTAGTCTATTTCTTACTAAAATATGCACCGCTGTCAGAGGCATGGCGTGTGTGTCCTTGAACAATCTTGGTAGTTTTAGCACTAAAGAACCACTTATCGATATCTTAAATAGGTTTAAATTGTGGCATTATTATAAACTAGCTGATATACAATCTTTTCGATTCGTAATATAATTAATAAAAGGTGCCAAATCGTTATGTAGTATCGATTAGAAACGTAATTAACGATTAAAAACGGTTTTTCTTTTACTCGTCAGGCAAAATGTTTTACTCGTCACAGTCGAGCAGACGAACGCTTTTGTCAAGCTCCATATTAAACAATGCTGCCTTTAACCAATATCGGCTAGATATTGGACGACAACCCAATATGCTTCTAGCTGTGTCTTTATTTACCAGTATCCCCACATCATGTAAGTATTTGTCCTCCCTGTCGCTGAAGTAGACCTTGTGTCCCTCCTGCATGGTAAAATTCCCGAAGTTTTTCCTTCAAGCCTCGCATATACCTAGGATGTCCCACCGGTAGTTCTTCATCTCGTGTGTTAGCTAGTTGATTTTACCACATGTGTTCAGTGTTCTGACATTCCATGTTCCTATTATGAACTTGTCCTTCCTCAGTTTATGGTTCCACCAGTAGCGCACTTATCACCTACGCCCTGGTGTATGACGACTGGCGCGGTCATTGTTAACCCGGGCTGCAACCGAGCCGGTATAGTTGATTTTGGTTGTGTCTTCATGGATGAATCTTGTGCGGTTGTCTCTTGGCGGAGCCTATCTCCTCTCCAAGCCGGTGTGGGCCAACATCTCTATCTGACCTGGAGGAGCCCGTCTCTCCAGGCGAGCCATTGCCTCGTTTGCCTACAGTCTTGCGGCCATAGTTTCCAAGTGTGCACCACTTGGAGGTGAGGTTGACTTATGTGTTCACTTTATCGGCACGATACTCATTTCACTTTCTGCTTCGTCGAAGAAGAGCTAGCCAACCACGACATCGCTGGGTTGCGATGTCTAGCGTTTAATATTACGATAATACAGTGCTACGCACCCAATGAAGATTATGAAATAGAGGCATTCTATGATGAATTTCGGAGTCTGATAGCCAAATAAAGGACATTCATGGTAGTTCAGGGGAATAGGAACACACAAATTGGAGAAGATGCAGTCCATGCCTGGAGAGGAACATGTGGTCCATACGGAAACAAGGAAACTAATGACCGGGGCACCAGACTCCTAGAATTTATACGACATGATAAACTGTTGGTGACATGTTTGTGACATGTTTGTGACATGTTGGTGACATGTTTGGGTATAACAAGCCGTCTAGGCGTTGGACATTGTATAAACAAAACAATGAAATGCACAGCTAAATTGATTATATACTTATCCAGAGGAGGTTTAGATCTAGCATCAACACCGACAAAACGATACGTTTTCTTTGAGCGGATATAGGGAGCAACCACGATCTTGTTATAATGACCATGCGTCTGTGACTGAAGAGAGTCGCAAAGAAAGGATTAGACTAAAGTTTGACCTGGAGAAACTAAAAGCCCAAAGAATCATCTAAGTGTTCCATTCGAGGGTAGGAGGGAGAATTGCTCTGTTGACTCTCAGAGATGGACTGGATACCGATACAATAGTTTCTCTTAACGCACCACTCATAAATACAGCAACATAAATCCTGGCGTGCCACCACACAAAAAAGAAGCCATGGATTACCAAAGAAATGCTACACATTTGTGATAGAAGAAGGTCACTGGAAAACCAAAACATCCACCTGAGATAAGCAGATATAAAGAGTTCAAGAAAGCAATACAGCAAAAGATGATAAAGGCGAAAGAAGCGTGGGAATGTGAGCAATGTACAAACATCGAAGATAGATTAAACAAGAAGGACACTAAAGTAGAATACACGGTGGTCAAAGAACTGGTAACACCAAGACAAGACAGGAACTTTATGATCCACGATAAAAGCGGCAAGTGCCTTTTTGAGGACAATTACGCACTGGTATGATGGACAGAGTTATACAACTATGAGGGACGGAAAGAACCTGAGAAAACAAGCCCTCCAACACCACAACTGTAGAGAATAACCAACTGATAACGAAGGAAGAGGTCGCTGCAGCGGTAAAGACATTGAGGAGGGGGAAGGCGGTCAGCGTGGACAATATACCAGCAGAGCTCTTCCATACAAAGGGGGGGAGGGGGGGGAGGGGGGGAGGTAATGATGGAATACCTGACATACATCTGCAACAAAATTTGGGTTATGGAAAATGGCCAGATTTATGGACAAAATCAATGGTTATGCTGTTACCCAAGTCTGGAAACATAAAGCTGTGCCAAAATTACAGAAGAATAAGCCTCATCAGCTACCCTAGCAAGGTCATGCTTAGATTCCTCGACCGATTGAAACCACAAGCAGAGAACATCATTGTTGAGGAGCAAGCAGGGTTCAGACAGGGTAAAAGTACTACAGTTCATGCATTTAATTTAAGACTAATAAACGAGAAATATCTAGAACAGCAGCAACAACTGTATCATGTGTTTGATTTCAAGAAGGCGATTGATAGGGTATGGCATAAAGCGCTATGGGCAACCATGAGAATGTATCAAATCTACGGAAATAGTATACAGGTCCTTGAACACCTGTATAACAAGTGTCCAGCCCAGTTCGTGTGAATGGCAGGCGCGGGGACTGGTTTCGCACATCAAACGGTGTGAAAAAGTGTTGTACACTCTCTCCAACTCTTTTCAACATTTTCCTTTAGGGAATTATGAGTGAGACACTTTGGTTTTGAGTTCACGTTGGTATTGTCAAGATAGAGGACCGAACGATTATCAACCTTTTTTTTTCAGATGAGATCGTCGGGTTGGCGGGCACACAATCGGAACTCAAGGATTGGGTCAGAATAGGCTCGATGAAACAGTTCTTGACTATGATATGGAGATTAACGCTGGAAAGACTAAATTAATAACTAATAACGGCATAGGACTTCAACAGTAGGATAAAAGTTACTGGTCAGTAAGTCGAAGTGGTCGACTGTTTTAAATATATGCGTCCGATTATCAGTGATGAAGTGATCCTCTAAGCCGCCTCTTCTCACAACATGTTCTAAAAAAGATGACATCTTTGAGGGAATCTTGACAATGCGTATACACATACGCACAGGCAAGCACAAACACACACACGCACGCACGCACGCACACACACACACACATATATAGTAATCCATTATATATATATATATATATATATGTATATATATATATATATACACACATATATATACACACACACATACGCACGCACGCATGCACGCACACACACACACACATATATACATATATATATGTATATATATATATATTTGATAGTTGGCATATTACTGCACTTAACCTTTTCAATATTGGAAGGAACGTACACATCGCTGTTTAGTAGTTTCTGAGGCATACAAGCTATGGCCTTGTTACAAATGTTGGCTAGTTGGCTAAGAACGTACGGTAGTGTTCCGCCCAGCGTTCCAGTATCCGGGGTTAATCGGTAAATGTTAATTGCCTTGCTCAGTGATAGCTCTCAGTGTTGTATTGATAACGGAGTGAAAATGGACTGATAAAAAGCTTTTCATTCACAGACGACTGCAGGCTCAGACTAAGGTAAAGGACACAACCCTCTCTAAATTACTTTTTGTTGATGACTGTGCCAGTACTGAAAAAGATATGCAGTCATTAATGGACACGTTCTCTACAGCCTGTGACATGTTCGGTATTACTATTAATTTTTAAACAAAATCGAAGTCATGTATCAGCCTGCCCCCGAGTGACGTATACCCAGATAACAGAGTCATGAGCGCTTCTAATCAGTAGACTTCACTTACCTTGACAGCACTCTCTCCATGGTAACTACCGCTGATTTGAAGTGAGCAACAGAATATCCAAGGCAATTGCTGCCATTTGGAGGCTGTGTAACAGCGTGTGGGGGGATCACAAAGGGTCTTAACCTTCATGCAAATCTCAAAGTCTACCGAGCCGTAGTGCTCAACATCCTTCGGTATGCCAGTGAAACGTTTACTGCGTACAACAGGCGTTCTATGAAAATAAACCATTTCCATACAAGCTGCCTCCACAGATTATTGAGAATACAATGTCAGGATAGGGTACGAGACACCGAGATCTTCACGAAGGCCATAATGCCAAGCATCCACACTGTTATAGACGATCGGGATCAGGTGGGACGGCGATGTCGTGCACATGCCATACAGCGGCATCCACAAACAACTAATGTATGGCAAGCTGAACGACGGCCTGCGTCTCATCTGTGGGCACAAGAAGCGTTTCAAAAACTCCCTCAAAATATCTGACATCATTCCACTTCGAAGTACACTCATTGGAGTGCCTGACCACAGTCTACTGTATATACAGACCTTCTTACTCACGGAGAAATCAATTTGAAACGTCACATTCCATGGCTGACTAAAAAACGAAACTTTAATGTATTAACTATCAGTGCTACTTTATTAGCGTGTTCGGGAAACGAAGATGGATATGCAGATATTTTCAAGTTGTGATTCTGTGAAAGGATTACTCTCAACAGTGGTTTGTTGTGTTTTGAACCGTGAATTTGTTTGATTTCTCTGTGTGGAGCATGGATTGATTATAAACAATAGCGGAATATGAGTTATGTTATTTAATCCGCGGTGGGATGTGACGTTTCAAGAGGTTTTCCCGGTAGTCAGACAGTAAATGTAAAGTCAGGTCATGGACTGACATGGACAGTCAGGCATGACAAGAAACCGCAATTAGAGGTGCCTCCATTGCTGAGGAGCGCTGGATCTCTGAGGCGCGTAGAAAACGTACTGTGCGAAAAGACAAAATAACTGCCACTCACATGTCCAACTCTATAAACCTAGATACTGCATATATAGAAAGGGTTTCTGTGCCAGAATTGGACTATACAGCCATCCCCGGGTTTACCTGTGAGGTGCAACACAACATGTCAGTCTGCTGTTGTCATCATCGCTTGCAATGGACGGCTATTATTATTATTGTTATTTTTACTATTACTATTGTAATTATTATTACTACTGCTACTACGCCTAGGTTACGCCTCTGAGGGTCCCAACTTCGTTTGCATTGTCTCCTGTCTTGATCCATGGTGAACCAGTATGTTTTACATTTGTATCATCGTGGAAATTGTTTCTGAGTTCAAGCGAGTCGGCCCATCACGTATGTGGTCTCCCAGTGGTTGTGGTTGTCTCGTGGGCACCAGACTGGTGTAGCTATGCTCCAACTATCATCAATTCTCCTTAGCAGGTGACCAGTCCAACGATGTTTAACCTTGTCTGTGTGGGTAACTGCATCTTTCACAAATAACATTTGCGGTTGGTCATTGTTGTGAAGATCTTTTTTGTTGGTTGCGGAGATGAGACCGATCATACGTCTCTGGGGTGAGATTTGGGTCATTCTCAGTTTGGATTCCATTGCTTTTGTCAGAGACCAAGTTTTTACCACGTAACACATTGCATGGAGTATTGTAGAGTTAAACTGGGGGACGCTCAGGCTGTACGCAAACAGCGGAGGGCATGGATACAATCGGTTCCTGCAGCTTGCTAACTGTACACACTGCTGACTCGTTTCCATAGGCTCCTTTACCTGCTTTAATCACTTTAGATTAAGCACTCATGCAATCTGTAGATCGATAATTGATCTATTGAATTGTTGTCATACATCACTCGGTGACAGATTGTATGAAAATCAAACAACGTTAGGACCATTGTAAATTTAAAGAAAGAATGAAAGATAACGTTTAACGTTTTCCTTCTTACCTTCTGCGTAAACGTTAGGTTTATCTTGTTCTATGGTAGGAAAAAAGTAATTTCGGTAATCGGAAACATAACCTTTTTCTTCATTGCGCTCATGATCTTTGGTCATTCTATATCTGTAGGCTAGTCGCCATGGTGAAGTCTGTAGTCTTCACCAGGTCGGAGCGGCTGCCCCATAGCTTTTGTCTCAGCTCAGCACACTCTGACCAAGTCTGGTATCTCATTTCCTAATAGAGTTGGCATTGCTGTAGAATGTCTGATCATGAGCCAACCACATTTCCACGCAGTGCTCGTAGAAAAAGGTTGTGTCAAAGCAGCCTGGTTAATTAGGTGGGGATCGACAATGTGATCTCCGAAGTGAGGAGCGTCGCATTGCACTACAGACAGGAAGACCCCCGTCCACATTGTGAAGCACACCTCGGGATGTAAGAAGAGCCACTGTAACCTACTAGCAAATAAACGTCAATGGTTAGCTTCGAACAAGATCTTGTTCAATGTGAGCCAATGTGCTTCTTATTTACTCGCCTTTTCAAAGCATCTATGACAGTGTCAGTCATGTGACAGATGTGGGATTCAAGGATTCAGTCAGAAGTGGAATTCGTGAATCTCAGTCATATCTTAAATTAGACGTTACAGTATGTAAATGTCTAGATTATGCAACAAATGATTAACCATGTTTTCGTTATGAAAAAGTCAGTGTTCGTGTTTCTTTTGTTTTCATGTGACAGGGGAAAACGTTAATGTAAGGGGGAATACCTTGACTATACGGCATGGTAATCATTCACCACACAGGCTGTTACATCAAGATAAATTGGGGCTACTGATCATTGATTTCTAGATAAGAAAAGTGTCGAGTCAGTGACTCTTAGAATATCTTGTCGAATGAATCACCAATAAGTGATTAGTTGATTGATTTGTTCCTGTGATCTCAACCATCAGCATAAACGATAGTCTCATTTTAGACATTACCTTTGGGGGAAAAAAATGTTAGTCAACGATATCTCAGTTTTTATAAATGTAGGTACCGATTTCGTTGTCTTCGCTACACTACCTACCCTAACTGACACCCTCCCCGAGTGGTTTGCCGGGTTCTTTGTGTATGACACGGGCAAGAATAGCACCGACTCAATGTGTGACATAGCATAACACCGGCCATGGTTAGGAAGTTTGTTTATAGCAGCACAGATGGCGCCTAACAGGCTGCAGGTCTACTTTCCTCTAGTGTTTGAGTCTATTAAGATGAACTCGCACATCGGTTAACCACCTAACGCAGCGGAGTATTAAGCTGCTCAAGCCTAGCCCACTAAGCAGGAAATCCTTCTCCCGGCTACATCAGCTCATTCCAGATCGGGGACCTGCAGAGAGGCATCTGCCCCTGTAGAAGTACAGGTCGACTAAGAACTAAGAACTGACACTCATTTACAAATGAGTGAACTATAGCGTGACGTGACTGTGAAACGTGTTCGATCAGTCTGGTCGTGACAGTCTCTGCCACTCAGACGCGTTGAGTAGCTGCTGGAAACGTTTAATGGCTATTGATTGATTTAATCTGTGACCACCAATGTAACATCTCCTTGTTGCACAGACTTTTTGTGTAACGGGTAAATTTGAATTGGAACAGCTGAACAAACGCTCTTTCATCTGACACCAAAACAGCGCCATGTTTGATTAGCTCTGCACACGTTATGTTAACATTAATTCTCATCTTGTTTCATTTCTTTATTTTATTTTTAAAAATAAAAATAAAATGTAAAATGTTGACCGGAGCTGAGGAAATGAATGAAAAAAAAAGGAGCGATGGAAAAACGATAGTGAATTTCCAATAGTGGGTGGAAATGTGTAACATGAGATGAAGTAATGAGATGGATTAATGGGGTGGTCTTGAGATATGATTAATGGACATGGTCAGAGCGAACAGTAATCTGGGTCCGGTGAAACGTGCGGATCAGGATCCCACCTCACGTTCTCGTTCGTGCTTCATGAGACAGTAGTCTGGCCAACGAGGTGGGAATTGGCAATGTAGTCGTCATAGTGGTGAGCTTACTGAGAAGCCTTGAATTAGTCTGCAGACAGGAGGACCACAAAGCCATTGTAGCCTGCTACCACAAAAACGTTGTTAAGGGGTAACTCATACGTACGATGCGCATGATGACGTCACTTCAGGGGTACAACGCACATACCAACTGTCAAGTTTGCAAAATTGCATTATCCTCCGACTAATAGTTTCCTCAGCAGACCGTTGAAAACATGGCGGGTGTGATACGGAATCCGTCCAGAGTTGATCAGTGAGCGGTGATTCGGTTTCTAACAGGAGATGGATGTCGACCGGTTGACATTCATCGTAGAATACAGGCAGGCAGTGTATGGTGATAAAAGTGTCGAAGACAACAGTGAAGAACTGGCCAACGATGTTTAAAGAAGGACGTGAGTTAACGAAAGATCTTCCGAGGCCAGGTCAGGCGCATATCGTTGTGCCAGAAGATGTCATCGCCTAAATTGATGCAGCAATTCGGGTGGACTGTCGCCGGAGCTTACGTTCGCTAGCAGAGGAATTCACTGTGTCGCTGGGGACAGTTCAAATGGTGGTTAGAAAGAAACTGAAGTATCGGTACCTATTGTTAACATCTTTTGATACTTCCGTTTCTTGACCTGGCCTGGTCTCGGAAGATCTTTCATTAAGTAACTCCTTTCTTTAAACATCGTTCTCCAGTTATTCACTGTTGGAAATTGGCTGTTTTATGAGTCTGATTAACAGGGTGAACGATCGACGTGCTCCCTCTAGTAGATATACGCATAGCACAACCGAATGGAAGACCCGGCCCACTTTCATCAGCACGCTCAAGATGTGAGAAAAGCTACTTCAACACTCCACTGAACGCCCTTTTTAGGGGGTACACAAGAGTAAATAAACAATAACAACAACAACAACAACACTGTTGATAAAAAGAAAAGACAGACGCAAGACGGATGTACCTGACCTTGTGACCCAATTACCATATTTAAGCTATAAACCAGCCTCACTTCTTCTAGGAAAGTTTTGAGTTTCCTGGAAAGACCGCGTCTTATCGTATCTGAGTCCAAGTGTAAGCAGCTGGAGAGAGAATGCGGAAATTCTAGACGTTACTTGTGCACGTTTCACCCTGTATGCACGCCTTGGCATTGCATAGATCTCTAGAGACTGTAGCGTGTGGTAGGAACCCGGACAACACTAAATAGGGGAATAATCAATCCATTTTCAAAATAGCAAAGTGTGGCCGTCGGGGCTTTAAGGTCTAATATTTCTCTGCTGAACGAGTCAGAAATGAGTGCACTTAGGTTGGAGTATTTGCTCAGACCAAATGTGGCCAGATTCTGACATCGTAGAAGATTGTTATATGATTCAAATAACAGGGGTTAGTCGTCGTACGATTTTGTTCGTATTGCTGTGGATAGTCGAGGGGTTTCATTTGCTGGGGAATACAGGCCGCTTCTCCACTACTGTCGTCATGTCGTGTGCCGGCTGTTTGTTTGTTTCAGTCCGAACAGAAAAAAACAAAACATGTATTATCAGCAGTCAAGTATGGAAAGCATTCGACCTCTCAGATACCGCGTCGCAACAGAAACGTGAACGAAATCTAAGTTACGATATCAAGGTCTTCATAAGGGGCATAGGGCAGCACACATAAAACTCATGAGAGTAACGATGGACATATAAGGTGTTAATTGCGTAGTGGGTTGCCTCGATGGAACTCTTTACATGCATACATGAATGCTGACACCTGCACGCGGTAGCTATTTGAGCGTTATAGCACGGACATGTAGACTATAATTTATCGATCTTGCGTGCTTCACATATTATTGTATGCCTTGTTAGCATGGACAATCTGCTAAAAACATGAGGGAAGACATAATACTTTCCGTCAACACTGTCCTGAACAAACATCAGGTGGAATGGACAATAAAAAAACCACACAAAACTCAAATGATAAAAAGAAAAAAACAAAAAAAAGAAACAAACTAAAGCAAAGTCGAGGTACTGATACAACTAGTTGTCGACCGTTATATGAATATTAAAGAGGCCACGGTCAGTCTCATGGCAGCAGTTGCCATCGGGGATGGTGATAACTCTTTATGCAGTAAGCTGCAGCCTATGTGAGGTGGGGTGGCCAGTCCCCTTCTTTGCTGCTATTACTTTCCCTAAATCATACGTAAAGTACCCGTTTATAGCTGGGTAGACTGGAGGAGCGATCGTACCAGACACGAACCAGGGCCCAAATGTTGTCATTGTCCGTCCGGTAACTCGAACCTCTGACACGCTGTAATCCTAGTCCGATAAGCCAGCTCAATGTCGACTAAACTACGCCCCTCACATATTATTATTAAGCAGTAGACAATTATATTGGTTGGGACATGTCAGTAGAAGAGATACCACACAATAGGTGCTTTATTGTGAACACGATGCTGGGAAAACATCAAGACTGCAAGACAAGCCAATGCTGAAATGTAAAGACGGTTGGTAGGCAGCGATGTAAGGTTTTTTTCCCTATTGGTGCTGGCGACTGGGAAATGGCAGCTTCTGATAAAGACATGTGGGAGTCAAAAAAGGTCGAATGGAAACTCAGAGAGACTGTCGTTGACCTATTCGTGACTCCTTAAAAGTTCGTCTGCTTGACGAAAAAGGTCATCATTATTGCGAAGAAGTCAGTAAATAGGTCACGCATGACTTTTTAACAAAAACTACAAGAACTACACAAGATACGAACATAAAATCATTAATTGTTGCACTTACATAGTCCCTTATTTCTCAACATAATTTCCACCAACTCTGACACACTTATCCCATCGATGTGTTAGTGCAAGGACAGTCCCATTCGGTTCATTTTGTGTTTGTCAATGAGTAGTTTAAAAACACAATGCTAGCACTATCCGGAAATTCTGTCAATCGTGCGTTAAGCTGTTGGCTAAACCATGCGAACACCATACTGCAGTTACTACTCACAATTTGAACAGAACGACCACGATGTACGTCATTAGTAATTTGATAGCTTAATCGACCCAGATATGCACCGCTTTACACTACAAACACTTCTCATCGTAAACAGGAAACATTTCCTTATGATTAACCTTTGCAAACAGTCCCTGTGCCACAACCCCCGCCCCCCCCCCACCCCCGCCCCCCTCCAACAAAGCAAAACAAAACACCCAATAACAGCACGCAGTTCTTTGATTGTACACTCTCTGAGCTCGGCGGCATTTCGTATGTGAGATACGCATGTGCAGTGGGATGGAATACTTAACGTCTGGTCAGGCAAAGCGGTCTGGTCAGACATGTTAGTCAGGGTCAGGCAACATATACTTTCTAAGACCCTCACCTCGGTTTCCGCGTAGCCCTTCCTGGAAACGGACTGTTTTCGTGGCGGTCTGAGATCGACGTGATCCTCGAAATAGTGAGCGACACGAATATAAAGCCAACCATAGTACAACCGCCTGGAGGACCCCTGTTCACCTTCATCAGCACGATCGGGACCTGGGGAAAGCTACGACAACCCGAAAGTCCTTTTCAGGGCGCGAAAGAGTAATCCTACTCATTGTGGGCATTTGACAGGAACAAAAAGTGGAGCATGCGGCACCTAGCTGCTGCTACCTACAGCAATCACAAAGATGGATGTTGCTGCCACCTAATGAAACCTTTAGGAACTACAACTACAATTTTTTAGTTAGCCAATATCAATTTGTAACCTACTTACACATGTTCCTTTGTTTGTATGACTCTGATACCACAAAGTGTAATACTTGTGTTACTCACTAATTTGTAATTAATTAACAAGCATTAGTTATGTTGTCTAGTGTATACTAAAAAAAAAACAATGTATTTTTACAAATATATAAAGACGTTTGCCTTCTGCCATGGTTTGTAGTCTCTTTTATTACGGTGTGTAGAGATCTTCTCTTGTTATCTTCACTTTGCTTACACTTTCTGTACGACGAGGGGCAGAAATCAAAACTCGAAGCTTACACGGTTCAAATAAACACATCAACCAACATGCAGACTAGCAAAACTAGGAGCATGCACGGTTCAAATAAACATACAAATCAACTTGCAGACTAGCAAAACTAGGAGCATGCACAGTTCAAATAAACATACCAATCAACATGCAGATTAAGAAACAAATACTTCAAAACAACTTCAAAGAGAAATGTCTTAACCGATGTTCAGAAGGATCTACTGCGCTTGCCGTGTATAAAGTACACATTCAAGTAAAAATGGCAACATCAACAAACTGCAACGCAGGGAACAGCGCATAATCTTCTAACTTAGGACAGAATACATTGGACAACAAATATATAAACAAGTTAGACCCTACGCACGAACTTAACTGTTGTAAATGCATGAGAAACGGCTGCCACATCCAAGGAAGGCAGCAGGCGCGCAACTTACCCACTCCCGGCACGGGGAGGTAGTGACGAAAAATAACAATACGGGACTCTTTCGAGGCCCCGTAATTGGAATGAGTACACATTAAACCCTTTAACGAGGATCTATTGGAGGGCAAGTCTGGTGCCAGCAGCCGCTGTAATTCCAGTTCCAATAGCGTATATTAAAGTTGTTGCAGTTAAAAAGCTCGTAGTTGGATCTCAGGCGCAGGCGGGCGGTCCGGCTCGCGCCGGTTCACTGCCCGTTGTCTCCTGCCCTACCGTCTGCCGGCTCTCTCCCACGGGTGCTCTTCGCTGAGCGTCCTGGGTGGCCGGCGCGTTTACTTTGAAAAATTAGAGTGTTCAAAGCAGGCCTGGGCTGCCTGAATAATGGTGCATGGAATAATGGAATAGGACCTCGGTTCTATTTTGTTGGTTTTCGGAACTGGAGGTAATGATTAACAGGGACAAACGGGGGCATTCGTATTGCGGCGTTAGAGGTGAAATTCTTGGATCGCCGCAAGACGAGCTAATGCGAATGCATTTGTCAAGAATGTTTTCATTAATCAATAACGAAAGTCAGAGGCACGAAGACGATCAGAGACCGTCGTAGTTCTGACCATAAACGATGCCGACTAGCGATCCGCAAGAGTTGCTTCGATGACTCTGCGGGCAGCTTCCGGGAAACCAAAGTGTTTGGGTTCCGGGGGAAGTATGGTTGCAAAGCTGAAACTTAAAGGAATTGACGGAAGGGCACCACCAGGAGTGGAGCCTGCGGCTTAATTTGACTCAACACGGCCAAACACTGACATGATTGACATGCCGAGAGCACTTTCGTTGGGTCTAATATGGAACGGGTGCTGGAATTAGACCCTCGAAAATCTGAGGCTACCCTCTAAGTAACTTGATTGTCTCGCTAAAGGAATTGACGGAAGGGCACCACCAGGAGTGGAACCTGCGGCTTAATTTGACTGATGAACACGCCAATACTGTAGAACGACTGACAAATCGAGAGCACTACCGTTGGGTCTAATAATGAACGTACGCTGGTATTAGACTCACGGAAGACAAGTCAGCTCTCTAACACTCAAATGAAAGAACGCTACGGAAATCGTGTTTAACCCCGCAGAAACCGCAGATTTCAAATACCTGGTCATTGACAAACAAAAGCCCTCAACAAATTCGTCTGTCCAAATAGTGAACGGGTGCTGGAAATAGACCATCTGAAGACAGGTCAGTTTTACCCTACTAATGACAGGGCGTTGCTACGGAAAACCAGCTCATATCGAGAGGAGCCGCAGACACTTTGGTTCACGTACCAGGCTGATAAGCCAATGGCGCGAGGCTACCATGTGGGGGATTACGGCCGAACCCTTGTAAGCTGCAATCCCGCCCAAAATCTCAGCACCACTGCAATGGGACGCTCCTACATGTTCGGGACCTGGGGCTCGCGCCCCAGCCCTATCCGGTAGAGCCGCAGAAAGAGGTCTCTGCCGCCCGCCGATCAAAGTGGGCGGACAGCTGCTTGATACTCACCTTATACGGCGATGGGGTTCGAAACCACCAACATAAGACTTAGTTCCTGGTCGGGGTGTCGAAAACAGTAGAGCAGCCACCTCACTGTGAACTGTCGAGACTCAACCAATGACCATGAGATCTGTCCGCACACTAGGCAAACAACATCTCTGTGACACTACCAGGCTTGTCCTCTGGTTAAATGCACTTCTGCTTCGATATCTACCTCTGTACGTTATCAGCCATATAGCTATCATGCTGGACGCAGAAGAGATGCAGACCAGCGGACATTGCACACCTGCCCCACTGTGTCAATATCCCAGGTGGCGGAGAATGCTAGGCGTACCATCTCTGCATAGAAGCCAAGAAAATAAAGGGAGAAAGAGATACCCCACTCACATGCAAATGCTACGTTTCTGGCAGGACGTGACGATCCTGGGGTAAAGACACACTGGACTGCCTGTCTTCCGGGTAAACCAGTCCATATCATATATCTCATATATCATCTCACATATCATCATCGCACCCTATAGACACGAGTAGTGAAGACTCGATAGTCTGGTAAGACAACTTCCATAAGAGAGACAACTCTGATCATAAACAACTGCTGCCTTGCAGATAGGCTGGAGACAGCCAAAGGCTAAGGAGGGCATCCCTACAGAAACGCCTGTTGAAATCGGATGCACGGGGCCGCAAGCCTAACAAAACAGTGCAACGTAAATCGCAGCATGATGACAGTACAACCGATTAGAAAAACGCATGGCGCTCATCCTGCGGAGTCCCGCCAGGCAGCGATAGTGCCGGGCCTCACGCCTCGAAGGGGCCCACCCTTGACTACTGGTAGTCACCCACCCATGTGTCGTGGAGTCAAGGCACATGGCTATGGGGAAACTTTTATTGACCAAAAACTCAAGACCCTCAAAATAATACAGTGGAATGCGGAGGGAGTCATTAACAAAAAACTTTCCCTAACACATCACCTGCATGAAGGTAAGATTGACGTGGCATGTATCCAGGAAACGCACCTCAACAATAATCATAAATTCTCAATCAGAGGATACCAGACATTCCGTCTCGATAGAGAAGGCCACAAAGGAGGGGTCCTGATACTGACCAGAAACTGCATACCGAGTAGCGCGGTATCTGTCAATCACACCGGACAAGCAGAAATTGTAGGAGTTGACATAATGGCTCAAGAGACGAAGCTCCGCATTTTCAATCTGTATGGACCACCAAATAGAGACCTATCGCTCTCGAGTATGGAGGTCAGAGACTCCAACTGCATAGTAGTTGGTGTTTTCAACAGCCACTCTGAGAGATGGGGATACTCTGACACAGACAGCAGAGGTGACGAAGTGGAAGATTGGTAGAAAGATGCAAATCTCTCCCTAATCAATAGGCCGGAGGATAGCCCTAGCATCTATTGAAGAACATGGCATACCACCTAGACTCCAGATTTGGCCTTCTCCACACAGGACATACATCATAAAATAGACCGCCAGGTGCTAAACCAACTGGCAGGTAGCGACCACAGGCCGATCAGGCTAACCATTGACATGGAAGTAGGCCCACAGGAAACAAAACCGCTCCCACGTTGGAATTACAAACGAGCCGACTGGGACAGATTTGCAATCCTGACAGATGGGCTGTGTGAAACCATCAACACACGAAACAACAAAATGAAGCCCATGGTGGAAAGCCTAAGCAAGGCAATAATGCAAGCCGCCACTGAAACCATCCCAAGAGGAGCTAGGAAAAACTATAAGCCCTACTCGAATGATGAGTTGCAGAAAGCGGAAGATGCAGTAACAAATGCTAGGAACAGGGCAGAGCGAGAACAATCCATGGAGGCAAACATCGCCCTCAAAGCCGCCACGGCGAAATACAAACACACTCTCAAGCAAACAGCAAGAGAAAGCTGGAAAAATAAAACGGAAAGCCTAAACCTGGACAAAGACGGGAACAAGCTATGGAAGCTAGTCAGAGCCATGAACGACGAAACCCCGTCAAATAAACAAATTACCATCAAGCAGGTCACAGGTAAGAAAGCCGCAAACGCTTTTGTCGATCACTATGCCAGAGCAAACCACATCGAGGTCCCTGCAGATAAGCATACAAACATTAGCGAAGAGCTAAAGGGGCACGACAACATGAATACGGCACCTGCAGAGCATATGATGGCCAAATTAACAATGAGCGAAATGGAAGAGGCTATGAGAATATTAAAGAAAAGGAAATCTCCCGGAAAAGACGGGATAACAAACGAAATGCTGATGGGGCTGGGCCAAACAGCGAAGAGGAAACTGCTATCGGTCCTGAACCAAAGCTGGAAAAGGGGAATTGTACCCCAGGCATGGAAAGACGCAATACTGGTACCAGTACCAAAAACAGGAATGGACAAAACAGATCCAAATGGATACAGGCCCATCGGCCTACTGAGATGTGTCGGCAAGCTGATGGAACGTATGATAAACACCAGACTGATGTGGCATCTGGAAGAAAAACGAATACTAATTCCACAGCAAGCCGGCTTTAGACAGCACAGATCCACTGAGGACCAGGTTATCCTCATAGCCCAGGAGATAGAAGATGCCTACCAGGCACAGAAACACACAGTAGCTGTTTGGGTGGATCTGGAAAAGGCATTTGACAAAGTCTGGAAAGACGGACTTAGAATCAAGCTAAGAAGAAGTGATGTTTGTTGGAAAATGTACAAGTGGATCAACCACTACCTCAAACAAAGAACGGCCAGAGTCCAAGTACAAGGGCAGATGAGCAAAAAGGTGACACTCGAGCAGGGAGTACCCCAAGGGGGAGTACTGTCACCCACACTCTTTCTGGTATATATAAACGACATTACAGAGAATATACCAAAGAGAGTCCATAGCTCAATGTTTGCAGACGATCTGGCTATGTGGACCTCTGAAAAGAATCTCACCATAGCAAGAAATCGGATGCAGACGGTCCTAACATCGCTGGAAGAGTGGGCGAACTCATGGCTGGTCAAAATAAACGAGGAGAAAACCACATGCACAATATTCTCGCTTTCATTAAAACCCCAAAATACCTAATTAAGTCTAAATGGCAAATTCCTGAAGCCAAACGACAACGCAACCTATCTGGGAGTCACATTTGATCGGCGCATGACATGGACAATTCAGATTGAGAGAAACCGAATGAGAGCCAGGGAAAGAATGGCAATCATGAGGAAACTTGCTGGCACAAGCTGGGGAGCAGACGAAGGCATACTAAAGAAACTGTACACTGGAAGAGTGAGACCAGTTCTCGAGTATGGCATTGCGGCATGGACAACAGCAGCAAAGGCGAACTTCGATAACGTTAGGAAACTTCAAAACCAAGCCATGAGAGTTATAACAGGAGGCATGAAGTCAACGCCAATTGTAGAACTTGAAAAGATTACAAAACTGCAATCCATGACCGATAGAAGAGACTGCAGAGCCCAGCTGCAGTCAGAGAAACTCCGAAGACTGACTGACCATCCAATGCACCAGAGACTAAACAATTTGGGAAATGGGAAACCAAAGCGGAGAAACTTTGCAGAAATAGCCAAAGCAAAGATGCACGAAGATCCCATAAACGCACTAACAACACCAAAAACCCATCACTACTGTACGAAAACCTACCTGGAGGCAGGATATATTTCCAGAGGTGGTAGAAAATATACCAGGTATTGGAAACAAAAACTGCCAGACTCAAAAAGAAAGGAGAGATACTATCCTAAGCTTCATATCGAAAAGCTACCCAAGCATGGACTGGACCCATGCATACACCGACGGTTCTGTAACAAACACTACACAGAACGGAGGGGCAGGAGCATTGCTGAACCTACCAAATGGCAGAAAAATAACACTGTCATTCGCTACTGGTAAGTACACAAAAATTTCATAGCGGAGGCAGAGGCACTGAGGGCGGCAGTGGAAGAAATGGTGACACACAGTGAAAATGAAAGCCATATAGCCCTGCTTACAGATGCTCTCGCCGTAGTCACAGCGCTAAAAAGCCAGAAAAACACTGAGCTTAATGACTTAAGAGCAGCACTCTGTAAACTGTGCCAGCAGTCCGCACCAAAAAGGGTAGTGGTACAGTGGGTCCCATCACACTGCAACATCCAAGGCAACGAGGAGGCAGACAGACTGGCAAAAGAAGGTGCAAGACTACCACAAACAGATACTAGTATGACGTACGAAGAGTCAAAACGGCTCATCAAAGCCAGATACATGACCAAATGGTTACACCAAAAACGATGCCTATTACCAGTTGAACCGAAGAGAGCAGGTCGTTGTCTTCAGACTCCGCACTGGCCACAATAGACTGAGGTACCACCTATTCAACAAATTGAAGATAGGGTGTACCGACGAATGCCCGTGCGGTACTGGTAAAATGACCGCTGAACATCTGCTGCAGAACTGCCCGACATACGAGGATCAGAGAGAGCAGATGTGGCCATCACCAGTGGAACTGCAAGACAAGCTCTTTGGCAGTGGTGACAGCCTCAGGATGACCGCCGCTTTTTTCGAAAAAATAATGATTACTCTCTGACTGCGTACGAAGAAGAAGAAGAAGAAAACTCGAAGCGTACACGGTTCAAATAAACACATCAACCAACATGCAGACTAGCAAAACTAGGAGCATACACGATTCAAATAAACATACAAATCAACTTGCAGACTAGCAAAACTAGGAGCATGCACAGTTCAAATAAACATACCAATCAACATGCAGATTAAGTAACAAATACTTCAAAACAACTTCAAAGAGAAATGTCTGAACCGATGTCCAGAAGGATCTCCTGGGCTTGCCGTGAATAAAGTACACATTCAAGTAAAAATGGCAACATCAACAAACTGCAACGCAGCGAACAGCGCATAATCTTCTAACTTAGGACAGAATACATTGGACAACAAATATATAAACAAGTTAGACCCTACGCACGAACTTAACTGTTGTAAATGCACTCATCTACATGAACAGTACATCAGGTTTTGCTTGCTTATCCAGGTTTCGCAGTAGAAGACAAGTTATTCCTCCAACAATCACTAACACTAACTACACTCACAAACTACAAAACATCTGCAAATTTTACAAATTTTTGAGGTCCATCAGAGGGAGTTTATAGAGCTAAGCCGATTGCACTTACAGTCGTCACTCAAAATGAAAGCGAACTTTTTATTTCGCCTATAGTGGAGAAAAAAATACGAACGGCCAACAAGGGGTTTGAACTTTCTACGTTCTGTCTAGAAAAATAGTAAAAATAAAGATTTGTGTAGCTCTATATAAGGCACTGCCGTCGGAGATGAAGTGGTAGAATCTTCATTGTACTAAACCACATCTTTGTGAGGTGGGGCGGCCAGTTCCTACCTCGCTGCATTTTTCCATCACTAGGCGTCAGTCAGGTATCTAATTACAACTGGGTCGACTGGAACTGCCGGTAGCGGATGTTTAACTCTATACAAGCGAATCTCAGGGAACTTGGTGACACTGCAGAAACACTAATATAAACGAGGGCCGCTCCGAAAGTAATGCCTCATATTTTATCCCATGAAAACCATAACAGATAGAAAGTGCACAATAACGTCGTTTGATAGAGCAATGTCATGTCTTGAAAAAAACTATTTCACATTCATCCTCGTAATAGTTCAAGCGATCATGACAAACTTGCATGCGGTATTCTGTATGTTCCACGTAATGCGTGGGACCCACCTGGCGCAAACTTTGTGACATTCCAGCGTTGTCACCATTGTTTCAACCCATTAAAGCCGATATTCAGCTCCGTAGACACTTCCATGGCTGTAATCCTCCGATTTTCACGGATGAGCTGATCAAGACATTCTTCATTGCGTGGCGTGATAGCTACGCATATCAGTCCGGAATGTGGCTTGTCCTTCATGTGGTTTTCGCCACTGCTGAAACGCACAGCTGACCACCTCGCTGTGCTAATAACATCCACTGTTTAAGCTCCGTAAACGTTCAGCAAACGTCATTGAATGTGAATTGGTGCAACATTTTCCGCGTGGAGGAATTCAATAACGCACCTGTGTTTATAACGCACTTTCATGACATACGCTATTTTGTCAGATTGCTCCTCCACTGCCAGCTGTTGAACTGAAACAAAATGGCTTGCATATTGACGGGGAGGTTCAAACTTTACAGCGTTACTGCCAACATCCACTTCCGACATCGTGGGACATCATAATAAAATAGGACCTATTACTTTTGGAGCGTCCCTAGTGCATTCTGCTCACAGGAAGTAGGAGATATTGATTATAAAATATGACCACATACACAATAATTTAAATCAGCTGATTTATTCCGTTGCACAAGTAAACTGGAACCCCATAGGAAGACATTGTTAGTAGAAAAAATGTTTTAATCTCGCAGGCAACCATGGACATGTCGGTACTCCATTTTCATAAGTTTCCAATGTTCCGAGTACCGCATAAGTCCTCCATTTGTCGTTAAACTCGCATTGCAGCGAATTCTTATTCTGCGAATAAATCTTCTGATGTTGTCTTTGAGAACTCTTTGCCACTCTTGCTGAAGAGCATAGGCTAACTACAGAAGGTTATGAGTAGCGGGTGTTCCCACAAATGGTCAGTTGGAGAGAGATCGAGGACATCGCTAGCATAGTAACGCCCGGATATGTTGCCTCTGAAGGTGATCCTGGACGACGCGAACACGATGAAGACATGCATTGACATGAACAATGAAATGAGATTCATGCCGTGGAAGTGTATGTCTGTCATATTCATATGACCATCGTAACTTAAAAACCAGCCTGTTCTGCAACAAAAGATTCCAACTTGCAATAAAGATTCTCTTTACGTCTAGTATCACTGCCATATGTGCAGTTCTTTCCTATAGTTCTGTTGTTGTTTGTCCAACGTTTCCGAAGAGGACCACATTGTCATCTGTCATTCCTAGAGTGGGTTCGTAGATGACTCATCAAACCAATCCGAGCCCGAAATGGTCTATCACACTGAAGGCAAAGAAGCACTGTCTGACCATCAGGCGGTGGGAACTCTTCTCTTGCCTTTCGTGTCGGCCGTTTCCGTGCAGCCCTCGTGATTCTTGTCTGCTCCATACGTGCCGTGTCAGTGGAGATTTTACTACGCCAGGCAGAGCGATCAGAGGCAAAGTTCTCTCAACCATCACTGCCAATGTCGCAGTTCTTCAGTGAGGCTTTCAGAGTGTCTTTATAACGTTTTATTTGGCCACTTCAATCTCGCTTGCCTGACTCAAGCTCGCCATAGTATATTTCCTTTAGAAGCCGCTCATCTGACATGCGGACAACATGGCCAGTCCATCTAAGCTGTGATTTGCACAACGTTGTGTGGATGCTTGTCATGCCAGCCTGCGAAAGAACTTCTACATCTGTAATGCTATCTTGCTATTTTATGTTCAGCATTTTCCTTAGGCAGCCCAGGTGAAAATGGTCAAGCTTCTTCGCATGCCGAATGTACACAGTCCAAGTTTCACAGGCGTACAGAAGAGTTGGTAGAACGACTGCCGCATAAACCTTCAATTTGGTTATAAGCTTAATTCCTCTTCGATCCCAAACCAAGCATCTTAGTTTTCCAAACGTTATACATCCTTTGACTATTCTCGAGTTTACTTCCTCATCAATATGGATTTCTCTGGAGAGTGAGCTGCTAAGGTATACAAAACGTTCTACCCATTTAGTTTTTGATCATTGATAATCATAGATGGATCACTGTACTCAGTTCTTGCGGCTGCTTGGCACAGCACCAGTCTTGCTGGTAGAGACTGTGAGACCAAAGTTTACGCAAGCCGCTGAAAACATGTCAACAGTACATTGCATCTCAGTCTCTGAATGGTCATTGAGAGCACAGTCATCAGTAAAGAGAAGTTAACCTATGGTCTCAATTTGCACTCTTGTTTTTGCCCGCAGTCTTCTCACATTGAATAACTCACCGTCTAGGCGATAGCGCACTTATTCCAGCATTACTACCCTTGAATGATCCATCAACATGGCAGCAAACATGCTGAAAGGGGTAGGGGCTAGGATGCACCCTTGCTTCACTCCATTCGTAACACCAATTGGCTCAAAGTATTCTCCATGATCCTGAACTCGAGCTAACATGCCATCATGGAACTGCCGATCATTATAATAAATGCATTGGGACATCCACATTTGGCCATGATCTTCTACAGGCCGTCACGACTGTAAGTCTGTCTTGTAGAATCCTTGCTAGTATCTTTCCTGCAACACAAAGCAGAGATATCCCCATATAGTTGTCACATATTTGCCGATTTTATTTTGTTTTATAGAGATAAATAATGGATACATCTTTGAAGTCTTGTGAGATACGCTGCTGATTTCAAATTTCACAGTCAGTCTGGATCCCCCAGCTTTGTAGATCTCGAC